>VDFB02271358.1:699213781-699462423 GCA_007258455.2 Sequoia sempervirens | reverse complement strand
GAATCAGCTAAAGAATGTACACATTCAAATTCCTCTTTTTCAAGCCATTAAAGATATCCCAATTTATTAAAAAACTATTAAGGAGGCTTGTTTAAAGAAACCAGGAAGAAAGAAAAAAGGATCCCCAAACTATCCATGTTTTAGGACAGTTGGTTGATATTATGTTAGGGAAGGTAGTCATTCCAAAATATACTGACCCTAGGAGTCTTGTGATATAAGTAAATATTAATAGTTAGATAGGAAAGAATGTTTTGATTGACCTTGGTGCAACCATCAATGTCATGGCCAAACATACTATGGAGTGTTTGAAAATCCCAACCATTCAGTCTACACCTACCATCCTGCAACTTGTTGATAGTTCCATAGTAACACCTAATGGAGTGGTAGAATATGTCATTGTCATCCTTGAGTTTTGGGAATACCCAACATATTTCACCATATTATCTACTAAGGCAACTTTGGGAGGATATCCTATCATCCTAGGTAGACCATGGTTAGCCACAACTGATGCTTTTATAGGATGTCATTCGGTAGACATGACAATTTATGATGGTCAGTCAAAAAAGAAATTGGCTTTATACCCACTTGCCCTACCTCAGCCAGACTTGTCTCAACCAATTTGGCCAGATTTAGGAGAGGAAACTGAAGAAGTCAATTCATTGGCTCAGCTAATGACACTGCAAACTAATCTGTTTTCATAGCTTCATAATGAGGATGGCCGGCTTTTATACATTTTGTAGTCCAACTCTGATATGAGTAGCCCATCTGTTCCAGATAGCTATCCTCAGCAGTGTTTTCTACAGCAATTGAATTATGAGAGTCTGCCACCTAAATTTCCTGTAATCTATTACAAAGTTTTTGCATGGAACTATGGGGATATGAAGGGAATAGATCATCAACTCTGTACTCATAGGATCTACATTAAGGAAGACTGTTTACTTGTTAGACAACCTCAAAGAAGGATAAACCCAACATTTAGGGAAATAGTTAAAATAGAGCTCCAAAAATTGCTTGATGTTGGTTTTATCTACCCCATTTCAGACAGTTAATGGGTATCTCCATTGGTGATTGTTCCTAAGAAAAAGGAAAATGGAGAGTTTGTGTAGACTACAGGGAGTTTGAACACAACAACTAAAAAGGATCACTTTCCACTCCCATTTGTTGACCAAGTGCTAGACTCATTTTCTGGTAAAAAATATTTCTCCTTTTTGGATGGATACAATGGGTATAATCAAATTAGAATTGCCCCTGAGGATCAAGACAAACACCCCGAGGATATAGGGGCATTTCATCAGACTTTGTTGGACTCCCCATGCGTTGATATCTGTCACATTTTCTGGTGTAGGTTGCAACATCTTTATATAGTGTGGGCCAATAGTATCCTATAGTAAGCACTTTCATAGATGTTCTTTTGGTTGCAAAGTGCCCACCACATGGCTCATCATGACAGGCATGCAAAATGTCATATGTTTCATCTTCCCTAACCCACTTTCTCATGACTTGGTCAAGTCCTGTGTAGAATAAACAGTCTACAATCTTTGAAAAGTTAAAACTTTTCTCTACCAACAATTGTCTTTCCTTTGGTGAGAAGTGGATTGGGATCTTTTTGGCTGCTAAGTAGTTTGCAATATTTGCATACCATAGGGTTCAAGCAGCAATTAAAAATAGATGTTCATCGAGAAATCTATCATCAATTACCTTAAGGGTGGCAGGTGTAGTTGTTTGGATCCTTGACAAGAAATTAGCCACCACATTAGCCCGACCTAGCTTATCAATATCTGTAATATCAAATTCCTACAACAATAGGAGCCATCTTGCTAATTTTCCAAATATGGTAGGCTTATTCATGAGGTGTCTTATTGCTGCATGGTCTGTATGGACAAATATTTGGTAACCGGTGACATAATGTCAAAACTTGTTCAGGGCATACACAACTGCTAGCAATTCTTTCTTTGTGACAGTATAGTTTAATTCAAGGCCTTAAAGGTTTTTGCTAATGAAACATATGGCATGCTCTATGGAATTCTCTTTCTGTCCTAAAACTGCCCCTATGGCATAATTAGAAGCATCTGTGTGTATATGAAAGGGAAAACTCAACTTCGGTCCTTGAAGAACAGGTGCCTGATTAAGTAAGTTTTTAAGTTGTAGGAAAGATTTGTCATAAGCCTCAGTCTAATTAAATTCAGAATCCTTAAAGTTAATAAGGAATATAATGGACTGACTATTTTGCTGAAATCTTTGATAAATCTTCTATAATATCCAACATGTCATAAAAAGCTTTTAACATCCTTTTGTTTCATAGGTGTTTGCAAAGTTAGAATAACTTCTATTTTTGCATGATCAACTTAAATTCCTACTTGAGAGATATGATGGTCTAAAACAATTCTCTCTTATATCATCATAAAGCATTTCTCACTATTCAAAGACAAATTTTGTTCCTTACATCTTTTCAACACTTTTTCCAAATTTGTTAATGCTTCTTCATAAGTAGCTCCATAAGTTGTGAAGTCGTCCATGTATATCTCCATAGAATCATAAGAAATGTTGGCAAAAATATTGATTACTGCCCTTTGAAATGTTGTAGGTGCATTACACAGTCCAAAAAGTAAGACAGAGTAGGCAAAAGTGCCCCATGGACTGGGAAAAGTTGTTTTGTCTTGATCCTCAGGGGCAATTCTAATTTGATTATACCCACTATATCCATCCAAAAAGAAGAAATGCTTTTTACTAGACAATAAGTTTAGCACTTGGTCAACAAATGGGAGTGGAAAGTGATTATTTTTAATTGTTGTGTTCAACTCCCTGTAGTCTACACAAACTCTCCATTTTCCTTTTTCTTAGGAACAATCACCAATGGAGATACCCATTAACTGTCTGAAATGGGGTAGATAAAACCAACATCAAGCAATTTTTGGAGCTCTATTTTAACTATTTCCCTAAATGTTGGGTTTATCCTTCTTTGAGGTTGTCTAACAAGTAAACAGTCTTCCTTAATGTAGATCCTATGAGTACAGAGTTGATGATCTATTCCCTTCATATCCCCATAGTTCCATGCAAAAACTTTGTAATAGATTACAGGAAATTTAGGTGGCAGACTCTCATAATTCAATTGCTGTAGAAAACACTGCTGAGGATAGCTATCTGGAACAGATGGGCTACTCATATCAGAGTTGGACTACAAAATGTATAAAAGCCGGCCATCCTCATTATGAAGCTATGAAAACAGATTAGTTTGCAGTGTCATTAGCTGAGCCAATGAATTGACTTCTTCAGTTTCCTCTCCTAAATCTGGCCAAATTGGTTGAGACAAGTCTGGCTGAGGTAGGGCAAGTGGGTATAAAGCCAATTTCTTTTTTGACTGACCATCATAAATTGTCATGTCTACCGAATGACATCCTATAAAAGCATCAGTTGTGGCTAACCATGGTCTACCTAGGATGATAGGATATCCTCCCAAAGTTGCCTTAGTAGATAATATGGTGAAATATGTTGGGTATTCCCAAAACTCAAGGATGACAATGACATATTCTACCACTCCATTAGGTGTTACTATGGAACTATCAACAAGTTGCAGGATGGTAGGTGTAGACTGAATGGTTGGGATTTTCAAACACTCCATAGTATGTTTGGCATGACATTGATGGTTGCACCAAGGTCAATCAAAACATTCTTTTCCTATCTAACTATTAATATTTACTTATATCACAAGACTCCTAGGGTCAAGTATATTTTGGAATGACTACCTTCCCTAACATAATATCAACCAACTGTCCTAAAACATGGATAGTTTGGGGATCCTTTTTCTTTCTTCCTGGTTTCTTTAAACAAGCCTCCTTAATAGTTTTTTAATAAATTGGGATATCTTTAATGGCTTGAAAAAGAGGAATTTGAATGTGTACATTCTTTAGCTGATTCAAAATATCAAAAGTAGGCTCTTCCATAAACTTGGATGTAGTAATTTGCAATCTTTGAGGAAAAGGCAATTGACCTGATGCTATAGGACAGGCTCCTTAGAGATAGTATCTTAAATAGGTATATGTTTTTCAGGATTAGTATGTTGTTCAAAGGTAGAATTTGGAATCTTTGTAATTATAGTCAGATGTGGATTAAGAGGAGTGATTCCAGACCTGAGATGGATATCATGAATATTTAGGGCACAAACTGAATACTGATTGGCTTCTATAAGATACATAGGTTGTTGTTGCTGCTGCTACTTATTATTAGGATTTGGCAATGGTTAAGCAGGCATAGGGGTTTGTTTTAGAGGGTCAATATTTGTTGTAGGTGTTGTAGGAGGTGGCATGAGGGCTAGAGGTTGTGGCTATTGAAACTGTAGGGATCTAGGAGATTGGTTCGACCATTGTTGAGAATCTCTCCATTGAGAATTTTGTTGCCAGTTACCTAGGGGTGGAGTCCATTGTCCTTGTGGCTGTTGCCAACCTCTTTGAGGAGATTGCCATTGAGGACTCTAATAGTTAGACCAGTGTGCTTGAAAAGTATTCCAAGGCAGTGATGGGCCATATGTAGGTTGTCATTGGTTATAATAATTAGAATAAGAATTACCAAAAGTCAAAGGGTCTTTAGGCATACCTTTTCTTTGAGCTCATGGTCATCTTTGTGCGACGAAGAATACTTAGTCATCATCACCCTCTACTATCTTAAAATCAGTAGGTAACTGCTTAGCCTCTAGGTTAGCCACCATCTTACATCTGCAGTCACGTTTCTTCTGTCTGTAATGTGGACAAAACTCAACCAATATTGCTTCAACTTCCTCATGTTTCTTCTGAGCTTGCATAGTATCCAACTGTGTAGTCATATTGTTTATGATATCCTACTTGAAATCAGACAACAAATATGTGATCTCCATCCGTGAAAATCCATTAGTAGAAGACTTTCCCACTGTGGCTTGATGACCTCTACTCTTCTTAACAAGTGCTCAAGAGTAGTTGCAACATATTTTCTTGATATCATCCCAAGGCATTTGGGTTATATCTTCTCCCATCAGGTCTAGGGAATCTATACAAATTTCATTGATTCCCCTTAGGAAAAGTAGTTTATGAGATTCTTCATTAAGAGTGTAGTCTGAATTCTTTTTCAGGGAAAATAAAAATCTTGAGATATAGTCTTCTAGGCTTTCATCCTTCTTTTGTTGAATTCTGAATATATCATCACCCTTACTACCACTCTTACAATATTCCTTGTATTTCTCAAGAAATTTTGTTTGTATGACTGTCCAACTATCAACAACACCCCTTCCCAAACTCATGAACCATCTAAGAGCTCCCTCTTTCAAAGTAGTAGGAAACAACTTCAGCCTGTGAGCATCTGAAGTATAATCATAGCTGCGATAGAGGATGTCAAACTCAAACAAGAAATTTTTTGGGTCTTCTGTAACTAGTCCATAAAACTTGGGAAGTAATGAAGAAGGAATATTTTTAAGGTTATCATTATCTTGTTAGGCAATGATGGGAAATTCAAAAGCAAGAGGTTGATTAAGTGGATTACGTGCCATACTTGCTTGATGGAGTATCAAAGCAAATGGATTTTCTTGAGGTTCTTCATCAACTAGGTCAAATAGCCATTCAACAAGTAGGATTTCAGCAAATAGATTGATATCTTGGTCTCCTCCTTCCTCAAATAGATTATAAATTGGTTCAGTATTGTTATCAATGAATGGAAGGTTAGAGAGGAATCTTCCTAGAGCATCTCTTCTTCTATGCATGCAATAAAATGAATGGTGAAAATGTTTGAATAACAGACTAAACTACTGCTAACAATGACTATGACAGGTTCTTAGCTTGACACCATCCCTAAAAACTGTGCCAAAAATAGTCGCACCCACAAAAGAATATAAAAGTCACGGCAAATCCTATCCTGAGAATTGGACATTCTAGCAAGTGACTAACATCTTCTTATGGTCGTTCATTTACATTTTCAAACCAGGAAATTTATACTTGAAATGGAGCAGCACTGTATATGCACTAAGAACCAACTTCAATCACAATTTACTAGAAATAAATTTTTGGAATGAATTCTACTTAAGCTACAGAAATGTAATGCAAAGTTTTCTTAACCTTAATCAAAGCAAAAATCATGACAACTATTTCTAAGGAACAAACTATGAACTAGACTTATGCTGCAGGAACAAACACAGGGATGGATTCCCAATGTTGTAGGAACAATATAAGACTGAGTTTGTGTTGAAATTTTCAAGAATGAAATATAACTTATGATCAACAAGAAATAAACAACTAACTAACTAACTACAGATACTTACTAAGTGGGCCCCCTTAGCAAGCATCAACTAGTTATGTAAGAATTGAACTCAGAACTTCATCAGCTTTTATTCATAAACTTCGAATGATATACATTGTTTTGTTTATACGAAAACTAACACAAAACACTCTCTTATTATAATATTAACTTTTACATACTCTGCTTGCTCACTTGCACAGGAGGAACATTTATTTATATCAGAAAAGCAACTAACTACCTAACTCTAACAGAGAAAGATGTAGACATAAATGTATCCTGAAACCGAGGAACAAACTTCTCATAGATGAAAGCATATCCATTCAACATGATTAAGAGAGAATTTAGCATTCCACTCTTCCCAGATTAATGAACATTTAGGTTTCTTCCCAACGACCCAGTCAGAGAGTCTTCGTCGGAACAACTTCCTTGATGTCGTGCAAGAAATAGATTTTACTGTAAGGCCGAGATTTGTTGTGCTTGACTTGTTCATGCTTTCTTCAACAACCTACGATACACAAGGTGATAAAAGTGAAAGAGAGCACGCATGGCAAACAACATGATATATATTCATTAATCACATATTAAATCTATTTCATTATTCAAAAACCATATGCATTATATCAGTCATTCAGGAGGTCAAATAGGGTAATTAATATAGACACATAGAGATGTTAAGCTACAGGAATATAGGAATGTGTGGCTACATGACACTACCCGATTTCAGATAAAAAGTCTTTAATCAAAGAGTTAAAACAACCATTAGTAATAAGAGTAAGGGTATTAAAAATACATCATAATACTCAAAGTATGAGCATATTTCGAGCTCTTTGCATATTTTTCTAGAGAGATAAATATACCATTGTGCATTTGTTTTACTTCTATTCCTAGAAAATATCTCAAGAGACCTAAATTTGTCATTTCAAACTCTCTTTTCATGGCCTCTTTAAAATTAGCAATGAGGAAATCATCACCCCCAGTAAAAACTAAGTCATCAACATACAAGACAACAATCAAAACCTTACCATTTGTTGCCTTGATGTAAAGAGTGGGCTCACCATCGCTTTTTTTAAAACCATTGCTCATCAAATATGAATCAATCCTACTGTGCCATGCTCGTGGAGCTTGCTTTAGCCCATAAAGAGCTTTCTTCAGCCTATACACCTTGTGTTCTTGACCTGAAACTTCATATTTGAATGGCTACTCCACATAAACCTCTTTTTTCAACACTCCATTAAGGAAGGAAAACTTTACATCCATTTGAAATACCTTCCACATGTGTTGGGCTGCAATTTCTATAACTACCCGCATGGTTTCCATCCTTGCAACGAGTGTAAATGTCTCATTGTAATATCTTCCAAACTATTGTTTGTACCCTTTGATAACTAATCTTGTCTTATGTCAATCTATCCTTCTTTCAGCATTGCACTTGGTCTTGTAGACCCATTTCACCCCAATAACTTGCTTGTTTGGAAGCAAATCAGTTAACTCCCATGTGTTACTCCCATGTGTTGTTTCTCTCTATTGCATCTATCTCCTCATCCATGGCCTCACACCATTTCTCCTCTTTCATGACTTATTCAAAATAAACTGGATCACCATAAGAAAATAATGCAAAATTTACACTCTCATCAAATTCTTCATCATACCTTTCATTTTGGTAGATCTCCCTTAGACTCTTGGTCTTCTTTGGCATTAGGGAGGCGAGAGGTGGTTTTGAACTTTCACTGTTGTTTCTGTTGCGCTGAACAGGCTGGTTCAGGAACTCTTGGGAGCTCTTAGGAGCTCTTTTGGAGCCTTCAGGAGCTCTCAAGAACTCTTCAGAAGTCGATCTTCTGGAGCTTTCGAGAGCTAGTCTTCTGGTTGCTTGCCTTTTTGTTTGCTCACTTCAGGAGCTTTCAGGAGCTCTTCAAAAAAATTTAGGAGCTCGTCTGGAGCTCACTGTAGCTGAATCTCTGGCTGTCTGTGACAGTCTTCCTAACTATCTATCAACTTTAGAAGCTCTCAGGGGCCTTTCAAGAGCTTGAATGGTACCTTCAGGAGTCAATCCTCTGGCTGACTATGACAGTTTGCCTAACTATCTTGTTGACTGTCTTTCGACTTCAGGAGCCGTCAGGAGCTATCGGGAGCTTTCAAGAGCTCGACCGATGCTTTTAGGAGAATCTGCAGACTCATCTTGTTGAACTTCATGTTTAGTTTCTACTTCTTCAGGAGCTATCAGGAGCAGTTCTGAGCTGTCAAAATCTACCACTCCATCCCGTGACTTGTCTTCTAGGAACTCCAAGTCCCTACTAATGACTATCTTTTTGGTGACTAGATTGTATAGTCGATAGACTTTGGAATCTTCACTATAGCTCATGAAAATGCATTTTTCACCCTTGTCATCCAATTTCTGCCTTTTTTCCTTGGGCACGTGTGCATATGCTACACACCCGAACACTCTCAAGTGTTCAACTGTCCACTTGTGTTTTATCCATGCCTCTTGAGATATCTTGTCATAGACTACCTTTGTTGGACTTCTATTAATTAGATAAACAACTGTTGCTACAACCTCTCCCCAATATTTAGTCAGGAGTCCTTTTGCTTTCATCATGCTCCTTTCCATCTCCATGATGGTCTGATTCTTTCTTTCAGCCACTCCATTTTGCTACAGAGTATAATTGGTTGTTAGCTCCTTTTTTATGCCATTTTGCTTGCAAAAATTCACAAAAAAAATTAAGGTATACTCTCCTCCACGATCTGACCTTAGAACCTTGATAAAATGTCCACTCTCCTTTTCAGCTTGGGTTTTAAATAGAAAAAACTTATCAAATGCTTCAGAATTATGTTGTAAAAAATAAACCCATGTCTTACGACTGTAATCATCAGTAAAGGCCATAAAAAATATGCTTTTACCAACAAAAATGATTTGCATAGGGCCTACCAAATCCATATGCACCAACTCCAATGGTGCTCTTGCCCTTGTAGAGTTGCCCGATTGAAAGGGTTGCCTATGTTGCTTACCCAAAATGCAAGCCTCACATCTAACAATAGGCTCTACTATTCTTGGCAAACCATCAATCATTTTGTTTTTGGACAAAAAACTCAAACCAACATAGCCTAAATGTCCATACCTAAGATACCACAGTTTGGAGGGGTCTTGAATGGTGCTCTTGAGCGCTACCTGATGTACTGTTGTACATTCTCTATTCTTGAGAGCTGCAACAATGGACTGAGATGAGAAACATGTCTCAATCTTCAACGGAAACATCTAATTCTTTGTCATTTGGACTGCTGCAAACACCTTCGTCCTCTCATTCTTGTCATAAATGACACATTGACCCTTCTCCATCAACACTTTGTATCTATTTTGGATTAACTAACCAATGCTCATGAGGTAATGCTTTAACCTAGGAACAAAAAATACATTATGTATCTCCTTCTTCTCACCTTGCTTGTTATAGATCATAATAGATCCTCTTCCAACAATAGGAACTACTCCATTGTTCCCCATTCTTATTTCAAACTTTACATTTTTATTAATGAAAGAAAATAGACTTTCATTACCACTCATGTGGTTGCTGCAACCGCTGTTCAAATACTAGACTTCGAGGCTGCCTTCTTCACCAATGTTGCACATGATAAAGGTTGTGGACTAGTTTCCTTCAGCCACATTCGAATCAACCACATTTGCACTTTGCTTTGACTAATCTCGCTGCTTTGTCCAACATTCACTTGCATAATGGTTGAACTTGTGACAGTAGTAGCATTCAACATTGCTCTTATCATTCTTTAGATTCAAACTGTTGTTCTTCTTGCCTCTTCAGGAGTTGGTCTGAGAGTTGCTTGCTCCCTCTTGGCTGTTTGCTCGCATCGAGCTTTCTTCTCTAGCATTACCACATCCAAATCTCCCTCTATCGTGCCTGGAGTTATTTCTACCTCTCCCCCTTGCTCTTGCATTCAACTAAGCTTTAAAAGCTTGCTCCTGGGAGGAACTTGCAGACCTATTTAGGCACTACACATGGGTTTGTAGAGAGCCCATCAGCTCATCAACAAACATCATTGTGAGATCCTTTGTCTCTTCAATGGAAATCAACACTGCATCAAACTTCGTAGGTAAGCTCCTGAGGACTTTCTCCACAATCCTCTGATCATCAATGATCTCAGCATTCACTCTCAACTAGTTTATCAAACCAGAGAGTCTTGTGTGGAAAATAGAAATGGACTCATTGTCCTTCATTTCAAGAGTCTCAAACTCTCTTTGAAGCATCTGGAGCTTCACCAATCTGACCTTTTCAGTACCTTTGTAATAGGTTTGAAGGATTTCCCAAGCTTCCTTTTCATAGTTAGCTCCTGCTATTTTGGGAAAAGTGGCCTACGTCAAGGCTGCTTCTATCAAAATCAATGCCTTAGCATCTTTCCTCCTTAACTCCTTCAACTGGTTCTTCTAGTTGTTTGTGAGCACAACATATGTTGTTGGGTTAGTTACATCATTGAACCCATTAACCACAAACTCCCACAAATCATTGGCAACCATAATGGTCTTCATCTTCTTCGCCCAAACATCATAGTTTTGTCCATTAAAGGATGGTGGCTGCTGCCAGCTCTTTCCTTCATCTTCGGCCATGTCTCCTACACATAAAAACTCAATACCTAGAAAAAAATGCCCTAACTCATAAGGAAATGGAGCCTATGGCTCTAATACCATGTCAAGTTTTTTGATAGCACATAAAACACACAGTTGTTACTTTGTTTCCTAAAAAAAAAGGAATACAAATGCGGAATAAACTTGGAGACATGCAACTTTGACTTCTATTAAATAAGCTGGAAATGGAAATACATGAAGGATTAAACATAAACTATTGAAAGTTAAATCTAAGCTATGAAGTTCAATCTATTGGGAGCAATCAGCTGCTCAACCAATTTCAGATAATTTCAAGAGCTACTAGGAGCTCACTGAGCTAAGCTACGCAGAGCTCTTCGGGAGCAATCTCTGCTCACACATGAAACAAATAGCTGCTGCTATTCAAGATATTTTAGAAGCTCACACAAAAGACATTCCCTTTAGACTGTTGTTGCTTAGGAATTCAACATCTCCAGATTTCCAACTGATAGACTCTTCTCTCGTTGACAAAATAATCTGCCTTCATTCTTTTTGTCTTCAATTCATTCCCTCTCAATTTCGAAATCACCTACTAGCATTGAATTGGAATTCAAAAGTTCCTAACCTCATTTACTTCTTTTGCAGTCTTCAGGTGAACGTCAAGAGCAAGTGGGAAAGCAATCTCCAAAACAATCTTCTAGCTGCAAGCATTGAATACTCTTGACAGGTAGGTGTACGGGAAGAAGCTCATGAGCATTTAATTTTCCAACACTCGACTAGAAGACCCGATTGTGGATCACTTTAGGAATTGCATGAGGTTTAATTTATCTCCATGAGGAATGCATAGATCACATCATTCACGGTGATGTAAAGCCCGAAAACATTTTGCTGGATGGTAATTTTTCACCCAAGTTGGCATATTTTGGGTTGGAAAAACTTGTGAGTAGAGATTTGAGCTTTGTGCTGACCACAACGAGAGGAACGAGAGGGTATTTGGCTCCAAAGTGGATCTTCATTCTTCCCATCACTCCCAAGGTTGATGTATACAGTTTTGGTATAATGCTCTTGGAAATCATTTCTGGCCAAAGAACTTTGGACTTAAATGTGCAAGATTCAAGTAAGTATTACTTCCCCGCATGGGTTGCAACTCAAATTTACCATGGGAAGACAATTAATATTGTGGATGAAGGTGTTGCAGTGGAGGCAGATATTGAAGAGGTGAGAAAAGCAAGCCTTGTAGGTTGTTATGCATTGAAAGGGAGGAGGAAATGAGGCCAAGCATGGAACAAGTGGTGCAGATGCTTGAAGGGAAGATGGAGCCTCAAATTGTGCACATGCTAATCTTTGCACTCATGGACAAACAAGTAGACCGCAACGACTTTGATAGTAATAGAAATGGAGATGTTGGGTAGAATAATGTGAACGAGGATGCATTTTGAAGTGAAGTAGTAGCTTTAATGTTTGTGAATATGTTAAAGAATAGATATCTTAAATATATTTATTTAAAAATATTAAATTTTAATTAAGTTATAAAGTTTATAAAATTATTTTACTATATTGAGAGTTTTTTTAATGATGAAAAGTGAGTTAAATATTAAAATCAACAGTAAAATATGTTTAACAATGATATAAAAGAGTGGAAAAAAAATTTGATTGTTTGTTTTATGTTTCACTATATTTTTATTTCATTTTTCTATTTTGTCAAGTACCACCTCCAATATTTACCATCCTCAAAAGCAACGTAGACAACTCTATATTATTTTGAAGTGCTTTTCCATAGATATAATCAAGCATAGAAGACTTGCAAATAAATATTTATTTTATTATTTAATAATATTTAAAATGGAAAATTTGAAAATTATAGTATATTTTATATAAATTATTAAACATAGCTGTAAAATTATATTTATATAAAATTTTATATATTTAACATATATAGTTTATTTAATTTTATTTTTAATTTCTATATTGTATTCATATAATAATAATAATAATAATAATAATTATATATTAGATTCAATTTAAATTATATAATTTATCTATTGTTTAATAGAAGACAAAAAGAAATGGGAAAATAGATAATGGGAGAAAGATAAATATAGAGAAAGAAGGGAGGAAAAGAAGGAAGAGTTAGAGAGAGGGGGAGGGAAGACGAAGAGTTAAAGAAAATTTCAAAATTAATTTTCAATTAGTCATTTTGTGCCAACAATCTAGAAAGAGATGAATATATAGAGATAGAAACCAAGACAAAGAGACAAAGCGAGATGTAGAGAGACAAAAAGAGAGGGGGGGAGAGAGGATGTGTGAGAGAGAAGAAATATAAAGGGAGATATAATAAGGCACATTACCTAACTAGTTATGACCTATTCATACATTTTCACATGTTAAGTTTACTTAGGTAGTTAAGAATCTTTTTATAAGTCTCTAGTACACGTGATCTTATCCCCTAGTTTTCACATGGCATAGATGTGATGTGGAAAAAAAGGATTTAGGGTCTAAATCACACTTTCTCTCAACATTAGATTAGAGAGATCCAAAATTGGTCGTATACACCCATTTGACTATTAACCTCAATGGAAGAGCTAGAATGGTGGATCAAGGTTTAGTTCTTTTTTGTGGGAGGGGTTTTAATATTGATTGAATTATGCAAATGTATACCTAGGTCAACTATGAACCTACAACAAATTGATGTAAACACATAAAAATGCAAAATTGAAACATAGAAAAGAATATCATAACAAAGTGTAGAACCAAAGGAACCTGACATATAAATTTGGGCTCAAACTGTCTAGACAAAAACGTTAGCACCCTAAACCAAAGAATGCAAATCTTAGGAATCTATGAACAAGTTTATAAAGGTCACAGTTTTTTGGTTCTTTCTTTTTGGAATAAGCTTTGAAACTTCATTTGTTGATGATTAATTTCACTTGCCCTAATTTATCAACATAGGAGGCATGAATGTTTGATCTTGCAATTAGGTTTCCAATCTTCTCCCAAATCCACTTCAAATATACCACCTATACACAAGAGAGAGGTGATAGGGTTGTGTCATATAGGGGATTGCCTAAGTCAGACCATGTTTTGGTGTTTCCACCTCCATGATGTCTATGATGATGTAAAGAATGCTTACCCTCGATCAAACAAATCCAAATTGATAAAACAAGTGATGAATGACAAATGTTGCAACTTACCACTCATATATGTTTTCCTTGATGGGTTGAAGTCATTGTACTCATCTCGTGCAAGGATAATTAGTTGTTAGATTGAAGGTCCTACAAGTGTTAGTACTCACAAAACAAATGAACATAAAAAATGAACAAACTCACATATAAACTTGATGCATTGCAAACGTAAATCTTAATTGATAATAAATGTTGTAAATTCTACTTATTTTGCTCTTGACTAATTTTAGGATGCTCAATTGCTCTCAAGATTTTGCTAGGATTTCAAATGGTGAAAAAGCTTATATTTATATGCATTTATTCATTTTCCCACAAAATTAGTTATAAAAAGCTAACAAATCAAATTAAATTTGTAAATATTAAAATATCAATGTAATAACATTTTAAATTGAGCCGAAATAGATTGGACAAGGGTGATGGCGCCCTAGTTGGGGCTTTTAGTATCATTAAATAAATATTAAATATTAATTCCCAGGTTTATTTTGATTTCTTGAAAATGACCACAAAATAGGCAATTTAAGAGCATAATTACATCCAAGCACATAGGGGGAGCTAAACCTAGTGTGAAATTGTTAGGGGTAACAATTTACAATGCTACAATAGGATTAAGAGACACTTGTCATTATCCTAGTTAGTTTTATCTCTCATCCTTGCCTATATAAGCAAGGCATCTCTATGTAAATGGTTTAAATCTTTGATCAATAGATGGGTGATCCCACAATAATGGGTCCCAAACTTGGAACATCAAATTTTTGAAAGTGGGGGGAAGGTTAAATTTTCAACTACCTTCGTTTGAAGATCCTAGTGCAGAGACCTTCGATCAAAAGTTGACCTTCAAGCAAAGATCCTCTTCATTTAAAGGCCTTGAAAATTTGAAAAAATAAAATAAAATAATACCTTGAGTGAAGGTGACCTTCACTCGAATGTATTATTTTATTATTTTTTTAAAAGATATGAACCGCATTTTGCATTACCTATTTTCTTGGAGCTACTACCTTCCTATTCTCTCTAAGCATACAAGGACCCATGCTTATTTTAGCTTATGGGAGGAGTTGACATTGCAGAGGTTTGAGTGAAGGTCTATTAATCCTGTCATTGTTAATAGTGAGGCACTTACAACTTATAATCTTGCCATTGCTAATAGGTACATACGATTTCCTCGTTTACCTCAAGTTTGATAAGATTATTTTATTTCCTAATTTTAATTATCTTGTGAATTCTTCATTTGCAAATTGAAACCCTAAAATTAAAAAATTCTAATTTAACCATAATTTATAAACCCTAAATTTTTAAACCTAATTAAAACCATAAATTTACAAACCCTACATTTTAAATTTCATGCCCTCCAAGATATCACTATAGTGATCACTTGAGGTGTCCTTTGAGAAAAATATGTTTACCTTGGGCCTAAGATACTACCCTAGAAATATTTATCCCTTTCCTTTTTTCTACTAAACATGTCAATTCACTAAAAATAGCTAAAAGGCCAACTAACTCGAATTAGCAATAACACTCTAAAACTCTACTCCAAGTTTTTTATGCAACATGTACATGATAAACATAATACCCGCATAAAAGAAACACACATTTAAACTCTACAAGTAATAAAAAGCATGGCCAATACTCATCTTGGAAACAAATAAAATAGTCAAATCTTAAAATAATGCAACTTGGAACCATTATAATAGTGTAGAAACAAACACAAATAGATTCAAATTTCTACTGGCAACAACAAAAATAAATTGTATCATGTAGATTCTTCTATGGAATCAGTATTAGATCTAAAAACCCTTGAATCCAATAATCCAAGAGCTCCTCAGTTCCATTTATGCACTTTTTCCAAAATCAGCCACGAATACATTTTATTTAGTTTTTTGCGATTTCACATTTTGCTTAATTACTTGGGCATCTTGGCACTTGGAAATGATATATTTTTTTGTATGAGATGACTTCATTTGATCTAATTTTCATGTATTGAGGTGCCTATCTCTATTCTTTTTATTTGAGGAAACATCATGGTTTTTTCTATTCATCCTTTTGTGGTCATCCTAGAAAAAGGATAATTATGAGTTTTAATGAAATGACATCCTGGCACATCTTAGGTGGCTTGATCTTTTTCCTTATCTAGATATGGACTCATACCTACACTAGAAACACTAAGAAGTTATTCAACATGGGGTATTATCAATGATCATGTTGAAGGAGTGATTTGTTCCAATGTTAATCATGACACTATGTGTACTATATTTGATTGTCCCCATACACTTTGGAGTTGACTTTGGGAGATCCATGGAGATCCTCACATCTATCCATTCTTAGAAGATCCAGCTATAGATTGTCTCATTCCTCTTGCAAATGTAAATTGCATACCCTTTAATGATGATACTTCAGAGGAGATTGCTCGTATATCATAGGTCTTACATGTTTTGATGGTTTAGAGACTTGTCTTGATGTTTCCACTCTTTAGATCAAGACTCAATCTCCATATTTTATTTTTCTTGATTAGCTTGGCATCAATACATCCTTGGCCTCTATTAGTTCAATGAAACAAGACATTCTTCTTCTTCTTCTAGATGCATCTACTTTGGACTTGCATCTTGCAGACATATCATTCTTGTTTATGGAGTTTCAAATTGCAAATTTGAAGGATTAATTTGAGGACATTCATCTTCTCTTTGTTGAATACCACATCATCATTATTGGTCCATCATATTCATCACCCATATATTACAACTTGTTCTACATCCATCTTCACAAAATCTTCAATTATCATCATCTCATTTTGGCATGTGGACACTTGAACATTTTTTTGAGACACACATCATTTCGATTTGGATTTCTAATTCTTCCATATTTTAGGAATGGCTTCTCTAATCACTAATGGATTTGTTTCTTCCTAAGGGGAGAAATGTTGTTTGTAGGCAGTGGATTGTGTTCTATCTTCAATCTTTCATCATTTGTACAAGAGCTCTTTTAATGGGGGCATTCATATACTCATTTTCTCTCTCCTATTGACAAGACATCTATTGTACTTGTGTGAAAAAAGAAGTCTTTGGGGGTCACATTGATTCCTATCCTTCTTTCACTAGTGCAATTATTTCATTTTCTCTCTTTTGGATATGAGGGTTTTCCCATGTGGTTTTCTCCTTTTCTCTGGTTATGAGAGATTCATTTGTTTGTATATGGGTACCTCATCAAGTCTTGTAGCTAGGACCCATCCATGCATCCTTCATTACATTTCTTCATCATGTTTTTAGCTTCTCCCAAAGTTGATCTAAAGGGGGATGCTGGAGTAATTAGGAAAATCACCTAATGATTAATTAGTTATTAATTAATTATTAGGTCCCTTATAATTTTATTACACTCAAGCTAAACTTAAGAGTGCTTTTTATTAAATTAGATTGAGCTATTTATAGGTCAAGTTGTCTCATTACATATGATTAAGACACTTGCCACAATCTAATCAAATCCTTATCTAGGGTTTGCACTTCTTTTATAATAATTCATTTGTGCTTTGTAATCATTCAAATACAATTCAAATTAATTCAATGCATATACAATTGTTTTTCTAGATCGATCATTATCTCTTGGTTGCATAGCAAATCAATTGCTTTGATCTCTTCTTTGCGATAAACATTTTGGTTGCAAGTAATTTGTGGGAGCTATGGGTTTCACTATCAACTCCAACTTACTCAACAACTTGAACAACCAGATCAACGACTGGAATTGGAATTGATAGCTCTATGGCTAGATCTACCACATCTTGATCACGAAGGTCAGAGTTAGTTGACTAATCAACCAATTGTGTTAACTAGTCAATCAAACTAGTTAACTCTAAATCAAATATCTAGCCCTCAAGATTGACCATTCATTTTTTACCTAGAAATCTATAGATCCACCATTCCTTTTAGGAATTGGGGGAGCTTTGTGAATAATATTTAATCTATTCTTGAATATCTAAATCATGTCATCATTATGTTGCCAAAAACCTTGCATAATAGTTGAGTATCCATAATCCTTTGTTGAAGTATGAGCAAATCCAAATTAATGCTCCATTTGAGGTTTGCATGTGTTTAGAATAGGAATTTTAATTATTGTTTTTTAATTTATAGTTTTATTTTAAATTCAATGTAATTACTATTAAGTGTTAATTCAAAAAAATGTAGTTGATAAGGGCATGGTGTACTGGTTAAAAACTTGGTTTATTATCGATACCACTAAGGTGAACAAACCCTTTCTAGGCTATTGGGCTCACAAGCCTTGTGCCTCCACTAGGCTATTGAGCTCATGGGTTTGGGTTGCTTGTGGTAGAAGGGTGATAATGCCTTCAAGAAGAGGACCATTGCTTGTAGTCTTTTTGGCCTAGGCTAGTCTAAAAATTCCTAAGTTAACCAAACCCAAAAATAAAATTCATGCACAAGCTAGTGCATGATGGTCCAATTTTGGAAAGGAGTAAGTGAAAAATAAATTTGAATAAGGTAGACGAATCTACACCAATGATTCTATTTAAGGGACCCATTCCCAATTGTGATTCTCACCAAGGTGAGGAAACACATAAGATTTGAGTTGGGCTTATAACACAAGGGCTAAATCAAATAAAGAGATAGGGAAGAAGGTTGGGTTTAGTTACCTTGTTTGCCAAAATCTATCAAAACTACACACATAAAGAGAAAGCTAGAGCAAGTATAAAAACAAGTGAAAAATAATGCAGCTCCCATGCCACCTTGCCTTGTCCCTCCTTTCTCTATACATATGTATATGCATATGATGAATTAAGGAATGATAAGTTTGATGAGATAAGAAAAAACTTGCCATTGAATTTGAATATTTTCTTGAGAAAGAGAAGCACCTATTTTTCAACTCTCAAATTATTGCATGGTGCTAGAAACTTACCCTATAATTTAAAGGTTTTTTTTGTTCATAATGATACCATTAGACAATATCTCAATTTTTTGAATTCTCAAGTAAATTTCTTTAAAATTATTTAGAATTATAAAACCTAAAGTTAAATATTAAATTTGTTATAAAATCTTTGTCTACTTTATGTAAAATTCCTAAATTTCTGAGCGATAGATAATCCCCTCTCCATGGGACCATAGCCCAAGGAATCCATTTGAACTTCAAGAGGATTACAAATTTGACATCTGCACCGAACGGTACTTCCGAAACAAACGCCGCGACGCTTCTCGTAAAACCAAAATTATATTTCCCTCCAAAAGCTTTGTCTAAATTCAGTCATGGAGAAAGAAGTAAGACATGTTCAATGGGCAACATTGAGACTAGCAGGGAAGCCACTTATAACAGGCTCCGCGTTTGGGGAGACCCCTCTTCTATGGGTTGCATGCAGAGCTTCCTTCGGATTGGTCCACATTTATTGTGATTCTGAACTTAAGGTTTGTAAAATTGATCTTCTCAAGTTAATACGTGGGTATAAACATAAGGCGGATGAATTGTTTACTTATTGTCTAACTATATTGCAATAAACAGAAGTTGGATAGAGATGAAACATCGAGTTTAAGCGTGTGGGTATGCAGAGTTTCCAATTTATAGTTTTTTTCTCAATTATTTTGCTCTGTCCAGTCTGGGAATAAGGTCAATTCGTGGGTACCTATATGCACATGTGGAAAAATCTCAGATACGTAAGCTTCTTGTTTACGTTTATATATAACAATGGGCAGTAGTTGAGAAGAGTTGAAATAATGCGTATTACTATGTGATTATAGAAACTTTCAGATCGGTACTGTTTTCTTTTTTCTTTTTCTTGCTGTTGTTTTCGCAATTTTTATACTACCCAGTAGTTAGGAAGGCTGAAAATGTGGGTATCAACATTTGGTAGGAAATTTTCAAATCGATGGTACTTTTTGATTTATTTTTATTTGTTCTACAATGGCCACGAATCGGCAAGAGCTGAAATTATTGGTGAAGGTTTTTTTATTTAAGTTAAACAAATGTTTTCTGTAATAAATGATTATAAATTTTACCTGGTAGATCATAAAATGCAACATCAGAAAAGTAATAAGACGTTTTCATTTCTTTTGTAATTTTTGGGTGTAAGTTATGGGCGGCTTTTAACACAATGTGGGATAAGCATGGATCACTTTATTAATATTTGTAAATCAGGGCATAAGATTGCTACATGTCTGGAGTTTTAGGCCAACTTATTGCTACGAGAATAATTTGACTCTTTGTCACTTTCTTGCAACTACCTTCCATTACCATTGCACCGGAACACCTTGGAATGTATCAATTTGAATGTTTGTTTTCGATTATAAAGGATACCTTTATTCTTCCTATTAGAAAATAGGTTGCAACGTTGGAAATATATTAAACTAATCATACTCTATTAGCTTTTGTTAAAAGATGACAATTAATTTATCAAGTGTGATGAATCATGAAGTTGAATGATTTTAGTAGAATACCTAAATGCAGTATTAGTTTTTTGAGGATAGGGCATTTGGCTATCTCGATAAATTGTATCTTCTGTTTTTCTTGGTAAATATTCATTAGGGCATTGAGGTTGTCATCTGCAATTATGGTGGTTTAGGATTTGCTTTGATCACATTCTTAAGATCTCTGAACTGATGAGCACACGCTTATACTGAGAGGGGTGTGAATCAGTATAAGACTACTTTTTCAAATTAACAACTACAATAACTTTAAATACACAACATCAACAAATATGAACACAAGAAGAACTCAAGATTTACATGGAAACCCTTTTGGGAGGAAACCGCATAATAAGAATTGCTTAGATCTACTGTCCAATTCCAGCCACCAAAATAAATAATCTTTTACAACAAATTGTAGACACCAACCCATTGGAGACACCAATCCCCAATACTTGAGCACCAACTCAATGAGAGAGACCAATCTCTTTCAATATGAGACACCTGTTGATTTATGATCAGATTTAATGCACAGAAAATTAATTCAAATCAGACACAATAACACAGCAGCTACCCTGGGAAAACCCTCCTCTTGAGGGAGAAAAACCCAGCAACAAATATATCTCTTTTATATATAAACAAAGGCAACAATTACTTTACAATGAGGCCAATCGCAAGGCCAATATTCTGCACCAATAATGGCAACAATAACAATCTGCCCTTCATGAGACTCAGATCTGCACTATGAGTAATTCACAATCTGCTTCTTGAATAATTCGCACTTTTCTCTTGAACACTTTGCACTTGTCTCTTGAACAGTTCGCACATGAGTGAAGGAAGGAGATGAACTTGCTTCATTGCAAAATGAAAGGAAGAGACCTTGTATAAATACACACTTATGAGAGAGGTCGTACCTCTTCATGTAGAAGGTCGGCCCATAATACAAAAAGATAATTACAAATATAACTTGCGAATTACAAGGAAGGTCGGCCAAGATAACAAATAAGTGCTCTATAAATTAAATAGATCTCAAGCTAATATTTAATTTATCCAATCAAGAACAATTAACAGGCTGGAAGGAATCGTACGAAGCTGAATTTATCATCAACAACACCAACCTCTCCAATATGAAGCACCAACCTCAATATGAGGCACCAAGCGCTAACTTAACAAATTATTTTTCTTCTTGATAATTTTCCTTCAAAAATCTGCCTTTGAGCAATCTTTGATTATGTTCTCATCACACAAATCTGCTGATGTATATACGATATATCTCTTTATTTTCCACACTCTTCTCCTCATTCCACACTGACATCTTATATCTTCATGCCTTCATGAAAAGAGGCATCTCTTTGAATAGAGACAACCTTCTAAAAGGACACGACTTTACATTAACCTTGATCGCCACCCTTAGCTACTCCTTAATCAGTGCCTTCTTAAAAATAATTGATGCCTTCTTTAAAAGTAATCACTGCCTTAATAATTGGAAACACTACTCATTAATCATCGCTGCTCCTCAAACTATATTTGCTGCTCCATATAATAATCATATTCACTACTCCATATGAATTACTTATAATTCCTTGCTCGCTGCTCTTCTAAATTCTCTATTGCTTCACATATACTCACCATCGCTGCCCATAAGTGATGTATTATATATATGACTTTGGTGTTCTAAAAACTCCAATAATATGACATTGAAGTCAGCCAACATGAACATTAAATGACTTTGTCTTGGGCACCAAGAATGGGGGTCGGCCCAATTAGGATATAGATTAAATTTATTTTCCATAAGACTTAGGTGCCAAGAGTAAAAGGAGTTGGCCAGCATAAATAAAAACTTGTCTTGCAAATATGTCAATATGAAGTTAATAAGCTTGCCTTGAACGAGGAGATCTAAAACTGATGTCAGATTGGCTTTTGGACAGCGATTAGTGGCCTTTGGCCATTAATGATTTTGCTCACATACCTTTGACATCAATGACAATATTGTCAACATGAACATGGGTCACACTTGAATGCAAAACATTGTTGTAACACCACAACCTTGCCCCCATAATCTTAACACCACAACCTCACATCATAATTGTAATATCACAATCTTGCCACATGGCCATTGATGTTATGGGTTGCTTTATTGCAATTGAGGAATTTGAACTTGGGCCATGCTCTTACAAGGGTACATTTTTACCATTATAACACAACCACTTGAACAACATAAAATTAATGTCATTTTGGCTTTGTGTTAAGAAGTGGAAAATAGTTTGCCCAGTGTGATGAAATTGAATGGTTTTAACAAAACACCCAAGAACAACATTCAATCTATTAGGATAGGGCATCTTGCTATCATCCAAAATAGTGGGTGCTATAGAGATTCAATTATCAATTTATCCTTACATTAATTAGAAGGGATTGCAAAAACTGTAGTAGGAGAATCCTCTTACTAGGTTTGCAGAGGTCAAATTTGGATTTTATTGTTTATGGGGCCAGGGTGATTCCTCTTGCAATTGGGTATTATCTTTGGGTTGTGAAGATCATCTAAGCTCCATTTACTGGTGCATATCTGTTAATAGATTATTTCATTGCACCAAGTTTTTAGCTTAGGTGTCTATAACTTTTATCTCTTTGACAGGAACTTTGTATGAAATATATTTGAGCTTGTCGATATCCAATTGGATACTACAAATAACATTTGCAGTACAATAGGTGTAGAAGAACATCTACTATCTTGCATGCTCTTTGGGATATACATTAACAATTTAGAGGATCTTTTCTCCTGACATTTGGAAGGTATGAGCAATTGCATTCTTTTTGGGATCTATATTGACATCTTATTGTTTGGGTATGACATTGTTTTACTTTCACATTCTAGTATGGGTATCCAGAATCAACTAGAGTGTATACCTCATTTTATGATCAGCACAGTCTTCAAGTAAATCTTGCAAAGACAGTGCTCTTTACATTCAACATGACCAAGAAGTAGCATCCATGATTAATCTTTATTTACAAAGGGAAACTATTTGAGGTGGTATACCTGCTTTGTTATGGTTTCTGGGCCTTACTTTAGCCTTGGCTGTGAAGTAGAAACAAGACTAGGCAAGGGATATGCAACGCTGATACCCTTAGAAAATCATTTTTTTTAACTTCAATTTCAACACATATGAGTGAAGGTGCATCTCCTTCATGAATTAAATAACCCATCATTCTTTGTGGATATGAAGTTTAGGGCCTATAATGGGGACACAAAGGGTAGGATCGTATCAAGAGATTCTTACTTATGTGTTGTCAGAAGTATTTTGAAGCAAACAGAGCAGCTCCACATGTTATTTTGGAATTTTTTTGGAGCTTGTCCACTCATTTCTTTAGTATTCCATGCTGTTATAGTGCTGCATAGGATTATTTTTATAACAGATTCCCATTCAGTCCACAACAGGTGTCTGTATTTAGCTCTGCAATCTTCTATGTAGCTAAACATAAATGCAAATATTTTTGGTATGCTAGAGTTGCTTCTCTTCTCCGACAGCTAAACTTTCACACAGAGACGCTTTCTTCTTGAAAGTTATTTATTGATGCTCCCGAGCTTAAGAAATATGAAATTAACATTGATCTGTGAAGAAATGTACAAAGGTAATTGAAGGTAGCATGGACAGATCTGAGAGAGCCTTTGGAACCAAAGTTATCCACTATTTTGAGTTTTGATGGTTGCATCCAGGTTCTGAAGTAATCCAAGTAGAGGCTTTGTAGTTGCCTAAGAGTACTTCTTGCAGTTTCAGCTTTGCCCTCATCAACTTCAAATAGAATCAAATGAACACATTCTACAAGGAGAGCATACTTGCAGAGTCTGCCTCCTAGAGCCTGAGTTTGTGGGTCTGAACATTTTTAGATGCCTTACCTTGTAATATCCTTCCTACTTGCAGGTAGAAAAAAGACAAGAACAAATCTAAATGGTACAATTAAAATAAATTTGCACAGTGCACAGTTTGCAGCAGTAAATAGTCTCAGTTTAACTTGATTAACAATAATACCAAATTTGTTTACATCAGAGATGTTTCTGTACACTTAAAGTTTCAATAATTTCCAACTTGCTTACTGATTCAATGCTATTGAGTAACCAGTATGTCCACAGGAATGTCCTATCACCCAGCTTAATGCCCAGCATTAGATCTGAGTAAGTCTGAAACCCAGCGAATCATATCTGGGTGAATTTTTTTGTGTCTACTTTGGTTCCTGTGTGCTGGTGTGGACGGTGACTGGTTGCTGGATTTCTTGTGGGATGGCGAACTGTAGTAGGGCTGCTGATTGTTGTTTTCCACTGAATATAAATCCTCCTGATTAGTGCGATGGTAAAAGCCCTTGGGTATGTGAGGCCACTGGGTGCTTAAGGCAGTACTGATACTTGGATGGCGATGTGAGATTTGCCTTGCAAATGTCGCCTTAACTCCTGAATAAGGATTGGTTCTGAAATCTGCCCTTATCCACCACATAAACCCTCAGCTGTTAACTGCATATAAGACTTGGAATGAGGCGCAACTCAATGACTTGGCATTATGGAAATATCTGCCCTAGCAAACTGCTGTGACTGGGTGTATTCCACTTACATGCAGATCAGTGACTGATATTGCAGGTTCTGCCCAGGGTTGGTGCTCCAAATATGGTGTCGGGTGGCCACATCTTGCCCAAACTCCAGTATTCCAATTTGCTTGCAAATTTCTTCAGCGCCTAACTTGAAAATTCCAATCAGACCTCTAGGTTCGCTCATGTGCAACCCCTGATGTAGGATTGCCTAGCAAAAGTAGGGTTTTCATCCTACCTCTGTTATTGCCTCTTAAGGGATTTTGTCCTTGTAGGTTAGATAACTTGAGAATTCAAGAAAATCAGTTTCAATAATCCAAAATGCCTTCTTCCAACTGACCCAAGGTTCAGTCTTATACCTGATTGGAAAATAGGACCTGTTGATGCGGGTTTTGTAACCTTAACCAACATTAGAATAAAATACCCAATAGAATATCCTATTCTCTCTTGAACAAAGACTCCAATGTGCTAAGCAAAGTGATCACAATTCACAAAGTAGACTCCAAGGTTCCTGTTGCATATAGGATAGTCTCAGTTGGTTTGCTATGTTTTGCTGGTATTGCAAGGGGGACTTACACTCAACTTTTCATCACTTTGGACTTTGATACTATGGATGACGAGTGGTGAAATTCTATTACTGCTAATCTTTGAAAATAAAATAAAAAAGGATAAGGGTTTTAGAAATTAGACTAATGCTAAACCAATCCTACAAACTCAAGAGACAAGTGCTGGATGGCAAAATTCAAACCAATCTTTGCTTTGCCAAGTACAATGACTACAACAACGAGACAAAAATGGTGCAATCTTCAACGGGATTCACGAATGATATCCTATTACTCAAGACCATCATCAATTTGAACAATGAACATAAGTAATAGAATTCGAGTTTAACAATTTTAAAATTCAGACTAACTTTGCACATCAAATTGAAAATCATTCAATTGAAAAAGTTATGAACTAATTTCACCATTATCAACATTATCAATCTTTCATTCATCTAACGTGCATTCAAATCAAATTCTGTTTTAAATTTACTCTAAATTCTACTTTAAATCTATTCTATGTTGAAGGGAGGTATGTAACTATGCAACCACTTGACAATAAAAAGGATTCAAAGCAAATCATGCAATATGAGATTTTATTATCAAAGTAGCTATACGCAACAATTTCATAAGACCCTCTCCATTTTCTGAAATGAGAGAGTGAGAGTTTATATAGAGTTCCTGAAAACAAATGAATGGCCGAGATCAATCCAACATTGATGACAAAGATTTAAACAACTCAACCCTAACTAGGGTTTCCCAGAATAACATTTAACAACACATGGATGAAGAACACGTGGCATATGGAGCTATCTTCTTGGAGGCGCATCCTTATCCTCCTGAGTGGTTGTCTATTCGATGAACCTGGACACTATTATGCTGACCCCCTCAATTGTGACATGTGGCAACATATTGACCTTGTATTCCAACACATCCAAATCATCTGCACTCTCGGTGAAAACATTCTCCCATTTTGACTCTTGGCATTGGAAGGCATCCCAGATGGACAAGAAGTTTGATGCCTTAGTCAAATTTTGCTTTAGAATTGGTCCAGTGTTGGTGAAGAAAGTCTCTTGGATTTTGAGCTTTAGATTCTCCAGCTGTATATCACTTGCTTGGACAATATCCTTTTCAAGTACATCTGCAGCTTCAAGTAAAATCTTATTTTGGATTTCCTTCATCTGCTCCTCAACTTTAATAGTATCCGCCTTCACCTTCTCCAAGACTTCGCTCTGCGCAATCAATGCCTAGTAGTAGTTATTGAAATCATATGCAACGCCTGCTGCAGTAACTTTTCCATCAATTAGTTCCTGCTTCGGCACTCCTTTCAACACTTTGAGACATGGGACAATTCTATCCGGAATATCCTGAAGGTCTTCCCATGCTTCAACCGTAATTGCAATTCTTGAAAGCAAAGAGGAAGTCTGTCCATATGCTAATATCAATTTCTCTACAAGTGTAGCCGCCTCTTTGCTCTTGCTTAGTATCCACTCCTTAATTTCTTTAGCTGTGACCATCTCTTCAAAATTTTTTAATCGTTTCTTATGAAGAGTTTAAAAGTGGAGGAACTACTGAGTTGGCCTGATCAGGAGGTTTGGTCAAATGTTGGATGTATTCCTTTAGGCGTTCAATCTCCTTTTTATATTCTTTCTTCTTTGCTACTTCCTTTTCCAACCTCGCCTTGATGGATGTGACTGAATTGTCCAAGTCTTCCACCTCTTGACCCTTTGTTGTTGGGCCCAAGTTGACAGTAGTGATGGCATATTCTTGAGGAGCAATATCGTCTTTTGACTTATCCATTGTTGGCACAACAATTTGTATTGAATGGCGGCCGACTTTGTCCCTCTAGATCGTGGAAAACATTTTGGTGGGCTTCTTCACAGTAACTGTTTCTAACCTGGCTAGAAAATTGGCCGTATCATCTTCTTCTAGGATCTCTACTGGTACTTTTATTTTCAATCTTTCTTTTAGCCAATCAGGAATTGTAGGCTGTTCAATGCCTTCTTCGTGAGCATTCTCTACACATGGAATATCTTGGATTCCTCTAAGAGCGGAAATCATTCCCTCTTGAAATTCACCACCCAAAATATCCATTTCATCCTCGGACTCGAGTATTTCTGTGCCTGTGGGAGATGGGGGTTCATCATTGGCTGGCGGAATTGGCTCAATATGAATCGGAGAAGGAATCCTTATGTCGTCCAATGACTTATTCAATATCTCATCCATATTCCTGGATGTAGCAGAATGAGGAAGCTTCGATCTTTGCTTCTTTTGAGTAGGTTCCTCATCTGCAATCTTCTTTCCTTTCGTCCTTGTAGAGTCATCAACTATTTCCTTCCTTTTCCTCGAATGGGTGCTCTTGATTGGTTCATCACTTTGGGATGCACCTACATTTGAAGAATAGGATTCCGTTTCACCCATTAAATTGTAAGTTAGAGTCACATTCCTTCGTCGCAACTCTTGGACTTGTTGATCTGCCCACCACTGTAAATATTTGACAATTGGCCTCATCAAGGTGGTCAGATCTGCTAGCTCTAGTTCCGACCATCTTACAGGAGGAAGAGGCCGATTCTCATCAAAGCTTGGTTGAATATACTCTCCATCATCCTCAAGCTGATTAGGGACACAGAAGAGCTCAATTGTTCTGATCAGGTTCACCGGCAGTCTGGACCACAATCTTTTCTTGATGTCATATTCATCTGCAACATTTGCCTAGAAATCTTCCAGGTCTACCTTATGTTTGTACTTCCTTCCATTCACGATCCCAATGTGGTGATGAGGATCAAAGTCAACTCTGGACTGGTAAGATGTGAAAGGGTACCATTGCATTTCTAACTTGGCACTTTCAGCTGCCTGTGCCGATGGGCAAGATTCTTGCATATTCCCAATGAAAAAAGGAAAGGTGGTGGTTGCCTTTTGTTTTGTTCTTTGGAGGCCTCGGTATGTTTCTAGTTGTCTAAGAACCTCAAGCAAGACCATTCTGTTAGTGGGATAGATTGGGAGTTGGTAAGGACATTCGGTGAATCCTTGAACTCTTATGTAGGTGAATCTGGGAAATTGGATAAACTAGGATCCGTACTTGTTGATCAGGGTCTTGGCCTCACGAGTAAGCCTTTGATGCGTTCCTCCTTGAAGTATTCTAGTGATGTACATTAGGAAGGCATCATTTGCTCTCCTAAAGTGTGACTTTTCGCAAAGCTGCAATTGTGGGTAACAATCATAAGATTTGAATTCATTTTCCCCATTGCCCACTATGCCTCGATAGATCAATCCTACATATCTGTAAGTCCTTGACAATAGATAGACAATATAGGAACTCATGTAGAAAGACTTTGTTCTTTCCAAATTTATTAATTGTTCATGAAGGTTGTCACTGATCATCCGTGACCAAATGAACATCTTGATGCCTGAGGTAATCTTGTCAATGAAGTAATACATCCATGTTTCAAATGGTGCACCTTGAGGGTTGCCCATCACTCTGTTCAATAGCAATATAATATCTCCATATTCCTCCTTGAAGTCGGTCTGAAGCAATTTCTTTGGCATCTTCTTGATGAAAGGCCTTGGTTTCTCTAACCATGTCTTATTGATGTTGGTCGCACAAAGATCCATCCAATCTTTATAAAGTCTTTTTGCCTCCCTCTTTACTCTTGTACGAAGTTTGGTTATAACTTGGTATGCCGAAAGCCTCTTGAATGGCTAGCTCTCCGACATGAGCTAACACTCTACCATTAGGTGCAACAATTTGCCTCTCTTGTGCGTTATAGTGTATGGCACATTCCACCATCAATTCAACACACTCCACAACTGGTGGAAATCCAGTTGCTTGGATGATGCCATTCCTCATCAGTCGGCGAGTGATTGGTGTCAGCATGAACCCATCTTGTCCGTACATCCTCTTCTTGAAGTCTTTAAAATCTACATGTCCAAGGTTGGTGTCGGTGACGTTCTTCCACTTCGAGTTGATTTTTGATTCTGGCTGCAGGCCTTTGCTGGAAAACTTCATCTGTGCCTTTCTCGAAGGTTCTCCTTTGGTGGTCATCAACCTGTAGGAAACATGAAGAAAAAATATTAATTTTAAGATTTTAAATTCTAATTTTTCTTGGACCTTCGCTCAAAATTTTCACTTTCAGCCTATTGAAAAGTTAAATTTTGTGAAAAAATCACTGAAAATGACATAATTTGGCTAAGTATTTAGCAAAATTTTGCGAGAATGAGTAGTGAATAAGACAAAAAAGGATAAAGAATCTGTCAAACTCAGATTTTAAACTTTCGAAATTATACACTTTTGATGGTGATTCTGCCTTAAATTCTGAAAATTCTACTTCAGCTTTGAAAAAACACGCCTAGCCTTCAGAAATTCGATCCTTTAACTAAGAAATTCTCACTTTTTGAAAATCTTCTTCAAAAATTTACTTTCTCTCCAAAAATCTTCCTTCAAGAAATTATCTTTCACAATCTTCGGGAGAGTTAGAATCTCTTTTACCATTGAACTTTGGAAGAACAAGTTGAAAGTGAGAAGTTAAACTCTTTATAAAGTTTGAAGAATTCGATTATTTTAGCAAATTCATGTTTTTTTCTTAGATTGATCGAACCTAGACTTGTTTTATTTTCTTCGAAATGGCAACTCAATCCTCATTAAAAATCTTTAAGAGAAAGTTTCTAATTTTTTACCCAGGTGCCATCCTTGTGAAATCTTTTAGATTTTTCTTTTGAGTTTGAAGATTTTGGCTAAGTGTTGAATATTTCAAAAATTTCTCTGCGTGTTGGAAAATATTAAAATATTCTAAGTGTTAATTTTGATTTTCCAACCTTTTCAACCTTTTCATTTTTCTAATCATGGCAAAATCTTATTTTGTCCAAGGCAAAGTCATTATTTTTCATGTCATTTTCCCTTTTCCTCTAGGTGAACTTGAAATTTTCCACGCCATTTTGTGTCTTGGGCAGACTTTATATTAGGCAAGACATAGCATGGCGGACTTGATCCTCGTCTTGCCATTCTCCTTTTGACACTTAACCATATCCATACTTAGCCAATTTCATAAGTCCCCTTCCTAGGCGTCAATACTTAGCCAAATTTTGAGTTTCCTTTACTCCTCTTGGCTGGGTGGACTTTAAGACTTCCTTTCCATATTCTCTTTTAGCATGGTTGACTTCACTAACACTTGGACATTTTCCTTTTTGGCCAAGGGCGGAGTTTACTTGTGCTTGGACAAGCATCATTCAAGGTGGGGCGGATTTCATCAACTTCATGCCATGCATGGTTTGAGCTTGGGCTGACTTGGCTTAGCCTTTGACAAGGATGGGTGAACTTTACCAGCTTCATGCCAAGCTTGGGCAGACTTCATGATGGTCTTGCCATGTTCTCAAGGTGAGGCGAACTTTGCTTGTGCCTTGCCAACTTCTTGGCGGACTTCATGGTGCCTTAGCCATTTCCCATCTCTCCTCATGGGCAGACTTCATCAAGTGCTTGACATTGAGTATGGCGGACTTGGAGCTTGCTTTTCCATCTCCATGGCGAACTTTGCTTCTCTTGTGCCATCAATCCTTCATGTCTAGGCGAGCTTAGTGATGCTTATGCCATGAATTTCTTGCTATTATCTGGATCTTCTGGAACAAAACCCCGACCATGTGATTTTCTCTTGCTTTTTATGATTTTTTCTTGCTTTTTACTCTTGGAGGTGCAAAATTTTGATTCTGAAGATAAAAACGTTGATACTATGACCTGTGGGACCCTGCACTTTCTAAAAATAGAAATTACCAAAAATAGAAAAAAGCAAAAAGCAAAATTTCTAAAAATAGTAAATCTCGGATTGGTCCAAAAGTGCCAAAAATAGAAAAAGCAAAAAGCAAAAAAGCGGAATCCCTAAAAAGTAGGAAGTGTCATAATTGATTCAAGGCAATGGCGTTCTTCGTCCTCTGGACCTTTTGAGCACTTTGACGACGTCTAGGCATTATTTTGGGCTTGGATTCTCTACTTGGCTCGGATGATTCCTCAAAACTCAAAACTCCAAACTCTCGAGGCAATGGACTTATGAAATTGCAACCTAAAGACAAAAACCCCCCCAAAAAAAAAAAGCAAACTACTGGGGGTCCCCATTTGCAATGGGGTGATGTGTGAAATAGGTCACAATAGGACCCAGGGCTCAAAATTGGGTGCCACTTTTTAAATTTGAAATTTTTAATTTATTTTGTATTTTATTATTAATTTTATTTATATTATATAATATATAGTAGTGTTTAAAAGCACTATTTTTTTAAATAATAAGGCAAGATTATAGTTGGGAAAAAGGGGACATGACATACCTACTATGAGCTTCATGAGAGATTGTTGTTTATTTACACTTATGGTTCATTAAAAGTCATTTATTTAATATGGGGATCAAAGATGCTTGGTTTTATTTATTCATGAGATGCTCCAACTAAGACATAATGATAAAACACTCAGCTTGAGGTCATTATATACTCATAGATCTAGAGTTATCGCTTCCTATTTTCATGCCATTGACAACCCAAACTGCAAGATGAGATCAACAAGCCAACATATGTCTCAGCAGACTACATATATAAGTTTTGTTAGATATCGTAGAACTCAGCAGCCTATAGGTATGAGATCATCCATACAATTTACATCTTGGTTGCAACAAAATGTTAGGAGTTGACATGGCTATTTTTAGGCCCTTTCTCCTACTTTTTTCTTTTATTAGTGGCTAAAATTGGGCTTTTGAAAGGGCTCCAACCCTTTTACAATAATTGGAAGGTAGGCATTAACAACATTTAGGCTTAATACAAAAAACTATAGACCACCAAAAGTGCATAGGGAACAATGTTATTAACCTATACAAAAAAACAAAGAAGTAGTAAACAAACAACATGGAGACAACAAATACCACAAGGATTACAAGTGAGAAGGAGAAAGGTCCTTCAAAGAATCTACAATATTCCACTCCTCCCTCAAAAACTCTAGATGATCCTCCACAATATCATTGTCCAAATCAATCACAATACTCTCCTACTTCATTTTGCTTCTAGTCCTTTTAGTTGGGCCAATTTCAAGACAATTCTTTTCCCTCTTAAGCATATTTTTTGAAGCATAGTAATATTGGCAGTGGAGTTCTTGATAGTAGCTTTGCTTAGTTGAATTATCTTACTCAATGAGAAATTTAGGGCTTCTTGTATACCTTCAATCTTTCCCATCTTGGATTGAGGCCCTTCCAATTCCCTTCTTATTTCATAGACATCCCTTAACATACTCCATTGCTCATTACTAAGCTTAACACAAGCCTCTTTTTGGGGCTGGACCTTGTTGACTTGTTGACACATTTGATTCATTTTAACTCTCAACCTTTCATTTTGATTCATAAACCATTTAAGAATACTCTTTTTGAAGGTTTGTAATGTCCTCTTCTCGAGCATGATCTTTCCAGTTGACCGTTGGCCTATTTTGGAGACCCGTAGGCTACTTAGAAGGTGAAATTAGGGTTTCTTGGTTTGAAGGATGCTCTCGCTTGAGGTTGGTTGATTTGATGGCGGATTCTTTCTGGGTTTTCAGAGAGCTTCGCAGTGATATGTTTTTCTTGGCATTCTAAGTATCTTCAAGAATTTACTATTTTTAGTAAATTCTATTTCTGGCAGTGGTCCTGTTGGTTTTGGCACGGTTGGCTTTCTACTTCAGACTGATCAGTTGGCTTACTCAATTTTGGCTTTGGGGCATAATTGGAGAGATAAGTTCAAATCATTTTAATTAAGTCATGTTTTAATGTTATATTTTAACATTGACCCCCCCCCTTGGCCTAGCAACTTCACTTTAAGTTGTTTTTAAAAGATGTTCTTTTTGGGTGGCGCTTCATTGAAGGAAAATAATTATATTTCTTATAAAGAAGTTTAATCCAAGCATGAATTGGACGCCAACTTCAAGGAAGAAATAAAGTGATATTAAAAGTCAAAGTTTTGTTTGGGAAAGTGGGACGCCACCTATTGGAGAATTAGGGTTTGATTCAAAAAAGAAGATTAGGGTTTCAAGAAGGGTCAACTAGAAATTATAAAAGGAAGCCATTGGTTCTCATTTGGATTATCTTTTGTCTACAGGAATGTTATGTTGCCGGATTGGCTTTGGGATTGCATCGAGGAATGTAAGCCTCCTAGCTTGGCATTGCTTCTCGCTTGAAAGATAGCGACTAGTGGTGAGATAGTGTAGTTTGAGTGATTTGTAGTGGGATTTATGTATTGTAGTCAGTGTGTGGCTTTGTAGTTCAGTTTTATGCATATTATAGAGATTCAGGAATTGCATATTCTTCATAGCAGATCGTTGTTTTCATTCATAAGTCAAAAAATACAAAAAGAATCATTTTGGGCGTTGTTTAGATCTCTGTATCTGTGAGGGGCGACCCTTTTCTTTAAGTTTCAGATTTTTTGGTGAAGCATGGAATTTTTAAAGTGAAATCGCCCTTTTGCTGGGCCGTACCATTTGCTTTTGTCTTGGAATTCGTGCATATTTAATTTGGAGTCTTTTGATCAATTTTCAGTGTTCTATCTTGGTCGCCTTCATCATTAGGGTCTATTGCACTTCGTTTCATGTCAATTGGATGAGTTGTGAGAGAGATATGATCATTTAAGTGTGGTGATAGGTTGCTGGTTATAAATTTAAAGTGCAGATCTGTTAAAATCAGAATCATCATTTTGGTCTTTGAGAGAAGTTATTGGTCTTGGCATCCTTGATTAAGCAAAGGAGAGTTCTCTTATATGATGTAATGCTAATCTGTTATATTCATATGCTCTTGGCAGGCGATTGCTCTTCATATTGTAAGCTGACAGTAGTACTGACAGCAATTCTTTAATCTTGCCTAATTCTGATTTGTAATGCTTATCTTACATTCTGAAACTGCATTGTATTTCTTTCTATCTCCGCCATATGGTCGCCTCATTTCCGTATTGGATTGGGTAGCACATACTTGGTGTTGAGTTTGCTTTCAACTTATTAGATGGTAGGGATCTTCTAACCACATGCTCGTCGTTCGCCGACGCATTTCTTGGTTAGAGTTCTTGTATCGACATTTCCATTAAGATCCTCTGACCATATGCTCGCCATCACTGGCGCCATTCTTGGTTAGAGTTCCTTCCAGCTCTGTTTTTGCATTTCAAATCCCCTGACTAATGCTCACACCTTGCCTACATCGGGATCCTGGTGTACATTCTGGTTAGAGTTGCTTCAACATTGTTTTGGTTTAGAGCTAACCCTAACGACTGTGTATTGCTCTGCTTATTCTAATTGAAAATTTGAAAAAAATTGGCTTGGAATATTTCAAGGTTGCAGTCCTTCTCAAAGGAGTCTACTTTGCTTATTACGTCTTTAGTGCAAACCTTTCTTTCCTTGCTAACTTCTTGATTATCAACACAATCTCCTTCCTTGCTTGGAAAAACTTCAATATTGGGAATTGAGTTTTTACCCTTTCTATAAGGTTTTTTCATTTTTGTCTTTGTTTTCTCCTCCCTTTGAAGATTGTTTTCACCTTTGATCACCTTGTCTTTATTATCGATAGCCTTCCTAGTAGTCAAAACAAAGTCTTCTAGGGCATCATAATCCTTGACCTTGTTATTGTTTGGCACTAAGGAAATTTTGGCATTACTAGCCCTACTCTTGGGCCCTAGCATGGAGGTCTTCCTAGAGGGGATTTTTATGTAAATAGATTTGAGAGTGAAGCCCTCCTTACTAAGAATTTGTATGGAAGGGTTCACATTGAGCCATGCTAACTCCACAATCGACACCTTCATAGTAGGCTGGAGAGGCACCTAATTGACCTTAGCAAATTGGTATAATAGATAGATTAAACCTTGGTAGAGTGAGAGTTTTATCTTGTTTAACCAAACATCCACCCTTGATAATTCCAAAGACATTAGCAAGAAAAAGGGGAAACTCACCAAGATCTTGTGTCTAAAGTGGTTGAGCAATGTGAAATGGTAGAACAAACACCTATACCATATATTTGGCTTCTAGAGTGATATGTTTGATCAATTGGGTGCTCACCTCATCTCGTGGTTTTGGATAAATTCCTTGAGATAATTAGCTTGGAATTTGACTAGCTTCTTTTTTCCTCTTGAGAAGGCCTCAATATCTTTCTTCTTTCTCCTACTTTATGCTTTTATTTTTCTTGAGTTTTATAGCAAATTATATCTTGTTCTACTTTTTGGGACATGCACTAGGCACTTTCTTATTATACTTTGAGCTTTGAACTTTTTGTTAGTCCATTTACCACTCTTGGCCTCTTGTGGACATTAATAGCTAAACTAAATTAACAAGCTTGGCTTACTAATTGAGTCACATGCTTTACTAATTCAAAATAATTAAAAGTAAGATAGGGTCATCCCATTGGAAATAGAAGATATGATGATTCCTTTTGGATTGCTTGGCCTTTGTTGATTGGTTTATGTCTCTTGATGAAGTATTTTTTCACACCAAGCTTTTAACTTGCTCTCAAGTATTTTAATGGACATGATAGCAAGGAGTGAATATGTAATGTCCCCTTCTCAAGCCTAGTTAGTTGTTGTGACCGTTAGCCTATTCTAGAGTTCCCATAGGCTAATTGGTGGTGGTTAGGGGATTCCAAGGTTCTTGGAGAGCTCAGTTTTGGGGTTTCTGGCATCTAGTGATGTTTTGGTGTTCAGATGGTGTTTAGGATGGTGGTGATACTCTTTGTAATGTTTTTGGCCATTTGGGTTGTTCTCCACATTTCTTGGAGAACATTGCTATTTTTAGTGTCTGTTTTGGCATCAGACATCTTTCTCTAGCACTGGCTTCTTCTTGGTCTGATCAGTTTTAGTTTTTGGTGCCTTGGCGGTGCTTTTTGCAAAGTGGTTTGGATTATTTAAATTATTACCCTAAAGTTATTAGTTAATGTTATAATATTCACTTTAGTGTCTTAATTTAATAAGGTTATGTTATGTCCCCTGAAGTGGACGCCTAGGGAAAAGGGGACTTGGACATAAATTAATTTTATATTGTCAAAAAAACATTTGAGGATGAATTATTTTTAATTTAAAATTGCTTTTTTTCCCTCCAACTCTATAAAAGGAGGATTTGAGCTCTCATTTGGATTATTCAAGTTTGCACACACAATAGGATTCTATTGGAGTGAACATTGAGTTCTTCCAGGAGTTGATTGAGGACAGAAACCCTTATCAATATTCACTAGATTCAATGGTGCAAGATCCATCCTAGTTGGTCTGGTGTTTTCATTCAAGAAACACAATGAGTTTCATGAAGATTGGATTTCGGGGTTTCAAAAAAAATGAAAATATTCAAGGTATTTTGAATTACATATTTTGGGAGTGTTTGGTATTGAGTTTCAGAGGGGTTTTTTTGGAGTGTTTTGGTATTGATTTGCAGGAGTTTCAAGTCTGGCGGCATACCTTGCCGGGACAGGCCATACCCCTCTTTTTGGATGCCTAGGTTAATGGAGTGATTTCTGTGTTTTGGGTATTGTTCCATTTGACTTATCAGTGCTGGGCGACCCCTTTACAAGTGCTTTATAGTGGTTAGCAACTGATATTATTTTTATAGAGGAAATTGCCCCTTTCAGCAGGCCATACAAGTATTGGTGGTATACTTGGAGTTTGTGCTAGGGTTTTCAGTGAGTTTTGTGGCTGCAATCTCCTCCTGAGTTGGCGACCTGACCTGTTGGGATGATAGCATATGATAGTTGGCATATTGGAATTCAAAAAAATAGATATGAATTTTTAGGCCAAATCGCCCCTGCATAGCCAGTGCTCCTGTATGCTGTTTCAGAGGGTCTGAATCATTTAATTGACCTGGGAATGGTTGTTACTTGCTGGTTGAGGTTGGTTTAAGGGTCTGAGCGGTCTAGGTGAGTTTCTTGGTGTTGGGAGTAGCTGAATTAGCCTATTGCTGCAGCTGGGAGGCTTGTAAATGGTGTTGAAGAATCAGTTTGATATCTGCTGTTGACTGTCTACACTCAAGGACTGATACAGCAGGTCTGTATTGGCTCAATAATGCATCCCATTCAAGGTATTTAAAATCTATATGGGTTGTTTCAGTGGATGTTTCATAGTGCCTTCTTAGATGTATTTTGGACTCTAAATTTGTAACAGCTGTGGATTGAATGAATGTAATCATCATAATAAAATTTCAACAGCAGAAGTTTCTTAAATTACAAACCTTTCAGTGCTCATATTAGCCAAATTTGCATGAATTCATGTTCATTGCTTGAGTATTTGTTGTGGCATCATTGGATGAATTTTTTTAAAAAATAAGGGGGTGTTCTTACAGAATAACACCCTCTCATTTTAGGTTTTTTTGGTATTATTCCAAAGGCATGAGTTGTAAAATGGTCTCAAAGAGTACTATTATGGGAATATCTCAAACTCAATTGTGTGATTCAATATCCCCCACAAGGAAGTCCACTCCAACACCTTTCTAGTCTTTTATTGATTAGGCTAAAGACAAGAGAGGTCAGAACACCGCACAATTTACTCAAGCAAAGCAAACTATACCATGAATAAGATATATTCTATTTCATATCATTGACATAAGCTTCAAAAGGATGAGAAGGTAGGGAAAAAAGAGAATCTTGAATCTTTAACGATACTAAACTATTGCATTCACTTGATATGATCCATATCATCATTCATAAACCAATATTTAATGGAACTAACTCAGCTCATATACTTTATGTACAATGCAAGACTCTAAGGTATAAATATTCACAAGCAATGTACAAAATATGCATTCATGAATTCATATGACAAAGATCTTATAAAAACTAGTAAACCATATAGTGAGAAGAAGAAGTAGAAGAAACTTGTTTTCAAATATGTAGCGTTAAATCATTTGCCACGACCATTGTTTTAGTACGCATCATCTGGTAGTTCTTTTCCTGCTTTTTGCTTTCTCTAGGTCTAATCATTTTTGGTCAATTAAGAGGCCCTCTATCATGTTCATCCTTTTGTTGTTTTGCTACCTTTCCCATTGTCTAATCTTGTTATGGTTGATGCCTATTAAAATCTCAAAATTCCACATCTAATTAAAGTCAGATTTATAATTGGGTTATGTCAAAGACAAAAGAGAGGTTGGAATGAAAAACTAGAGATACATGGTATCAACACTCTCCATCCTTGCATTGCTGCTACCATCCTCAAGACATGGGGATGGCAGGGGACATCCCTTGGTCGTCTCTTGTCCTCTAGAGAAATTGAGGACATGCAAAAAAAGAAGTTATTTTTTCAAAAACATAGAGAAAAAGTGCCTAGGGGATCCAAAATCCCTCCCATACCTCTTTTAAAACCCTAAACACACCCTATATGTAACCCACTTGTCCATTTACTTTTATCTGTGAACACGAAGAAGAAGGAAGAGGGAGTATGCATGTTTTATGATCAGTCACCCTTGAATATTCACATTGCTCAAACAAGTAAAATTTATAGCTTGTATATATATGCTTTAACATTACTCAAATATTACGTTTCAAAAAGTTCTCAGATATTACACTATATGCATATATACACGTACCATCCCCAAAGAATGGCCTCCTTGATTGCCCTTCCTAAAACATGTCTAGCTGACCCCATCATCCTTGCCTTGGAAACATTGTGAAAAACCTTTTTTTTCTACAAGCCTCGGTTGTGGAATTGGGTATTGGTATGTGAATGTGGATACAATATGTTGGTATGACATTCTTTGTGTGGGTTGGGGTACATTTTGTGTATGTTTGTACAAAAAACATATATATATTAAAAATAGAATCAAGTTTAGAATATCATTTATCATGCATATGCTAAATAGAACCACCACAAAAATTACAATTTCAAAATTTGACATACTATATAGTAAATACTAATTCTATATCAATTTATCAAACTTGAATGTCACGATAAATAATCATTGTTCAATATTAAAATAATACAATTAGTAATTAGCATTCTATGTGTCATCATTAAGACCAACATCATTGTTGTCATTATTAACATGAGATGATGTAGGTAGATTAGAAGAATCGCATGGAATACCACTGCCTAGCATAGTAAAATATGTTGGCTACTTGACTCCTCAAAGCTGAAGATTGTGCATCAATAGAAATATCTAAGTTAGTTTGTTCTTGGTCTACATCCCACAACTTTACTGCCCCATCTCCTTGTACTCATTATCTTTGTGAGTAAGAAGGCACAAGTTGGAATGCATGTAAACTAGCTCCTTTGCTTTAATTGATGCCAATTGGTTATGCTTCACCAAGTGGATGGAGGAATATGTACTACAATTTTGATTATATGAAGAGGAGTTGGCAACCTATTGAAGCAAAGTGAGCATTAAAGTTATTAAACTAATAAATTGTAAATCAAACTTCAATTTTGAAAATATAATTTTTTAAAATGAAAAAAAGAAAAAATTTAGAGAGTGCGGTAAAAAATAATAAACTTGTGATAAAATTTTGATTGCAAGAGTTTGGAAGGGTGGCGATTTATGACCATTGAGGTACCACCAACAGTGAGCATCCTTCCTATACTTGTCATAGGGAGTGGAAACACCTTGACTAATGTAGGCTATAAAATCAACAAACTTAGTCATAACTACATCCTCCATATTAGGAGTAGAGAAGAGTTTAGTAAATGTTTCTATAGTTGTCATGGAGAGTGGAAACATTTTGGCTAGTGGATGCTACAAAATCAACAAATTCACTTGTAACTACATTTCCATATTAGGATTAGGAAAGAGTTTAGTAAGTGCTTTTCTATACCCTTTGTTGAATTTTGCATCACAGTATGGTGGCATCTTTGTTGGCATAACAAGGATCTCTTCATTGTAATGTTTGGGAGTCAACGAAAAAGCAAGAAGAGGGAGTGGGGTGGCTATTTTGTTCCACTTAGGGATTGTTGCAAACAAAGATAGATTATGGAAATTGCCAAAGTAGCACAATAAAGAGCCAAAGGTTTTTGTTGACCATGCCATACATCAGATTTGTATGGATTCACAAGTTGAAATTTATTAAATTGTGGAATTTCCTTTCGAAAATTGTGGATTTGTTTCAACAAGAATCTCGTGGCATATTTTTTTCGAAATTGTGGATTTTTTATGTTGTAAATCATGTGCCATTTAACTAGAAATTTGTGTGGCGTTTTCAACATCAAATCGTGGCTCTTTTTTGCTTGGAATAGTGGGTTATGTTGTGTAAAAATTATGATTACTTTTATGAGAAATTTCGTAAGTTTCCATTTAAAAAAAACACACTTGTTTTTTTAATGAAAACAAAGGTTCTTGAGTAGTTTTTTTGTAGTCCATGGCTAGGGCATAGAAAGTTGTGTGGTTTTTGCTTTTTTTTCTTAAAGTGTTGGCTAGGGTTTCAATAGGGTTTTCTTCTATGTCTAGGTTCTTTGTAGGTTTTTTTGTTACAAGCTTGGGTTTTTGCATTTTGTTGTAGTTTGTCGAAGGAGTCTGCAATGTCAACATAGGGAGGCATTTGTTTTTTTGTCTTACTTAATAACTATAGGTTGAGGGAGGGAAGAATAGTATAATGGCCTTGTTACCTAATATCATGTTGGAAGGTAGCCAAAGATTCTCTAGTAAAAATTATAATACTTGAAGCAACATATGCTATCTATTTTCAAGTACAAATGTAAGGAGCCACAAGTTTGAATGCACATACTGTAAGTCCTCAACTTTTTATGAATGTAGTCTATTGCGCTTTATTGAGTGGATGCAGTATGTGCTCCAATGCCTCTCAGATGAAGATGAACTAGCAACCTATTAAGACCAAATTAGATAGTTAAGAGTTACAAAATAAAAAAATTTAAAATATAAGTAAAACTTAAAATATAAAAGATTTTGAGTATGAAACTTACTTGCGATAAAATTTTGATTGCAAGAGGTTGTAGGTACGTGTATGCTTGGCCATGGAAGTAACACCAACTATGAGCAGTGACCATGTACTTGTCTCAAAGAGCATCAAGACCACAATTGCTGGAGCATGCAAAGCCCATGAACTTAGCCCTCATTGCATCATGTCTATCGCAATCAGTGAAGAGTCTGCGAAGTGTTGCCTTGTACCCTTGAGTCACTTCAACATCTCTATATGGGGAAACTCTTGTCCCAGAAAAGAGTTGAGCACTATAGTATTTGGTACTCAATGCAAAGGACAGAAGATGCAACAAAGTGGTTTTTTTCCATCTCTCTACAATGATTTTGTGTAGTTCTTCGAAGAAGTTTTCTTCAAGATCTTGCTCTTTTGCATTAATGATGACTTTCATCTTCTCAATCATTGAGTTGATGCCATTGTATACCTCATCCAAACAAGGCCTATCCATGTCGATATAACGGATCATGCTCAATATGGGTCAGTGATATTGTAGAGATACTCAACATGATCTCACCAAATGTCATCTTGGATCTATTGCTTAAATTTTGCTGCCCTTGCAGTGCTAGATTGCCTCCATATGGACCAATTTGGGCTTATGACTATGTTAGAAAATGTCTCACAAACCCTCACAAGTTGTCTCAACACAATTGTGTTGGAGGCAAAAATGGGTCTCAACAACTTGTTTGAAAATCATTAATCAAAATAAAAAAAATTATATTTAAAAAAATTAAAATTAAAACAAAATTAAAAAGACTACGAAAGTGAAACATGTTTATTATTTAACTTACCTTCAACGGCTTCAATTTCGAGAATGTTCTAAATATGCCTTGTGGCATATAGTGGTTGGTGATGAACATTTGGATGTCTTTGGCTGCAACATACACCTACTTGATCCAATCAATTTTGGTGCCAATTTTTTTTAGCATTAGGTTGAGGGAATGGACAACACAAGGTGTCCAAAAAATGTGTGAATAACTCTTCTCAACCAATAACCCAACAACCCTCAATTTTTTGCATTGTCTGTTATAACTTATGTTAGTGTAGGTTTTTTATTTTCCTTGTGTTAGGGAATATTTATTTTTCCTACACACATTATTAAGCTTGCTTAGGTTATATTAGAATGGTTAGGATGAGGACATGTGGCATAATCCATCACTCACATGTGTCACACACACCCACCTTTGGGTAGTTGAGTCTCACACCCTTTTTTGGATTCTTATGCCACCTCTCATAACCATTTCTTGTCTGTACTTGAGTAGGCATAACCATGTAATCTGGCATTTACTAAGTAGGTAAAACTCCCACCTATTATGGGAACTTAGGAGTTATTACTCCTCTTAGAATTATCTGTCATTATTTTGCTATATAAACAACACTCATCCCTCCCCTTGACTAGTAATATGGAATGCTAGTTCAATGCTAAGGGAGTGTTGAGTTTATTCATCTCTAGTTCTCTTTTCTTGCTTTCCTTCAATTATTTTGATCTTGGGTGATTTCACAACCAAATCTAACATGGTATCAACATTGGTTGTGAGTTGTGGGATCATAGTTTCTTCAATCCATTCTTGAAAGAAAAGTATGCTCCTCTCTTGCATCCTATAATGACTTGGAGAATAAAAAATGCTTGATAGAGATCTCAATTTTTTTGGGGTATTCCTTTCTATTGCCTTTTATTGCAGGTATTTTGGAGCTCACCATTGAGTTTAGAGCAATTGGAAAAGTCAGATTAGACTTTTGTTTCGTCCAAATTGGACACCAGATGCAAGATTTGTGAAGGGTTGAAGAAAGAGGTTTTTTGAGAGGTTCCATAAGGTAGTTGTCAAATCGGTGCATTTTCAGCCCAAACGGACCTTACCATCACGCTCAGAAGGCGTCAAAACCTAAGGATCGACTACCAAATCGTCCAATTCTGAGAAGTTGACTCTTGAGGCAATTTTTTTTTGAATTTTGGGCCGTACGACCCCTTCTACATAGGCGGTATGGATTTTTTCAAAAAAATAAAAATAAAATTCTTGCATAAAAAATTATTATTATTATTTCAAACAGGTTTTTTAAATATTAAAAACATTTATTAAAAAGTGTTTTGGAGAAAAAAGGCAAAAAAAAATGAAAAAGAAAAAAAAATTAAAAAAATAGAAGAAATTTTTTTTTATTGTGGTACAAAGGTATTGACACGTACCCCCTTGTCGACCCTTGTACTTGGGTGGTACACAGGGTATTGGACCCGCAGGTCTCAGGGCTTGTGCCCCCCTCATCGTTGGGCCCTGTGGCTTTGCACTTGTGCAGCCCAAACAATTTTTTATTTAAAATTTCATTTAAAAACAAAAATTTATTATTAAAAATTTCAAAAATAAAAAGTACAAACCTTCAAAAATTCCTGCGCCATAGTGGTACTTAATGCTCTGTACGTGCGACTTTAGCTTTCGTGTCGTTGTAGCGCCTTCACTAAAGTTAGTGCCACTACTACATTTGGTGCCCTTTTCAGCAGTTCACTAAAATTTGTAGATTTTTCAAAACTGACTAGAGTTTCAACAAAATTTGGCGGCATTCTAAATTTGGCAAGACCTCAGCTAAATTTGGCGGAGGTTGACTTTTCAAAATTTGGACCCCTCTCCATTGACATTTTCTTTTTCAGAGGGCTCGTTCTCGGTCATATGGAGGTGTTTTTGAGTGCATTTTTTTTGATTTGGGTAAAAATTCGCACTCTTCGCAGTGGTGTGATCAGTTTTTGCTCAGGTGATCCAAGTTTTTCAGAAAATCAATTTTTTCATTAGATCTGAAAGACAGTCCTCATTTTTTGAACTTCAAACGGATGTAACTTTCACATACGACCTCGGATTGAGGTGATTCTTTTTTTGAAAGTGAATATTTTTTCGAGCACTACACATTGGTGCTATTTTGAGGTTCTCATTCTGAGATTTTATTGTATTTTCAGTATTTGGGTCCATTTTGGACACTTGTAAAATTCTGGAAAACAACTCCAGCATCGTAAACACACTGATTTATAAAGTGTCAAATCATTTTTTGTTGGGGGGGATTCTTGATTGAGTGAAAAACGGGGGTGTCTTTGTGTGTTTTCCTTCTTGCATTTTCTCACATTGCAAAAACAATCTAAAATGGATAAAACGATTCCTTTACTCACACTATACAATTTCTTTGAGTGGGAAAATGAAATGGAACTTCACTTAAGAAAGTTAAAATTGTATAGAATAACAATGGGTATTGATAAGGAACCTATAGAGGATGAAGAAAAGCTTAAATGGTTCAACAAATGTGATGAAGCTTTTGGCACCTTATGCATGGCTGTATCTACTGATCTACGCTTTCATATTATGTCTACAAAATCAGCAAATGAAGTGTGGAATACTTTGAATACTCTCTTTGGTAAATAGGATGATTTGAGAGCACATTCATTGGAGAACGAGCTCATAGGATTGAGCCCTTACAACTTTGACACCATTTAGGATTTCTTTACTAAGTTGAATGCCGCAAGATTGTAGGTGGAGCAATGTGGAATTGAAAAAGACGACTCATAGTTGATTTTGAGCATTCTTTCAAAACTTGGTTCTGATTATGCAGTGTTTGTTTCTACATTTCATGCAATGAAAAGAGCCCTAGGAAAAGGATTTACTATGCCTTCTCTAGGTGATTTCGCTTTTGATCTCACAAAGGAGCAAGATAAATTGATTCAAATGGGCATTATTAAATCTTCTAAGTCTCATGCCTTGGCTGCAAAACAAGGCACTAATAAGCAAAACAAGAAACAAAAGAACCAAGGAGATGGAAAGAAAGATTCAGATCAATCTCCATCTACTTTTAAAGTAGACTCTAAATTCTCTTCAAAAGAGGATTCATGTAAGAAGGAGAAGCCCACTTGTGTATATTGCAAGAGGAGTGGACATGAGGAGCATTCTTGTTATAAGAAGGATATTGATGGACTAAAACATTTTCTTGAGAAGAACAAAATTAGTTTGCCTTCTTGAATGGTTGATTCATCTTCTTCTTCTAATTCCAAAAATTCAAAACAATCAGAATTTGATAAGGAAAAACGCCATACTATTGGGGCAGGTAAATCAAATGGTAAAGCTCTTTGTGCTTCTACAAGTCTTGGATTAGGGAGATGGCTCCTAGATTCTAGAGCTTCTCACCATATGGCTTCTATACAGTCTATGTTCTCTTCTTTTGAGCCTTATGTTATGCCACCTATTCTGATGGGCAACAATACATACATGGATGTAATTAGGAAAGGTTCTGTTGATATTGGGGATGGCACCTTTAATGATGTTTTGTGTGTACCTCATTTGATGAATAATCTTCTTTCCATCTATTAGATCACTCATGGTGGAATAGGGAAGACTGTGGAATTCACACCTGATTCAGTTATCATTAGAGACTTGGAGAGCAAAGAGATAATTGCTATTGGGATGGTTGATCATGCATCTCGGTTATATACCTTTTTCAAACTTTGCACCTGATGATGGTTTTGATCCTTTGGTTGTTGATCACTCCTTGTGTGACATTTGATTTTGAGGAGAATTTTGGCTACTTGAACTTGGGTATTCTCACAAGTGATCCAGTTCTTGAGCCTTGCATTCTTTCTCCTCCATCTACTGTTGCTTTTGAGGATATTGGTGTTGCTACATTCATGGCTACTTATGATTTAGTGCAAAAGGATCTACATTGTCTTCCAGATATAGCTACTTGGGATGACTACTTGGCAGACATTGCGGGTTTGTTCATAGAGTCTCATATTTCAGACTTGGGAGACACTATTCATGATATTCATCTTCTCTTTGATGAAGTTGATTCTTCTTCAGTTGTTGTGGAGGAACCTTTGGATCCTATTGTTCATTTTCCACATGATCATTCATCATAGTTTGACATGAGTGTGGATACTTTTGAGCAACATTTGGGGGAGGCATCTTTGTCTTCAGAGGAGATGGTTGAGTCTTTGGATCTTGTTCTACATACATCTCCACTAGGTTTTGGATTGTCATTTTCACCAGGGTGGCCTAGAATGTTTGATTTTAAAGTGACAATGTTCAACATTGACATGGAGACACATGACCGGTTTTCAGAGACTTCTTACATTTTGAGCTTTCTTCCTTCATATTCCTTTTAGGAATGGGAAGATGTTCTTTATACACCTTTGGTTTTGTTTCTTCCTAAGGGGAGGAATGTTCGACGATTGTGGACCATCTTCTACATCCAGTTTCGAGCATCAACCATTGGTACAATTGACTACTTGAGGGAAGGCTACATAATCTTTCTTATCCTTTCTATTTTGGAGGGGACTTCTTCCTTGCATGGGATTCTTCTTATGTTGGGAAACTTGTTTTCTTTTCTCTCTTTTGGGGAGGAGTTTTGTCCCACTGGGTTTTCTCCTTTTCTTCGTTTGTGAGAGATCGTTTCTACATGGGTACCTAACATGGCCTAGTAGTCGAGACCCATGTGCTTTTCACCCACCTAAGCTACGCCTGAGAGGGGGTGTTAGTGTAGGCTTTTTATTTTCCTTATGTTAGGGAATATTTATTTTTCCTACACACTTTATTAAGCTTGCTTAGGTTATATTAAAATGGTTAGGATGAGGACATGTGGCATAATCCATCACTCACATGTGTCACTCACACCCACCTTTGGGTAGTTGAGTCTCACACCCTTTTTTGGATTCTTATGCCACCTCTCATAACCATTTCTTGTCTTTACCTGAGTAGGCCGCATAACCATGTAATCTAGCATTTACCAAGTAGGTAAAACTCCCACCTATTATGAGCACTTGGGAGGTATTACTCCTCTTGGAATTATCTGCCATTATTTTGCTATATAAACATCACCCCTCCCTTTGGCTAGTAATATGGAATGCTAGTTCAGTGCTAAGGGAGTGTTGAGTTTATTCATCTCTAGATCTCTTTTCTTGCTTTTCTGCAATCATTTTGATCTTGGGTGATTTCACAACCAAATCTAATATGGTATCAGAGTTAGTTATGAGTTGTGGGATAGCAGTTTCTTCAATCCATTCTTGAAAGCAAAGAATGCTCTTCCCTTACATCCTATGATGACTTGGAGAATCAGAAATGCTTGATAGAGATCTCAGTTTTTTGGGGGGATTCCTTTCTATTGCCTTTTATCAACAAGTATTTTGGAGCTTCCTAGAGACATTCTGAGGTCACCATTGAGTTCAGAGTAGCCAAAAAAGTTATATCAGGCTTCTGTTTTGTCCAAATTGGACACCGGATGCGAGATTTGTGAAGGGTTGGAGTAAGAGGTTTTTTGAGAGGTTCCAGAAGGTTTGATGCAGTTTTGGCCCAAACAGACCTCACCATCGCGTTCAAAAGGTGTCAAAACCTAAGGATCGACTACCAAATTGTCGAGTTCTAAGAAGTTGACTTCTAAGGCAATTTTTTTTTGAATTTCGGGTCGTACGACCCCTTCTATGTAGGCGGTACGAATTTTTTCAAGAAAAAAATTTTCCTAAATAAAAAATTATTAATTATTATTTCAAGTAGGTTTTTTAAATATTAAAAACATTTATTAAAAAGAGTGTTTTGGAAAAAAAAGGCAAATTTTTTTTGAAAAAGCATAAAAAATTAAAAAATAAAAGAATTTTTTTTTATTGTGGTACAAAGGTACCAACAAGGTAACCCCCTTGTCAGCCCTTGTACCTGGGCGGTACGTAGGGTACTAGACCCATAGGTCTTGGGCCCCGTGCCCCCCTCATTGTTGGCCCCTACGCCTTTGCATTTGTGCGTCCCAAACAATTTTTTATTTGATTTGATGTGAGATTGAGAGTTGTATTGTTGCTTTATATTTGATTTGATGAGAGATTTAGAGTAAAGCTAGTAGAGGTGCTTGATTAGTTCGTAGTAGAAGTTGCAAGCGAGCTTGAGGAGAAGATTATTCAATTGGAAGCTTTTTAATAGGCATGCTGATTTCTATCTCTTTATTCTTATATCGGAAAATATTGTTTATTTTATTGTCATGTTGAAAGATTGTTTTTTACTAGTATGAGATGTTTGGATATGCTTGAATATCATTTGGTTGTTTCTTGTTTTGTGAAACCTTACTTTCGATATTTACTCATATAGATATGTATACAATGATATGTAAATAAATACTATTGTACTATATGTAGATTGTTAGTACTTTACGAAGTATAGTGATACTCTAGGTGCGTAGCATAAGATAGAGTTGCTTTGAGAAAACTTGATTGTCATGTTAGATAATGTGAGACAAAGGGAAGGTTATTCCTGGGATTAGGATAATCCATGGGAAAGGGAATAACCTAGAACAAAATAGAATACTAATGGTCAAAATACAAATTGAGCAATTGTAGTGGTGAATATGGATGACCCTCACTCAAAGTACTGGATGTTGAATCTTTGGCCAAAGTAGTGTAGGTAGCCACTGTCTACACTGTCAATTCACTGTGATCCAAATACATACTAGGCTGAGAATATCATAGAATTAGAGATTGACTTTATGGTAAGCTCTAGACATGTAGGACACATCACTATGCTCATAAAAGACTATTTGACAGATGAGGTTACCAAACCAATCTCCTCGTCGAAGGGTAGGGCAATCTACCAATTTGGTAGATGTGCGGGGGACCGCAATTAGTCCATGGTTGGCGGAAAAACACTTGAGTGATGCTTCTCCTCATGCAATTGGCAGCCAAGATTTGGGAGAGGACATTCTAGACCATTTGTATATCTAGTTCATGTGAGCTTGTTTAAGCTATGTATGTATCATGTGTTCATCTTTATGGAAATTGAATGTGAAATGTTTTCTTGAATATATTTATGTAAAGTTTAGTCATACTTATATTATTGGAAATGATTCTTTGATTATGCAATGGAAAAGTTTGAATAAAGTTATATTTCAAATGATGCATTTATTATTGAATAAAAAAGAATTTTTTTTATTGCTCTACATTGGATGCATAGATAATTACATGTGGGTAAAACTTAGTAGAATTATTGGGGAGAACAATGGGCAAGTTACGAACATAGGTGGTGAATCAAAAGACCCCAGAGGAAGCATGGTATGGGAGGAAGCCCAAAGTAAGTCATCTTAAGGTTTTTGGTTCCATTGCCTATTCTTGGATTGTAGATGAGAAGAGAACCAAGTTAGATTCCAAGAGTAAGAAATTGATGATTATTGGGTACAACAACACTCATAAGGCTTACATGTTGGTTGATGTTGACATCAATTAGTTGACCTTTAATCGTGATGTTGTGTTTGATGAAGAAATTGGACCTTTCCAAACTTCAAAGTTAAAAATTATTGAAGAAATCTTTGTTACGACAAAGGGTTCAAGTGTTAACCTTCAAGTAGCTCCACTTGAAGGGGGGATGTTTTTGAGCATGAGGAGTCTCCTAAGTAGGTAATAATCCCATAATCTATTGATGACAACTTGAATTAACATTTAGATGACATAGGTATAGGTAGCCCATGTCATGGTGGCAACATCGACTTGGATGAAGGGGATCCTAAGAAGAGACCAAAGTGGTGGCAATGCTGAATGCACCATTGGAGATGTTCGAGTAAGTGAAATGATTAAGGGACAATCATTGAGAGGCAAGATGAAGAGGAACATAGTCAACTTTGCTCTTATTGTCAATATTCAAGGATTTTATGAGCCATAGGTGTTTGAGGAGGCAAAAGGAAACTTGAATGGAAAAAGGCCATGGCAACCAAACATGTGAATCTTATGAAAAATAAGACATGGAACCTCATAGATCTTCCACTAGCGAAGAAACCCATTGGTTACAAATGGGTGTACAAGGTCAAGTGCAAGGAGAATATTACATTAGACAAGAATGAAGCTTGGTTGGTTGCAAATGGGTTCTCACAAGAAGAGGGAATTGACTATGAGGAAACCTTTGCTCCTATAACAAAGATGTGCACCATTCAATTAGTCCTAGACATGGCAACTTAGCTTGGTTGGATAGTCCATCAAACGGAAAAAAAAGAGTGCCTTAAGGAGGATTCAAAGGAAGAAGTGTACATGTATCAACCATAGGGTTTTAGGTTATAGGGAAGGAGCATCTTGTATGTGTATTGAAGAAAGCTCTATATGGTTTGAAGCAGGCACCTAGGGCATGGTACATGAATATTGATAGGTATTTGGTTAAAAATGGATTCCAACAGAGCCCTACGAATTCCAATATGTACATCGAAAACATAGGTAATTATCTCATTCTATTAGTCATATATGTAGATGATATCATTATTATAGGTGGTGAGGCACATGCTATTGAATAGATCGAATCTAATATGAGTAAAGCTTTTGACATGACTGATCTAGGGCCCAACATTATTGCCTAGTTGTAGAAGCCTAGAAAATAGGTGGCAGCATTTTTGTCTCACAATCCAAATATGTTAGGAGTTTGCTCAACAAATTGAGAATGAAAGATTGCAAAATCTCATTGACACCTATGGAGAAAGGGCTGAAGCTTTCAACCAAAATTGACTCTAAGATAGTTAATGGATTAGCCTATGGGCAACTAGTGGAGAGCCTCATATATCTTAGAACAACTACACTTGATTTGAGTTATGTTGTGAGTTTCATTTCTAGATTGATGATAGCACCAAAGATAGACCATTGGACTGCAATGAAGAGGGTGTTGAGATATGCAAAAGGGACACTTGACTTTGGTATTGTGTACAACAAAAGTAAAAACCCTAGGTTATGTGGATTTACAAATTTAGATTGGGTAGGTTTTGTGGATGACAAAAAATCTACTTTTGGATACGTTTTTAGCCTTGGCATAGGTGGTCACATGGACCAACAAAAATCAGCATGCAGTAGCTTTTTCCTTGACTGAAGCTGAATATTGAGGAGTAGCAAAATCAGCAGGTGAGGCATTTTGGCTTGAAGGATCCTTTTAGATGTGAAGATGCCACAAATTGAGTCTACATCCTTGTTCCTAGACAATCAAGAGGTGCTCAAACTTGCCAAAATTCTAGTTTTCCATGAGCGCACCAAACATGTGGACATACATTGTCACATCATTAGACAACTTGTAGAAGATGGATCTTTTATGTTGTAGTATTGTCCAACAGAGGATCAAATTACAAACATTCTTACCAAGTCTTTGGTTCTTGACAAATTTGTAAAGTTTCAGGATAAACTTGGTGTAGTTAGCAGATTGACCATTAAGGGAGAGTGTTAAAGTAATTATTATTTAGTAATGTTTGATTAATTATTAGTTGCAGGCTTTAATAAAGTCGTTCCGACTTTATGATGTACTTTTTTTTTTATTTCCTTTTAGTATATTCTTTTCATTTATCCCACATTCATGATGTGGTTTGTCGTCCTTCATTGTAATCACATACAAGAAAGTTTTCACTTCTTATTTAATCAATGAATATCTTGTTGTCTTTATGTGCTCTATTTCTAGAATACAATTGGACCAATCCAAGCAAGCCCTTTCAAGTCTTTCAAAAAGTTCATAGAATGAACAATAGTCTGTCCATTTCCCTCCTTATACACACATGGCCCATATATTGGTGGGAAATGTAATGCTTTCTCTCCATTGCTATTTCTTGCAAGTTACTGAAGTCACTCAAATGAACCAAATAGTGCTCTTTAAAGGATTTTATCTCTCTTTTTTGTTCATCTCATCATGTGTTATTTTCTTTGTTTATTTTACAAAGAGAAACACCATATAGGTGTTTTATTTCCAGTGAATTAGCAGATGAAAATTGCCACAAAGTGACTGAAAAGGCTTTGAAGATTATCTGATTTTGAGCCATATCATTCTATTTCTTTGGAAACGACCAAAGTTACCCTTTGCCAGCCCAAGCATGTTTTGGGCTGAAACAGAGCAGTTTTGGTGCTTATCATATTAGAAATGGAAACGAATGGGATGGAGCAGTCTTGCCTTGTTTCTACTGATGAAGGCCGCAAGCCTTAACTTGCTTTTTTCTTTGGTTGATATACTTCATTTTTAAGCATTTCATTTTTGTTTTCTACCAAGAATTTGGCAATGACAATTTTACTGCTAACAGCTCAATAACTAGTTTTTATTCTTTGGCTTGAGAATGTTGAAGTTTGCTTAATTCTTTCATTCTTCTTGATAGACTCTCCAATGTATTATTTTCATTTGAGAGTTGAATGCAAACTTCTTGAAATGTTTGATTTATCTATAGCTTAATTTATCTTGGTTTTTTGTTGTAGGCGATATGGCGTTTTCCTTCAGATCTGATCTTTATTCAAGTAGAGAAATCTAGATATAGGTGGATCAAAAAGGGGTTGACGACAACTGATGATGCTGATGTTCCTTATTTGCTTGTTGTCACTGTTGATGGACATGTTTGGTTTATGCCTGTTTGTCCTGAACATGAAACCACAGAAAGGTATATGAGCAAATTCTTGACCATAAAATTTTCAAATATATTCAAAAGCGCTTGAGATAGATAAGTTTTTGTACTTATAGTTTTCAGTTGGCACAAAATTTCAGGTGCCCCTTCATGGAAAAATAATAGATTTCTTCATATGGCGTGGAGTAAGCAATGTTGAATGACTGTAGATTGACATGCAGTGTTATTTCCATCATTTATTTACGAGAGCGAGCATCAAACAGTCATAAGACCATGGACTGCAAAACACCACTAGATCCTGCTCTAAACTTCACCATGAATAAACACCCTAAATAATTACATATAAATTCCAGATAAAACTACCTGATATATCTGTTAAAATGGAATTCATGATTGAAGACAGTGTGCATACCTAATTCCATAACCGCCCTTGAGCAGTCAGCAATTACATGTGTAAGTTAGTGTAGTGGAAACTGCCCATTCACTGCAGGCTGCAATAGCTTAATAACAAGCTGCTTGTACATATTTCTTAATCATTTGATGTATGATAGTGGTATTGTTGGTAGGTGTGACGGTGAATCATACATAGTGTATGGGCAACATGAACTGGGATGAAGTGTAAGGTATCTGCTTTGGTTGAAACCCAGTGTTGTTTAAAATGTAAAAGTAATAATTTTGTGTGCGTAAAGCTGTGTGTGTGTGTGATGTCAAGTCTGAAAGTATGATCTTTGTGTGAATGGGAATGATTTGTGTACCTGAAGTCGTAGGGGGAAGGGAGGAAATTAAAATTGGCAATCAACCTTAAGGCTTTGGTGGAGTTGTATAGCTACCATTGTATGGAGAGTAGAGCTACATGGTCATCCGTGTTTAAAGTCAGACAATGGTTGTTGCAGTGTTACAAGCAGTTGGATGTCAATCATCCTTGTGGAAGCAGATGATGGCTCAGTTAAGAAGTGGATAGTGTAGCTTTGTTTTACAAGGTGTTCCCTCCTTGTTCGTTTGTGGTCAGGCCCAATGGAGTGTTTATAGCCCTCCTTGTTTGTGCATATGAGTCCAGTTGGATCAAAATGGTGAGCCTATTAATATTGTGCAAGTGTGAATATAAGTCTAGTTTGGATTGAGTGGTTAAGACTTTCGAGTGTAAATAATCTGCAAGTTTGTAAGGTATGGAACATGAGAAGGGCTGCAAAGAGATTGCCATAGAATTGTTTAGGTGTCTAAAATCCTACACTAACCAAACTAGTTAAGACCCTTGGGATGGCCATGCACCTGATTGACATCATTGTGAAGTTGAATACCCTACTTTGTATTAAAGTATTATTGTAATATTTAATGGTCATCTTAGCTTTTAGTTAGTTGGTAGTTTACTTTTAGTTAACTTAGTTTGCTTTAGTTAACTTTTAGTATCTTTCCATTATGTGCTTTCGTTTGCTTTAGTTAATGATTGTTTCTTTTTAGAAACATTGTTTTGTAATTCTTTATATAAGGAGTTTTTCCTCTCCTTTGTAAATAATGAATATTGAATATCAATTATCATTTCATGGTATCAGAGTATAGGCTCATTTTTGGCGATTGTTTTGAGCAATAAAAGTTTCTAGTTGATTATCTGAAGATTTTTTGGAAATTTTCTAAAGTTTTTTTTCTGTTTTTTTTTAAAGATAAAAATCGAGGATTTTTTGTGAACTGATTTTTTGGAAATCGAAGGGTTTTTGAAGCTGATTTTTTAATGGTTTGTTGCAGAAGATTTTGTGAAGGTTATCAAGCAGATTTGAGGGTTTCTTTTGCAAGAGATCGCTGATTTTTGAAGTGGTTTTTGGTGATTTTTTTGGGTTGAGCTCGTGATCTGATTTGGGTGATCTTGAAGAGTTTTTTGAAGTTCTTTTTGAAAAGGTCTTGCTTTTCAGAAGTTTTTGGAAGATTTTTTTGAAAATATCTTGCTTTTTAAAAGTTTTTTGAAGATATTTTTTGAAAAATCTTGCTTTTTAAAACTTTTTTGAAGGTTTTTTTTCTAAAAAAAATCTTGCATTTTTGAGCCTCATTTTAGATGATTTTTTAAAAATTGTGGGACTTGTGCCAGCTGATTGTCTAGGGTTAAGTGCTAGCTGATCACAGACTTTACCTCATTTTTTGTGCTTTTGGAAAATGGGAGGGATGGCACCTATGTAGTTTGATCAGGCGTCTACCTCTTATGCATTGATGGCTAAACGACCAACAAATCGTGTCAAATCATCTGCATGGTAAATCGATTATGGAGCCTCTTGATATTTTACAAACAAGAGAGATTGGTTCATGAGTATATGAATTGCTCCGAATTTGTCATCTTTGGTGGTGGCAAAGAGTATACAGTTGTCAGCAAGGGCAACGTCCAAATCACATTTGGTGGGAGAAATTTAATATTTCTCAATGTACTATGTGCCGGGCATGGAGCTTAATTTGCTCTTTGTGAGTCAAGATTATGCGACACAGTTTGAAGTTGGACATCATTTTTAGTTCACACAAGTGTCGAATTGTTAATAAGGAGTCCAAGAAAACTGTGATAGTTGGGCTTGAGGATCATGGTTTCTATTGGTTGCTTGATACTAGAGATCCTTTGGAGCATGCGTTGGTTGTGAGGAGTTCATCTATTAGCACTCTTTGGCATTAGCGGTATGGGCATCTCAACATTGCCTACCTCTCTCAATTGGCTCGAGAGAATTTGGTAGAAGGCTTGCTTGAGATTTAGCAACAGACACATGGTGTTTGTGGAGCTTGCCAAGTAGGGAAGCAACATCATACTCCATTTTCAGATGGAAAGTCTTGGAGAGCATCCAAGGTTCTACAGCTGGTTCATGCAGATGTTTTGGACCAATGAATATTGCATTAGTCATTGGTGCTAGGTATTTCCTCTTGTTTGATGATGATTTTAGTAGGAAAATGTGGGTGTATTTTCTCAAGGCAAAGTCACAAGTGTTTAATGAATTTCAAAAGTTTAAGGCATTAGTTGAAAAAGAGTCCGAATGTCAAATGATAACTCTTAGGTCAGTTAATGGGGATCAGTTCTGTTCCAACCAGTTCATTGACTTATGTGCTAAACACGTTATTAAGCATCAACTTCCCAAACCCTATACCCCTTTGGCAGAATGGTGTCATCGAGCGGAGAAATCGTACCATCACAAAAATGGCCCGTTGTATGTTGGAGAATAGGAATGTTCCCAAGAAGTTTTGGGTTGAGGTAGTGTATATTGCAATATACCTTCTTAACCGGTCTCCCACACAAGCCGTCAAGAATGACCCCAGAGGAAGCATGGTCTGGGAGAAAACCAAGAATCACTCATCTTAGAGTGTTTGGTTCGACTGCGTATGTTTGGATTCTAGATGCCAAGAGGACTAAGATGGAATCCAAGAGCTAGAAGTTGATGCTAACAGGATACAATGACAATCATAAGGCCTATCAGTCGATTGATGTGGCCACTGATCATTTGAAATTTAGTAGGGATGTTGTGTTTGATGAGGAAAGTGGGCCCTTTTTGCTCTCTTCTCCCATTAAGAGTTCTGACAATCAACCTTTGAAGACCAAGGATTTGGGAGCTAAGCTTTCAATAGCTCCACCTGCAGGGAGGGATTTTGATGATTTTGACATTGTGGAATCTCCTAGGCAAGATCCTCTACTAGCAGGGAGGGACTTTGATGATTCTGACATTGTGGAATCTCCTAGGCAAGATTTTGTACCAACAAATTTTCCTTAGGATAACTTGGATCAACATCTAGATGGTATTATTCCAGGCAACCCAAGTCATGATGATGCTCATCCTAATTTGAAAGAAGATGCATCTCCTCCTTGCCCTGAGTGGTGGGTGAAGCTCATTGGTGATTTTCATGATGATGAGCTTGTTGAGGGAAGATCGTCTAAAGGCAAGAGCAAAAAGAACACAATAAACTTTGCTCTTATGGCCAACATTCAGGGTGTTTATGAACCCCAATAGTATTCAGAGGCCAAGGGTAAACTTGAATGGAAACAGGCTATGGATTTTGAGCATCATAGACTTTTGAAGAACAACACGTGGGTTTTGTTAGATCTTCCACTAGGGAAGAAACCCATTGGCTGCAAATGGGTATACAAGGTAAAATACAAGGCTGATGGAAAATTGGATAAATACAAGGCTCGGTTGGTGGCAAAGGGGTTTTCGTAGAGAGAAGGTATTGACTATGAGGAAACCTTTGCTCCTACAACAAAGATGAGCACCATCCGACTTGTCCTAGCCATGACAACACAGTTTGGCTGGAAGGTCCACTAGATGGACGTGAAGAGTGCCTTCCTCAGTGGATATTTGGAGGAAGAGGTATACATGACGCAACCTCCTAGTTTTAAGGTTGCAAGAAAAGAGCATGTCAAAGAATTGATGTGCCTTACCATGTTTGCAGATATAAAAAGCTAAATAAGACTCATAAGATCAATTTTCAATGAATGGCTTTGGAACCCAAATTCACATGAACTCTCTATGCTATTAACGATCGTTGTTTCATCAATTGATCACGTACACTTGGATGGTCATGTGGACCGACATGATAGGAAAGTCAAATGAAATAATAACATGCGTCCCCATTGGCTATGTCAATATGGTGGACTAACTCTTTTGTGTTGTGCTAGAATCTCTTGAACCGGCTATGTATACTCTAGACCTTATTAAACTTGATGGTCCATTCTCTATTTGTGATATGTTGAAAAGGACTTTTTCCCTTGCTAATAGTTTTTAACCTCTATGACTAATCTTGTGTCTAACAAAATAATGTATGATCTGCCAATGTCTTAAGCGATATATTTAGTTACAGAAAAGTTTGACCTGCTTTTTTGGGGTGTTGCAGTTTTGTATGATGGTTTCAGCAAGAACTCAAACTCAACCATGAAGGAATTGAATGCAAGAGTGATTGTGAAGGTCACTTGAAGGGTGTCATGGAAAATCAACAATGGTTAAGGTAACAAATAAATGATTTATCTATGTAACAAGGTAAAATAGTGCAAGAACAATCTTGTGTAGGCAATTTAGTAAAAACACTTCAAAAAGAATGGAGTTGGTGAGGAAGATGAAATTTGGAAAGAAGATTTCTTGTAGAAACCAAATAAATATAAATGAAAAAATACAATTTCATTTAAAGTAGAGACATATGTATAGATTAAACCTTTTGACAAAATATAGAGTTTTCAGATGTATGGATTAAACAACTTGAAGTGTATTTTAGTGTGCATAAGATAAATGGGGTGCAAAGGATCATCTTTGCATACTTAAAATGGAGGGTCATGCTCTTGTTTGGTGGGAAACTTATGTTGCTAATTGTGGAAAGAGAAATAGGGTGATTGCTAATAAATGAGAAGAATTGAAGGAATTATTTTGTAGAAATTTCTACCCTGTAAGGCAAAAGGTGGATCACAAACCCAAGTGGATATACTATAAACAACAAAGTGGTCAAAGTGTGTAGTTATACCCTACAAAATTTTATCAGCAAGCCATGATAAGCGGTATGGATTTAGATGAGGACATGATGACAAAGCATCCCAACAAGCTCCATTCCTACATCCAAAGGGGAGTAGTCACTACAAGTCCAAGAAACTTGGATGAGGAAAGTGCCTAAGCTTACTAGGTAGAGGAGAAGAAGAGGTGTAAAGGAAAGCCTTCCAAATACAAAGATATAAATTAGAGTAATTGGAAAGCAAAGAAAACTAATATTGTTGTGCAAAAAGAGAGAATAAAAAGGACACAAATAATCATTGTAGTTATTGTAAGACTAATGGGTGTTTAATCTGAAAATGTTGGAAGCTTCATCCCGAACTACATCCTGAAAATAAGAAAAAGGGAAAAGAAAAACATGAAACTAAGAAGTCTATGCTAACCATCCAAGGTGATGGTATTGGAATAGAGGATAGTTTGGATATAGACGATCAACTTGGGCACATGGCCAGTAAGGAAAGATATGAACATTATTTTGTTTTGAAGCTATAAATTAGGAAGACTAGAGTATATGCATTGGTGGATCTTGGTTTAAAATGTAATTTAGTTTAGAAAATTTGGTAAAAAGGTTTGGTCTAAAGGCAAAGAAATATCCACATCCATACACATTGTCATGGGTGAAAAAGGGGTATAAAGATACAAGTAACAAAAAGGTGCAATGTTAAATTTGGGGTTAACACACACTAAATAGATGAGATTGGAGTAAATATAATTCCTCTTGATGCTTTTGATATTGTTATTGGTATTTCTTATCTTTATGTTTTGGATGCTATTTTCACGATGGCTAACAAGTATAGATGGCTCAAGGATGGGATTGAGTACATAATCAAAGGGCACTAATGGAGGGCTAACGTAGCTATGGTAAGTTCTAATCAATCCATTAAGTTAATTCAAGAAAGCAAGCTATTTTGTTTCTTTTTGGTTAAAGATAAGAAAGAAGAAGGGTTAGGAATTTCTACTATGACTAACTCCAAATTGAAAGGCTTGGACAATGTCTTGTCATTGTTTTAAGAAAGGCTCATAAAAAAAGAGGGATTACCTCCGGGAAGGGAGGTGGGGCATGAAATTCAACTTCTACCAGGATCTCCTCAACCTAACATTGTTTTGAATCAACAATCACTACTAGAGAGCAATAAGGTCAAGAGTCAACTTTAGGAGCTATTGGAGCAAGGGGTTATCTACCCTAGCACTTCACTTATGGATCACCCATAGTGATAGTATGAAAGAAAGATGGTTCTTGGAGAACATGTAATATTATATAACTCTTAATAAAATCACCATTTAGAATATGTTTCCTCCTTGGAGGATAGATGATTGTTAGATCAACTAAAACATGCAATGTATTTTATTTTTTACTAAGTTAGATCTCAAGTTTGGTTATTATTAGGTGCAAATGAAAGAAGACGACATTTGAAAGACTGCTTTCAAAATGAAGCAAGGTTTTTATGATTGGTTAGTACTTCCTTTTGGTTTGAGTGATGTGCTTGCAACATTAGTGAGATTGATGAATGACCATTGAGTTTTTAAGAGATTTCACACATAGTTTTGTGATAGTCTATTTGGATGATATCCTAATTTTCAATGCAACTTGGCAAAAACATCTTGTCTATATGAAACAAGTCTTCCTAAGGTTCAAAGAACAACTATCTTGCGATCTAAAGAAATGTGAATTTGACAAAGAATCATTGCTTTATTTAGGGCATGTTCTAGGAGGAGGATAACTAAGAATAGACCAATCTAAAACTGAAGCAATTGTAAGTTAGCCTTCACCAAAGAGTGATATAGAAACTAGGATTTTTGTAGGGGTTGCACGATTTATGAGAAAATTTATTCCTTTTTATCCTACATAGCTGCACCTTATAAGGGAAGGGACTCTCATTGGGGAAATGGACATGTTAATGCATTTGGATCATTAAAGTATAAGATATGTCATGCTTCTATGCTTGCTCTTCGTGATAAACAAAAGCCATTTGAGGTAGAAATATATGCAAATGATATTCTATGAGTGCTGTCTTGCTTCAATGTGCTATTCATTTTCATTCAGAGGTTTTTACTTCAAAAGTTAGATGATATTTGGTTTGTGATAAAGAGTTCTATGCACTAGCTTAGACAATTAAAAAATGGAGGCATTACTTGTTTGGTAAAGCAACAATTGTGCACATTGATCACCAACTTCTACATTATAAAAAGATTAAAAAAAAAATTACAAGAAGCAAGGCATTATAAATTGATGTGATTTCTACAACAGTTTCATTTGGCGATTAAGTATAAAAGGGAACTAACAATGTTGTGGAAAATTTGTCATCTAGACCACTTATTTCAGCTATGGCTATGCTAACTCACTTGGAGCCTTTCATGAAGGGGATTAGATTGAAGAATATGCACATGATGAAAACTTTGGGAAGATACATGAAGAACTTCCATCATAGGAAAATGTAAGAAGTGAAGAAGACTTCTCTCTTTGAAATGGGTAACTTTACAAGGTAGAAAAATTGTGTGTGCCAAGAACACAAAGGCTTGTACTAATGAGGAAGGCACATACCTTTAGAATGGCTGGTCACTTTATTGTAGGTCAAACAGTGGCTCATTTGCAAAGGTATATGTTTTGGCCTAAAGGGTAGTAAGATGTAGCAATTCTAAGAAGTTGTAAACTATTTTATTAGCAATTTGAATACATTTTCCATGGCCAATCACCATAAGGCCATGGGAAACTGTTCCAATGGACTTTGTAGGAGGCTTGTCTATGGGTATATATGGCATGATTACTTATTTATGGTGGTTCATAGGTTTAGTAAAATGTAAATTTTAACTACTTGCAAAAAGACTATCATAGGGAAAGAGACACAATGTATGGGTGCATTTTGGGCTTCTTAAGTCCATAATGTTAGATAGAGACACAAGATTTGTTGGTAATTTTTGGTTGACATTATGGATCATGATGGACACAAAGCGAAAGAAAAACGCAACATTTCACCCACAAACAAATGGTTGGACAAAATTGGTCAATAGGACCTTGATGTAGCTCATTAAAGGGTATAGCAAAGAGTGCTCCAAGACATGGGATAAATCACTTGGTCACATTCAATAGTCACCATTTGAGGCATGTTTGCCTTCTAGGCCACTTGATGTGGCTTTTGATAAACAAGAATACGTAGAGCAAGATAATGAGGTGAGTAAAGCATCAAAATCTGTTGAGAAAATTATACAAATTCAACTCAAAGCTATGGAACTATTGAAAAGAACATGATCAACATAGGAAGGAACAAAAATTTAAGGTAGGGGACTGTTGATGTGCATTTTGTGACACACCGAACATGTTTAGAATAAAGAGTCCAAAGACGCTCTATCCTCTCTTGAAAAACTGCCGCGTATGCTAAGATTGCAAAAAGATCATATGGCAATTCCAATGTTTCTTTAGTCAAGTCTTGGCGTGTGGATAAACTCAATGGGCATTGTGATATGCTGGTAACACAAAGGGACTTACGTTTGACAAAGTACTCATAAGTGAGGACTTAAGTGGATTTGGCATTGAATGCTCTATTATTTTTTTTGGGATTTTCAATTTTGAGATTTAAAAAAAAAGGGAAAAAAGAATAAGGGTTCAGAAGTCCTATACTACTCCTATGAAATCAAGAGACGATAAGGATTAAGTGAAACTAAGAACAATACTTTGTTTCACCACGCTAACGACAACCACACAAAGCAAGTGCAATCTTCTAGGATTTGTGCTTAAGGTTTCTTTACCATGAATGATACCATCAAGAGAACACTATTATTCAAAATAAGCATTAAAGCATCCACATTATAAGCTTAGTCTAACTTTACGCATTGAACGAAAATCATCCATTCAAAGAAAGTATGAGCAAAAGTTTCACCAATCTATACTATCAATCTATTATTCATCTAACATGCATCCAAATCAAATACTACTTTAAATCTACTTTTGGTGGAAGAAGAATATGTAACCATGCAACCACTTGACAATAGAAGGATTGAAAGCAACTCATGCAATATGAACTTTTATTCTTAAAGTAGTTATAAGCAACAATTTCATAAGACTTTCTCTCATACAATGAAACGAGAAAATGAGAGTTTATATAGAGTTTTGGGAATGAAATAAACAACCAAGATTGATCCAAGATCGATGATAGAGATTAAAACAAAGTAACCCTAACTAGGGTTTCCTAGAATAATAATCAGTAATCAGTGAGTGAAGTGGTATGGGGAGCTCTCTTTGAGGGAGCACATCCTTATCCTCCTTAGTAGCATTGTATTGGATGAATCTAGACACTATTGTGCTGACCTCCTCCATCGTGACAAGTGGTAGCATATTGACCTTGTATTCCAGTAGGTCCAAATCATCTGCACATTCCGCAAAAGCAATTTCCCACTCTGATTCTTGTCGTTGGAAGGCATGCTAGATGGACAAGAGGTTGGCTGCCTTAGTAAAATTTTGCTTACGGATCGGCCCAGCGGTGGCGAAGAATTTTTTTCGAACTCTATGCCTCAGGTTTTCAAGCTGCATGTCATTTTCTTGAACAATGTCTTTCTCAAGTGCATCTACAGCCACAAGTAGAATCTTGTTCTGAATTTCCTTCGTCTGCTCCTTAATTCTAATAGTATCAGCTTTCACCTTCTCTAAGACTTCATTCTGCGCAATTAGCGCCTAGTACCATCTATTGAAGTCATATGCAACGCCTGCTGCAATAACCTTTCCGTCAACTAGTTCCTGCTTCGGAACCCCTTTCAACACTTTGAGACATGGAATAATTCTATCTTGGATATCCTGAGTGTTGTCCCACGCTTCTACCAAAGCTGCAATCCTCGAAAGCAAAGAGGAAGTTTTCCCATATGCCAACATTAGTTTCTCTACAAATACAACCACTTCTTCGCTTTTGCTGATTATCCACTCTTTGGTTTCTTTGGTTGTGGTCCTCTCTTCTTTGAAAGTCTCCTGGGAAGAGTTCATCAATGGGGGAACCGCTGAGCTGGCTTGATCAAGAGGCCTGGTTAAATGCTGAATATACTCTTTTAGGCGTTCAACTTCTTGTTTGTATTCCTCTTTCTTTGCCACTTCCTTTTCCAACCTTGCCTTGATAGAAGTGATTGAATTGTCCAAGTCTTCCACTTCCTAACCTTTTGTGGTTGGGCCCAAGTCGACAGTGGTGATGGCATATTCTTGAGGAGCAATATCCTCCCTTGACTTATCAACTGTCGATACATCAATTTGTATTGTATGATGCCCGACTTCGTCTCTTTGGATGGTGGAGAACATTCTAGCGGGCTTTTTTACATTAACTGCTTTCAATTTGGCCAAGAAATCGGCCATATCATCTTCCTCGGGAATTTCTGTTGGTTCTTTTATCTTCAATCTCTCCTTCAGCCAGTCAAGGATAGTAGGTTGCTCGGTGTCTTCTTCTTCCTGAATATCTTGTGCACCTGGAATATCTTGAATTCCTTTGAGGGCGGAAATCATTCCTTCTTGAAATTAACTATCTAGGATATCAATTTCATTCTTAGACTCCAATATTTTTGTGCCTGTGAGAGATGGGGGTTCATCATCCTCAGGCTAGATAGGAATGGGAGAAGGAATCCTTATGTCTCCCAATGACTCATCAATATCTAGTATCTTGTTCATGTTCGTGGAGGTGGCAGAATGAAGAGGCTCTGATCTTTGCTTCTTTCGGGTAGGTTCCACATCCGCAATCTTCTTCCCTACCTCCTTCCTTTTCCTTGAGTTGGTGTTCTCGATAGGCTCATCACCCTGAGATGCACCAACATTTGAAGAGTAGGATTCTGCATCGCCCATCAAATTGTAAGTCAGAGTCACATTCTTCTGTCGTAGCTCTTTGATCTGCTGGTCTGCCCACCACTGTGAATACTTGACGATTGGTCTCATCAAGGTGGTCAAGTCTACAAGTTTTGGTTTTGACCACCATACGGGAAGAAGAGGCTGATTCTCATCAAAACCTGGCTGAATATACTTGCCATCATCTTCAAGTTGATCTGGCACACGGAAGAGCTCGGTTGTACCGATTAAGCTAACCGATAGTTTGGACCATAGTCTTTTCCGGACATCATACTCATCTACAGTGTTCACCCAATAGTCCTCTAGGTCTACCTTGTGTTTGTATTTCCTTCCATTTATGACCCTGATGTGATGGTGAGGGTCAAAATCAACTCTAGATCAATATGACGTGAACAAATACCGTTGCATCTCTAACCTGGCACTTTTAGTTGCCTGTGCCAATGGGCAAGATTCTTCCATATTTCCAATAAAGAATGGAAAAGTGATGGTTGCCTTAACTTTTTGCTCTCTAGAAGTTTTGATATGTTTCTTGTTGCCTAAGAAGCTCAAGCAAGATCATTCTGTTGGTGGGATAAATTGGGAGCTTGAAAGGACATCCAGTGAATTCCTTAATTTTGATGTAGGTGAATCTTGGAAACTAGATATACTAGGATCTGTACTTGCTGATGAGGCTCTTAGCCTCATGGGTCAACCTTTGATGCGTCCCTCCTTGCAATATTCTTGTAATGTACATTAAGAATGCATCATGTGCTCTTCTAAAATGAGATTTCTCAGCTAGCTGCAATTGGGGGTAGCAATCATATGACTTGAACTCGTTCTCTTCATTGCCTACCACACCTCGATAGATCAATCTTGAATATCTATAGGTCCTTGTAGTAGATAGATAACATAAGAACTCATATAGAAAGATTTAGTCTTCTCCAAACTCATTAGGTGCTCATGGATGTTGTCATTGATCATCCTTGACTAGTTGAACATTTTGACGCTTGGGGTGATCTCGTCAATGAAAAAATACATCCATGCCTCGAATGGTGCATCTTGAGGGTTGCCCATTATCCTGTTCAATACTAAAATGATATCTCCATAGTCTTCCTTGAAGTCTGTCCGGAGTAATTTCTTTGGCATCTTCTTTATAGAAGGCCTTGGCTTCTCCAACCATGTCTTGTCAATGTTGGTTGCACACTGATCCATCCGGTCTTCAAAGAGTCTCCTTGCATCTTCCCGAGTCTTATATGAAGTTCTGTTGTAGTTGGGAATGCCGAATGCTTCTTGGGTAGCCAACTCTTCGAGATGTGCCAAAATTCTTCCATCAGGCGCAATGATTTGTCTCTCTTGCGGGTTGTAGTGTTTGGCACACTCCACTATCAGCTCAACACACTCCACAGCCAAAAGAAATCTAGCTGCTTGAACGATACCATTCTTCATCATTCTCTGAGCAATAGCTGTCGGAGTCCATCTATTCCATACATCCTCTTCTTGAAGTCATTCAAATCTACATGCCCAAGATTGGTATCTGTGATATTCTTCCACTTGGAGTTAATTTTCGATTATGGTTGAAATCCTTTGCTTGTGAACTTCATCTATGCCTTTCTCGAAGGCTCTCCACGAGTGGCCATCAACCTGCGAGAAAAATAAAATAAATTAATTTTAAAACTCTAATTTTTGATTTTCTTTAAATCTTCTCGAAAATTTTCAGCCTGTTAAAGGTCAGATTCTGTGAAAAATCAAGCGGAAAATAAAAGCACTTAATAAATTTTGCAAGAATAAATAAATAAAGGCAGAAGTAGAATAAAGAATTCCATAAACTTTGATTCTAAATTTTTGGAATTATACTCTTGGATGGTAATTTTGCTTGAAGCTTTGAGAATTCTGTCTTTGTCATTGAAAAAGCAAGCTAGTCCTTTGAAAATTTCGTTCTCCAATTTAGAATTTCACTCCTTTCTTTGTTTTTCACCTGGAAAAATCACTTAATCTCCAATATTCTCCCCTCAAAAGTTCTATCTCTTGTAATTTTGAGAGAACTTAATTTTCCTCTCAATCAAACTTGGGAAGAATGAGTTGAAAATGACTTGTTGAAACTCCTTATAAGGTTGAGAAGTTTGATTTATTTTAGCAATTTCATGTTTTTCTCTTGAGTTCATCGAACTTGGACTTGTTTTCTCTCATTCGCCAAGGCAAGTTTCTAATTTCCCCAAATCTTTAGGATTCTCCTTTTGAGTTTGAAATAAAAAGATTTTATGTGTGGATTTTTGATTTTCCAACCTTTTGATTTTTTTAAAATCATTTAATTATGGTGAATTTTAATTCACCTATGGCTAGTTAATTATTTTCCATATCATTTTATTTCTCTCCTTTAGCCAGGGCAGACTTGCTAGTGGTTTTTCCATCCTTTCTTTATGCTTGGCGGACTTCAAGATGCTCTTTCCATATTCTTTCTTGACATGGCGGACTTCATTAGTACTTGGACATTTTCCTTTTCCTTGAGCAGAATTCACTTGAGTTTGGGAATTGCTTCTATCTTGACCTAGGTCGGACTTTTATCCCCCTTGTGCCAAAATCGGACTTTACTCATGTTTGGACAATCATTTCTTGGGAAAGGTCAGAGTTTCCATTGGTTTGGACATCTTTCTTTCTAGCCAAGTTGGACTTTATTCATCTTATGCCAAGGAAAACTTTGCTAACACTTAAAACATTTTTCTCCCTTGGTCAAAGTCGGACTTTAAAGTGGTTTGGACATCCTTCCCTTAGGCAAAGTCAGACTTCATCAGGCTTAAGACATTCCAAACTTGGGCAAGGTCAGACTTTGAAGTGCTCGTGCCATCTCATCTTCAAGTGGGGCAGACTTTGAAACTTTCATGCCATATCCTCGTTGATGCCCAGGCGGACTTTAAAGTCTTCTTGCCAAGAGGTGGGTGGACTTTATGAGCTTCATGCCATATCCTCTTCTTCTCATGGCGGACTTGGAGGTTCCTCAAACACATCCATGGCAGACTTCTTAGTGCCTTAGTCATTTTCCATTCCTCCTCACGGGCAGACTTTATTGACTTTGTGCCATTGTTTTGTCCTTCTTTTGGATCGTCCCACCATGTGATTTTCTCTTGATACTTGCTTTTCTTGATTTTTGCTTGCTTTTTACTTCTGGAGGCCTAAATTTTCGATTCTAGAGATGGAAATGTTGACTCCATAACCTATGGAACCTTGGCACTTTCTAAAAATAGAAATTACTACAAATAGAAAAAAGCAAAAAGCAAACTTTTTAAAAATAGTAAACCCCGGATTGGTCCAAAAGTGCCAAAAATAGAAAAAGCAAAAAAAGCAAAAATCCCTAAAAAATAGGAAGTGTTAGAATCGAGTGAAATCAATTGCATTCTTCGTCGACTGGGTCTTCTGAGCACTTTGGTGATGTCTAAGCATAGTTTAGGGCTTGCATTCTCTACTTGGCTCGGGTGATAGCTCAAAACTCTAACTTGAAACTCTCGGAGCAAAAGGACTTAAGAAATTGCAACCCAAAGCTAAACCCTAAAAGCAAACTACTGAGGCTCCCCATTTGCAATGGGGTGATGTGTGAAATAGGTCACAACAGGGACAAAGTTTGACTTTCCTTGTGCAAGGAATACTACAAAAACAATAAAAGAAAATTACTATTTTTGAGGCCAAAGGTGAAAATGCATTCAAATTTTACCTCTTTACTGTTGTGAAGATGCACTTAGTTGTGGGACCAAAATTTCCCTATGAAGGGAGGTGTTGTTCAAAATAAATCAGAAAAAATCATTTAGAAACAAAAGTTTGAACAGCAAAGTGAATTCAAATGCAGGAACAGGAGTCAAACAGGAGAAATAGAAGAAACTGTAGTTGGACAGGATTGCAACCACGGTAGTGATTGGGCTGCTCTGTGACTGATTTACTGTCCCCACAAACAGTGAGCACTTTAGATTTGGAATTTGAACTGTATATATGCCAATTTAGCTTCTTATGTCAGTACAATTTTTTTGGGGCTTGGGAGAACTCTGATGTCATGAGAAATCTATAAAAAGGGATTTGTAGTCTGTTGGAAATCATAAAATCATGTTTTTTGGAGATTGGAGAATTAAAGAAATATTGTCAAATTCAGTTAATTCATAGTGAGGAGACAAACAAAAATAGAGGACAGAAATGGAGTCCCGCTTGATGTAATTATCTTCCCAAGATAATGGAAGAGATAGCAAGGCAATACATTGGGGTTTTAGATGATAAAGATCTGAGTTTTGTGTGAGTTGTTACGAGTTTAATTTCTGTTTTGATAACAACATTCTCATCTCCTAAGTAAACTCCATTTGCATAAGCATGTAGGAAGTAATTCAATATTTTGTTGATTCCTGAATTCTAGATTTAAAAAGTTTATGGATCAGTTACATCTCATAAGCCTTCTGCACTTGCATTTGGAGATCTACTGAGGATAGTTGGGAAGTTGTAAGCCCTGCAAATGGGTAGGAGTGTGCCCTAGGGCATTTTTTTCGTTTCTCAATGATTAAACTAATGCCCCAAATTCACCTCTAGCTATGGTGGGTTCTTGCAAATATGTTTGGAAACTGAAAAAATGGACATACGTTCAGTGAAGTATCCATGAACAGATTGAATTGAAGTTGTGGGAGGGAGATTTTACATCAACTTTGCATGTTTTTTGACTTTTCTTGCCCTCTATTATTATTGAGAATTGCATAGCAGTAGGCATCTTTGTGCCGGAGAGGAAGGAATGTGCTTAAATTTTTCAGCTGCCCTTTTGGTAATTACTTCTCCGTTGCTTGTTCCTTAGATTTCTGAACATCAATCACACTCTTTCTTTGAATGAGACCTTAAGACAACAATGACTGTAGCATATTTACCTGACCAAAGTAATCATTTATCAGATTGTAGGAATTTCTGAGCCACTTGAAGTTAGAAGCTGATTGATTTAACTCTTAGATTTGTTGCCAAAGCCTATATAGATCTAGGTACGTGGATACTGATGATTTATTTAATATCTGTTCCTTCTTCTAGGTTAAAACTGACTGTCCTTAAAATGTGTGTCAAGATTGAGTTTACTAGCTATTGGTTAGATCTTTAATAATGGTTATAATGGAGCTCACTTGCCAGTGACAAATGTTGGTTGTGAATTCTTATCCAAGTATTTTATTAGAGAGTATTAGGTCACCTTCAATCTCTAAGAATGTGATTCTTGTTAAAGTACTATGTGGAGGCCTCTTTATAAACTGGACACCTCTGCCACTTTCTTGGAGGCTTCTTACATGTTGGCCACATAGGTACTCATTATATGACCATATGAATCACATACAATCCCAACAATTTCCACATTGCCTAGGTTTCAACTATTTGCTTCTTCAAATTAAGTTTATGAAATGGCACAATATGATTTATGGTCACAATGATGTATTGTATACATCGGTGCTTACAATCCCAATTGCCCTATCTCAATAGTGTTGATCAATTTGGGAAATGCTTAATGTTTATGGACCAGTTATAAACTCCAATTTATATATTATGATATTTTAGTAATTCTTTGCATGATCACTTTTTTTAATAGAAAATTTGATGGGTCGTTACAAAGAGTCAATAGCATATAAATGGTAATAGGTGAGTAATTGTGTTGAAGTTTAACCTGATATTTCCCTTGTGCTATGTAATAATGATGTCTTCGGTTGAGATTGAGGTGGGCAGTATAATATGAAGAGAAGCTGCAATTTTTGTCCAATAGTCACCCAGAGATGTGGGATACAAATACAGGGATGGGGATGCCATTTTTGTTTAGAGTGTGGTGGTATATGAATAAGGATATAACTATATTGTATTTGAGTATAGTCACTAAGTTGGGGAACGACTATTGGAATGGCATCCTTGTCCTTGAACTTGAGTTTGTTGGTGAAAATGGTTCATATCTGTGTAGCAAGCAAACATTCTATGAACAGATGCAATGTCTTCTCAGTTGTTAGATATCATAAAGTATTGATAGTTGGTCCGTGCTCCACACATTTGAAGACCTTTAGTAATGCAAATTTTATTCTATTTTATCTTGAAAGAATGTATACAATGTTATACCAAAAAACCATCAGAGATACATCTGCTAAGCATCATAGTTATATGTAAAGTCTTGTCCTATGGAAGCTAGGAAGGAAAATATTTGATCATTTGTCCCATGGAACGAAGAGTGTCCACTCTTTTGTAAGCTAAGGCTGACTTTTGGCTTTAACTTGCTTTATCAAACCATTTTAAAAGTATTGAATTTTAGCTTTAACTTTCATAACCATTTTGAACTTTGGCTCTAACTTGCATAAAGAGTTGGGGATTGACCTCAAAAAAAATTAACTTGCATCTTGTTTTCCAAAGAAAAGAAATAAAAGACAACATTATTAATTAATGTATGGCACAACTCTCTCCAAACACCTTTGATCATTTTACTGTTTCCTAAAATAGAACTATGCCATGAGAGAGGAGCTGTGATGTCCCCATCCTAGTCAGCACAGCTGGTGACGAGGTTAGCCTATTATTTCGATCCTCGTAGGTTGACAGGAGTGTGCAGAGGATCATCTAGGGCAGTTGCTCAGTGTTTGGTAGCTCCAGTGTTGCAGTTGTGTCAGGTTGGGCCTTCGCAGAATCTTCCAGAGTGCATTTTTCAGGAACTTTCTATTTTTAGAAAGTTAGGTCAGACGGAAGCTGCTATTTTGGGCAGGGGCATGGTTCAACCATTCAGCTCAGAGTCGACCCAGTTCTGCAGTTTGATGATCAGACGGAGAAATAAGGAGTATTTAATGATTTATTAAATATTTAATATTTTGACTTTATATTAAAGTCACTTTATTGAAATATTTAAATATTTAATTAATTTGGCCTATAATAAAGTATTTATTATACTTTATAATAAAGTATTTATTATACTTTATAATAAAGTATTAATTTTTGACTTAGTGAATATTTATTATTCATTAAAATGAGGCGCCATTTAATTATTAAATATTTCTCCTAAAGTAAAAGGGCGAATTAAATCATTTTATTAAATGATTATTTTAAAAGGAGATTGGGTCGAATTTCTCAAAGGAGTATATATTATTCAGTCAAGACAAAATCAAACTATTATGAGATTATTATTCGACTTTGTCTTTTTGCTCTGAGCATTGGAGTTTGCAAACCCTAGGGTTTCTGGCAGACAGACGTTTCTGGAGAACGAAAACTCTTCAGGAATTAGGCAGACTGAGACTGTGAAATACCAGTTTAAGCTTGCATCTGGGTGACTTCATTCAGGAGTTACAGATTGGATTTATTGACAGATTCATCAGAGTTTAGCAGAGATATTCATCTACCAGTTGAGGCGAATTTATCAGAGATCATTCATCAGAGATCTGGCATTTATTCTTGAGGCCGTACTATTTTAATTGCTGCAGTAGTCAGGCCGTACATTTCTGTACTTGCAGGCCGTACCATCACTTCTTGAGATTTCCGCCTCCTGTCTTCAGATTCTTGCACTGAGATCTAGGCGCCTTGGTTTACTGGAGACTTTGCATTGGGTTTCGAGCCTGGAGATTCATTTATTCAATCTAGCCGTACCATTTCTTCATTCATTTAATGCAGCTACAGCCGCCATCAGGTTCTTCAATAAAATTTATTGTATTTCATTCTTTGTTCAGATTTTTGTATTGTAAAAGCTCTGAAAAAATAATATAATGGTGCGCCCATGTTCTCTGAGCATATTTGAGCTTATTGTATGAAGTTTTGAATTTATTTGAATTTATTAGCATTTTAGAAGAAAATCGCAGCTTTCCATTTTGTCTGAAAACTCATCAAAAACACAAAAAAAACCAAAACTTGCAAAAACAACAAAATCTCAGTTAGGGTTTCGAATTGAGAACCATCAGGGTTCCGACAGTGGTATCAGAGCACAGATTTCCTGCCATCCTGTGCTTTTTCATTTGCTTTTTCAGAATACAGTGTGCTTTTTGGTTGCCTTTTCATGAGCCGAGATACTATTCATTATACTAGAGGCGTAGGAACAGGCAAAGACGAGGATTGGACAGGTCCACCTATCCCTAAAGGTCAAACAATATCAGGAGTACTTGGTATTCACAGATCCAGTTCTAACAGTAGTGAAAACAGTGTTGCAACCCTAATGGCAGAACGTGAGACTTCCTCAGAGACTCGTAGGGATCCAGGGAAGGCGCATGCAGAGGGTGATATTACAGATGAGGAGTTTAGACGGAGGCATGATAATATGATGGACATGATGTCTCAGTTGATGGGTACCATTAGATAGTACACGCCCACACAACCTCATTACATACAGATTGGACAGACGAGCGGGACCACACCAGTGGATCAGCCATTGGCATCAACACCTCGACAACCGTCACCGATCTATCAGGAGCGTAGGCCAGGTCAGCCTACTTTCTTACCTAGGGAGACTCCACCACAGACTCCAGGGGCAGAGCATCAGGGGCAGCATCAGGAGTTTCAGCCACATAATGGCATGTCAGTGGCAGATTTGACGAGATTTCATGGTGAGTACATGTCACTAGCACCTGAGATCCGGCAGGCACTTACGTTTCATGAGTTTATAGATGTTTATAAGCCCAGAGGAGGAGGCAGATTTGACCGTAGACCCCCTCAGCATCAGCAGCCGCAGCCACAGGTGAACAGGGATTTGCAGTATGCGGTTAGCAAGATTACCTTGCCATATTTTGATGGGTCTGATAAGACATCAGCAAGGTCTTGGGTCAAAAAATTGGACAACTATCTTTCATTGAGGCCTATGCAAGAGGACGAGGCCATAAAATTTGCTACTTTACATCTTGACGGAGTAGCGCATGATTGGTGGCACCACGGCATGTATACGCTAGGCCATCATGCAGTCAATACCTATTAGGAGTTCACTAGCAGACTCATAGAGAGATTTGATAAGAAAGATCCAAAACTTTATTTCAGGGAGTTGGCTCAGCTCAGACAGACAGGTAGTCTGGATTCATACATTGGTGAGTTTCAGAGAGTGGCAGTTATGGTGACAGGGATTTCAGAACGGAGACTCATTATACTCTTCGTTGAGGGTTTGACAGAACCCATGAGAGGTTGGGTTAAGGCTTTTGACCCTCCTACCCTTCAGGAGGCCATGCGGAAGGCACGAAACATGGAGCTTGCAGCACCTCGCAGCAAGTTCAATTCAGGGTCAACACCATACACGAGACCCAATAGGCCTTTTGATAGAAACAATGACAGGAATAAGCCTTTTGACAGGAGAAAGGATCAACCGGATCCTAAGAGACAGAATGCACCACCATTTGACAGGGAAACGTTGAATGAATTGCGTAAGAAAAAGTTATGTTTTTGGTGCAAGGCACCCTACGATGAAAAGCATGTGTGCCCACTTCGTCCCAAGGTCAAAAATAATCAGATGGAATGGTTTTATGAGGGCGAAGAGCAATCTGATCTGTCAGACCAGCAAGCTGATTCCGAGCCTTCAGATGATGAGAGGTCCGAAAATGAGGGTGAACACGAAGGTGGAAGGAAGCTACAGGAAGCCCATCTGACTAGCCTTCAGAGAGATGGTTCGTTTCGACTTCGTGGGCTCTTAGCAGGTCAGAAGGTGATCACATTGTTGGATACTGGTGCTACACACAATTTTATTGATGCACGTTTAGTGGAGAGGCGTGGCATCCAGACAGAGGCTTTCGAGGGTATTCGAGTCAAGGTGGCTGACGGATATACTCTCAGATGTGACCGAAAGATTACTGATCTTCCGATGAGACTGAACAACTACGAATTCAAGACTGAATTCTATGTTGTTAATATGGGGGATACAGATGTGGTGTTAGGGATGGCATGGTTGCACGATTTGGGTGAGTTCACACTCAACTTGCGTGATATGGAGATGAAATTCAAGGTTGATGGGAGACCACATGTCATCAAGGCTATTAGAGACAGTAATCTGAGGATGGTTTCGTTCAGACGGATGGAGAGACTCATTCGTCATGATATGGTTGACTGGGCAGCAGAGTGCATGTTGATGCCAGCCCAGCAGGAGCAGCAGAAGGGTGAGTACCACCCTGACATTCAGATCTTGAGGACTAAACACTCCAAAGTGTTTAGTGACATTCCACCTGGTAGACCTCCAGACAGAGGCACAGAGCATATCATTGAGTTGGAGGAGGGCGCAAAGCCCGTTATGATCACTCCCTACAGACATCCGAAACGACTCAAGGATGAAATAGAGAAGACCATTAATGAGTTGTTAGCTATGGGGCATATCAGACCTAGCAAGTCACCTTTGCTTCATCGGGTTGTATTGGTGAAGAAGAAGGATGGATCACTTCGGATGTATCAATTACGGCAGCTCAACAAAAGAACAATTAAGAAAGGTACCTATTCCACGCATTGATGAGCTGATTGATGAGTTGCACGGAGCTGTCTTCTTTACGAAGATTGATTTGAGATCGGGTACCACCAGATTCAGATGAGGGAGCAGGATATTGAGAAAACCGCTTTCAAATGTCATTGTGGTCACTTCGAGTTCTTGGTTATGCCCTTCGGGTTAACCATCGCACCTCGCAAAGCGCCTATGAACGGTTTTTTCGCTTGAGGAGATTTGTGTTAGTCTTCTCCTTACATTTTGGTTTATAGCGGTCATGGGATGAGCATCCGCTCATTTGGATACAGTTTTAAGTATCTTAGGCACGAAGTCTTTCTATGCTAAGGAATCCAAGTGCGAGCTCGGTATGGAGGAGTTGTTATATCTGGGGCACATCATCAGTGCCAAGGGAGTGAGTATGGACCCCGAAAAGGTCCGAGCTATAGTTGAGTGGCCGGTACCTGAGAACCTTACGCAGCTCAGAGGTTTCATTGGGTTGTGTGCATTTTACAGGAGATTTGTTAGTGGGTTCTCACGTCACGCCGCACCCCTTACTGACTTGACGAAGAAGGGGGCTTTTACTTGGTCACCACAGGCGCAGGAGTGCTTTGACAAGTTCAAGGTGATCATGACTTCATGTCCGGTGCTAGCATTGCCTGACTTTACAAAGTCATTTGATTTATTCTGTGATGCTTCAGGAGAGGGCATTGGTGCCGTTTTGATGCAGGAGCGACATCCGATTGCATTCGAGAGCAGGAAACTTAGGGGTCCTGAGAGATTTTACAGTATTTATGACAAAGAGATGTTAGCCATTATGCATGCATTGGCTAAGTTCAGTGCAGTACCTGGTAGGCAGCAAATTCGTGTTCGCACAGATCATAACAGCGAAACACTTCCTTGGACAGCGGTGACCATGAGAGGCAAACAAAAATGGGTCAGTAAACTGCAGTTGTATGAGTTTGATATCACCTTCATTAAGGGAAGCAGTAATGTCGTAGCTGACCTTTGTCTCGCAGACCTCAGTTGAATGCTTTGGTACAGATCACAGAGGATTGGGGCACCGGATTATTGCTGAGTATGCAAGAACCCATGGGCTTCTAGCATTGTTGACAACAGGCAGGATGACAGGTATACTATTGTAGATGACTTGATCATTTACAAGGGGCGGATTTTTCTAGTTCCTGACTCTGAGGTGCGGATTACAGTTTTGAGAGCCTTTCATGATCTTCCTATGGCGGGCCATCCCGGATACTATAAGACATACAAAATGGTTCGGGAACGGTTTACTTGGAAAGGGCTGAAAACTGATGTGTTGCAGTATGTCCGTGAGTGTTCTGTGTGCCAGCAGAACAAGCAAGAGCACACTTATCCTGCTGGGTTGCTCCAGCCACTTCCGATACCTGACAGGAAGTGGGAGTGTATATCGATGGACTTTATCACGGGTTTGCCGAAAGCCCAGGGTAAAGATTGCATCTACGTAGTGGTTGATCGGTTGACTACATACGCACACTTCTTTCTGATCACTACTACTTTCACAGCATCGCAGACTGCAGAGTTATTTTTCAGAGAGGTATTCCGGCTGCATGGTTTGCCTCGGACGATAGTCAGCGATAGAGACAGTCGGTTCATGAGCAACTTTTGGCAGGAGTTGTTCAGGCTTTGTAGAACCGAACTGACACCGAGTACCAGCTACCATCCGCAGACAGATGGGCAGACAAAGATTGTCAATAAGTGGGTGGAAGGTTATTTGCGTAATTATATAGCTGGTCAGCAGAGAGCTTGGGTGAGGTGGATTTATTTATGCGAGTATTGTTATAACTCGACTCACCATATGACGATACAGATGACACCCTTTATGGTTTTGTATGGGTATGAGGCGCCCAACCTTCTGGATTTGATATTGAGCGATAGTAGAGTGCCGAGTGTAGGGGAGATGATGCAGAGTCAGCAGGACATATTGAGGTCTCTCCGAGACAACATCCAGCGGGCACAGAATCAGCAGATGAGGCGCCCAACCTTCTGGATTTGATATTGAGCGATAGTAGAGTGCCGAGTGTAGGGGAGATGATGCAGAGTCAGCAGGACATATTGAGGTCTCTCCGAGACAACATCCAGCGGGCACAGAATCAGCAGAACAGTATGCTGATCAGAAGAGGGTTGAGCGCACTTTGATGTGGGTGATATGGTGTACCTTATGTTGCAGCCGTATCGTCAGTCTACTCTGCGGAAGAGTGGGGCAGAGAAACTAAAGCCTCGCTACTATGGTCCATTTCGTGTTGTCAGACGAGTGGGCGAGGTTGCTTATGAGTTGGACTTGCCAGTTGATAGCAAGGTCCATAATGTATTTCACGTTTCTCGCCTGAAAAAGGCATTGGGTCAGCATGTGATACCCTCTCCAGTGTTGCCACCCCTTGATGACGAAGGGAAACTGATACTAGTACCTGAGGCCATCCTCGAGATGAGAGAGAGACACCTTCGGAGGCGTGTGATCAGGGAATATCTGGTCAAGTGGAGAGATTTTCCAGTTGAGGATGCTACATGGGAGTCAGAGGAGATCTTACAACATCCAGAGTTGAGATTGCTTGAGGACAAGCAATTTCAGAGGACTGTGATGTCCCATCCGGCCTGTACCGGTGACGAGGTTAGACTATTATTTCGATCCTCGTAGGCTGACAGGAGTGTGCAGAGGATCATCTGGGGCAGTTGCTCAGTGTTTGGTAGCTCCAGTGTTGCAGTTGTGTCAGGTTGGGCCTTCGCAGAATCTTCCAGAGTGCATTTTTCAGGAACTTTCTATTTTTAGAAAGTTAGGTAAGACAGAAGCTGCTATTTTGGGCAGGGGCCTGGTTCAGCCATTCAGCTCAGAGTCGACCTAGTTCTGCAGTTTGATGATCAGACGGAGAAATAAGGAGTATTTAATGATTTATTAAATATTTAATATTTTGACTTTATATTAAAGTCACTTTATTGAAATATTTAAATATTTAATTAATTTGGCCTATTATAAAGTATTTATTATACTTTATAATAAAGTATTAATTTTTGCTTAGTGAATATTTATTATTCATTAAAATGAGGCACCATTTAATTATTAAATATTTCTCCTAAAGTAAAAGGGCGAATTAAATCATTTTATTAAATGATTATTTTAAAAGGAGATTGGGTCGAATTTCTCAAAGGAGTATATATTATTCAGTCAAGACAAAATCAAACTATTATGAGATTATTATTCGACTTTGTCTTTTTGCTCTGAGCATTGGAGTTTGCAAACCCTAGGGTTTCTGGCAGACAGACGTTTCTGGAGAACGAAAACTCTTCAGGAATTAGGCAGACTGAGACTGTGAAATACCAGTTTAAGCTTGCATCTGGGTGACTTCATTCAGGAGTTATAGATTGGATTTATTGACAGATTCATCAGAGTTTAGCAGAGATATTCATCTACCAGTTGAGGCGAATTTATCAGAGATCATTCATCAGAGATCTGACATTTATTCTTGAGGCCGTACTATTTTAATTGCTGCAGTAGTCAGGCCGTACATTTTTGTACTTGCAGGCCGTACCATCACTTCTTGAGATTTCCGCCTCCTGTCTTCAGATTCTTGCACTGAGATCTAGGCGCCTTGGTTTACTGGAGACTTTGCATTGGGTTTCGAGCCTGGAGATTCATTTATTCAATCTAGCCGTACCATTTCTTCATTCATTTAATGCAGCTACAGCCGCCATCAGGTTCTTCAATAAAATTTATTGTATTTCATTCTTTGTTCAGATTTTTGTATTGTAAAAGCTCTGAAAAAATAATATAATGGTGCGCCCATGTTCTCTGAGCATATTTGAGCTTATTGTATGAAGTTTTGAATTTATTTGAATTTATTAGCATTTTAGAAGAAAATCGCAGCTTTCCATTTTGTCTGAAAACTCATCAAAAACACAAAAAAAACCAAAACTTGCAAAAACAACAAAATCTCAGTTAGGGTTTCGAATTGAGAACCATCAGGGTTCCGACAGGAGCAACGGGCATTAATTGAGCTCTGCCCCCAATCATGTCAGAAAGATATTTCAATGGACTTTTTTAGAAGAATGCCTTAGTATTTCTTCTCCTACATCAAATACATAAATATTAGATATGCCAGCTTTATTGAGCTTTGTTTTGTTGACAGGCCTGGTTGAAAGTTAAACACTACCTAGAACTTTGCATATAGAAGAACATTGTTTACTGTCTACATCTACTTATTCAGTTATCATAGAGTAAACAGCATTATAAATGCCAGAACTATAAGAATTCATGATTGCAATTACACAATAATATATCAGTGTATTTCATTCACAGTTTACCCAAGTTTTCCAAGGAAATTCCATACATGCGGTCTTCGTTCTCGATTACAATAGGTGTATATAAAGTGGCCAACGGTTGCTGAGAACTACCAACTGTCGGCAACTTCCAACTGTTTACATTTGAGAACTAACTATTTCGACAACAACTAATATAATTATTTTGCTAACTACATCAGCCCCCCAAAAAAGAAAGTCGTCTTCTAGATGACTGAAAACAAAATTGGAAGACTGGACAAAACGATTTTTTTTTTAACTAAGGGGGTGGTTGAGATGACATCTCTGGAGGTTTATAGACTGAGGAGGATGGAGTGGACTGCTGAGAGATGCTCTGGTGCAACCTATATACTTTATGTGAAGCTCAGATGGTGGGCTGCTAGAAGTTCTCGTTCCTGAGTGGTCTTCATTGATTGAACTGCCTCAACCAATTGGCGCTTGGTCTTCTCATTCTCCAACTGTAACTCCGCAAGCTGCTTATTAAACTAATATCAAAGAATGTTTTTGGATTAATAAATTAGGTTCTAGAGTTGTATGATCACGAATCTCCATGTATTCTCTAGCTTCTCAATCCTGCTTCGGGGCCATCTGTTCATTGGTGTGAGCAGGAGGGGCAATTTTTTTTTTTTATATTTATCCATTGAAAGTTTTGTTGTATGTATGTCACACATTTCCCAAAATAGTTTTTTATCTTTAACATACCTGATAGAAAACATTAAGAGGGCCCTTGATGCGGTAAAAGAGAATAAAACTTAGAAATTAAGATTGTAAATATAAGTTATTTATCATCTAAGAAAGGTTATCCATGCTTGACCATAGTTGAACTCCAAGCAACTATAATAGCTAATGCTTGGTTGAAGGATTGACATAGTGCTTTACCTGTTGAGGTGAATGTCTCTAAGATCCTCAGACCTGTCAGAGATATGAGAATTGTTGGAAACAATAAGTAAGCCTTTTCCCAAATTAAGGATAACTGCGATTGTTATTGGAGTTGAGGATGCTGGTTAGAAACCCCATGAGAGTTTTGTTTATGGTCATATCTCTTATCCCTACGTTACAGGGTCAATGGTGCTTAATTTTTATAACTGCATTACTTGATTGCACATTATCTCCACAAACATTGGTAGTTTGAATGTGTGAAATTGAACTTAAGTAGAACCAATCCCTTAACAGTTGTGGCAGGGCTTGTGTTTCGGATGTTGAAAATGGAGGTAATTATAGCTTAATACTTTGTAAAACTATGAGATGATAGATCTGATTAAGTGTTCTTTGTTACAATTTCTTTGTATATGATTATCTGTTTAGATTCACTTTACCAATTGTAGAAGTAGACATAAGATTGTAGAAGAATAAGACCAAAAGATAGAAGTGATACGACATATACTGTGGAGAAACCCTTTCAGGAAAAAACTCCACCACCAGAATCAATAGTGCTTGTATTATTTAACCATAGAACAAGATTACAATAATTCTTTATCAATCCTTGCTTGAGATGCTTCTTTTTCCTTGAACAATTCTTCTTCACAACCTGCAATAAACTCTCACGTGTCCAAGCATGAATCCACACATCTTGTGCCATGCTTCACAAAAGTACTCTCATAGAACTCTCGTCAACTTGCTGCAATAAATAGACAATTGTAAACATTGTAAACTCCAAAGAGTTGACAATTACAAGAGGATTAAGCTCCTCACAGATATCTACGCCATTCTTGTGCAAGTAGAGTTCTTCTGTGAAAAACAATGTCAAACCAAGTCCTACATCAATTTGGGCGTCCCAAACTGAAGTCTTAACTCAACGTTGATTACGAAGATATCTTCCAAGCTTCTCCTCAAAGTTGGCGCCCAAGAATGGGCCCCACTTAACTGAGCCTTGTAAATATCTTCTCATGCAAAGGTGTTAACTCCAAGATCTCAACTTGGGCACCCAACTCAACTTGGGCACCCAAGGTGGGTCCAAGTTAATCTCTATTAACTGAAACATATCTCTGCATCAATTCATGCAAACATGATGCATGATTGATCATCCCCACTTAACTGAATGTAGCCACTTATTATCTGTCATGCAACTCAAGTCAATTGAAGTCAACTAACATGCAACTCAAACTAACTACATGCAATTGAAGATAATTGAACCATAACTGAGTTGAACTGAACTGAACTGATACTGAACTCATATAAATATCAATTCCTAACTTCTAGGATCTTTACATGCATTATTGAAGTGTTATTTTTCTCCTAACAATTAACTAAAATCAAGGTGGGTTCTACCTTCCATGTGGGCGCCCCATGTGCTCCTATTTTGTAGGAGCTCTTTGTGGACGCCCTTACATGTTCCTATCATTTAGGAATATTTACAAATGTCAATTTACATGTTCATTTCATTCAAATTTAATCTCTTTCTAATCCTAGTGTTGGGGAACAGTTTCCAAAGACTTAGGAGATACATGAAATATGTTTAGGATTGCAATTAAATGGCATCCTATTCCCAACATCAGATAATATGTACATTTGCATATGAAAACTGAAGGGTTTGGTTATGATTATTGTTGCTATTCAATATTATAAAATCTGTTGCTAATGCATGGATGACATAACTTGAAACTCTACCACAGATGGCTTCTTGGAGGGTTAGTTCTGCCAGACATGCTCAGTTTTGAATTCTTTATTTTCAGGCCTTTCAAGAGAAAGAAGAAGACCCGCTCAACAGAATCTAAGAAGGTGGTCCCAAGATCTAGTAAGGATGAATGGGGACTTTTTGAAGATGTCAACATTTATGAAAGCATGGATTGTGATGGTAGCATACCTGTTTCTGGTGATAAAGATGGTTCCTCAAATATCATGATTCTGGATAACCCTAGATTTTCCAATAAAGCTAGTTCTGCAGAACAAATGAGTCTAAAAGTGGTCAATTATGTTTGCAAATAAAGCAGTTGATGGTTTCTTCCTCTCAAACAGTCATAGAAAAGGCAAGACCCAGGATGGTTATGCAGGAAAACTTGATTGGACGTGTCCAAGGTGCTTGTTTTGCTTGTTTTGGACCCGAGGATATGGTAAGCAAAGTGTGCAAACACATGTAGTTTACTGTCAAGTTGAAATGGGTGATTCCAGTGGATTTGAATTTCTGATTCATCAGAAGGTTTTTTCATTCTTTGTCCCAAATGATTTTTAATGAGTTGATATGTTCTTTGTAGGTAATTGTTTTGTCGACATGGGGTATGGAAAATTTTCAGGCTTCATCAACAATGGGAACGTCTTCAACATCTTTTAAGAGAGTAAAGTCTGTTAATGGTGATAATGCTTTTTCAAGTCAGCCTACTTGTGGTCTAGTTGTGACTTCTACAGATGGTTTTCTCAGTGGAAATAAAGAGATGATGGTTGTGCTACATGACAAACTTTTTGGTGCTTTTTCTGATGGATTGAGTGGTGGGAAATCTCCACACTTGTTACTTAAAGGTCCATATATTTTCACATAACAAACTTCTTTTCTGCTTATCATGGCAAGTTCTTGGCTATTTATTTGTTTGATAGATTCTGGATTCTCACTGAGATTTAGCTCTACCTTTTTTTTAGAAATATAGAATGTCAATAGTATATAGCTATTGTAGTGATTCTTTTGAGCATGACTATGCGATCCATAATCCAGCAAGGCATTTCCTTAGGATTATATCATATGGCTGGCTGCTGGTATTGAGATATGTCAACTCAATTTTTATGAATGGTGTCAATTCATTATCTTGTTCACATTATGGAGCATTTGCTTTTGGACCAATTAATCAGTGGATGAGATACGATTAAGTATGATACACTCAGGTTGTGTCCCAACTGAAGCAAATTCTTATCAGATGAAGACAAATTAGCCTTATAGCAGTAGAAATGTCATAGCTAGATTTAATAATAGAAACTTGCAAGTAAGAAGATTTCTAAAGTCAAAAGAAGATTGTAAATGAGTTGTAGGGACATTTAAAAATGCAATGCTAGTAACATTTCTGTCAAACAAAGAAATCTAGGATTTTGGAAGGGGATGAAGATGTACAAGTAGTATGTCTATATATAAATTAGAACTTTGTAATCCTGATTCAGAATGTTGGAGACTAAGTTCTCGTTTGGGTTTGGGTATGCCAGTAAGACAATTTTTTTTTTGGTTTGGTTGGTTCTGGCTATGCCAGTATTACAATTATTTTTTGGGTTGGTTTTGTTTCGGGTATGTCCAAATAAAAAAAAGTATAAAAATTAGGAATATATTACAAGTTAAAACAAAAAGAATATAAAATTCATAAATATACCACAAGTTACACAAAAAAGCATAGTTTACATACTCTCCAATTACTCTCTGAGTAGCCAAGTAATTTCCAAAAAATTTGCATGCCAAGTAATTTCTGCTTTTACTTGTGGGCAGTATGCAGATGGATTTTCTCCTGCCAAATTATTGAGTAATCGCTAGTAGCTCACAAAAAACCCACAAACTTGGCATGTTTGTGTGTGTATATATGAATGCAAACTTGGCATCTTGTGTATGTTTATTGATATGTATGTGTGCACAGTGCAGTCCTGAGTATACACATACATAAATATCCACACACATTTGCTGAGTATTTGCCGAGTATTTTCCGAGTCAAAATTTTTGGGCTTGCCGAGTACTCTCCAATTCCGAGTATGTAAACTATGCAAAAAACATATAAAAATGATAGATATGTCACAAGTTAGAGTGTTCCTGCCCTCTAAGTAATTGTAGGAGATTTGTTTATCATACATAAAAGCAAATGCTACTTCGTTGTCTTTTACTTAGGGCTGAAGTGCTGTGGACAACAAACACAGTTAAGCAGGCAGCAGCACCCAGATGAGATCATTCTTGGAAGTCCAATGGAAGACCTCAATCTCCCCTGGCTGATGTCCCAATGCCATGAATGCCAAATGCTTTGCACTCCACTGTGCTGTGTCTAAATGATAGATGGTGACTCCTGTGTTCATCTTGTTTTTCTCATTGATTGACAATGGTACAGCTTCATACACTTTGACCTTGGGCACTGAACAGTAGTAATAAACCAGAAATGAAATCAGATTTTGATGGCTGGACACTAACCTTGTTACCTTCCCTTCATCTTTGCTAGTCATGATGCCCATGGAAATGTTGTCTTGCCACACTGCCGTGCTTTTTGTGGTGAGCAGCTCCACCTTTGTGCCCAACACTGGCATAGCAAACTCTGCCATGCCTTCCACAGACCCAATGCATTTTTGGGTTCTCTGCAGGTCCTGCAAAATAGACTTGGATTTGCATATGTCCGTTGGCTGAATCGTGGTCTGTTTTGCAGGACCCTGACTGGCTCCATAGGGGATCTGGACTGAAACCCGGACCTGGTACAAATGGACCCAGATCTGGGGCTTTTCTGAGCAAGCTAGTAGCATAGGTTGAAGATGGTTGAAAATGTCTGTTTTTCTAATAAATTCAAGTTCATATGTCTCCAACAATTTGTTTTACTATATCCAAATATGAAGGCCTGTTGTCCTTAATATAGAACCTCACAAGATGTGAGTAGTGCTCTGAGTTGCTTTAAATATTTTATGAAATTATTAAAAAGAAATTGTAAAATTTCAAATAAAGTTTTTTTTTTTTTTCTCTGAGATGTTAATAGACAAATTAAATGTTTTACTTATGTGCAAGTTTTGATGATATTGTAATTTATGACAGGTAGATGAGTAGAAACAACTATAAAGATCTTTCTTCCCTGACCTGGGAGATGTCTGATCTCCTGTGACATAGATATTTCACCAAAGCTCTTCTGGACTACCCACAGAAGACAAAAAATGTAAATACAGGTAATTCATATTACCTTTGGCCTATGGATATTATCATCCTGGATTATTGTTACCTTTCAATCTTCCACAAAATCCATCGCTGAAAAACCTGTCATTTACAGGAAAGCTAGACATTTTTCCCTCCACGTGAGAGGTGGTTCCCTTGAATGTCAAATGGTTGTTTATATTTTTTACTCATTCCTCTAAAATAAAAGCAAGTGATAAAATTGGGTAAGTTTGGCTATTTTTGAGGTTTTTCCCCATTTTTAACCAGAGAAAAGGAAAGTTGGTGATTTATAATTTGCAAAATTATAAGAAGCGTTGTTCAGAATCACCATAGCATAGCTCAGATTTGTCTGAGAAACCAATTCACCTTCTCTTTCAACCGAAATGCAAAACAGACAAATGGAATGGAATGAGATTGCACAACCTTGATAATTCCATTATAGTTGAATCTTAATTCCCTCATTTTCCCAAGGAAACACAGCAACCAGAAGATATGAGAAGAAATCTTGAAGACATACACTTCTACTTGATCAATACAAAGCACATATCTATGACACAATTCACTTTCAAGCCTGCATAAAACACAGTTTGGTAAAACTTGATTTTCATGTCCAGCAAAGTATTATAAAAAAATCCACCGACTCTAATAAAATAACACGGCAGATTTTACAAAGATATACATTATTTCCTTCTTCAAATAGAGATTACTTTTTCCCAATAATTTATGTACACAAGCTTCTTTGAGTGGAAGAGTTAATGTTTAAGAGCTCTCACATGTTATTAATCCCATCATTATCATTCTGCTAAAACTAACATAGGCAATGAAACTTGAGAGATATCAGACACAATTATGCACAACTAAAATAAGTGTGGAAAGCAGCTCCCTCAGAGGGAATTCTGAGAGATGTAGGTATCTTTTTTATGAATGGCATAATAAGTGGTAGTTATATAACAAGCTTTAATTGATTCCGTGAGGTGTCACTTGTTTCTAATCTTATCCCTTAACATTGTAATTTTTTGTTGGGACATAGATGTGACTTTAGTATCTGACACTATTGTTTCATGATTTACCCATGATTCTGATAAATTGACAAATAACACTTTACTAAATTTCAGTGTGTCACATGTTTGCTCTTGATAAAACAGTTTGACATTCTGAACATTGATCTAATGTGTAATTCTCAACATGGTCTGGGATATTATTATCTTTTATGATAATACAGCACATCTTGACCAAAGAACTTTTTGAATCTTTGAAGTTCTGGAATGTGCTCCTAGTGTAGAAATGACCTAGTAACAACTAGTTTCCTTGCTCACTTGTATGAGAAGTGGATGAACATTGCCAGGTCACATCCATGCTTTGCTGGAGATGTCAACTGAACGCTTTTTGATATTGTGCAATGATGGAATCTAATTTTTGGTCTTTTGAATTGCTAATCATGTAATATCTCTTCAAATAAACTCGGTAATGTGTTTGACAACCTTAAAAATAGAGTCTGTATGAAGAAATAGCCAAAAACCATTAATTGATAACTTGTGCAACTTGTTATGGCTCTTTACCACCTAACAATGTGGCATCACCTCATTGATAGCACTGATTTGGACCACCTGTGACACCTTGGATTAGAGGAAGCATTTTCGCTTTTATATGAGGCACTTAGAAATTGGGACATTTGGCAGCTTCAACTTGGGACTCATGGCACCTTCAGTTGCCATTAGCAAGACCCATTTATAGATAGTTGGCATATTTATTGTGGCTATTGATGGGCCTAGGAAATAGCTAATTTTCTAACTTTTAGTTTATGTCTTTTAACATTTCAAGCTGTGTATCTCATAGACAATCATAAACTTTATATATCTTTTATGTCTTTTATGCATCCTAAACTAGACTTTACCATGTGGAAATATAATTATGATATAATGATGCTTGCATGGATAAATGTGAATTTTTATGAAATTCAATATGATTCTGTGTTAATTCATTATTGATTAATGATGTGTATACTTTAGATGAAACTAACCTCTAGCAGCCAAAAGAACTATAGCCTGTAGCAATAGGATTGACCAGCCCGTAGCCAAAGGATTCCAGGTAGATTGCAAGGGAGAGTCTAGAATGCTGAGAACGTGATAGTTCTAGGAAATAATGAAGGTGATTGTTGAAGTGGTCAATCGTGAGTCACCATCCAATAAGACAACATGAGGAAGAAGTTTGTATTGATAAGGAAGCCATTGTGACAGTTTTCACAGAGCATGTCTCTGCCAAACCGTTAGGGCATAATTTATTTTATTAGATTAGAAGATTATATTGTTGCATTCATTTCAAGTAGATTCTTAATTACATGTACATGAATCATATCTTGTGTTATGAATTATGCTCTGTGATGTTTCCTTGAGTTGTTCTTCGGAGAGGTCAAGAAGTTAGAAGTAAGAGTCAATAGTGTTAGTGAATTGCAGAGTTCAGGTTTAGTAGTTAACAGTTATAGTGTTAAGCTAAAGGTGCCCGTAGCACCAATAATAGATTAAGTTATTTCCCCTGTTTTCAAGTTAATGCTTTATTTACTTTTCCAACCTTTATTGTTTTCCTGTACGTGTGTAAACCACCTATACTCACTGATATAGGCCGTATAGAGTCCATGAATGCACATATAGTGCCAACATCATCAAAAGCTTACAAAGCCTTGTTGATAATTAAATGAAGTCTTTGCGAGCGTTTAGTGAATTGTTTAGCTAGGAAATCCTTTGAATTGTGTGTTTAGCACCAAGTTGACTTAGCATTAGAAAGGCCTTACAACTACATTAGGCATCATATAATGTGGATACGTTGCTGATGCTTGCTAATAAGGACTTGGATCTTTCAATTGGTCAAGGCACTAATAAATACTTGGAATTTTTAGATATTAGGGATGTCATGAATTTGTATAATACCCACAACCTTCAGATTGTGCATTTGAATCAAATTTTTATTGGATTCATCTTGGTTAGGAGTCAAACATATTTATAATTTTGTAGCTTGATACTTTATGTAACCATGCACTTTTTGGTTGACCTATAGATGTGTGACATGTGTATCCTTGGCTCCACTTTGAATTGCACTATTCAAGTTTAGCCTAGTTGGGAACTCTTTGGTTCACACTCATATTATCCAAGCTTAACTTAGTTAGGCACTCAGCTATGTGGAGCACATTTACAAGTTTACATTATTACAATAGATTGTGCATTTGTACTATAACTCCAAACTAAAAATGCATGAGCTTAGCTTAAACTAGGGCTTTCTTACTTCAAGCCAATAACTACCATAAATGTTTGACCATAGTTGGAAAACTTGAACTCGGCAAAAGCTCGACAAACACAAAAATTTCGACTAAGCAAAAACTGGACAACTTAAAAAATTGCTTAAATTACTTTAGAAACACTTTTTTTGCAAAATTCATTGACAAGATGTATCCAATGAGTCCATAAATGAGTAAAAAAGTTGTTTCTATTAAATTTGATTGATTTGAATGCAAATTGAGTGCAAAATCGCATCCTCATGCAAAATATTAATGGCTAATAGCCTGATACAATAGATAGTTGACAAAATGAAAATAGTAAACTAAGAATCTGAAATTAAATACAACATTTTACATCTTCCTCTTCCCAAATGTATTGAAAACTAGGGAAGAGGTAGAGTTCCTAGTCCTTGGAGTCTGTTGTGGCTCCTCGCTTGGCATGGAAGGCAGTGACTCAACCTCCATCTTGGTGGTAGATGACAATTTCTTATCCTCAACCTCATCAATGTCATCCAATCCTACATGTCCAATTGCACCCTGTTGTACCCAAAACCAAAATTTTTGCTTCACTAAGGCATTTTGCTTAATTGAGTTTTAATCTTGTTAAAATGATGTCAGAAGGTCGTTTTTGGGGTTTTCAAATATGGAGTTGGTGTCAGTGTCATGTCAGTCTGTTATTGAAGAGATTTAATGAAAATGAGAATTTGAACGAAAAACATCAAAATTTTCTCTCTGGAGAAGGGAGCACATTCTCAAATAGGCGCCCTATCTTTTAGAGGCCCAGATCCTGTTTTTAGGGTTTGTTACCTCCAGCAGACATTTGTTCGGCATCACGTCAGCTTCGCAGTGAGCTATCAAGCCTGTCAAACGGACCTGTTTTGAGCAAGTTACAGAGGATACGACGCAGAACGAGGCGTAAGCGAGAATTGGCTAACACTGGAGAAAAGCGCAGCTTTTCAAAAAGGCGCCCATCTTTTTGAGGTGCCAAATGTAGGTTTTTGACTAAATGCCACCCAAGATGTTTGTCTCACATTTGTTCGAGCTTCGCGACGCATCCGTCAGTGGGTGAATCTGAGTTGCTGAAGTCCCTGAACCTGAGGTCGAACGTGGGGTCAAATCTTAGTCAAAGTATCAAAAGAAAAAGCAAAAGAGCATATTTTGAGAAAGGCGCCTAAGCTTTTCAGGCCTTTAATGCTTTCTTTCTGATGATTTCAGATGCTCAATGTGTCCGTGTTACGTTTAGCTTTCTGTTGCCTGTCTCCGTCAGATCAGAAGATGACTCAGCAGCTTGTAGTCGAGGTTTTTATATTATTTTTGTCGTTTCCAGAAATGGCTAAGTCTGGAATGAAAAGAGCAACTTTTCAAAAGGGCGCCCTTGTTTTTCACCCCTCAGATGATGTTTTCTGGAGAAATGTGCCTTTGCAGCTGTCGCGCAGAATGAAGTCGGCTTCGCAGTGAACCTGAGATTCAGTCCTGAAAGTTGTTAAAACAGAAGTTAGGAAGGATTTATTTTTCCCTTCGTTTGAGATGCAGAAGTCAAAATTTGACTGTCTGAGAAAAAGCGCAGCTTTTGGAAAAGGTGCTTGGATTTTTGAGCCTTCAGATGTCAGTTTTGTGACGCGCAGTCTCAAGATATCTTTTGATCAGTTTTTACTTAGCTCTGCAATGCACCTGTTAGCCAGCCAATCGGAGAAGTCTGTCAACCAATATCAGAGGATGAACAGAGGTCCCGGCAAAAGGTTTTAGCTTAAATTTTCATGAAATTTGGCTAAGTCTAGAATTCGCTTGAGAGTTCAAAGTTGAATTTTCGAAAGTGAATTGAATGGACGCCTTAACTGGAGTTCTGACTGCAGTTAGACTAAACGTTTTCTGGGTTGTCATCTTCAGTTCGTATATTGGCATGTTGAGTGATCTTTCAGTTCGCATGTCGAGTTAACTAGTTTGCATGTTCAGTTAACTACCTTGCATGTTGAGTTAACTGGATTGCATGTCCACTTAATTGAAGATTATCACTGAATGTCAACTGAAGTTCACATGCATGGCAAATATGGTTGCAATTATGAAGATTTTAGTGAAGATGGCGCTTCATTGAGTGTCAACTGAAGTTCAAAAGGGACGGCATGAATGATGAAGCATAATTTTAGTGAAGTATGGCGAATTTTTGTGTTAACTGAACTTATGAAAAGGGTCGCCATATTTATGTTTAAAATGATGAAGCATTAGTTTGTGAAGTATGGCGCATGAAGTTGTTATCTTCAGTTCTCAAAAGGGTCGCCATATTTAGGTTTTAATGATGAAGTATAATTTGTGAAGCTATGCACTTTTTAAGGAATGGCAACTTTAGTTCCAAAAGGGTTGTTATTTTTAGAATTAAATTGAAGCATAAGAGTGAAGTTGGCGCACTTCTTGAAGGCCAACTGAAGATTGAAAATGGTCGCTATTTTTAGAAATGTTTATTGCATGAAGATGGCGAATTTCTCATTTCAATTAAGATTGTCAACTTTAGTTATCAAAAGGGACGCTTGAGTCCAAATTTGATGAATCTAAAGCAAATGTGAAGATGGCGAACTTGGTAAAGATTGCTAACTGAAGCTAAAGTCGCATGGTTTGGTTAACTGAAGACTTGAAAGGCAAACCCTAATGCATGACCATTTATCTAGCTTGTTTGAGTTCCAGTTAACTGAAATGGGGTCCAATCAGAAGCCAAGCGCACTTTTCATGGTTTCCTTGCCTAGTGCGAATTTTCAAAGATGAAAATCTATATATTTCAGCAATGGCGTCCATTATTTCATCATCTTTTGTTCTGAAGTTCATTTTCTTCTTGAGCGACCAGCAAGCTAAAGGTGCTACAGGTGTCCGAATTTAGCGTTCTTCGAAGCAACGAGTTCAGATTGTTCAGAGGAAGGCGATTCTAGACTTTATTTTCACTTTGCATGCAGGTTTCATCAAGTTCCAAGGAAGAAGTTGGCGGATTTTTCAGAAGCAGACAAGCAAAACTTTCTATCTTCTGTCTTATTTCTTCTATTTCTCACCTTAGGTACTTTCTTCGCATGTCAGGGTAATTCAACACATATTCAGAATCTGATCATCTGGGTTCTCATATTTCAGCGTTTGCAACAAGACCCACGTCTTAGATTTTTTTGAGAAAATCGCCCCGTAGCCTTCATTCTGAAGCTCTGTGCTTTTTTCTGAGAATCTCTTTGCATGTGGGCTTGAATCACATTTTTTCGAGAATTCAACTATCTGGGTTTGTTCAGAATTCAGTTGTGCACAAAACCCATGTTCCAGAAAAACTTCAAAAATTTCTTCTATCAGAGGCTATTTTTAGCCTTGTCCAGAGTTTTTCAGAAAGTTCTTCAAGTATATTCGACTTTACAGTCAAAAGTCATCATTTTCAAAATGCAGTTCAATCTCATTGATTACCAGGTGAAATCGACCCTTACACATAATTTCATCAAGACTTCGGATACAGACCTAAATCATGTTTATCCAGTGGTTAATCTAAGCAGTTTAGAGGGTGTTAGCAGCAATTCGTTGAGGAATCTTGAGCGTTCCGGATTGTTGGCAGCAGCATCCATTCCTATTTCTATCTTCGATCTTGAGTTCGTACTTGCTTGCATTAAGCATTATGACTCGTCTTCACGACAGATCAGATCAGTAGATGGAAGAGTTGTTTGCAGTCTCAAACCGAAGGACATAGAGAAATGTTTTGCTATTCCTCCACGTTCAGATAACTTTACTGTGGTTCTTGAAGCTTGTGAGAAGATATGGGATGCTGATCAACAACGTTCACAGAGAAAAGTTGCTCAGAAATGGCTGACAGTTCAGAAAACTAATATGCCTAAGAAGGTTGGCCGTGGTGAATTTAAAGAGGAAGTTGCTGTTTTGATAACCTTACTCAACCGAGTTACCGGTCAATCAGATGCTAACACTTTCCGTTCATGGATGTTTTACCTGATTACCAGAATTCTTGATGGTAGCGTTTTGATTGGGCTATGTTGATTAGTGATTGCTTACATCAGCAAATTACTAACTTTCTCAAGTATCACGAGTTTCATATGATATCCTATTTGGTCTACTTGGTTGCATTTCAAGGTAGCTACAGGGTTCTGAAAACTAATGGCACTCTCGGTGTTCAGCGTGTTCATGAGTATTATCCACAGCTGGAGTTTTCTCAGTCTGAGCAGGACTTCCGAGCAATAAATGATCACTTTTCCATGAGAACCGTGAGAGATCTTGATAACGAGATGCACATTCGTATTTCTGCCGAGGCCAAATCAGCGATGGAGACTTGGGCGGATTGGTTTATCCAGTTCCCTACTTTCACATACATCCGAGTTTATGGATATGTTGGAGAACCCCTGATGTTGCCGAGATACCCTTCAGATAAGCTCATTTTTATGGAGTTCCTCAGACAGATGCAACATATTCATTTCTTTCTTCGTTGTCGTCATAAGGCTGTGGCTAATTTTCCATTCACATTGGGAATTTTCACATGTGATGCAGCAACAGATGCCAGGCATATGTCTACTGAGATAGAAAGGTTCAAACTCAAGCCTTATACTGAGAGGCGTTCCTATGATCCTCTCGGTCATTATGCAAATCGGTTAGAGCGAGGGATTGCACATACGCCAACACTTGAAGATTTCTGGGCAAATTGTGAAGATGAATTCGAGGTTCGTCGTCGTCACTATTGTAGACTCACTATTGGTCAGCTCTCTGATTACCTATCAGAAGATGTTGATGGTCTGTCGGATGATGATGGAGAAGTTCTTCTCAATTCATATGTCAAGGATCAAGTTGCTCGGCAGCCACTTCGCTCACCTGATTGGTATGCTAAAGAGAATACTTCTATTGAAGAGGTTTCCAGATCAGTTATCAAGACTAGCAAGTTGTTCTTGGAGAGAAAACGGACACGGAAGTCAGTTCCTGTAGCAGAGCCGCCAAAGGATTTTTCGTCGTTGCCTTCTACTTCTAGAGCAAGACCTAGAGTCAAGGCCATTATAATACCTCCTGAAGGGGTTAGACTCAGTGGAAACACGGGGAAAAGAGCTACTGGTAAGAGGAAGCAGAAACAGGTTGAGAATGTTCCTGAGGTTCCAGTAGAGACAGTTATTCAGGCTGAGCCTCACATTTCACCTACTAGTTCACCTCACGTGCAGCCTATTGACATAGATTCAGAGCCTGAGACACCAATTCAAGCAGGATCGGAGACAACTGAGCCACCACAGGTTGATACTTCAGGGACAGTCTCTCCGCGAATTGAAAATATTGTTCAGTCTTGTTGGCTCGAGAAGTCTTTGGGAAGACAGAGGCGTGAACCTTCATACAACCTTGATTTGTCTGAATTTGGTGAGCCTTATCAGAGAAGGTCAAACAAGAAGATAAAGAAACAAGTGCACATTGAAAAGACTCCTGAATCAGAAATTGTTATCGAAGTTGCCGTTCCTCCAGAGGGTAAAAGCTTAGACGAAGTCGAAGTTGGTGACTTTACATTTACTAAGGCAAATCTTGGCAGGACCACTCGAGAGACAGATGTAACTCTTCTTAAGATTGTTACCAATAATCTTGAAGAGCGTATCACGAAGGATGGAGAAGATAAGGCTTTACTCAAGGCTGAAAATAGTCAACTGCGTCAATACATTTCTGATCTTGTTCATGGAAATCCGAATAGAGCATCTGTTCTTCCTCAGAGCACACCTGCAGAACAACGAAAGCTGGATCAGTTAGTCAGTCATGGTAGACTTTTGGACAACTGGATTGAAAGTTTAGTTGCTGTTGGTAGAACTCTTCTTGCAGATTTGTATCAGTTGAGGAGTGAGGCACATAAACTCCGTCAGGGTATTCAGTTGCTGGATATTGCAGTTACAGAGAGTTTGGCAAATGATCGTGTTCTTGTATCTCAGTTATCAGTTGCATGCGATGCCTTGGAGATGGTTGAAGATCAAGAGAAAGTCTTTACTTGGAGAGAGCAACACCTTCTCAGGATTGAAATATGTGAGAAGATCTCTACTAAATTGTTTTCACTCAAGGATGATGTGGTTGGAGTACTTGCACTTGTCAGTGGCTTCGTTGTTCAGATTCCGTGTCATTATCTTCTTGAAGATGGCACGTATGTCGAGTTGGAAAAAGTTCAAGCAGAGTTCGAGAAGCTGATTTGTGACAGCCTTGAAGGTGAACCTATGGCGCCTAAGTTAGAGAATGTTTCAATGATTGTAGCCAGTTTGAGAAAGGCGACTGAAGAATGTAAAGATGGCATGCACACGATTACAGAAAGTGGCAGAGAACTGAAGAAACAGATTGTTGTTTTGAGCAGTGTCAAAGTGCTAGATGACAAAGAGATCGATGAGTTCTTGGTCGAAGTGTTAGACCGAGTTGACATGGAGTGATCTGCCAGTTGGAACGTGCAGTTAATTTCGAGGGTTGAGTCACGAGTAGCAGTTAACTCGACTTTCAGTCTTGAGTTTACTTGCTGACTTAACACATGCTTATCTCATCCTTGGAATTATCAACACAGGAGTTAGGGTTAGGGTTTCCAGTTAACTGAAGGTAATGTCCAGTTAACTTTGCTTTAAATACGGACGTGCATGCTTGCGCATGGTCCATTTAGGTTATTTGTACCAGTTAACTGAGGGTAGCTTTCCAGTTAACTGTATAGTTTACTTCATTAGGGTTTAATAATTAATCTTGCATGTATTTGCGAGACTGTAGTTAACACAAGGTGATTTTAGGGTTCCCCACACCTTGATGTATATAAATAAGAGCTTTTGCTCATTTGTAATTAACTTTTGCTTGAGAGAGAAATATATGCTGCGCCTACCTTGCCCTCAATATTGCTCTTTTGGTATTTGTTCATGCGTCTTTGCTATTACAATTAATTGTTATGCCACATAGGGTTTCATGCGATTGTGATAGTGGATTCTTTCCATAGTTGGGATAAATCTGTTTGTGCATCTTTATCATTATAATTAATTGTTATGCCACATAGGGTTTCATGCAATTGTAATGATAAATCTGTTTTGTGAACTTTTAGCGTTATGATCGAGTGTTATGCCACATAGGGTTTTATAAGATTGTGCTGATAAATCTGTTTGTGAAGTCTCTTACCGTTATGATCAAGTGTTATGCCACATAGGGTTTCATAAGATTGTCTTGGTAGATTCTTAAATCTGTTTTGTGCCTAATAAACTGGTTCAGATTGAGATAATAGTTGCGCCACCTTGCCTTCAAGTAGAGAATCTGAATGCGTTTATCGTCTGATAGTCATAACCTTGCTCCGTTTCCTCATGTTCTGCTTTCTTGAGGGAGCTGGATAGAATTTAATTTATTAAGTTTAGTTGTAGTTAGTGAATCTGCGAAACCAGAGAAAATTCTCAGCTGCAACGTATATAGTTTTCGAGAAAGCCTTGTACCTCTACAGCTGAAACAAAAAGACAGGAATTAGTTTAGTTTATTTCCCTTTGCAAGTATTTTTGTAAAGTACAACGAGGGAGCTTCCCCTCCTAATTTGAAGAGCACTCATTGCGTAGTGTGCATAGCTGTCTGTACCAACTCTTACTCCAGAGGTGCTAGTTGTTACGCCAACACACCCAGTCCCACATCCTCCAATGCTTGTCTCTCAAAATCCAAAATCTCATCCTCGGTAAACAATGGAGGCTGCTCATCCCGCCATGTCTAGTTGTTATAAGGATCTATTTCATCCAAATCAATGTGATCCTCTAATTTGTCCTCTACCCTTCTTGTGCGTAGTCGAAGGTTGTATTGCACAAAGACAAGGTCATTGACGCAGTTTTGGGCTAATTTGTCCCTCTTCTTCGTGTGTATGGCCTCGAACAAGCTCCAATTGCGCTCACAACTGGATGCACTACAAGGTTGGCATAGAATGCAGAGGGCAAGTCTTTGGCGATTTAGAGTATTTGCACCCCAATTTGTCCACCAAGACTCTACAAAATAAAATATTCAAGAGTTAGAAAGCAAAGTCAAAAAATATTTTTATCAAATTATCAATAGTTAGTTTAAAATTTGTAACTTGTAAGATGCATGTCAAATAAAGACTCCAAATTTTATAACTAGTGTCTGAGAGGTTCTTCCTCGGATAGATAACTCGGAAGAAAAGAGTCTACCCGTTCTAGCCCTGTAACTTTCCAATTCTTTAATAATGAGGTCTCTCACCTCAACTTGAGGTGTCATCCTTTGAATGCATGTGGTGAGGCCCTCCATAACCTCTCCATTAGGATTTGAGGTGTCTTAATAGAAAAAAACAAGGGTTGAGGAATTACCCTCTTGCATGGATGGGTTGGTGGAATTGATTGTTCCACCTCCTATCAATGATCTCCCATATGGGATCAAATTTGAGGCTGTACCCCTTGTAATAATTTATGATAGACTCTTTTTCCCGTCCATGGCCTCATAAATTTACCCCCTTGGGTTTTGATCCCCATCTACCACACAGTGAACTCTAACCAAGGGCTTTGACACCTACAATTTACAAGTACAAAAAGATTAAAGATACAAATTTATAATGAAAGATTTAAATTAAAAAATAAAATATTTAATTTTGAATTTAAATTCAAAGTTTAGAGGTTACCTTCATGATCTTTGTAGCTCTTTGTGCAAAAAAGTTGTCAAAGACTATGCTTGCATCCCTCTCTCCTTCAAGCTTTTTCGAATAAGATGAGTCTAGCCATGCTTGATTCACAAACATTTGTTTCAAAGCAGTCAATGAACCAATAATGCTTTGCAATGTTAGGAAAATCATTGCAAACCTTGTGACACCCGATCTTACCAACTCTTTCTCTTGCATGTGATCTCTCATCAAATGAAGAACCCAAGGGTGATTGTAGATAAATTTTGTGATGCTCCTTGCATCATCTACAACTGGTCTCACCCAATCAAGTTTTCCTATGTACTCCAAAAGAAGGTCAAGGCAATGTGCTGCACAAGGTGTCCAAAAAAGTGTCTTATGTTTGTCTTGGAGCAATCTCCCATCCACCATATATGCCGTTGCATTATCAGTTATGATTTGCATCACATTTTCTTTGCCCACCTCCATGACAATTTCCCCCAACATTAGACACAATGTTTCTACATTTTTTACTTTGTTTGAGGCATTCATTGATTTCAAGAAAACCTCACCATTTGAAACTATAAATTTTTTGATAATGATGTAGTTTTTCCCATCTGTCTACCCATCAAAAAGAATGGTGCCGTCATATTTTTTGCATTCCTTATTTTGTTCTTCCACTATTAGGTTTGCCCTTTTAGTTGCATTGGTGAGCAACCTACAAGTACAAAGTGAAAGTACAAAATTTCAATTTTTAAACACTAAAAGGACATAAATTCAACATGAATTAATGAACATAACTTTATCTTAAAATTCAACATAAGTTACTATAAGTATAAATTAGCATAAAAAATTAAAATTTACTAACCTTTCACTCAAGTCTTTACAAGAAGGTGCCTTGTAGCTTTTTCTTGCAATTGTCAATGCAGTTACCAAATTCTCCCAATAAGGACTACTCACCACATTGAAAGGAATGTTGTTGAAGTACCAAAAAATTGCACATGCCATATCTACATGTTCTTGCACCTCCCTATTCCACCCTGTAGCTTCTAATGATGGTTGTGCTCTATGTGTGTTTCTAGGCACAAAAAAACTATGTGGCATGCGTGAAGATGTTGGTGCAATTGCTGACATTCTAGTAGAAGTAGATGAAGTGGTGGTGGTGGATGTGCTTCAGATGCGTGGACCACAAAGAGAGCTCACTATGCCTTGACATGTATCCTCATCTAAGTCTGGCTAGACTTTAGCACTATGACCACCAGCTATGGGTGCTGCTATGGCTGCTCTTGTCCTCTCCTTTTGCAATTTTTTCTCTTTTACAGTTGCAAGCAAGGCATTCATCTCTCTTTTGATCTCTTCGGCAGTTTGTGCACAAGGCTTTGCATCACGATGAGTAATGCCTACAAGATGGTATTTGAGGCAATTTATGCCTCCATGATATAAATTTGTGCATCTAATGAAAATAACTAACTCGGGTGTCAATCCTTGATATGCATATTTTCAGGCAAGGTCTCTAGCTCCAATAGGATGAGTGTTTGTAATGGACAGTGGCACCAATGGGGTGGAGCTTGAGGCTGAACCTGATCCAAAAGCTTCTCTATTTGCCATTATATGATGTATTCAACCTACACGGACAAAGTGAAAGTACAAAATATTATTTTTAATATAAAAAAACTTAAATTTGACATAAATCATTAAAAGTCAGTGTAAAATTAGTTTAAATAAATATAAATTAATTTAAATCAATAAAAATTTAATATAATGCAAAGATTCTAAACAATTTTTTCCAAAAAAAGGGTTAAAATAAAAAAATAGGTTTTGTATGCAAAAAACAGTGAAAATAGCAAAAAAATCGTGAAAAAATGGTGATGAATCCATTTTTTTGCAATTTAAATGCAAAATTACAACCTAGTTTTAGCATGTGATGAATTTTTTAAAACCTAGAAGCTGGAATTTGCAACCAAAATGAAATAAAATGTTTAAAAAAAAGCAAAAAACGGACACGTGCTTCAAATTTGCCTTCCAAATTTGTAAAAATTCCCTTCGAATTTTCTTTCCTCAATTCAAACATGCTGGAAATCAATTGGCAGGGGGGTTGGAGGGGTGTTTTTACTTGGATAGAAAAAAATGAAAGTTGTTTGGGCCTTTTTGGGTTTGTTTTTTGTTAATGTTTAACAGCGTCGGTTGATCCTTCCAGCTCATGTTCTTTGAGAAAGTATTAAATTGAATGTAGCCTTCGGCTATTCAATTTAATACTTATTATTTCGTGTCTTATAATCTGGCCGACATGTATAATTCAAAATCATAAAGGTTACCAAATTGCTAAGGCCGACTTCATTGAGAGTACATGAAACATTGTAAGAAGCGGACATTAAGAGGCATGGATAATATCTATCAAGGCCGACATGAAGGTTTAAAGTTAACATCTATTCTCTTGCATCTATATATTCACTTATTCGAGTAGGAAGAAGAATATACATGAAATAGTTCAACACAGCCAATGATAAGTGCGTCACAGTCAATGATAAGTGCGATCACAGTTAGTGTATAGGTGCGAACTTGACAGAGGTTTCCCAGGTTCGGCGATATTGAGAAAAGTGCGAATACTTCTGAGAACAAGAAACAGTCAAGTGCGAACACACCTTAGAAGCAATTATTGAAGTTCGTCATTATCAAAGGTAAATATAATAGTGAACTGCGATCTGAACAGGTGCGAGCTACATCAAAGATTTGTGCAGACTCTGAAGATCCGAGCGCTCATTTACCAGTGATTAGTGCGAACTCTGTGTCTCATCTGTGCATTCTCCAGCTCGTTGTTTCCATTCAAGGTCGATCTCTCAGTGATTGAATCTTGAAGTTACCAGTTCGATCTGATTAAGTGTTGTCAAAGTCTGAGAGGTTGAAGATCTACTGTATATTGTTAGTTCAATATTCTCAGGTGTGATCTAGAGCATTCAATCTGTTATTTCTTATTATTGGTCTTGTGTTAGACCTCATTGTAAGTTGTAAATCAACCACTGTTGCATCGAATAATAAGAGAGATCTTTGTTGCTGGGTTTTTCTCCCTCAAGAGGAGGGTTTTCCCAGGGCACATGCTGTGTCATTTTGTCTGATTTTGTTTTAATCTTCTGTGCATTTACTTCTGATCACATATTTTAACATGGTATCAGAGCGGGTTTGAGGATCGTGATCAGTTTATTGCACTCAGATTATTGCTTTCAGCTCGTCAAGATGGTGTATGATCTGAAGTTCGAAGGTCCATACGATTCCATGTCTCATTCAGCGTTATCAAGCTGTATACCTTCCAACTCCAACACCTGGATAATCGACAGTGGTGCCTCCCGCCACATAACGGGATTCAAGGAACACTTATCCAATTTGGTGGAAAAGGAATCTGCTGATCAAGTCATCATTGGAGATGATGCCACCTACTCCGTAAAGGGAATTGGAACCTCCACACTTCACTTGGATTCTGGCATATCGTTTCAATTGGGTAATGTTCTTTATGTTCCCGGAATCAAGCGTAATCTTATTTCTATTTCAGCTTTGGAAGATAAAGGATATCAAGTTGCCTTCTCCAAAGGCAAAGTTCTAGTGTGGATGCAGAACTCTAACTTCAAGGATGCTCAAGTAATTGGAGTAAGACATGATAACCTCTACAAGGTCTGCTCACTTCCTCTTCAAGCATTGGTTCATGACTCTACTAGTCTTTGTGATCTTTGGCATCGGAGATTGGCTCACTTGCACTTTCGAGCTCTACCCATCATGGAGAAGTTGGTGACGGGCCTTCCCAAATTCAACCCGGAACACGAAGGTACATGCAAAGGCTGCGCATTAGGTAAGAACATAAAAGCCCCCTTTCATAGTAGAGAAAATAGATCTAAGTGTATTTTAGACCTAATTCATTCTGATTTATGTGGTCCTATGTCTGTTCCTTCTTCGAGTGGTTTTTTGTATTATGTTCTCTTTATTGATGATCACTCTAGGAAGACTTGGATTTATTTTTTGAAATCTAAAGAATCTGAGGAAGTTCTAGATAGGTTTAAAGAGTTTAAAGCTTTAGTAGAAAATCTTTCTGGTAAACGAATTAAGGTTCTTAGATCTGACAATGGTGGAGAATACACCTCCAGTAGTTTTCGAAACTTTTGTACTGATGCAGGGATTAAGAGGGAGCTTTGTGTTCCCTATAATCCACAACAAAATGGTGTTGCCGAAAGAAAGAACAGGACAATTGTGGAAGCAGCAAAGGCCATGATTCATGATCAAGATTTGCAAACCTTCCTATGGGCAGAAGCCTCTAGGACAGCAGTATATGTTCAAAACAGATGCCCTCATAAGATCTTGGAGAATATGACTCCAAAAGAAGCCTTTTCAGGGAAGAAGCCTGAAGTCAGCCATTTGAGGATCTTCGGTTGTCCTGTCTATGTTCATGTTCCCAAAGAAAAGAGAACCAAACTGGAGCCTTCTGGCAAGAAGGGAATCTTTGTGGGCTACAGTGAGACTTCAAAAGCTTACAGAATTTACATTCCAGGTCAGAAGTCGATAGAGATCAGTAGGGATGTCACATTCGAGGAAGATGTTGCATTCAGGAGATCCAGAGGGATTCATATGGAGATTGATAATGAAGAGTCTCCTCAGGACATGGAGGTTGACCATACTCCTGAGATTCAGAGGGAGACAATGGAACCAAAGGAAGATCTTGATCCAGTTGAACCCTTGGAACCTACTGATGGGCCTACAGATATTGCTATTGGGAGGAAGAGACCTCTATGGGCCAGTCGCACTATGCAAGAGGCTGAAAACTTTGCAGCTCCTAGAGGCACATTCAGAGAAAGCAAAAGGCCACATAAGTTCTCCAGTTATGTTGCCTTAATGAGTCAGATTATAGAATCTGAGCCTTCCTGTTTTGAGGAAGCATCCAGTCTTCAAGTCTGGAGAGATGCTATGCAGAGGAGTATCAGTCAATTCTCAAGAACGATGTTTGGGATATCGTTCCTAGACCCGAGGGCAAGTCTGTGGTATCTTCTAAATGGCTATTCAAGATTAAACATGCTGCAGATGGAAGCATTGAGAAGTACAAGGCAAGATTTGTGGCTCGAGGGTTTTCTCAGAAAGAGGGAGTTGACTATGATGAGACCTTTGCTCCTGTTGCTCGCTACACTTCTGTCCGAACCATCATTGCTATTGCTGCATCTAGAGGATGGAAGATTCACCAGATGGATGTGAAGACAGCTTTTCTCAATGGAGTAATTGAGGAAGAGGTTTACATAGAGCAACCTGATGGATATGAGATTCATGGGAAGGAGTCACATGTTTGCAAGTTGAAGAAGGCCTTGTATGGTCTTAAGCAGGCTCCTCGTGCATGGTACGAAAGGATTGATCAGTATCTATCAAGCCTGGGTTTCTTGAAGAATGACGCTGATTCAAATCTCTACTTCAAGGTAATCAATGGTGATGCATTAATTTTGGTTTTATATGTTGATGATCTAATCCTCACTGGAGAAGATCACCTGATTCTTGAATGTAAGAAGGATTTAACTTCTGAATTTGAGATGAAGGACCTTGGGCTCATGCATTACTTCCTTGGTTTAGAAGTCTGGCAGAGGCCAAATGGTATGATTTTAAATCAAGGGAAGTACACCATTGACATACTTAAGAGATTTGGCATGATGGATTGCAAATCCATGTCTACTCCCATGGAGACCAATCTTCATAAACTGAAGGAGGCTGCAGCTAGTTCAGATTTGGTGGATCCTACATTGTACAGACAGCTGATTGGATCCTTGATGTATCTAGTTAACACTAGACCTGATATTTGCTATGCAGTGAGTGCACTTAGCCAGTTTATGTGTGATCCGAGACAGATACATCTTGTTGCAGCCAAACATATCCTGAGATACTTGCGTGGCACAGTTGGATATGGGTTGAAGTATACTTCAGATGCAGACTTGGAGTTACTTGGTTTCACTGATTCTGATTGGGCAGGCTGTGTTACAGATCGGAAGAGCACCTCTGGCTGTTGCTTCAGTTTGGGTTCTGCTATGATCTCCTGGTGCAGCAGGAAGCAGTCTTCTGTAGCATTGAGTACAGCAGAGGCCGAGTATATTGCAGCTTGCATGGCAACTCGAGAAGCAGTGTGGCTTCGTAAGCTCCTTGCAGGATTGTTTGGACAATCAATGGAGCCCACCATTATTCATTGTGATAATCAGAGTTGTGTGAAGCTCTCTGTCAATCCTGTGTTTCATGACAGAACCAAGCATGTTGAGATCAAGTACCACTATATCAGAGATATGGTACTGCGAAAGGCTGTATAGTTGAGGTACATTAGCACTGATGAGCAGACGGCAGATATTCTCACCAAGCCTCTCGCCAGGTAAAGTTGTGTACTTCGAGACAAGCTTGGTATGGTGGAGAATCCAGCCTTGACTGAGTATGAGTCTCAGTATCAGTGAGCCTTGCTTAATGAGTTCTCTGTGAGAGAAGTTCGAGGTGAAATCCCTTGTTAATGCACTTTCTTCTGTGACGGAAGAATTTGAGGTGAAAGCCCTCGTTTCCACCCTCTGAGAGAGTCATGGTGGATGTCATGTGTGCGACTCCATGACATATCTTGTACTTGTGTTTCACCCTCTGAGAGAGTCATGGTGAAAGTCACTTGAGGTGACAACATCACGCAAGTGATGAACACTTGTACTTACTATTGCATCTTCTTCTGTGACGGAAGAATTTGAGGTGAAAGCCCTCGTTTCCACCCTCTGAGCTGAGTCATGGTGGATGTCATGTGTGTGACTCCATGACAACATCACGTGAGAGAGTCCGTGATGATCTTTCTGTACTTGTGTTTCACCCTCTGGGAGAGCCATGGTGAAAGTCACTTTGAGGTGACACCATCACGCAAGTGATGGACACTAGTACTTAACCATGTGATGGTTGATATCACATTGAGGTGATATATCTCTCTCTATATTTGATTGCAGGCAACAGTAGCAGATGAACTTCATGTAGAAATAATTTTCAACTGGAAGATCTCTCCCTAGTTGAGAGGGAGTGTTAATGTTTAACAGCGTCGGTTGATCCTTCCAGCTCATGTTCTTTGAGAAAGTATTAAATTGAATGTAGCCTTCGGCTATTCAATTTAATACTTATTATTTCGTGTCTTATAATCTGGCCGACATGTATAATTCAAAATCATAAAGGTTACCAAATTGCTAAGGCCGACTTCATTGAGAGTACATGAAACATTGTAAGAAGCGGACATTAAGAGGCATGGATAATATCTATCAAGGCCGACATGAAGGTTTAAAGTTAACATCTATTCTCTTGCATCTATATATTCACTTATTCGAGTAGGAAGAAGAATATACATGAAATAGTTCAACACAGCCAATGATAAATGCGTCACAGTCAATGATAAGTGCGATCACAGTTAGTGTATAGGTGCGAACTTGACAGGGGTTTCCCAGGTTCGGCGATATTGAGAAAAGTGCGAATACTTCTGAGAACAAGAAACAGTCAAGTGCGAACACACCTTAGAAGCGATTATTGAAGTTCGTCATTATCAAAGGTAAATATAACAGTGAACTGCGATCTAAACAGGTGCGAGCTACATCAAAGATCTGTGCAGACTCTGAAGATCCGAGCGCTCATTTACCAGTGATTAGTGCGAACTCTGTGTCTCATCTGTGCATTCTCCAGCTCGTCGTTTCCATTCAAGGTCGATCTCTCAGTGACTGAATCTTGAAGTTACCAGTTCGATCTGATTAAGTGTTGTCAAAGTCTGAGAGGTTGAAGATCTACTGTATATTGTTAGTTCAATATTCTCAGGTGTGATCTAGAGCATTCAATCTGTTATTTCTTATTATTGGTCTTGTGTTAGACCTCATTGTAAGTTGTAAATCAACCACTGTTGCATCGAATAATAAGAGAGATCTTTGTTGCTGGGTTTTTCTCCCTCAAGAGGAGGGTTTTCCCAGGGCACATGCTGTGTCATTTTGTCTGATTTTGTTTTAATCTTCTGTGCATTTACTTCTGATCACATATTTTAACATTTTTGACACGGCCCCCTTTTTGACCTATGCGGGCGAGATTTTGCTACGGACTGGCCAGAAAATTGGCAAGTCATTTCGATGAGTAAATGGTTCAAATACTTGTGGTTGGTTTTACTTGGTGAGTACCTGGAAACTCGCTGAGTTTTTAGTGAGTTTTCCATCTATGGAATTATGTTGTCACCATGATGACCAAATTTATTTTGACATTAGAAACATTCTAATGGAGTTGTACACCTGTGCCTCTGAGATAAATGCTTGCAAGCCTTCTCTTGTGTGTTGCCAATGATTGTGACAATGATGGGATTCCTGCCAAAACACCAAAAAATTCTCACTTTTTGATTTGTGATGATTTTGATAGAACAGTTGGTGTGGGTAAATGGAATATTTTACTAGTGAAAGAACTTTGAATCTTGAAGAAATTTTTGTTGGAGCACTTTGAAGATTCTATCTTGCCTAAAATTCTTTGATGAATGTTATCAAGATGGCATCCCCAACTTGTACTATTTCTTCAATTGGAAGAGAGAGTATATGAAGATTCCAATCTCCTTCTAAATTTGGTTCACACTCAGAATATTCTAGCTTAGCTTGGTCAGGCACTTGGCTACGTCGAGTGTATTTACAAGTTTACATTATTACAATAGATTGTGCATTTGTACATTAATTAATACTAACTAAAAATGCATGCGCCACTGAGCTTAGACTAGGGCTTTCTTACTTAAAGCCAAAATCTACCATGAATGTTTGATCTTAGAAACACTCTAATGTTATTCTACACCTGTGCCTGTGGGATAAATGCTAACGACCCCTCTCTTGTGAGTTCCTAACAATTGTGACAATGATTGGATTCCTGCTAAAACATCAACAACTTCTCATATTTTGATTTGTGGAAAATCTGTGATGTTTGCAATAAAAAAGTTGTGGTGGACAAATGGCATATTTGACTGGTGAAAGAACTTTGAATCTTAAGAAAATTTTGTTGGAGCATTCTAAGGACTTCTGTCTTGCCTACAATCTTTGATAAATGTTATATATTATCCTTGGTTTTCCAAGTCATAAATATGTTTGAGATCCTCAGTTCTCCAAGCCAACAATATGTTCAATTTATCACCGTATCCAAAGCAAACCAGAAATTCTTTTCATTCACTGACCTGGAGTTTAGGCATGTTTTCCAAAATGCACCAGGATCTGTAAATACTACTGGGACTGAAATGCTTTGAGTACGATAATGTAATATTTATGGACATTCCCCAGCCATCATTAAGCTCTTTTTTAATCAATTTGTGAGCTTTCCAAAATTTATCAAACTGCAAAACCTTTTATGCCATGTTATTGCATACTGATAGATATGAGTCTCCAATTTAAACAATTGCTAGCACATTTAATTTTTCTCAACACTCTTTTATTTCATATTTTGATTTTTATGGAAACCCATCACATTAAAATTTTTTAATTTTAATACTTGCCCACCTTCAACTGGATATGGAATTTATAATGTGAATGGTGATTTTATACGATAAGGATCTGTTTGTGCCAAGGGAGCACAAAATGGAACATACATAAATTGTATCTCACAAAACTGGACACTATTTTATCTTTGTGCTGTTGAAATTACACTATACATTCTTGCTTCTGCTTTTTAAATTACACTAGTAATGATGTGATTTTGGGTCTCATGCTGTAGGATAATCATTGTATAGTCTATTCACAGGTTTAGCATTGGTCCTAAAGTGTTTTAACCATAACATTATTTTGAAATACTAATTTATGTACCTTCTAGATTCAAAGAATCAAAAGAAACAAATATGAGAATCCTAAAGTTTGCAACTAATCATTTCATGATCCATCTGTTTTCTTGCTCTTTTTTTTGTTGGATCACTGTAAAATGCTCTTCCATATTTGCTGGGTATTCTAATCAGTTTGTTACAGAGAATATTGGAGATGAAATCTGAATCCTCAATCGTCTTTTTTGTGTTTTGTTTCTAACCAACTCAGGTGATGTTCATGGGTGTGTATATATGACTCCATTGTTCTTCCAAGACATTGATGTTCCTTCTTCAAGGGTATTGTGCAATCTTGGGCAACCTATTTTGGCATTATTTGCCATGTCTTCAGGGAATGCAGCAACTAATTCTGAAGCAATTATGAACAGAAAATCCAAAAGAGTGAAAGACCGTCAATTTTCAGAAGTCAGGGATACTCTTTTAGTAGTAGGCCAATATGGTCGCATTGTGGCAGTATCTTGCAGTAAAATATTGGACAGTAATTCGTGTATTATTTCAAGCTTTTGTGCCAACGAAAGATCTTTTGAGATCGAGCTGGATAGAAATAGTTTTGAAATTTGTGAGTGGAAGGTCCAGGCACCACTTACATCAGTTTGTGTGTTAGGTTCAAAACATCTATGCTACTGTGCTAGATCTGAAGGATTTATATCAACACTGTTTGAGGACAGAGATACCCAGAAGTCTTTTGGTATGGCTACACATAGCCTGCCAAACAAAGATGATAGGTGTGGGAAACATCAGATTGGATCACAAAGTAAAGCTGGTAATTCGGAATGGGCAAGGTGCAGTTTGAGAGAGAAATTATCCACCAAGAAACTGCCAGTTGCAGATGCTGTTATTGGTGTAGCAGGAAAGGATATTTCTGAATCTAATCTGAGTGGTAGGCCTATGGTTATTTTAACTGCTCGAGGGCGTATTCTAGGGGTAGAAATATCTAATACTGTACCGATTCCGGAGGGATATTATGCTGGAGCAATGCCTAAAAGGATCTGGAGAACTTGGGAGTCAAATATGGATGCAAATGTGAAGGTAAAACAGACAAGTTCCATTAGAAGTCATTCTTTATATGGATTTTTTGTGGAGAGGCTATCTTAAAAGAAAATTTCTCTTGTTCCCAGCATTCCAAGATTGAAGTTTGTTTCATTAACTTTGCAGGATTTGATGAGCATCCTCGATGACATATCAAGAGCAGCTGATCATATTCATCAGTGCAACAGTTTCTTGAATCATGCCATTAGCGAATTGGCAATTTCTTTGAAAGTTGCATTTTCAATATTAACTGATCCAAGTAGAGATAGTTTGTTAAGTCCAAAGCTGGTTAACAAAAAATATGTCAGAAGTATGTCACTCTCACCGAAGTGTAGTATCAAGGTCACTCCCCATTCTGCAATGCTTGCATCATCAAAGACCCTAGCTTTTGATGACTACCATAGTGGTTCAGAAACAAATTGTGTGGAAAATTTGCTTCAGATGAAGAATAGCAGTCTTGTTAGGCTCAGTGTGACTCTTGACAATTGCACTGTGTATCCCCTGTCACCACATTGGATATTAGTGTTGGAGCTTCAAAATACTGGTAAGGAAAGTACAAAAGCTGTAACTTATTCCAGTATAATCAACAATGGATTTGGTTTAGAGCCTGATTCTCAGTGCATTGTAGAGTTTGATGTGAAGGTACCTAGATTACTTGATGGTCCAGTAAGTTTATTAACATATCTTTGCCATGTTTGCGACTACCACAAACTTCTTCATAAACAGTATTCTATAGATGATGAAGAGAAAACAACTAGAAGAAGAAAACATCTGAAAGGTTTAACTTGTGTTGATGATTCAAAAATTGAGGAGTTTTTTGCTAAAATTGCCCTTGAAGCAGTTCAAAATACATCCAAATCAAGATCTATGCCATCTGATGCTTTTGGATCTGTATGCATCCCTTTATCACAGCATAGAATAGACATTTTATCTATTGTAAGTATCCCACCTCAGAAGTTTCACCATTCAGTAAGGGCATCTCATCTCAGTAATAAGTCTGCTGAATTAAGTGGCCATGATTCCACAGACAAATTTTGCCTTGACAATGTTCTAGAGCTCTTTTCTGGCATCTTGAGTTTCACTTTCAAGGAAGGTGAAAAAAATTCCAGAACAGACGCAGATACCCTTAACATGTGGAGGGAACTTTTTTTTGAAGATCTCCTGGATAGAGGAACCTTATCAAAGGTATTAACTGCAAGTTTTAGGTTATCTATAATATTAAATTTTCTTTCTTTTATTTTTGGATTGATTTTTGGAAACACGTAATTTATTATTAACTATGGAAGGTTCTTTATCTTGTGGAACATTTTCATTGGCCTTTTTGTCCTCTTTATGCAAACCAATCCACTTTTTTTTGGAAGTTTCACCATACAATGCAGGTCAGAGCTGAGGTAACTTATTTGTGGCATGGATTTATCACTGTTTTGTTGAAAGTGATAAAGTAGGAAGGAATTGTAATATTATAGTTTGCTATAATTTGTGTATGTAGAGCTGTCTTCAGTCTATCATTGAATAAGTTATCTACTGGTTCCAACAAAGGGCTTGTTTGTTAAACTGTCAATAATATTAGTTATTGTGCTTTTTTTGGTGCCTAGAAGTTCATCATCCATTGGTAGGTTTACAAACTTTTCTAAAGAGTTCCAAAAATATTGATGAAAGTAGTTACCCAGATTTTCTTTCTAAGTACTAAAGAGGTTGATCTGATAGGATATGGAATGATATAATAGCAATAGCCAATCGCATACAAACAAAATTCTATTGGCTAGTGTATTTATTGCAAGTACATTGGTGTTGGTACAGGGTTTGGCTGACGGCACAATAAGTTTGGCCAAAAATTAACTTGATACTCAATATTACCAATCCAGTAGAAGAGCATGTGATAAAATGACATGAAGGTTGACGTTTAGCACCTGATTGACGCTTGCCACAGGGCAGAGACACTATACAAATCTATTGAATCTCTTTTTGTCTCTCGACTTGCAATGTTTCTGTTATTGTCTACAGGATCCAGTACTGATCTTCATTAGTATCTAGCTGTGGGTGCTAATTACTGAAGTTTGTGAATCATGTTCCCAGTTTGAAAAACAGGTTTTTGTTTTGAATGTAAATGTCCCGAGTTAATCAACCGATGTAAATAAATCTTAGTCCCTAAAGAGTAAATAGGAAAAAGATAGATTCCAATCCTTGACGCCTATGGTGCGATGTAAATGGGAGTGAATTGTATGGAAATTTAGAAATTATTCATTGCTCCCAATTCAAAGTGTACTGAAGGAAGCCAATGAAATTCCCGAGAGATATCTCTAGGCACATCCAATGATATTAATTTTATTTTTATTTTCATTCTATTTGTGATAATTTGCAGATTATTTCCTTGTTTCATCAGTTAAATTAATCCCAAGGAAGTTCATTCAGCATACTTGCTCCCTAATATTCCATATCCTTCAATATTGGCAGTGTTGGCCTTTTTGTTGTGTAATAGCATGTAAAAGAGAAAAGATGCAACCGAATATATATATGATAGAAACAACAAACATTGGGAACTCAAAACCTTGTTGTTGCATTTATGTCAGTGACTTGTTTTTCTAATCTATCTTCATCCCTTGCAACATAGTGCTCCTATGATGTAATGACCCTTGGCCCGGTTTGCCCTAAATTCTTCTAATGAACACAACTTCCCACTAGGGTTAGGGTTTACACTTCAGATGGACAACTTGTTGGTGGAGTCCTTGATTGAAAACCTGCATGCAACATAGGAACAACATTGCCAAACTTACATATATATATATTGTTAACATTAAATCCATTGCGATATATTCAAAGATTATCAAGAATGCAATCCTATTGCGGACTAAGAGGAGTGACATGGAGGGTCTGCCCTAGCCATGTGCCAACCTAAGAGTTTGTATACCACAACACTCCCTATTGGTGAGCTGTACCTGCTTTCCCCAACCGTGCCCTTGCCTCGGCTAACACTTGGCCTCTTGTGGAATTACAGAGCTTATAGGCGGTCTTGGCATTTTCACCCCTCCATGGCCCATCCCTTCCATCTAGTTTTGAGCAGACTGTAAGTGGTATTTCCACCCCTCCATGACTCATCACTTGTCCGGGATTGGGTGGACTATAAGCTGTCTCAAGCCATCTTCCCCAAGGGGTTTACAAATGGTTTCAAGCACTCAAGTATTAATACACAGAAATAGACACAAACACTTTAAGTTTTAACCATTATCACTTATGTGCATATATATACAAACATATATTCGTATGCTAAAGAAATCACAGATCAATATATGTAAGTAATCAATGCCTTTGTAGTATCATCATATTAAGCATAGAGTCAGGTGATTATAAATAGACCAACTATAGACATATTTATGTAATCCGACGGCTACTGTAACAGAAAACACTCATAGATATACATAAAACAGGTTATACAGATAACAAGACTCTGCTTAAAGGGTCAGAACGATTGCTCAGAAAATGACTAGAGTAATGCTGATACAACAAGTCAGTTCTATCTTAGTATATAATTTTATCTTACTGGCTAAGGCAGAAATACACCTGTGATGGCTATGGTGATCACGGAAGCTCTTCCTTGGCTGCTCCTTCTTACTCTTCCCTTGTCCTATTTCTTTCTTATTTTCATTCGATGCCTTTGCTACTTGTGCGTTTTCTCTTCTTATATCTTTTGGTGGCTGAGGGACATCTCTTTTCAAGGTATGTGTTCGTCCAAGAGACACATCTGTTGGAGAGTGATCTTCTCTAATCATCGTTTTAGGGAGTAAAGCATTAACATGTATTATTGCCGATTATTCTTAAACAATTGAACTTTCCGTTAATGCCTTCAATTGGTTTTTATTGTGAATGATTGTTTATTCCTTCATTTCTCAATGTAGACGAGATTGGTGTATGTGCGAGGGAACATGACATATGATCAAAAAGATATTCTTCAGTCCATATGGATACACTAGGAATTTCTATTTGCCAGCATTTCAGGTTGGATTTCCAATTCCTCATCCAAGTTTGTCAATCTTTGTAAAATTGCATGGTACTGGATTTTCATAGTCTATAGCTGTTTAACAGTTTTACTTAAGATCAATTTGAAGTTGCCATTAGGACATTTGCGCATATTTTTTCCAATTATATCTCCAGACTGTTAAGTAGTGGAGTTAATTTGAGTCAATTTCTCCACCTGATGCAACATAGTTAGAACAATTTACTTTCAAAAAGCAGGTGTGGCATAGAAAACTAGTGGATCCAGTAACATAGTTTCTATATCTATATCTTCGATATTTACAACTTCATTTTGTGGTACTCTATTTACAGGGCATAAGGCTGAATATTGTCGTACTCTTTTGCACTCATGAACCTTTTCCAGATCTATTGTCATTGTGTTACACATGAATTACATATATGACTTAGACCTCAAGAGAAGAAAAAATAGTAGTTGGAAGAGATGGACAATATAACCACATACATGAAGATGACTGACTCGATTAGTTTGCTCTGAAATAAAATGACACAGAATCTTAATATGCAAAGACACTGACTATATTCATCCAGGCTGAAACCTGTATTTAGGATGACCATCAATGTTGTTAGGATGCACTTTATTTGCAAATTCAAGTTTTCAATTACACGGTCAGTCATTGTCTTCCGTAACTTTTAATATTTTCATTCATTAATTATTGAAAAATATATTGTCTTCCTTTGCTTTTAATATTTTCATTCGTTAGTTTATTGACTTCATTTTTACCTAGAGTTATAGATGAAAACTATGTTTCTATGATAAGGGTGATTACATTTTCAGCTGTTTTTAGTTCATCTTTAAGGTAATTGATGCCTTTTTTGCTGCTTTAACTTCCCATGGAAGTGTGATTTATGAGTTATTGGCCCACAAGTTGATTTAAAAAAGAAAAACTTGGTTTCATTTCATGTGTGATTGAATATTCCATGGAATAAATGCAGACCAAAGATAAGATCATGTTGTCCATTTCTGGCCGCCAAATTATATCAATTTCACTAAAAGGTCTGAGAGATCAACACTTTGAGTTGCATTTTGAGGCACCTACACTTCTTTTGGGGTGTCTTCTTAGAGAAGCTCTTATTTGGAGGTTGAGAAACTGTGAGGCAATTGACAGCTTCCAACATGGAAAAAAAAACTTAGACGGTTCGTGCATGGTTATAGATAGTGCTGAAAAAAGCAAAGTAGATACTAAGGTGTTGGAAACAAAGAAACGGATAGAGGTACTTCTTGACCGTGCTGAAGCCTTATCAACAAATTGGAATGAAATCAAACTGCAAGATGCAAGAGACACTAAAGGTATTTTTTAAAATTTTCCCAGAAATGCCTATATACATTATTAGTGTGCATTGTAATTTTCTCCATATATTATGCAGTAGAACATGCATTTGCAATCTAGTACAAGTACTATATATATATATTTGTTTGTATTGACATTTCTGTTTTGCAATCTCTTATCAAAACTCTTGCATGTTGGTACCCACAAGTAGTAATTAAATACCAGGGAATAGGATGGCTTGCTTTGTTCTTGTAAATTCCTAATGCATACTTTTGTTCTTTTTTGGTTCCACTTTGGGGGCTGGCAGATGGTTGGCTATTTCAGACCGTCCTATACTTAAAAATGCTTTCATATACTTATACCTTCGCACCCCCACCCCTCCTCTCTCTCTCTCTCCCACTCATTCACACACACACACACACATTCAGGTGCATACTATCTGTGGCAAATAACTTCTAGCATGTTACTACAATTGTTGTATTGTTTGAGCATTGTACGAATTTTCTTTTATCATTTTCCCACAATCAACTGCCTTTGTAATCTAATTCTAAAATGTTATTTAATTCATCCTATTTCTGGGGTGGTGGGCCTAGCTCGATTGGCTAAAGCATCCTGTTGCAGGCAAGAGGTCACGAGGTCTAGTCTCTCTACCATCCCCGTGGTACCGGAGGGTGTGTCGCACCAGCGTCACCGGTCACGTGAAAAAAGTTTACCAGCCACACTGCAGTTTATAGGGGGACGGATACCCGACCGATTCCTGCAGTCTAAAAATAAAAATAAAAAATCATCCTATTTCTGATATAATTATAGTGATATTTTTATAAGCAGTATTTACTTGATCTTAAAGTTTCTCTCATTAGTTTGGTGAATGGGCAGATAAATGAACAGTTTTTCTTAATATGAACATGGGTTGGGCCATATTCATGTTACGTTCAGCCCATAACACAGGAGGTGCCTGTGTGCCAACATTAGCTTCAACACATACCCCTTTTCTATAGAAGACACTTGACTGCTCTAACGTCTCCTTATTGGATTTTTCAATGATGATGGTTTTGGGTGCCCATATATTTTCTTGGATAATTTTGAATAGTACTTGTCAATGCTGATGACTAGGTGTGGGGTTTAACGTTTGCTGTTTTATTCTAAATGCTTATTTTGTACATTTTATTGCAGTTTTTCCTATGCTAGAAGACATTCATTCTATCATGAATGATCTTTTACAACTTTATAGAAGTTTCCGACAGAGCTAGTGGTTGTTCTCTTCATGATCTACAATTTGATGCGGGGTAAGATTGCTGCTCTGATGGATGCAAATTTGTTATTATATTTTGTTTGATTGTTTCTTCCTGTTGCTTTTCGTTTAAATGATTTTTAAAGTCAAATGAAATTTTTAGTGGCTCATCATGGACACCAATTCCTGTTGTTGTGGGTTTACAGTTACAAGTAGAACTACCCATGTGTTTAACGGTGGTCTGAATTTCTGGCATATGTTTGGTGAAATAGCTGAAGTTCTTTGTGAACTTCAAATACTAGTCTGTATTTATTCAGTATCCCACACAGCAAGGCAAACTGAAGGACCTTTACCAGGCATCTTATTTATTGAGAACTGCTCTGGGCTTGTGTAAGTACTACATGTAATCTTTTGGTTCAGAAACACGGATCGATTTCAGAGCTAAAATTCCAAGGGTTTGGATACTCCTTAAAGATTATCATAATTGTAAAAAATATAAAACTATAATATATTTTTGTATATCTACTGTTAGTCCTGAAATACTTGCATCTTCCTGTTTATAACTATTCTCAAATTTGAATTCCTGATATAATTGATCAGCTTCTGCCATATTGTATTTTCTGAGTTTTATATATGTGATATTTGCTGGTTGCAGCTGACTATGATCATATTTCCTTTGTTCACCAAGACTCCTTGTGTTACCTGTCTTTGCTACAAATGTTTTCTTCTGCTTGGTAAATCTTGAGCTAGGTTATGGAAGGCCTTAAAGCATTATGGGATGTGCACACCACAATCCGGCAACATGTATGCTGGAGTTGTGAGATCTGAATCAGTGTCACATGGTTTAGGGAGTGTACCTCATCACCAAGGCACCACGATTCTTTGAAGATCTGTGCCACAAACTTAATCAAACTTTATTTTATGATTTTTTAACAGCTCTGTTTTAAAATTTTCTAGAACTTACAAAATTGCATAAATGAAATGTAATTGACGAGTCATTTGCCACATGACTATATGCTTGCAGAATGAGAAACCTCATTGGATGCGTTTTATTTGAATGCTCACTAGAATTAGAAGCCACTTTACGTAATGCGTGTCAACCTTTTGTTAGTATTGTGATTAATGAGGGTTACAATTAAACTTTTCTCCATCAACTACCTTTGTAGATAGAATAGTGGTTTTCTTTTAGTGCCACAAAAATAATTTCTAAGTTTTCAGGGAAACATGATAATGACAAATATTCTTATGTTCCATAGGGACATGTGGTTGGCCTTGAAATTGGCGTCTTTTCCCCATTTTGTGTTTTTGAGATGGTAGGATGGTAGGGGACATTCCTTAGCCATCTCCATTTTTTCCCCAAAATGTCCAACCATCTCGAAATGGCTTGGAATGCAAGGAAATGTCTGTGATATGACAATGGATGCTTGGATGGCCTCGAGATGGTCAATCCCAGGTTTCTTTTCACAAAAGTTCCATTTGGGATGTTAAAAAAATACAAATTATGAAAAAAAAAGTTCTTAAAAAGCAGCATGTGGGTCCCACACCTCTTATTCAATCCTAAATTTTTCATCATTGAAAAGAGAAACATGAGCATTTTTATTGTTGTGTACCGCCAGTGGGGTTTTTGGTCTTGTCATTGTGAATTCTTAGGGTAGTAGCTCTACATTGCTAGTTTTTTTTTTTTTTTCATAAGTCAATTTTTTTTTCTTCCATAAAACTAAGGGAGTTTGTTTATGTATTTTTAAGTTTGCTTTCAAACAAAACCATAGTTCTACAACACTAGCAACTTTTAAAATATTTCTTTGATCATTTATCTTTGATGGTCAAAATGAGTAGTGATGGCAATGAAATGGATGGTGAATAAGTAAACCCAAGAAAAGTTGCATGGAGTGTTGAGGGTTCTCATTTATTTGAAATTCTAAATGCAAGTGATATTGCAACACCAACAAATAATTATGCATTCCCTTCATCCTCTCTTCAAAAGTTTGAAAAAGATCTTTGTAATTTTCCACCATTTTGAACAAGAATCAAACTAAAAATGTGGGGGCAACAAGCATGAGTTGTGTCATGGTTGCAAAACTAATTTTTATGGTAACTATAGTAAAGTTGGGCACCATTTATTAGGAAATGGGTTAGAGTTTGTGGAGATATAATATTAGAACAAATGGTTGAGCAAAATTGGTTGGGGAAAGTGAGGCAAAAATTACTATTAATATATGTTCAGCCATGCCAATGCCATCTATTAATGAATATTCCCATAAATTAGTTGAAAAGTGTTATGATAGAGAGAAGAGGAATGTCACATCTATTGTAAGTGGAAAAAATGAAAATATAGTGGTGGGACTATTGAATTTGCAACAATGTGAGTAGGGCCAATGATTTAGTGGTCAATTTTTAATTTTTTAATTTTTTAATTTTTAATTTATAAATTTTTATGTCCATGCTATACCATTTCATTTCAAATGATCTACCTATTTCAAAGAGATTTTGATAAATACAACTACATTTGGAACCTCTTATGCAACCCTTGGAGAACATAGATTGTGTCCCTCCCCCGTCGACGAACAATATTAAAAAGGTGAACATATTGATGGAGGAGATGAGATAAACATGGATTAGGAGTAGTTGTTCCCTTGTTATAGATAGGTGGATTGATGTTCGGCATAAGCCACTTTTTAATGTTATTGTATTTGATAAAAAAGATAAAAGCAGGTTTTGAAAGGGCACAAACCCTTGTATAATGAATCAACCAACAAGCAAACATAACAAGTACAATGAGATATGTGATAAACAAAATAATCTAGTGTAGCAACCCCATTGTTACACACAAACAACAAAACCACAACACATACAACATTAAAAGATCAACAACCTTCAAAACATTTGATCTTGACTTAGCAATCTACACACTCTTAAGTATCATAATTTGAAAAAGATTAAGGAAGACCTCTCTTCCTTCTTTGAACAATTTTTTAGGATACAATAGTATTCAAATCCTCAAAACAAGGAGGTGGATCTCCTTAATTGTTGCCTCCACGAGAGTCAACTCACGCAAAGAGGGAGATTGCCTAGCTGAAGAAGTCGAGACCCACAATGAGTACATAGATATTTGGATTAGGGATCTCCACATTGGGGGTAGGAGATGATGGACTTTCCACAATTGCACCAACCGCATGAGAAACCCCCTTAGGAATGCGACTCCATGTAGGGGAACTGAGAGTAGAAGGCCCAACAGCTTGAGAGGAGCCATCAACTAGAAAGTCATAAATGTTAACAGTCAAGTGATCTTTGTGAGCATTCGTCCGCAACATAGCCAAACCCTTGCGTCAAGTATGTAAATTAAAACCAGGTGGTTGATGACAAAAGGTAAGGATTTTGATTATTAGTTTGGCTTTTTGAAGGAGATCATAGGGGACTTTGGGCCTTCTAATGTTGTGCAAGTTGTGATAGATTCAACTTATGTTTGTAAGTTAGTTGGTTTGATGGGTGAGAGCACTTACAAACACATTTTTGGACTCCATGTTGTGTACATGATTTGTAAAGCATAAGAAAAATAGATTGAGCGAAGATAATAATTGTTGAAGCTAGAGACATACAAATGTATGTAACCACCAGATGCCATTTGCATTATTTTGATCTATTATGAAGAAATATTTTCTCAAATTAGTTGAGATTAGATATGTTAACTATTTTATTTTGTTGGAGAGGATGTTGGAGGTGTAAGATACTCCACAACCCATGGTGGTTTGTGGAGAGTGGAAGAAGTGGGCTAAACAAAAGATAAAAGAAGGGAAGAAGGTGAGGCAAAAGGTGTTTGATGATGCTTGGTGGTTCACTATGATGTAATAAATCTTTATTTAATATGTTTGTACCTTGTTTTTTATATTTTTATATTTATCTATTTATTTTTTAATATTATTAATATTTTAAAATTTTAAAATGTTGCTTGTAGATATATTTGTTGTCATATAACCTACTATGGGGATAATAGGTATGTAGATAGAGACTCTCCTAGGCTTGAAGAGATTTATGAGACTTTTGATAACATGTGTGAGCAAATGAGGCAAGCAATTTATGATAAGGATCTTGAATTGCAATTTTGTGAGCATATAGGGCTTATTGTCACAAAGAGGTCAAACATAATGAATTTCTTTTCATATGGCTCCCTTTGCTTTTAATTCCAAGTGGTATGCTCCTAGACTTGGATAGATTCCTCTTTTTGAGGATTATGATGTAATGAAGGGGCTTATAAAGATCCTTCATAAGATGTATAGAGTAGAGGATGCAACCATGCTTTGGGAGCATTGGCTTTAGTTTTTTGATCTTTAGGGTCTTACATTCAACAAACTAGATGCTATGGTTGATAAGATCACTTCTAATGCCAAAAAGCCTTGTTGGATGGTGGAAATTTCATGGGAAGGACACAAGAGTTGAACAACTTGCAATTCATCTACCTCCACAAATTGCTAGTTTTTTTATTTTATTGTGGAGAGGAATCGATCCACCTATGGTTTCATCCACTTGATTAAGAGGAGCATACTTACTCTAGATGAGCAAAAAAACTAATTGAAATTGATAATGCCTTGAGACCTTAAGATTAATAGATTCTTGAGTATGGATAGACTGTAGATGCATGTTGGGATATTGTTTATGAAAATGTTAGGTAGATTGATGAGGAGGTGTAGTTGGGATTTGGTGGGCTTCCATTGGATGAACCATAACTTTTGTGAGGCCCATCCTTCGATTACAAGACATTATGCTATTTTTCTTTCATTTAGATTGATACTTTATGATACTATTCATGTTATGATAATTTAGATATTTGACTCTATATTTAATTTTTGATGATTAAAATGCATGTGTAGAATTGATAAATTATAGTTTGATAATTTGTATGTGCTATGGTGAATTGATAATTGTGATGCAAATGCTAATTTCAATATTGTGACAAGTAAAATTATTAATTTTTAAATAAAAACTATTGTTTACCTTGTGAAAATAGAATGAATGCTCTTCTGTGAATTCAATAATTATGAATAATTGAGATTATGTTAATTGGGAATTAGAATATTGGTGTGATTTGAAATGCTCTATGGAAATTTATAATGTGAATGTGTATGTTTTATTTCGGTAGCTTCGACTATATAATTTTATTGGATGCATTAATGTGTGAAATCAAGCATGCGAGTAGCCAATGGAATCAGAGGTCTCCAAGGAACCTAATCTAAGAAACCTTGTAATGCTGACTATAGTCCATTTGTAGGGACTATAGTCTCAATGTAATGTGATCAATGCGATGTGGTTTGCGACATGAGTGTGATTTTGTGAGGCCTTGGTCTTTAAGCTTGAATTTTTAATTTTTAATTTTATTCTTTTGGGTAATTTCAAATTATATTTGTTTTGAGTCTTTAAAGGGGTGAAAAATGTTGTATTTTGTGTAATTTTATAATTTTTAACCCTAGGGTTGGATACTTAGTTGAACCTAATTCAAGATATGACCCCTCTTAATTGCCTATTAAAAGGGGTGACGAATTTTGAGCATTGTGGGAGTGGATGGAGTTGTTCTAATCACATACCCATTTTTCTCCAAGTTCACATATTGGAGGTGGAGTGCCCAAGTGGCCTCCCCTTAATGATTTTGTTTGAGACTTGTTACGAGGGAATGCAAGAGACTCCTTCCTCTCTTAAATGTTTTCCACATAAGGGAGACTTAGAGGGGAGTGTGTTGGAGAGATGGGAGGGTGACAATTGTTACCTTCGTATTGGTGAGGATCCCAATTGGGACTCTATTTAGCATTTCTTTTTTAATAGATGAGGGTTCTTTCAATGGTTTTTTTTTTGTAATTTTCTTGTAGTTATGTGCAAAAGACTTCAAAAGGAGTTGGAGGGCTTGGAGCTCCTTTTCAATAATCTCTTCCTTCAAAAAATTGAAAAGGTAGGAATCAAGCTCTTTATATTTGTTTATGTATGAGTTTTGTTGAATGTTTTGTAATGATTGTTGTTTGATTTCATTGTAATGTTTTTGTTCTCGGTGTTATGATAAAATTGGGTTGGGTTGTTATGAGGATTGCTCTCTCACTTGATGAGACCTCCCCAAGTGTGGGGTTGAGAGAGGGAGAACCTCCCATGGGAAAAACTCCATCCTTTGAGGAGGAGCTTTGGTATGAGTACCCTTCTTGTCTATTTGAGCATGGTGTTTAGGATGAGAAGTGGAGATTCAATGAGAAATGAAATTAGTTAAGAGAAGTGTATGAAATTATGTTGAACTTTAAAAGTATTTCCCCATTGGGTTGAGATGTCACCTCATCTCCCCCTTATGAGTTTTGAGAAGATTCAATGTGTGTGAGTCAATCCTTAGGCTTGGGTGTGTATTCCAATGTTTTGTTGTCTTGTTATGTTCTTGTTTGTTACCCAATTCCAATGGAGACCTAGCTCAGGGGTGGTCAATTTTCCAGCCGATGGTTGGATGGCGAGCACAACCATGGCCATGAAATAGTTATATTATGTTTTGTGTAGGTGGAAAGACATGGCAAGTTGCAAATTTGGAAGATTTATGCCTCTCTCAAGAAATATGTAGTATTATGCTCAAACGAAAATTGTGTGAAGTATTGGAGCAAATATTGTATGTTGTGTTAAAAATGTAATGAGTATCATGTCATGCAAGCATTATATTTTATTCAAATCTCATGAGTGAATTATTCCTCTCCAATCTTGCAATTACTATTTCTATTTGTATGTAAGAAGCAACTGTTGGAATTGTACAATACATATATTTAGCTGTGAAATGAAGATTTATGTGTTATCCTATGTTGAATAAAAAATATGTAATAGTTTTGAAATATAGATGGGTATGCTGTGATAAATGAAACTTTACCATTTTGTTATGATGCTTTAGGTAAACTATTAGAATACTTGGGTACTACCCAACTTTAAAATGTGAAGAAAAGTAGATGTTTACCATAATTTGAGTTGGATTTAAATGAAGTATGCATACAGTTTAGGACATATATATGTTATTCTATTTGTAATGAAAATAAGCTATTTGGGCTTGCAATAGCGAATATGCCATTGTGGTTTCTTTTAAAACATCATATTTTACTTGTTTTGGGTAAGAAAATATTTTGATGGAACATCATTTGGGTACTCTGTGTGATTTTAGGAGCAAATAGAAATAAACCTTCACTTTGTTCATTACTAAAGTAAATAAAATGAAAGTATAAACCTTCATTCTGTACACTGCATAGATGAACATGTAGACACATAAAAATGTCTTAAGACTCACAAACCACATTTTTCTGTCTTATCATATTTTGTCTATAGTCCAAATTCAACTATTAATTAAATAATTTTAATTATTTAATTTTATTCCTCCTGACTACTTAAATAAATAAATTATATTTATTTTATTTAATAAGTCACTAATTTTTAATGTCTCCCTATGATTAAATAAAATATTAAATTTATTTAATTATCTTTTGTCCATTTTCTTCTGATTATTTAAATAAATAAACTTTATCTATTTATTTAAATACGTCATTAATTCCCCATGTCTTTCTATAATTAAATAAATCTCTTTGATTTGTTTAATTATTATCCACTTTGGCTTTTTCTAAATTATGTCTTTCTATAATTAAATAAATTTCTTTGATTTGTTTAATTATTATCCACTCTAACTTTTTCTAATTTTAAATACAATCATTTATTTAAAATTGTCCACTTTCTATTTTTTCGATTATTTAAATAAATAAAATTTATTTATTTATTTAAATACGTCATTAATTCCTCTTAATAATTAAATAAATTCTTTAATTTATTTAATTATTCTTCTTGGCTTTTTCTAATTTTAAATAAAATTGTCCCACTTTCTAATTTTCTTTCTCCAAGTAAATAATTTAAACTAGCATACATATATTAAATATTAATATATATAAAATAAGCCGAAAGTTATCTTGTTTGAGGCACATATTTTTCATCATTAAAGGTATTTTTATTTAATTTCATAATGTGATGTAATTTATTTTTTTAATAATAAATTCACTTGCAAATGTATAATTTTTTCCTTACGTTCCAATAATAATATCTATGTTTGATATAAAATTAGTAGTAGTTTACTCTTATATCTATGTTTAATATAAAAGTAGTAGTTTAATATTTATAACTTTGTAAGTAATTTTATTTTTAAGTTTTATAAAGATTAACTTGAAATCATAGGAACTTATATATAGAAAAACATAACATGAACATCAACTATTTGCATTAAATTAGAACACACATACTTTTAATTTGTTAACAAAAAATAATATAACATAGTTTTTCTTTAACACATTCTAATAAATAATAAAGTTTATGTATAATAAATAATTTGTAGTTTTTATTTTTTTTGATATGCAAGGTAGGATTTATATTGATTTTATAAAAGTATACATGCATCTGCTAAGCAGGGGTTAATAGTCCTTCCTGGACTCTGAGCTGAACAACAAAACATTCCAATCCAGGACAAAATTCCACCATTTCAACATTTACAGTCCCATTGCAAGCTTCAAAGAACAGACTACTATAAGCATCGATACAAAAAATTTAGGTCAGAGGCCAAGCCTCATCCAGCTAATAACAAAATTACAGTTCCACTGGACTATTACTAAAAGACCAACCAAAATTTGACAAGCTATTAAATTTTAAATCTTAAAAAACTTCAAACACAGAGGCTGAGCCTCACATAAAACCGTTTAATTCTGCAAACCTTATGAAATCTTCCATCCATTCCAACCCCTCCTCCGTCACAAGCTTCAGCTTTCTCTTCAAGAATTCCACAGCCACGGCTACTATCATTCTATGTCTCGACAGTTCTGGCCCTTTGATGTCTAAGATGAGAGGAAAGACTTTAACTGCATCATTCATCTCCCATAGGAGGTCCAGGTCTACGGGGCGCGGGATTCCTTTGCCTTTGAAAGCCGCATTTAATGTCTTCTCTAGACCCCCAAGCAAGTCATCACGGAAGAGACACACCATCATTTCCTTTGCCTCCGCCTTCAGGATGTTTAGGTCCAAAATCACTGCTAGAAATCGAGAAGAGATATGAGCGTTGTCTTTGGCGAATTCCTTTCTTTCCAAGTGTCCTTTGCCTAAAACCATTTTGATAGCTACTATTGACACTGGGTCATCCTCGAGCATAATTCGCTTTAACCTCTGGTCCGTAACCTCCTGAAAGGCTATCTGCCTCTCCGTGGCCATCAAGGAGACTGGTGTATCAACACCAAAACTTTCCAGCCCCACCGCCGAAATGGAGATGATGAATTTTGACTTCGTCGTCCTCGCCATTTGCAACGCTTTTAACGGTCGTTCCTTGCACAAAGACAAAAGACAGACCAGATTTCGAAGACCATACATTAAGAATGACTTCATCAGATCATTTAATAAGCCCGTGAGATGTAAATCCGAGCCTCCGCACACGAGTCTGGATAATGGCGAAGCGAGCATATCGTCCTTGCCATGACAATATCCTACGGCCTTCGTCCTTCCGCCTACATACAGCTATCACTTCGTGTGAAGTGAGTTGCCACTTGGCCCTTCAGCTTTTGCTTCCATAATTGTCATGCCCTACGTGTCAAGCTAATGGCGCTTTGAAACCTGTGACATTCATTCGCCCTGTCAGATGCCAAGGGTTCCCCTATTTTCATGAGCAACTAACTTAATTTAATCCCCTTCTCCTCCCTTCAGCTATTTGGAAAAGACTTGGAGTGAAATGGCATTGCCACTCCGCGAACACCTTGTCCGTCCCATCCACCACCTCATGTCCACCCTGTGATGGCTTGACATATGACCAAATGAGGGGTGGAGGGAGCCCACCCTACCACCCACATCATTTGTAGTTTTTTTAATTGTTGTTAAATAGGTATCTTAAAAAATGCTTACATCTTCATTAACATTCATTTCAACAGTAATATATATGATTTCATTATATTTTCCATCATTGTTTATTTCAATTGCCATATATAATGCTAGACACTAAAATTTAGTGGAATTCCTCCCCAAACTTAAAATTTAATGTTTTTATTAACATTAACTTTGTAAGTATTTGATTTTAGTTTTTATAATTATTAACTTAAAATTATACCAACTTGTATATAAGAAAAGATAACATCAACATCAACCATTTCCATTTAATTAGAACACAAATAATTTTCATTTGTTAAAAAAAAAGTTTCACTTAGTTAAACATTTATGCACTAGTAATAAGTTTTGAACAATATTTTTAAAATATTTTCAAAATTGAATTTAGCCATAGATAAAATGTATAAATATTTTGCAAACATTTGTTAAATAATATTTCAAAAATACTTTCAGTTTGTTAACCATTTGTGTACTGGTAATTGTGCATTATCACTATCGTGAATAATAGTTCAAACTTTAATTGTCACATTGGACTTGATGACATGCAATGTAGGTATCCCATAGTGTGCATGTAGCAACCTGAATGATGGCATGACCTGATGCACCGTGAATATGGAGTAGTTGAACTTTAAAGTAGCAAGCAACCATTCCTCAGGTGGTCCCATGTGATAACTAATCTGTGATTGTCCTTTAAGAAATCTCATGAATTTCATATTGAGCTCATCACATAGACTGTGTTTTTTAATGGTTACTATTGGCCTGATAGTGACCTTCCAAATGCATCTTGCAAGGTAAAGATCACGAACCTCATGGTATAGATGAACTGACCAGTCGCAAAAATCTAAAATTTCAATCTGAATATTGTTAAATTTTATATCCAAGTTCATTTTCACCTTGGATTCATAGAGAAAGTTAAAGTACATAGCATAATTAAATTATTATTTTTTGGCTATTTTCTAGTTCATTATTGATAATTTTCTTGATCATCTTCTCTCTCAACCAATAACGAGCACTCAACTCCTCTATATGAAGGAAGACATTGAATGGAAGATGACAGTGATACTTTGATAACCAAATGGACACCCATGATGTATCCACATTATGTGACATCTTCCTCACTTGTAGGAAAATCATTTTTTTTTTTTACATTAGTATTAAATAGGGGAAAATATATATTTTTCAACTTTTGAGAAAATTGCATTTAAGAGATTAAACATTAAGCAAATTTATGATATCAAAGAAACTCAAAATATATTAAATTCAAGTAGTAAAAAATAATTGAATATGTGAAGCATATGAAACATACCAATTTTTAAAATTATGTGGTGAAATATGAAGAATCCACATGGGTAGCAAATGAATTTTAGATTTTCTACAACTCACTTGAAAAGTATCATAATTTTTTTACATTAGGAACATTTGTTTGTTGAATTTTCAATGAATTAAACATAGAAGAATTTTTAAGTACCATAACACATAAAATCATATAAATACATTGCATTTAGAAATTTGAGTATAATCATTGAAACAAAATTAAAGAAAATATATTTCATCAATTATCTTCTAAAATTTTAAGTCTATTTTTTTTCAGCCTTTCTTTTGGCAAGTTGTCTACCCTTTTTCATGTTTTCATAATGGTCATATGTGAATGGTGGCATAATTCTTAGGCCGTGTAGAGACTTTACACGAGAAATGACGACAAATGTCAATCTTGTTCTTTCTCTTGGTCTAATATCAATTGTGGCTTTTGAAAGAGTCAAACCCTGTGATTTGTGAATTGTTAATGCCCAAGCCAATCTTAATGGCATTTGGATTGTCCTCCCCCTCTGTATTGTTGTAATTGGAATTGTATTTGGATTACGGTCATCAAATGGTATTCCTGAATAGTTGTCAAACTCAACCATTACATATGTTGGTGGCTCTGGTGGACCACTTCTAGGTTTGTATACAATCTTTTGAATATATCCTAGAGCTCCATTTACAAGACTTGCTTGTATCCAGAGATTTGAAGTCAACATTACCCTAGCATCTTTATTGATCAATAATTCTAGATCAAGCTCATCATTGGAGCATTCTTTTGCTGCATTAATACTTCTTGATTTTGTTGCAAGACTACATGCAATAGGATGCTTCAATGAGTATAACATTTTCTTGTTATGTTTATGAAAATTATCATTTGTTGAGAACAAATGAACACCATTGTCAAAATCCTCATTGCTTGTTGCATCAATGGTAATAGCGGTTCTTGTCATAAGTAATCTCCAATCATCAATTGTTTGGTTTGTATCTCTAAGATTTGTCAAAAGTTGACGAAATCTCTATTGGTGGATGTTTTCTCCATCTTGTCTAAATACTTTATGTAAAGTAACCACAGTTTTGAATTCTTCCCATAGAAACCTAGCTCTTCTATTGTTGTCATAAGCTGGTCTATCATTAACAGGAGGCAACTAACCCAAATCTCCAACCAAAATTATAGATATACTTGAAAGATAAACAATGAATTTTTTTAGCTAATATATACCTTCATATCTATATAAACTCCATAACATGAAGTACTTGTATTATAATATAAATTAGTCATTTTTGTTAATCATAATCATGTGTATACCTGCAAAGTTAATATTTTCATTTTGTGGGAATGCTTGTCGGAGTCGAGAATCTATGTTCTCTAGCATGTTCTGATCTATGAAGCTCATTTCATCAATCAAAATGTATTTGATGTCTGCTATCTCTTCTTGAAATCTTGTTGGCCTTGCTCCTTCTAGTTGAGAAAAATCTCTTATTGGGATTCTCAATTTTGAATGTACTGTGGATGCGCCAATGTTGAATGTTGCAACTCCAGTTGGTACAAGTAATATAAGGGGAGAAGAACTCGAAGTCACTACATTTTCAAGAGTTTGTCTAATAGAACCTATTAGATACGACTTTCCTGTTCCTGTTGTTCCTTGAATTATCATCTGCAAGGGTGGTGGATTCTTATTATTATGGTAGTGTGCCATAATTATGTTGAGCACCTTCCTTTGTTTATCACTGAGATTTGAATAGTCGGTACACTATGGTATGCCATCATGTATGAGACACCCATGTTCTTTCATGCTGCTAATGAAATTCATTACTTGATTTGTGTACACTTCACCTTGGTATTCATTACACTAATTTGTTTGTCTATCAATATCTCTTCTACCTAACATATCTATTTCTGATATTTTGATATTTTGACCATTATGTAGTCTTGATATTATTTCTCATTCATGCTCAATAATATTTTGTTGAATAGTTTCATTGTCTTCAATTTCAGAATCACTGATATTTTCAATATTTTCTATAGTTTCTCTTCGCTCCACGTGCCAAGGGTTATACAAAAATGACTCCCACTTTTCTATTATGGAGTCATTATTGTGACCAATATCTCTTTGTACATCACAAAATGGTTTGTACAATAATAACTTTGATAAGAAAAATTCATTCCATTTTTCTGACTGGTGTGGAGGAATGGATAAAAATTTAGGGAATACTCTGACAATAATAGTTGTTTGTCTTCGTTCCCATTTGTTATCTCTTTTTCTTTTAGGATTATATATCCATGACTTGGCTGCATCAATTAGTGTTATAGCTTCCATACATAAAGGCATTGTTTTGTATCCATCGACGAAGTTTATCGACTGTTCTTCATTGTTTTTTTCATCATTTATACTTACAGGTTTGAACACCTCACGCGATACATTTAGATTGACAAATTTTCTGCTACTCTCTACTAATGGAAGTTCTAGTAACATGTGACATGTTTCTCGAGCTCCAATATCCCTTTCTATAACAATATCTATCAAAAGCCTTCTATATGCTCTTGCAACTAAATCATTTGCATTTTTTGTGTTTGTAACATGCATCAACATTTGTTGGTATGTTTCAAAGCTTTTCTCTACTTTTGCTACATACTTTGCAATATATTTTATCACGACATGTTTAGAAAGAACAAGTTGCCAATCTGTATTTTCTCTCCACAATTGCAATATGTAGCGATTGTGTGAGTTTACTCTATCATCATTTCTAGCTGGCTCAAATTTCATTTCACCTATTTCTATGTCTTCATATAACTTTGACCCCTCTAAATTCAATGCCCAAGGAGTATTATACCTACAATCAATATAAATATGTCATATATTTTAGTATTTGACAATTATATTATATTCCACTTTGAAATAAATATTTTAATTTGTTAAGACAATTACCTGCAAACCATTGTTCCTCTCTTTTTTCGTAGGCATGCACCTTCCCTGCACATTGTGTGTCGCTGTACACAGTTTAGGATTTCTTCATAGTCCTGGTCAACATCTATCTCTATAAGTTGTCTTGTATCTCTAAGACATGGATGTAGAGAATAATTTTGGAATGCCTACAGTTGGAAATGAAAATATATTAGTCATATTGTAGACTATAAATAGTTTTATATTGCATGCATACATCCAAAATTTTAAAAACATGCCTGTATGTTTGGTTGATGTGGATCTACTCTAGGATTCCATGCCTGAACAATACAATGGAAATATCTTTCAACACTTTTTCGTTGTTCTTCATTTGACCAATTAATATTGTCCTTATTCGATGCTCCATGTATCCATATGAATCCATGGACATGTGGTGATCCCCTATGTTGCCACTCATATCTACACCAATAATCTTTTACTTTCATTCCTTTTTCCAGCTTTTTTTCTTCTTCTGAATATTGAATGTCTCAAGTGCATGTAATGTGTGACTATATGAGGATAGTCAATAACATTTTGTTTTCTCCAATTTTGAGCCTCCCTTGGAGTAGATGGTTGTGTTCCTGACATTAATGCATGAAAATCAGGCCAATACATGTCTACAACACTTAAGGTGAAGAATATTGTAGGAGAACCTATTTGATGAATCATGCCAGTCGATTTTGCATGACATTTTGTCCAGTATGGCCTTGTACCCCTTAATTTTGTTCCAAACCACATCAACCTATCAGCTAGATGAGAGTGTGGCATGTTTTCCATGTGCTCACATAACTCATTGATGGTGAGTGGCATGTCTTGAAAATTTCTTTTTACAAATATAACTAATGAATTTTGTGCACGATGTCTCATTATCATGTTGATCACAAAATATTTAAACCATGGATGACTACCAAAGCGATTAAAATATTGTAAATTAATATGTATTTCCTTAACAAATATTATAAATTAAAAATCATGTAAAATTATAGATATTAAAATTAGAATACTATATTATATTTTCTTTAAAATTTCATATATAGTAGAAGTATAAAAAGATGATGATAATGCATGTTTTTAAAGCTTACAGATGTAAAAAATCTTAAATATAATATTACTTTGAGACGGGTTTGTGCATTATATAGCCATGCACATTGTAGTGACTCCATATAAAATAAAAATAACAACTTTAAAACTAAAAATAGTACTAAAAATAAAAGTTTTCAAATAGCTTTAAAAATAAATCAAAAGTTTCTTATCTCCATTGCTAAACAACAATATATATTGATTTCAATATATATATATATATAATATTGTATTTATTTAATTTTTTTTTATTAGATATGCAAGATAATTTTGTTAAAAATCTTCTTAAAATTATAAAAGTGTGAAAATATTGAAAATTAATATGTATTTCCATAACAAATATTATAAAATGATATATATTACTATTATAAATTAGAATATTATATTATGTTTTTTTTTTTCTTAAATTTTTTAAACAATTTTAAAACAACTTTAAAAAGAAAGCAAAAGTTTCTTGTATCTCCATTGCCAAACAAAGATATATATTGATTTCAATATATATAATATTGTATTTATTTTTAATTTTTTTTATTAGATATTTAAGATTATCTTGTTAAAAATCTTCTAAAAATTATAAAAGCGTGAAAATATTATAAATTAATATGAAATATTGTAAATTAACATGTATTTCCTTAACAAATATTATATTTATTAGAAATCATGTAAAATTATATATATTAAAATTAGAATACTATATTATATTTTCTTTAGAATTTCATATATAGTAGAAGTATAAAAAGATGATGATAATGAATGCTTTTAAAGCTTACAAATATAAAAAATCTTAAATATAATATTACTTTGCGACGGGTTAGTAGACGTCAATTTTAATGGGGAGAATAAAAATGTACACATACTCATTGATGTGAGTGTAATAAGCCTTTTAGCTTAATTAATTATTTACTGTCACATGATCCCACCTTTTTTGAATTAAATTGATTTTTAATTCAAAATAGCATTTTTCCTCCATAAATCAAGAATTTCTAAAATTATTTGATCTTCTAGCTCTTATTTTTTTGTGCCATCCTTATCTCCTTGTCACATGCATGTTCAACCCTTGATTTGATAATCTTGTCCACTCATTTCAAATTCACCCTAATGTTTCCCTAATTGTGGGTTGTCATATTGAATCTTGTCAATTGATCTTAGGGCATTTGTCAATCTTCAATCTTGGCCATTCATCCAAAATTTTGTTTTCTATAAAATGACAATTTTAGTCTCATTTGTACATCTCATAACATCTTAGCTCTTGCAATCTTGTCTTAGACATACTTCATTTCACAAGTTTTTGGCATTTTGGCATCTTGACATCTTGGTATTCATAGGCTCTTTTAGACATACTTTAGGCTTGCTTACTAGTTGCATAGTTGCATAGTATTACATTTTGTCATCAAATCCTTCAACATTTGCTTTGGTCTTGGCATTGTCATATATTGCTCACACAAAATTTGAGGGAAAACTACATATTGCAGCAAATAGAGGTGTAATGGAGGTCAATCATGGAGGTTGAAGACACAAGGTAATATCTTTCTTTGTTTTCATGTTATTTCCTCCTTTGTGCTTCATTATTTACCTTGGGTTTTGTTTATTGATGCATTAATATGCTAACCTAGATATTTCCCATAGTTACAGTGGTGAACCCAATGCCAAAATCGCATTTTTTGCAAATTTTTGTACAAATTTTTGTGTTTTTGCAAGTATAGGTACAAAATACTGCATTTGCAAATTCTAGAATTGTAATTGCTGTATCGCAATGCATTTGGCCATCAGAATGACACATCTGTAGACTTGAGCCACATTTTCTATCTGTAAAGACGCATTTGCTCAGATCCGACACATTAGTCCTCCCGAACGACGCATTTGTAGACCGCAACACATCTGCTGCGTAGAAAGCTGCATCTTCCTGGTAAATTCTAGTGTATGGACTTGAGACACATTTGCTCTGCAGAGTGACACATTTGTCTAGTAAATTTTATTTTTGGGTTTTTTCCATAATTTTCCATATTTCTCATTTCAAGTTAGCAGTTTAGAGGTTTTTGTAGGTTACTAATCTGCTGTTGCAATGTGTGGCTTTGAATTTTTCATGGGTCCAAGGTATCCTTTTTAGACTACTATCAAGTGGTTTTGTAGGTTTGAATGTCCAAGCTTGTCATTTTGAAACCTCTTGTGTTTGTTTTATATTAGAAAACATTTCCATTGGTGCTTTAAAAAGAACATTTGCTTGTCTCATTTAGATTTAATTAGGAGGTTCAAAGAACACTGCTTGATTGTGTTTGAAGGTGGTAGGTGATTATGCTCTCACCTTGTGCAAACTAGGTGATCAGAAAGTCAGACCCATCTATTTTATGTTTTGAACCTTAGAGGGGTCTGCCTCGAAAGAGGGAATGAATCCAACCAGTTTTTCTCTTGGGTAGGTATATAAAAGGATGAGTCTAAATCGTCAAGTATTGATGGTGTAGGCCTTAGCCATGTAGTGCCATTCAAAAACGGGTATTGACCTTTTTCTTTTTAAAAAGGTGTAAGAGCCCCTAGTAGATTAGTTAAAGCTTTAAGTGGCTTGCTATACACTCATGAGGTGTTGTGTCCCTGTTTATTTACTAGAAAACTTTTTTTAGTGGCCAAAATCCCATCTATTTGTTAGCGCAACAACGGTCATTGTGAAGGCATCCACATTCTCGCAGTTTTTAGTAGAGGTGATCAACTTGCCATGGGAGATTTATGGGGGTTGGATGCTTGGTCGATTTGAGAAGTGAGTGCACTATAAGGGGGAGCCCATGTGGCCAAACTTCTAGATTCATCTACTAAGAATAAGTGCGGTTGGGGAAACCCACGTGGAATCTAGCAAGTATAGTCCTTGCCTAACCTAGGTTTGTACTTGTCTTCTTTGTGCATGTTCAAACAAAATATTGTGTTTGCCAAGTGTTTTCTAAGACATTGAACAAAAAAACACCATTTGATAAATCTGGAAACAATCACTCAAATTGAAACAAATTTGAATTTTTGGTCAAAATTGCAAACAAACTTGACTTATTCTTCCTGCAACGCATTTGTTGCCATGCATTCACTTTTCTCCGCTACATTTGACACTTTCTACAATGCATTCACTCTGATAAGCCGCATTCGCCACTTTGTGTGACACATTTTCCTGTCCTAAACTGCATTTGTTTAACATAACACCACATTTGCTTCCTTAAGCCGCATTTGCTATTTGTAAAGCCACATTCATTGAAACTATGACGCATGTGCCAAATTACAACGCAATTGCAGCCTAGAGTGACACATTTTCTATTTTGAATTGTAATTGATTCCTTAAATGACACATCTAACTTATTGAGACACAATTTCTTGTCATCTAGAAAAAAATCACTATCACTGTCCAAATTTGAAACTAGGCACATTCAATCTGTCTTTAGGCATCTTTCCTTAGTGGTCTCTATCCAAAATCAACAAAACAACATAGTTTATTCTCAAGTCATACCTTTGCATTGTTATCCTCTAGGCTTCACCATCATGTATTCAGTTCACATTGATATGTTTGCTAGTCAAATTGAATGACAATTGCTCTGTAATAGACAATACCAACAAGCTGTGGACTTCAAAGACAATTCATACATTCCAAACATCAATACTTTTCTTACCAAGAACCCATAAGCCCTAGACATTCAACCACCTACCATCACTATTAAGAGTCCCTTAACACAAATCATGTCATTAATCCACAACAAATTTCCACCTATTGTCCTTATCCTAACCTTGACAAGGGAAGTCAACCATCCACTAGTCTCCCTGTCTTATTCTAGTCTATTATTAACCAATCTAATCCAAGTCTCCCCGTCCTATCTTAGTCCTTCATCCACTAACCCCTTCCAAGTCTCCACATCCTATCCTAGTCCTTCGTCCACTAATCCTCACCAAGCCACTTCATCCCAACATATGTTTAGTCATGAAAATGCTATCCTTGTGCAAAGTCACATTCCATTGCCTATATTTGAGGATACATGTCAAGACAAAAAACCCAAAGCATGACATTATAATTGCACCTTCATGCCAAGGTAGTCCATCCCATGACCCCATCCTTAAGTCTATTCAAGAAGTCCTTCTAGACAATAATAACATCCAAAATACACCTATCCTCGACAAAGAGTCCATTCCCCATCATGTCGTCCAAGACAATCCCGCCTTTGACTAAGACACTACCATTGACCATGACACCCAAAAACAATCTGTTCATCGACCTTTATGACATCCATGATCAAACATCTAAGACTGATCCTGTCCAAACTCCCAGCATATCCATTTCCCAAAATGAGACACTTTCCTTCATGGGACACATATAAGATCTTCCTCTAGAACAAGAGTCTCCTACTCTAGACATATTTGCAAACGATCAAGCTATAGCTGAATTCATTGGACTTTATGAAAATGACCATAAAGATGGTTTCAATATCGACTTGGAAGCACCAATAGAATTGTCTAAATCAGATATGTCACAAAATCAGACCAAATATATTATTCAACAACATATCCTGTTGGTGTGAATAAGTCTTGTACCTATTTTATTCCTTTACTAGGGACTTAGGGAACTTAATTCACATGTTAAGTTTACTTAGGATATTAGTTGTATCTTCTAGAAGTCTTAGTTGTCTTATCTAGACTTTACACTTTCCTAGGTAGTTATGAGTTAGTTGTCTCATGTGATAGGATTAAGATGCTTGTCATGATCTTGTCTTATCCTATCTCTCATCCTTGCCTTTATAAGCAAGGCATCTGTAACATATTTTGCATTGTATTGTAGAGTATTGCATTGATCATATTGTATCATATTGCAATCCTTGTTTGGTGGAATAGTATCTTCCATTGTTGCTTCTCTCTATCTCTTGTGGAGGTTATTTGGTGTTGTAGATTCAAGATCTTGGGTTGATCACTTCAACATGGTATCAGAGCTTTGAATCTAGCAAGCCCCTTCCATTTTTTTATTAGAGAGTTTCCATCAAGTTTCCTATTGTGATTTGAGTTTCTTGTATCCTATATTGCATGTATGCATTTTGGTGAGATATGGTGATTGCAACACTTTTAGCTATAGTGGCAGTATTTTAGGTTTTCCCATTACATCCAGGAGGCTTGAGAAAGTCATATTTGACTTTTGTTTCACTCAATTTCGTCACCATTTGCAACTTTGGCAAAAAAGGGTTTGGAGCTCAGATTTGGTGAACAAATTTTTACAAGAGCACTTTGGCCAAAAAAATGAGCCTTCCATTGCGTCCGGGTGGCCATTTCTGAGTTTTTTGATATATAATTTGCCTATATTCGGTAAAAGTTGTTTTCAAGGATTTTTTTTTTTAGCTGAGGAGCCATATGGCCCCCCAGCGTACAAGTATGGCGAAAATATTTTATTAAAAAATATTCTGCAAAATTTTTCTTTTTGCTCTTTATAATTTTCTATCGGTAGTATTTTATTTGTTAAAAAAATAATTAAAAAAAAAAGTTTTTAAAGCGCTTGTATAAGTGTTGAGCACTTGTCATTAAAGTGTTGTATGCGTTGTATGGTGGGCCCCACGACATTCACAACCACTGCAGAGTTTTTAACTCAGTGGTTTCTTTGACAGCCGACGAACACCCCAAACCGCCAAGCAGGCGGTTTCCGACATAACTGCCAGTGGCCTCCAAACCGTCCCCGCCAACATAAACAATAATTGCCAAGGCAGGTGGGTCTGCAAACTGCTAGGCGGGCAGTTAAGTCTGCTAGACCACCAATAGGAAATGTTAATCGTCGGGTTTTCAAACATTTGCATGTGAGCAAATTTTTGTAAACTATTAGCGGTTAGAATAAGCTACCGAGTTTTTGCCTCACTCCAACACTCGGTCATATGGAGGACCGAAGGCCAGCCCCTAGGTGCTAATTTTTTACGCCTAATTAGTGATTTTTTTGGCTTCTCTTTAGTGTTCAAGGTGCCTTTTTCAGGCCTTTTTTTCAATTTTGCATAACTTTTCACCACGATGTCAGATTTGTGAAAATGAGATATCGTTGGAAAGCTGGTTCGATGAACTTTGTAGTGGTGTAGGTGATTTTCCAATATTTTGACAATTTATGCCATTTTTTTCAGCTTGAAGGTACAAGTACATTTATTGCTTGTCATTGGCATAACTTTTGCAAACGAAGTTGAAATTTGGCAATTTTTTTTTTGAAATTGCTCAAAAAATCACAAGGAATTTGCTTGTAACCTTTGTTTTTAGTTTTGGCAAGCTATTTTTTCTAAAAATTGTAAAAATCACCGTGTGTTATAAACGGTTGATTTGAGCTTGTCACTTGTAAAAATTGCAAAAATTCTTCATTGTATTTTGTTGGGGGGTTTGCAAAATCAGTTTTAATACATTCTGGGGGGATGAAAGGCACAATTTAAGTGCCACATTTTCTTCTTTATTTTGATGATTCATGGTGGATCTAAGGAAAATTGAACCACTCACTCCACACAATTATCATACATGGAAGCTAAAAATGACTCAATTGCTACAATCTAAGGGTCTATGGCCAATGTTAGATGCAAAACAACCCGAATTCACAAGGGATTATGAATTTTTTTTTCCATAGATGTAAAATAGATGAAGCAAAAGGGCTCATTGGCTTACATGTATATGATAACTTGTTGTTTCATATTTCAAAGTGTAAAACACCTAAGAATGTTTGGGATAAACTTGAAGAATTGTATGAGAAAAACAAATCATTTTAGAGCCTTGCAACTTCAAGCAGATCTACAATCACTCTGTCTAGATGCATTTCCTTCAATTCAAGATTTCCTTGCATAATTCAAGATGATTTTGTCACAGTTGAAAGGATGTGGACATGATGTTTCTAGTGATGAATGTATCTTCTTGATTCTGTCTAAGTTAAAGGGCCCTTATCAAGTGTTTTCTTCTACTTTCTATTCAACTATGGATGCCATGGGGAAAGATTACAAAATGCCCTCTTTTGAGCGTCTTACTAGGGAGGAGGCCAAGTTGATTCAGCTGGATGCCTTACCTAATTCTAAGAATCATTCTCCAATAGATCAATCATCCAAGGGTAAAGGAAAGAACAAGAAGAAGCCTAAAGTAGAATCATCTTTAGGTAGTGAGAATCCCTCCAAATTGAAGCCAAAGAACAATAAGAAGTCCACTCCATCTCCTTCTTCTTCTACCTTTGGAAATTATTCTTCCAAGTCCAGGAAAAAAAAGGAGAACCTTGTTCATTTTGTGGAAAAAATGGGCATAATGCAACCCGTTGTTTTAAGAGATTGGAAGCCTTGGAGGAAGCTATGAAGAAGCACAAAATTTCAGTGGCTAAGCCTTCTTCCATGGGAAAAGGGAACGATCTTTCAACACGAGCCATTCATTCATCTTCAGACAGTTGGATTCTTGATCTAGGTGCTTCACATCACATGACCAATTCACATGATCTTCTTGATTCCATTGTTCACACTTCTACTTCTCAGATTGCAGTTGGGAACTCTTCGCAGATTCTAGTTTTGGGGACATGCTCCATTCAGATGCTAGATGGGTGCATTGAGGATGTTCTTCTTGTTCCTGATATTTCAACGAATCTACTTTCCATATACTAGATTTTTCATTCTAGAGATGGGAAGTCAATTGAGTTTACTCCACAAAATGTGACTATTAAACAGTTACAGGATCTTGAGAAGGTTGTTGCTACAGGGATAGTTGATCATGAGAACCGTTTGTATCGATTTCATGGCTTTGAGTCTTCATCGAGTTCATTTTTTTTGCTCATGTTGATTCAATGAGAAAGCTTTGGCATGAAAGATTTGGGCACTTGAACTATAGATATCTTCAGAAAATGCAAGCACATAACTTAGTGGTTGGTCTTCCAAAGATCACTTGCACATATGGTGTTTGTCAAGGTTGTGTTCTTGGCAAGCAACATCGAGATCCTTTTTCTAAGGGTCAGGCTACTCATGCAACTACACCCCTTGAGTTGGTCCATAGTGATCTCATGTCATTCCCAACTACTTCTTTTTTAGGGGCTAAGTATGTGCTCACATTCATTGGTGATTTTTCCTGCTAGACATGGGTCTATTTTCTGAAGGTCAAGAGTGAAGTTCTCACCAACTTCAAGACCTTCAAAACATTTGTGGAGAAGCATTCAGGTTTTTCTCTTCGACAGATACACACAGATAATGGGGGGAGTATGCCAATCAGACATTTCAGGATTTTTGTAGTGAGCATGGTATTCTTCATCAACACACAGTTCCTTACACTCCTCAATAGAATGGTGTGGCAGAGAGAAAGAACAAAACTCTCAGGGAAATGGCCAATTGTATGATTCAGTCTAGGTCCATGGCTCCAACATTTTGGGCCAAAGTTGTCAATTGTGCCAACTATATTCAGAACTATATGCCCCACAAGGTAGTGCAAAATATGACCCTTGAGGAGGCTTGGTCTCATCGCAAGCTTAATGTATCCTTCTTCAGAGTATTCAGTAGTGAGGCTTGAGAATTCATTCTGAATGGTCAGCGTAAATCCATGGAGAAGAAGAGTCAGTGATACATCTTTGTTGGCTATTGTGAGGATATGAAGGCATACAAATTATTTGATCCTGACACACGAGAGGTTGATTTCCGATGTGATGCTCAGTTTGTTGAGACCTTCACCCACTCAGATCCTCCTTCGACTTCTTCTTCATCACAACCAACTCAATCTTCTTTAGTTGATGATGCTTTGATACTTGAGGAAGATTTTGATGATGGTCTTGATTCACCTCCTCCTCAATCAGCCACTAGGACATGATGGGCTTAGGTTACTCTTGAGGAGGTTGGTCCTCTTGTTGGTGATCCTACAGACACTCACCACACTCATTCTCAGACTTCAAGAATCAGTCTTTTGAGTCATGTAGTTTCATATGATCCTCAAAAGTTTTTAGATGCTTCAGGTATTATAGAGTGGGATAGTGCTATGGTTGATGAGTGTTCTTCTTTGATGAAGAATCATGCTTGGGATCTTGTGTCTCTTCCCAAGGGAAGAAATTTGGTTTGGTGCAAGTGGGTGTATCGTACCAAGTATGCAACAGATGGTTCCATTGAAAAGTACAAGGCTCGTCTTGTTGCAAAGGGGTTCTCTCAAGTGTAAGGAATTGACTATTCTGAGACCTTTTCTCCTGCTGCCAAGATGGATTCTATTCACCTTGTCCTTGCTATAGCTGCATTACAGGGATGGTCAGTTTTTCAGATGGATGTGAAGAGTGCTTTCTTGTAGGGGGATCTTCATGCAGAGATCTATATGGAGCAACCACTAGGCATTGTGCAGGACTCTTCACTTTGCAAAATTTGACATTCATTGTATGGTCTCAAATAGGCCCCTCAAGTTTGGTATGAGAAGATGGATAGTTTCTTGCTTGCTTTTCGCTACACTCACTGCCATTTCGATCCCATAGTTTATACTTAGAGACACGAAGAGGATCTACTCATACTTGTGCTCTACATGGATGATTTGATTCTCACAGAGAGTTCTACTTCCATGATTCAGAGTACACAATGAGCATTGATGGAGCATTTTGATATGACCGACCTTGGTATTTTGCATTAATTTCTTGTTCTTCAGGTTCATCAGACTTCTGAGGGGATCTTCATTTTCCAGCAAAAGTATGCTCTTGATTTGCTTCAGAGATTTGGCATGGTTGATTGTAAGCCAACCCCTACTCCATTCCAGTCAGGTGTTATGATGTCTACCGGTTGCACTACTCCTATAGTTGATCCTACCTTGTATTGGGGTTGGCAATCTTTTGTACTTGACACATAGTCGTCCTGATATTTCTTTTGCAGTTGGACTTGTTTCTCGCTTCTTATAGGAGCCTCATGAGAGTCATTTGAAGGCCACCAAATGTATCTTGAGATACATTCAGGGCACTACTCATTTCAACATTCACTACACATTAGATGCATCTCAGATCATGGGCTTCACTGACTCATATTGGGTTGGTGATGTCAATGATTGGAAGTCTTCTTTTGGATTTGTCTTTTGCCTCGGTTCTAGTCCGATTTCATGGTCATGAAAGAAGTAGACTGCTATTGCATTATCTTTGACAAAGGCTAAGTATCGACGTACAGTGTTGGATAGTTAGGAGGTTTTGTGGCTTCATCAGTTGATGACTGAGTTTGGATTCCCATCCACTCAACCCACTACTCTTTGGTGTGACAATCAAAGTGCCATACATATATCTTGCAACCCAGTGGAGCATCAATGTACTAAGCATATTGAGATCCACATGCACTTCATCAAGTAGCTCATCTAGGATGGTGTTCCTAGCTTGGAGTATTTGCTTATAGATCAATAGGTTGCAGACATCTTCACTAAAAATTTGGAATCACCTCGTTATCTTTAGTTGCGATCAATGCTTGGGGTGAAGGAAGTTGTCCTTGGGGGGTCTTGAGGAGTCCTTCCTTCTTTAGTTTTTAGTTTCTTTTCATATTTTTCTCTCTTTTGGAGAGGAGTTTTCTCCCATAGGGTTTTTCTCCTTTTATCCACTTGTGAGAGTTTTTTGTTTTGTACATGAGTACCTCATCAGGCCTAGTTGCCGAAACCCATATTTTGCATGTCTGCATTGGTTTGTTCCTCCCTAAGTTGCACTTAAGGGGGGGTGTTGGTGTGAGTAAGTCTTGTACCTAGTTTATTCCTTTACTAGGGACTTAGGGGACTTAATTCACATGTTAAGTTTACTTAGGATATTAGTTGTATCTTCTAGAAGTCTTAGTTGTCTTATCTAAAATTTACACTTTCCTAGGTCTAGTTATGAGTTAGTTGTCTCATGTGATAGGATTAAGACACTTGTCATGATCTTGTCTTATCCTATCTCTCATCCTTGCCTTTATAAGCAAGGAATCTCTAGCATATTTTGTATTGTATTATAGAGTATTGCATTGATCATATTATATCATATTGCAATCCTTGTTTGGTGTCCAGAATAACATCTTCCATTTTTGCTTCTCTCTATCTCTTGTGGAGGTTATTTGGTGTTGCAGATTCAAGATCTTGGGTTGATCACTTCAACATATCCAACATGTCAACAAAGCTACAAAGTATTATCAACTAGGATCATCTATCTTTCTCACAGCGGGCTTTCTTGCAGATGAGAACATTCCAAGCAACAATCTCCACATACATTATGATGGGTTAGCATCTTTTTTTCAAAATAAAAAATACCCCATCACAAACAAAATATGTCAGAGCATGTAGTATCAAGGCAAAGGACTAGGCATACACAAGCAAGGAATTTGAGAACCAATACAATTTCATGAAAATCCTAGACATCAGGGCCTTGGCTATTCCTCAATCAACAAATCTAATGATGTTAATGGAACCTCCTCGATACTGGGGGAAACTTTGTCTGATACAAATGTCAAAATAAAGGCCATGAGTAATCCTTGTCATAAGCTTGTTGCCAACACCCCTTCCATCCACACCATAATCGATCATTCAAGTGGACAAATGAAGTTAAAATGGATCCCAAAGAAAAATGGATCAAGAAAAGACAATATGTCAAAAGTAAAAGCCAATAAAAATGTGGAGCCACAATAAAAGAGGAATTCCACATATAACAAATGTCCACCTCCTTCGAAATGGTTTGAAAGCAAGGCATCTAAAAGTGTTGGTTCCAAATGCTACCCCCACCAAAATTTCAAACTCCGTCACCCACCTTCCCAAGTCTGGAAAATAAAAAGTGCTCCATCCAAATGTCCAGACAACTCTTCCACATCTATCATCAAAATTCATACACCTCGCCTAAAGTCCAAAAATCCCATGTCACAAATCCATCACATCTTGGCAGTAACTCTTTATCACAAGGACTCTCATGGCACTCTATCGCGATGTGCACATTCTGATAAGGCCAACTCTAGTATCAGAAAGGATCACAATGACATCAATCAGTTATATGCGAGCGCTATGATCTTGACAAGGAAATTACTTTAGAAACGTCATTATTAGCATGTCATGACACCAGTCTCTACATCAGCACTGCCCACAACTACAGAATAATCACTGGGCATCCAAGACGTCCCGTCTATATATATATATATAAAAGAAGACAAGAAAATTTTAAAGAGAAAAATTTCATCCAATAGTGAAAACAATTCTTATGGTGCTTTGGATAAGTACCATGATGAAAACATGGCAAACATGCATCATGTGTAAAGGAAATTATCTATGTGGACCATTACACTTGGGGGCAAGTCATCTCATTTCCGATGACATTTCCTTATGACATTTTCATCTAAGCCTTGACATTTCCATTTGTATTTTCCCACCTAATTTTATATTGACATCAACTAGGGCACAAACATAAATCATGCTTTGGGACAACTCTTGACATGTCTATCCTTTGGTCATATACTATTCATGAAACATCATATCATTACTTTCATAGCCTCATTATCCCTATGTGACATAGTCCTTGAAGATCATATGGAAATTCCTCCAGTCTCATGTCTCTTGTCTTTTACCAAAGCCACCTATCATCCTTTCATGTTTGTCATCTACATTGTTTTTCCCTTGTCAAATGGTTTAAGGATACTTCATCCTCCCATTCAGCCCTGAAAAAGAGGTAATTCCGAATGCAATGAGTCCAACCCATCCAAACGTCAAACAACGTCATCATCATCATTAGCTGTCATTTGGTATTCAACTTGACTAGTAGTACAATCATGTATATCCTTGGCATCATTCACATGCATTAAAATATGCCAAAATCCAAAAAAATCAAAATATGTCAAAATCCAAGAAAAATAAAAAAATGTCAAAAATCCAAAAAAATCAAAATATCTAAAAAATGCAAAAACATCTCGATATCCCTAAAAAATCTCAAAAACAGAGTCAAAGTTAGTCATGTCAGTTAGTCTTTGTCATTGTTGAACTATGTTCCCTTTGCGACTAAACGTAGGCAAGGCCATTTGTTGATATGCCCCCGAGGCTCCCTAGGTCAATCCTTTAGCATTCATTGCGTCAGTCAAATAAGTTAGACATGGTCACACTCGAACACAAGGCAATAATTTACACGTCAATGTTAAAATCTAGTCCAATCGATCATTAGGTCAAAATAAGACAACATAGGCCAATTAGTTATCTAGTCAAAATTAGTCTAATTTCCAAAACAATGTCAATCTCGTCACTCTTTGGTCCCCTCCAAGATGTGTCCTTGGAATTGGACCTCATCAAAACGTCATTTTCCTTTTCAGGATGTGTCCTTCCTGACAATAGGCACTGTCCCACTGTCAACACCGTCGAATTGGCAACCTGTCAAAACTATCAAATTGTCAAAGTGTCAAACTATCATGCAATCAACCTTTGACAAAAAAATATTGGAAAACATAATTAAATGGCTATTGAACTTCTCTAGTCTATTTTGTCTTAACTTTTGTCCATTTTGTCTAATCTTTTTGTTATTTTGTCTTATGTTTTGTCGTTTTGTCTCTTGGTCATGTTACTAGCTACCTCAAGGATGTCCCATGAAGGATTTAGAATTGCGATGACATCTCATGACCTATTTTGTTTTCTGTGACTGTTGTCTATGGATTGTCTTGACAAAAAGATTTGGGCAACTTGGCCCTTAATATGAGTTAGGACATTCCTTGTCCGTGACTGTCTGTTTTGCAAGTGGATGACCTTGCACACCTTGGTCTATGTCATACCTTGGTGTTTGTTGTCCATTTGTGTCATTTTTACTGCCCAATGATGATTCAAGCAACATCTATTAGTCCTTTGACAAATATTGAAGGTTTCTTTCTTCATTCTGACATCCATGTCTTCCATGCTAACATCATTTTTCTTTCTTGTTTTTCCATTCATCTTTTCCACTCTAACATTTCTTCTAGTTTGCATCTTCATCATCCTTATCTAAATTTTTTCCCCTATCCTTTTGTTCCTCATCTGCTAGTCCTGTCATTCATTTTGAGAGCACACTGGTGTTGTCTTAACCCGTCTGTCCTCTCGATGGGGCATACCGCAACCCTCGTCATTCTTCCTCATCCTACTTTGCACTAGGGCATATTTTTGACTTATTTTCTTTGTCACAATGCGATAAACTACATTATGACAAAGAGGGGAAAAATGTAGACACATAAAAATGTCCTAGACCCACAAACCACATTTTTCTGTCTTATCATATTTCGTCTATAGTCCAAATTCAACTATTAATTAAATACTTTTAATTATTTAATTTTATTCCTCCTGACTACTTAAATAAATAAATTATATTTATTTTATTTAAATACGTCGCTAATTTCTAATGTCTCTGTATGATTAAATAAATTATTAAATTTATTTAATTATCTTTTGTCCATTTTCTTCCTATTTAAATAAAGATTTATTTATTTATTTAAATACGTCATTAATTCCCCATGTATTTCTATAATTAAATAAATCTATTTGATTTGTTTAATTATTATCCGCTTTGACTTTTTCTAATTTATGTCTTTCTATAATTAAATAAATCTCTTTGATTTGTTTAATTATTATCCACTCTAGTTTTTTCTAATTTTAAATATAATCATTTATTTAAAATTGTCCACTTTCTATTACTTCCTATTATTTCTAATTTAAATACATCATTAATTCCTTTTAATAATTAAATAAATTCTTTAATTTATTTAATTATTCTTCTTGGCTTTTTCTAATTTTAAATAAAATTATTTATTTAAAATTGTCTCACTTTCTAATTTTCTTTCTCCAAGTAAATAATTTAAATTAATTATTTACTATCACATGACCCCACCTTTTTCGAATTAAATTGATTTTTAATTCAAAATAGCATTTTTCCTCCATAAATCAAGTAATTTCTAAAATTATTTGAATTTTTAGCTCCTCTTTTTCTGTGCCATCCTTATCTCCTTGTCACATGCATTTTTAACCCCTAATTTAATTTTCTCAAATCAAATCTTGTCCACTCATTTCAAATTCACCCTAATGTTTCCCTAAGACTAATTGTGGGTTGTCATATTGAATCTTGTCGATTGATCTTAAGGCATTTGTCAATCTTCAATCTTGGCCATTCATCCAAAATTGCATTTTCTATAAAATGACAATTTTGGTCTTATTTGCACATCTCATGAGATCTTAGCTCTTGCAATCTCGTATTAGGCATACTTCATCTCACAAGTTCTTGGCATTTTGGAATTTTGGCATCTTGATGTCTTGGTATTCATAGGCTCTTTTAGGTATACTTTAGGCTTGCTTACTAGTTGCATAGTTGCATAGACATTTTGTCATCAAATCCTTCAACATTTTCTTTGGTCTTGGCATTGTCATATATTGCTCACACAAAATTTGAGGGCAAACTACATATTGCAACAAATAGAGGCATAATGGAGGTCAATCATGGAGGTTGAAGACACAAGGTGATATCTTTCTTTGTTTTCATGTTATTTCCTCCTTTGTGCTTCATTATTTACTTTGGGTTTTTTATTGATGCATTAATCTGCTAACCTAGATATTTCCCATAGAGAATCAATACAAAACTCATTGCAGAAAAATCCCTCATTGAATGAATCTGAGTAGGTTGGTTTTATGTTAGGCTAGGAAACAATATATAGCGTGTTGTTTTCAATCACCAAATAACAATTTAAATTTTCTTGTAGGTAAATGCAAAACTAAATCTATATTGCTGGCTTTATTTCAAGCCGTTGCTATACTTATGTTTGATTTGCATCAATATACATTTCTTATAATGCCCAAGAGCTTATCGCTATATATTATAAATGGATGAACTATAAACAACTATTTTAAAAAAATATATAATGTTGGACCCATAATTTATGTTAAATCAAATAAAATAATAAACAAAAATAAATACATATATATGTATGGGGTTGCGGCTAGGGCTTTGCCTTGCTACCCCATGCATGGGAGGCCAACGACTTTAAGAGGGTCGAAACCCTAGTTTTCTTTTAAAAAAAAGGGGGCTTAAGTGTAAAAATTTCTTGATGAAATGAGGAGGATGATTGTTGTGATCTTCTTAGGCAGATTGTGGGTCAATAGTGTGGGGAGATCCATGTAAACTTGCCTGGAAAATCTTAAACCTTGCACCTGTAGAAGACAAACTAAATGAAACTATGTCCACCGCCATTAAAAACTAGTGAGAGGATCAACTAAATACTATGCAAGAAATAAGTAAAGAGGCTGAGGAGTCCAACAATCACAATTCTTAACAACTCTACATACTGGACCATTGTTAGAAGTCGCCATCATAGAGCACCACTTTTGGAGTAGTTAAAGGCCTAAGGATTATGTTTTAGGTCATTTCATGTTTGTACTTTAGGGTTCCTTATTTACCTTATGACGAGTACTGTTAGGAATTGGGCTGTCCCATAGGCCTTCTTTTGGTCTCGTGGACGTTAAAAGTTTTCTATTCTATTCCACCATAATTTTATTATTGGTGTTGTGGTTGTGTAAATGTGGGAGAGTTAGCAAATCAATACTAAAGCACACAAACATCAATGAGATGTATTATATTAAAGATTCGAATCAAAGAAACTACTTTAAATTGCAGTTAAACAAATCTTTAAAAATGTTCCATTGTCCTCTATTCTCAAGGATTTATTAAATGACATTGACTATCAAATTTTGTATGTGCACTATGGTTGTTAAAATGACAACTTGAGAAACAAGATGCTATTATAAATGTAATTAATCTAAGTTCCTACATGCAACTAAATGATGAAAGCCATGATGCAATGATAATGGAGATATTTTGACAAATGAATTATAATGTTAGATTATATGATGCTAATGCTATGATAATAAGCTTAAGATGATTCTGCATATGCTCAAATAACCATTGATATGATGATTTAAAATGCAACTATAAAACAAAATATGATTCTAAGTTAACATGACGCTATAATGTAAACTTATTAAAATGCTAAACAATGCTATAAGACTCCAAATGCTCCAATGCTCCAAAAGATATTCCTGCATAATAACTCTACTCAAATGTGGTATGCAAAATACTATGGAAAAGGGTTTTATTTATAGGTTTTTCCAAACATCTTGTGATGTTGCAGCAATCGATGGTTCAAATTCAAACAAGAGGGATGAATGGTGGAGATGGAGAGGATCAAAAAGGATGTTCCCTTGACCAAAGACAACATGCCAAATGGATGGAGGAATCAAGTGTGGAAGAAAAACACCACGTGTTCAAAGTTTTTTGAAGTGTGTGAGGAATAAGCCACGTGTTTGAAAGTTTGTTGAAGATAATTCTAATTTAAAAAATTCTAATTATTTAATTTCATGTGACCTTGGCGAGGTGGCATGAAAAGTTGTAGACATGTGCTTGAATTTTAAATTTTAAATTAGTGAAAATTAATTAAATAAAACAAACTTATAGAAATTTGTTTATTTAATTAAATTAGAAGAATATGATTTTAGATTTCAAGAATTTAGAATATATGAACTATATAAATAAATTAAGAATTTATTTATAAGTAGTTGAAATATTAATTAAATAACTAGTATTTAATTAATTAAATGTCTTGATTGATTTTAGGTGTATACATTTTTCCCTTCTTTGAAGTAATGTGTTTACACGTTGCTTCAAAGAAAAATTTGTTGCTAATGTCGACAATTTTTTTTCCGATGCCCTAGATGTTGATTTTCAAGTGATGACAAATATATGACCCCTTGGGAGATAAATAGGTGAATTTTTGAATTTTTAGAATTTTTTAGAATTTTTGAAATTTTTGATGATCTTTCGATGATTTGATGATGATCTCAAAATTTTATGCTTCAAAAATGATTTCTCCCAAAAAATGATGTCTATGTCACCAGGTGATGATTTGACATGAGTTAAAACCCTTTTGAAAATAAAATAAAATATCCCCATAAAAATGCCTCTTAATTAACTTTTAAAAGGTTAAAAAAAGTGATTAGAAAGTTCATTTGTGCAGTTATGATTTTGAAAACTTGTGAGTGAGAGTGATTTGTGCAAATTTGGAGTAGAATGGTGATCCCCTACCACACTCACCGTTTCGAGCACGCGCGGCGACACAACCACCTGGCAGCATACAAACTTCTAGTAAGTACTCTGAAAATTGCTTCATTATTTGTGCATTTCATTTTCCTGCTTGTTTTTGCGTTTGAATTTAGATTCATTTAGTTTAGCACATAGGCAGACCACAATAGCACATAGAACAACTGTTCTAGCGCATAGACCACATTAGCGTATAGGATGAAAATTTTAGTGGATTAGGGAAATCAATCAGTGCATAGGTAACCTGAAGTAGTGCATTGATTAACTGTAATGACACATTGATTGTGTGAGGCCCACCTCTATGCTACATCCAGTAAGTGAACTATTTTAAGTTTAATTATTGATTATGCCTGATGATACCATTGATGATAGGAGAGTTAGACATTTGTGTTCATGTGATGATTTGATTATGACTATGCTACATCTAGTACTTGGATTATTTTGAGTTTGGTTATTGTCTATCCCTATTGATACCATTGATGACAAGATATTTGAACATTTAAGTTAATATGATTATTTGATTTTGATTATGCGACATGCTAGCTAACTATGAGGATTGATCTAATTTTATGTTGGCTATTGAGTTTGTTTAATTTTAATCTGAAAACTTAATGATGAATGAATGAAACAAGTGATGTGAACCAATCATGTTGCAATTAGATGAGTATGAAAATTAAGATGAATGAAAATGAGATAAGATAGGTGGCTAATGATTTTTCAATTATGTTATAGGATCTTTATGCTATACAAATTATGAAACTTGTGTGAATGTAATTGTGATTCAAATGGTTTGATTATTATATGAATATGATTTACTTGGATAGATTAATGTGTGCATTGAGTGTATAGGTACATTTTCCATGGCCAATGGAAATTGGAGGCAACTTTTGGGAACCCTAAGTAAATTAACCAGTGAAATTGAGCTAAAGTCCATATGGAGGGACTATAGTTCCATCATGTAATGTATTTTATTCTTGATGTTATTTGTGAATGTTTTTAATTTGGTTTTTATTGCCATGCCAATCCATGTAGGAGTTGAGTTGTCCATCCAATTGGAAAAACTCGGATTTGAACTTTTAGGCACTTTTGGGGATTGAAAAGTGATATAAGTGTTTTTATGGGTTTAAGGTCCCTAGGGAAGGTACCTATGGGTTAGGTATCTTTTTAGCTCAAAATCATAGGCCAGTCTCAAGATTGGGCACTCTTTTTGAGGCCTTAAAGAGGTTTGACGAAAATAAGGTTTGGGAAGTGAGATGGGGATTAGTCTCTTTCCATCCCCACTTCTCCAAGTTGTCTTGAAAGACTCCCAAGTCCTCACACATGTGTGAGAACACATGGGTAAGTGTGCTTGGGAGAGTCGATGGGAGGTTGACAAATGTCATCTCCCTATTCAAAGGAAGAAAAAACTTGAGTTCCTATATAAAAAACTCAAAACAAGGGTTATGGCATTCTTGATTTTGGTTGAATTTTGGGAGTTGAGGAGTTTGAAGAAAAATCTTGGAAGAAGAGGAGTTGTGTGGATCCTCAACCCATCCTTCCCAAGCTTGGTTTTGAGGTAGATTCACCACTTTTTCCGTTTCTCTATGTTTTTATTTGAAAGATTTCATGTGTATGTAAAAAATTGCTTACTATTTTATCTCTTGTGTTTCGCTTGTATGCACATTTCAAAATGCTTTCGGTCTTTCTTTTCTTGTATTGTTGAATGTGGTTTATGTGATGGGAAAAGGGTTGTATAGGGATAGGCTCAGCCAAAATTTGGGAAGAGCATCCCTCATTGGGGATGGTATGGAGTAGGAACCTCCATGGGGAAGTTTAATCCCTCCTTGAGAGGAGAGGCTCAAAAAGGGTATGAGTACCCATATGTAAATTGCGAAATGATAGAAATGGTTTCAGTGGTATAGGTTTTGGAGAAAGCAAAGATATTAAAGAAGGGTTGCATGTGAAATGATGAGAGTATACTATTGACTTGTTCTTGTTGCTATTATTATAATTCCCCATATGGAGTGCGTAGTCCACCCTCCATCCCCCACTTTGGATTCTTGATGGAATCTTAAAGTTATGTGAAAATCCTTTTGGCAGGTGTGAAAATAATCCTATGCGTATCATGTGTGTGTAAATATTGTTTTGCTTGGGTTTGTTTGTACCCGGTTCCCTTGGTTGCCTCCTAGCTTGGGGGTGGTTGGTTTTCCAACTAAAGGTTGGGAGGTGAGCACTACCTTGGCTATGGAAAAATATGTCTATGTTTTGTGTAGGTTGAAGATGATATGAGGATCTTACAAGCTTTGAAAAGGTTACCTTTTAGTTATATCACTATGTCTATAACCTCACTGAAATGTAACTACCTTTATTGGTAGGGGTGGGGGAAAAGTGTATATGTGTGAAAGTGGTGTATATTGCATAATATTGTGACTCTATAACTAGGGGCGAAAAGAAACCCTTGTTAAATCAATTTCATTATCCTTTCATTTAAGAGAATATGCATGTTCCATTTGAAATAATGAATGTTAAGTTTGGATATAAAGTTCCTACCTTTTTGTTCATTTGCTTAAGGAAGGATTATACATTCTATTGTAACACCTCAGTATATATGTACAAATTATGTGTTGTTGAAAGGCAAAGGAACACCCGTTGTTTTCTAAGAATATATGTATTTACATTGCAAGAAAAAAAAATAGTGGGTATTCTGAATTTAAAGATAACATCATACTACTATGTTAAAAAGAAATATGGTAAAAATGTATGTGTATATAAATGTGTAGCTGCAGATTTTTGAGGTCTTTATTTGGAAAGTTGAAAAGAAAACATCATCCCATTATGAAGTATTACATTTCATAAGTAATAGATGATGAATTTCTGTCTTGTGAATTTCATTTATGAACTTCCAAACATATCATTTTCAGGCTTTTTGCATTTGGGTGAAAAGAATGTTAAAATCTTCTAGTCAGAATATACCATACTGTACCTGTAAAATTTTGGCACAACACACTCAAAATGATTTATGCATTATTATTTGTGGGAGTACTCTATTCTATGTCAAAAAAGTCTATACTTTCTATTACAAATATTCATGTAATGTTGCAGTATAGTGTGCAGTTGCTCACCTTGAATATTTTCCTACATTTTGTAATTTCTTTTACTCTAGCTACACCAGAACAAGCTGCTCAAAATATAAGAAAATAATGTTGTTTTAAAGGTGTAGCATATGAATACCTTCATATTATCATGTGTATCACATTTCAGACATCTTAACAGAAGTTTGGAAATATATTTACAAGCACTCAAATGTGTGCATTGAATGCAACGTAATATTCCCTATAGAAATCCCAAAAGTGTGAACTATAGAATAAACAAAGTAGTAAAGGAATATAATGTAATGAGATTCTTAGGTTAGCAAACTGAGCTATGAATTTTAAGTCTAAGTATTAATTTATAATCGGCCCATCATAGACCCATCTTAATCCTTATTTCGTGACAAGAGAGTCTATAATCCTTAGCTGGCACTACATGAATCCAATAAGTCAACTTGTAGTTTTGTGCTCTAACCGATGGGTAGAAGTAGATAGATAAATAAGCAAATGAAGAATAATAACAAGACCTATGCAGGAATTGCGAACCTTATCTCTTGGCTGGTGCAGTAGACACAACCATAAGCATGGACCTCCATGAGGCTCACCTGGGAAACCAACCGGGGATCACAATGTCTCTAAATTATTTGCAAACTATCACCTTGCTTGGGAATCTAGATAGGTATGAGAGCTAAGCAGTGAATAAGGATAGTCAACGAGTGCTCTAAGTAAATTTAAATTTGGCACCAAAATAAACTCTAGCTATGTAATCAACTAGTATTTTGGATCGATGCATACAGTTATCACCTCCCCACATACGCCCTTAGAGAAGCAATACTGGGCGACCCACATGATTGAGAGTGAGAGGTTCACAGGTGCAACCAATAGAATTACAGTGGAGTTTTCTCACATTTAGTATTGGTAGTTGTGTTTATTTGTGTCTAATGAAGTGATGATGTTGATATCGTTCTTTCCTCGTATCTCCACCAAGATCATGCATTTAAACAACCTTGAGTAGCGAGTCAGTATTTATTGCTTCTTGCAGCTTTGTGTGCAGTGAAACCTTATATCGAATAGCACTAGGGGCTCACTTTATAGGACTAATAATGAATAATTGATACACCTTGGCAAGCTCGCTTATCTTGTTAAGACAATGTCTCTTGGAATTCACCCTCCAATGTTTTTCCAGCTTTCCTCAATTTCTACGCCTGACTACCCCATGATTTGCACGTACCCCCATTGTTTTTATATTAGTCCCTCTCTGATGAAGCGTATTATCATGACCTTAGAGTACAAGTAGGTGTTAGTCGCTCCTTCCAACCCACGTTTCATGCTAGATTGTTGGCCAGAGACAACTTGACATTTGCACCAGTTTCCCTCTTTATCGCCTATAGGGAACACCTGATAGGATCTGTGATAGGTTAAGGAGTTGTTATAGATCACTAGTTAGATTGCAGGCTATTGCAGAAGTATGTGGTATCGAGGTATTGTAGAGAATTACATCATTTGAAGGAGGACGTTGAAGAGTACTTTTCATTTTAGGTATATTTGACACATGCTAGGACCTCGTGGAATTAGGATAGTTTGAAAATAACTAAGTATGAAAGTTAATGAATGGTAGTGGCTGGGGATATTAGAGTAATGTTGACTACGGCTCGTTCAAATCTTACTTGGAAAAATCTCTTAGATAAAAATGTTGCATCGATGGAGTGAACGTTGCCACTTATAATAAGGTGGAGCTTGGACCGTAATAATAAAGTTAGAAAATTGAAAAAACATGGAATGTTGAATTAACATTACAAAGAAAACTTTTCTAACCTTAGTTTTTAAGATTTTCACGTAATCCTGTCAAGTTTCAATACTTCCTTAATAAAGGGGAGGAGAATATACTCCACTCCCTAAATAAAGAACATGTTAATTTAAAGCAAGCTTATAAAAAGAGAAGAGTGGTAAATATTAAGTATTTGAATGAGTATTTATATCATTCTTTCTTTCCTTAAAACAAAAAAAACACAAAGAGAAAATACTCTCCTTATTTTAGGTTTCTTTTAAAAGTAACTTAATATATATAAGAAATAATTTATTTAATTATAAAGGATAATTATTAGTATTATAACTTAAATTATTCTTTAAAGTAAATAGAATAGTTGTGTGTATACATAGTGGATAAATGAAATTCAAATGATTGACAATTAAATATGTAGATAAATCAATAATAAGTTATTTTACTCTTTGGGTTTAGATGAGGAACAATATTGATAAAAGAGTTATTACACTAGCTTAATATCATTATTAATAATAGAAAATATGATATAACATTAAGATTAAATATTTGTATAATAATAATAATGTTAGTATTAGTAATATTCAATGGATGTCTTTTGATAGTGATATCGTTGATGAACCCATTAAATCCTTAATGACGGTAATGGTAATGCATATGCAATTTTGAATAGTATAATGGAGAATCTCATTAATAATGGCACCATTTCTATATATAATAATAAAGGAAATATTACTATCAAGGGTGACATTAATGTTGGTGTTACCTTTAGTACTATAAGGTAATGACAAGCAATCTTATGTTAGTTTCAACTGGAAAATTTCCCATCATCACTTGAAGGTGTACATAGTGGCCTCTGCACACCCCACTCCTTTATCATTCCCACTCCCTACTCTCATGAGACATGTCACTGATGGAAAAAAATTACGCTTTGTCATCTGACACGTATAGTTTGGTATTCATGTAAATTAGGGTTAAGTCTTTATCATATGTTAAGTGTTAGTAAAAAAAAAGTTAGTCGTGTTTTTACCCTAAGGGTAAAATATGGGCATTACATTATGCTTAGGGTAATTAGATTAGCGCATAAATTAAATGATGTAGCACATAGGATGAATCGGTGCATCAGAACCTTGTTTTGGCACATGCGTGAAATGAAGTAGTGCATATGATAATTCAGTGCATAGAACCTCTGTTCTAGCGCATTGGTGGATTTTCTGGTGCATAGGGTTTTCCAGTGCATAGAAAGACTATTCTAGTGCATAGGTGAAATTTTAGATCAGATTGATGATTTCCTTGATTAGACTCCTTGATGTTGATGATGTTTGATTGCATTAGCCTTTGTGTTGATGATGATTGATGATGTTGATAGATTGGATGTCCATTGATCTCATGATATATAGGTGAGATTCAATGAAAGGATGATGATAATTGACTTCATGATAGGCGAGGTGCATTGATTGATTGATAAAACTCATGATAGGTGAGGTTGTATGATTGATGAACCTCATGATAGGTGAGGTTGCATGATTGATGATCCTCATGATAGGTGAGGTTGCATGATTGATTGATGAACCTCATGATAGGTGAGGTTAAAGTTGATTGATTGATGCTCACAAGATTTGATCAAAGTCTCACCAAAGTTGATTAGATTGATAGATTGATTGATTGACTAATTTGCAATTTTGTGATGATAGGATACTTTGATGAGTTTACAGATTAGGGAGTGATTTCCTAGGACATAGGAGTTGATTTGCCATTAGACGCAGCTTGCGACAACTATCATTGCACAATGTGGTTTGTGGTCCCTTATCGATATTCCCCAGATTAGGATCAACAGGGGGTTACTGACAGCCTTAGCTAAGAGGTGGTACAATAAGCATTACACCTTCCATTTTCCCACTGACGAGATCACAGTGACTCCTGAGGATGTATACTGGATTTCACGGATACCTATTATTGGGGAGCTTGTCCTATATGATTCACAGGAGCAGGGCGGGACTGATGCAATGCGCTGAGTTTTCAAGGATGATAATGTTGGAAATAGGATGCCATTTAATTGCAAATCCTAAACGTTAATTATTTCATGTATCTCCTAGAAGTTCTTGGAATGTGTTCAACAACACTAAGATTAGAATGAGATTAATTGTTTGGATGAAATAAATCATGAAATTGACATTTGTAGTTATTCCTAAATAATAGGAACATGTGGGTGCACACATGGTAAGGTGACACTCACCTTGAGTTCAGTTAACTATTCAGAGTAAGAGATAGCACTTTTGAATGCATGTAAAGATCCTAGGAGTTAGGGTTTGATGTTTGCATGCATGAAGTTCAGTGCAGTTTAGTTCAAATGAGTTTAGTTTAGATTAGTTCATAATCCATTTAGTTTAGTTTAGTTTAGTTTAGTTATGGTTCAGTTGTCTTCAGTTAGTCTCAATTGTATGTTAGTTAACTTCAAATAACTTGGAATGCATGGCTAATAACTTGAGTTGTATGACAAATAACAGGGACTACCTCCAGTTAACAAGGGATGAACATTCTTGCATGAATGGTGTTGAGTAAATGTTTTAGTTAATAAGAAATCAGTTGGAGCCAACTTGGGTGCCCAAGATGCTTTCTTGGATTTACCTCTTTTGCATGTTGAGATATTTTGGAAGACTCAGTTGAGGATTACTTATGGGTGCAAAATTTGAGGAAGAGATTTGGAATTATCACCAAAGTGAAGGATGAGTTGTAGCTTCAGTTTGGGACACCCAAATGGATGAAGCACATGTTATAGCATTGTTCTTCATAGGATAACCCTATTTTCATGAGATAGGCATACCTTTTAGTGATAGGGCTTGTGCATTGTAATTGTAACTCATGTTGAGTTTACAAAGCTAATTAAAGCCTATATATCTCAAGCAAGTTGAATAGAGTTATGAGATTTTTTATTGCAAGTTGTGAAGAAGATTGGAAAAGATAGAAGAAGCATTCTTAAGCAAGAATTGAAGCTATTGTAATTCAGAGATTGAATAATAGAATAATTCTTGGTGGATTTTTTTCCTGAAAGGGTTTCTGCACGATACATCTTGTGTAATCTTTCTAATATCCTATCTAATTCTTCTATCAACTTCTATCTACATTCTACAACAGTAAAATGGATTAATCAAGATAATCACCCACAAAGAATATATGTAACAAAGAAAAAGCTTACTTAGATCAGCAATATTAAAGTTTTACAGAGTATTAAGCTAAGAAAACACCTCATTTTTTAATAGATACCATATGCGGATATGAGATTCCTTGGAGGGACATGGTTGATGCCTACACCACTTTGCCTTCTATGTTAGCTGATTTCATTAGAGGGTTCCTTTGTCCTGACCGCGGGTCAAAGGGACTCTCTGTTGGATAGGGGCAGATCCTGGAGAGCATGATTGCTCATGGTACTCAATATGCATGGGTTGTTGTATGCTTGCCCACCTATACCATGATTTTCATTAGGTTGTTTATTTGCGCGGGGCCAATTTATCAGCAGGGGTCACATTACTTCAGGTTTGGGCTTGGGAGCATATAGCAGTTAGTTGACCAATTGGAGAGAGGCAGTGCCTGGCCATGAGGCCATATGTACACATTTATGCAGGTCGAGTTGCTTAGCCTAGGATGGGAAAACTTGAGCACTAGAGGAGAGTGATTGATGATCTAGAGTTTGTGGTATGGAAACCGTATGTTGATTATGAGCAATGGCCAGAGAATGACACAAAGATGCCATTTTTGTGTTAGTCGATTTATCTGATTGGCTGAACCCATTTTATCATTGAGAAGTTTTTGTTGATGAGAGTATTGAGGCAGTATGGTAGGGTCTAGGGGATGCCCTAGGGATGGCCCATTATGCACAATGTTGACAAGATGCTATAGATTGGGGGCCAGTGTTGTCATATGATTTAGTCGTTTAACACTTTTAGGGATTATAGGTCGTCATTTGGGAGGTGCATCCAGAGATCACCGATGCGCTGATATCAGAGGAGTATGCCAAGTACATGTTTATGCATCCATTCACATGGATCACCATTCTAGATGATCCAACACCATTGTTAGAGGAGAAGGGGGTAGTAGGTAATGGGCAGAGGCAACATAGAGAGGAGGCAGAGGAGGAGAATAGTGAGGAGGGGGAGAGTAGTGAGGATGGATATAATGATGAGAGTCATGGGGGAGGAGATGAGGGTGGCAGAGAACTAGGGCTAGATGTTGTAGAGATGAGAGTGCCTCACAAGAGGCGATCATTAGTTTCCCCATCACAATAGTGCGTGGAGATTAGGCTACTGTCACAACAACAACAGACACAGATAACTACTTTACAAGTGTAGGTTCAAATGTTGCAAGGTCAGCTAGAGCAAGTTCAATCTCTACTCACACAGACATAGGGACAGATCCAAACACTGGCGATAGAGATAGATGCAGTTAGGCAACAAGTACAATAGGTATAGGCCCAACTTACCTAAGTCCAGGCCCAGGGACAAATGCAAGGGTAGATTGCCACACTGACTGTGGAGAGGGAGCCCTGAGATGGTGAGTTGATCAGGTTGAGAGCCTTATTGAGAGATTACAACAAGTTGCAACAACTACTGGATCTATAGATTATTTAAAAGAGATACGTTGTACTACACAAGAGGCAGAGTTTTATAGGTTTGGGTATCATGATCCGACACAACTACTCGATTGAGAGATTACTAGGCTAAGGACTGTCTTGCTAAGGAGGCTTTTCCCAAGGTTGTACCTCAATCCAAAGTTTGGAAGGTTAAGGAGGCTAGGAGGTCTTTTACTCCCCTTGACTAGGATGATTCTGCTGTTGGAAAGGGTTTGGAGGTTGTAGCCAATAATGAGGATCACACTGCTTTGCACCCCGGGGGGTGAGGAGACCAAGAAGTCTAAGGACGAGGTTGTTGGATAGTCTGAGGATATAGATGTAGATCATGTTTCAAATGCATTGTGCTCCCCTAAACATGCTATTCTAGAGTCGAATGTTGCCCCTTCTTCTCCCCCGAATAGTGCGTCTGGGCTAGTGGAAGGAGAGGGAGTTTTAGTGGTTGTTGATACAGGGAGAAAGGAAGAGGAGGGCTATATTACGGTGAGAGGAAGAAAGAAGAAGTAAAAAAAAAAAAGGACTGTGGGTCTGAATAAAGGGGTTAGGGGAGACCATCTTTGCAAAAAATTAGGGAGCGAGACTGCAAGCGGGATATTGCAGAAGGGGTTTAGAAGACCCTCTTTGATATGTGCTCTAAGAGCACCCCCTCTTGGTGCAAATGAAGATTATTTCCTAGAACATTAGGGGGTTAAATAGTGTGCACAAACAAGGCCTCCTGAAGAACTTGATTTGGGACCATAAGCCGAATATTTTGTCGATTCAAGAAACCAAAATGCAAATTGATAAGTTGGAAGCTTTAAAGAAATTCTTCTTCAAAGACTGTGGCTTTAATGGAGTTAGCTCTGAGGGAGCCTCGGGTGGTCTTGCTACCTTTTGGAATTCTAGCTTGATTAAATGTGTCCCGATTGCAAATGAATTTAATCATGTGGAGACGAAGTTTGTTCTGCTTTGGGGTTCTTACTCCTAGGTTATTTCTAATGTTTATGATCCCAATCTGAAGAGAGCTAGGAAGAAACTTTGGGATGATCTTGGTTACCTTCAGGCTAATTTTTTGGACCTCCCTTGGTTGGTGATGGGAGACTTCAACACTCCCCTTTGTGATAATGAGAAAGTGGGTTGCTCTTAAGCCAATCTTGATAGTCGTTTGGATTTGAGAATGTTCATAGATGATAATGCTCTTATTGATATGAAGATGGCAGGGGCCAAGTTTACCTAGTCCAACAGGTGTGTTGGTGCTGAAAATATCCAAGTCAGGCTGGACATAGTGCTGATGTCAGCCTCATGGTTTGTGGATTTTTCTTGCTCTCTCTTGACGATTACAAGATGTGGGTCAAATCATTTCCCTATCTCATTTGTGGTTGATAGGATTTGGGGTAAGAAACACTTTCCTTTACATTTTGAAGCTATGTGGTTGAGGGATCCCAAGTTTAAGGATTGCACTAAGAATTGGTGCAAGTGAATATTGATGGTTGTGCAATGTTTAGAGTAGCTAATAAATTGTCCTTTGTGAAGAAAAATCTCAAGAAATGGAATAGAGAGTCATTTGGTCATATTTTTCACTCTAAGAATTCTATTATTCAATGACTAGATAGTGTTCAAGAAGATATTCAATCAAAGGGTTTATTGGAGGAGCTCCAACTGTAGGAGGATTGTCTTCTAGTTCACCTTCATGACATTGTTGCAAAAGAGGAAGATTTTTGGAAACAAATATCTCACGCTATTTGGCTCAAGTCTGGGGACCTAAACTCCAAGTTCTTTCATCTAACTTCCCTCAGGCATAAATCATCCAATAGGATTTCCTCCATCATGGTTGATGGTTCGTTGTTGGTGGATGAGGAGGCTATTAGGAGAGTAGGTGTGAATATTTTTGAGCATATGCTTAGAGATGATCTAGTTTGGGACCAAAATAGTGTGGAGGCATCTTTGGATGTTATCCCCCATCTGGTATCAGAGAACTTGAATATGGAGCTTACTTCCATCCCCTCTGCTTTGGAAATAAAGGATGCAGTTTTCCCTTTAGAAGGGAACAAGGCCCCTTTGTTGTAGAAGATGTGATTAATGCCACTAAGGATTTCTTTGCGTCCAGAAGATTACTTAGAGAATTGAATGCGACCTTCATTATTTTGATCCCCAAGATTGCTAATGCCAATAGCTTTAGATATTACTGTCTGATCAGTCTTTGTTACTCCATCTATAATATTTTTTCAAAGGTGCCAACCACTAGATTGCAAAGGCTTCTCCCTAATCTAATTTCAAAACATCAAAGTGATTGTTAAGGGGAAACACATTCTGGACTTCATTATAATTGTCCATGAACTTTCTCATTCTCTTAATTCTAATAAGAAGCCAATTTTTTTCTTTTTTGAAACTGTATCTTCTCAAGGCTTATGATAGGGTTAGCTCAATGTTCTTGATTGCGGTTTTGGATTGTTTTGGTTTCTAACAAAAGTTTCTACAACTTGTTGAATAGCTCATCTCAAATCCTTCTTTTGTTGTTCTGGTGAACGATTCTCATCTTTTTTTGAGGAGTTAGCATGGTTTGAGGTAGGGAGACCCTATTTCTCTACTATTTTTTATCTTGATGGAAGAAGCCCTCAATAGAAATATTTAGAAGGCTTTATCTACAAGTTATTTGAGGGGTCTTTTCCCCTCTTCCAAATGTGAGCCTATTACTCATCAACAATTTGTGGATGACACTATCTTGATGGGTGAATCTTTTGTTCATGAGGTCAGACCTGTGAAGGGGTCAATTGAGGCTTATGAAAAGGCATATGGCCAATGTAATAATCTTCCTAAGAGTCAATTTATTTTCCTCAACACCCTCGACTTTCTCCAACTGAAGTTGGCCAAGATCCTTTCCTGTAATAGGGGCGAGCTCCCGTCAACTTAGTTGGGGTTACCTTTGTGTATTTCCAAGACTCTAGAGTCCTTCTAGCTTGTCTGTTTGATAATTTTAGTAAAAAGCTAGCGGGTTGGAAAGGAGCACTTCTCAGTCAAGAGGGGAAGGTGTAACTCATTTCCTCTACTATTCAAAATCTTTCACTATATGCTATAAGTCTTTTTAGAATTCTAGTTAAATATGATGAGAAAATGGAGCATATCATGAGAAGATTTTTGCGGTCAGGTGTTGAATCTAAAGCTAGAATTCCTCTTGCAGATTGGGACTTGGTTTGCAACCCTAAGAAATGGGGTGGCCTAGGTATTAGAAACTTAAAATCTTTCAACAAGGCGTTACTGTCGAAGAATATTTGGAGGCTTCTTAGTGGGGAAGTTGGTTGGGATTCTTTGGCTAGAAATAAATATATGTATGGCTTGGGAGAACCTAGAATATGCTAACTTCTGATGAAATCCCTACTAGCTCTTGTTTTTGGAGAAATATCATTCCTTGCAAGGACCTAATTTCTATAGTGTTAGGTGGTTGTTAGGTGATGGTACCATACACCTTTTTTGGGAGGATGCTTGGTATGATTCAAAACCTCTTCTCAATCATCCCTAGGCTACTCCCATTTTTCCTTTATTCAAGCGAGTCTTTGGTATTATGGTGGCTGACTATTTTTATAATGGGGAGTGGAAGGATTTCTAGGATTGGGACTTGTCACTGAAGGTTTAAAGGATTTCTTGTGTAATGTTTGAGTTCCTATCCATTTGAGATCGGATAGGGTAGTTTATGCCCCGTGTGCTAATGGTAAATTTTCGGTGGCCTTTACCTTTGTTAATTCGTTGGAGAAGCCAGACTCTTTTCCTTCCTGGGGGAAATTATGGAACATGATGTTGATCCCTAAGGTGTGTTTTCTTCTGGCTACTCATGCAAGGTAAAGTCTTAACGCAAGATATTCTCTATAAAAGGGGATTTGCAATTTTGAATAGGTGTGTCCTCTGTGAAGCTGATGTTGAGAGTTCCTTCCATATTTTCCTTTGGTGTGGTTTTTCTTCTCTTCTCTGGAGTAAGTTTCATAGCCTTTGGAGCTTGGACTGGGTCCTCCCAGATTCTCTCTGTAATTTTGTTGAATAGTGGAAGTTTCCTTGCACTTCCCCCATTCTTCGGTGGTTATGGGAGATTATGGCCCCACATATTGCTTGGGGGATTTGGAAGGAATGTAACAATAGAATTTCCTGTGACTCTAAACTGAAGATTAGTAGTCTTTTGATCAAGATTTGTCAGTTTATCTTGGAGAAATTTTCTCTCATTGGGTTTGAGTCACCATGTTGTGCCCCGTCTGCTTGCTTGGCTAGATATGACTTGTTGGTGATTTCTAACTAGAAGATCCCATCTATACCATCTAATATTTCCAAGTCCAACCTAAATTATAGATCGAATACTAAGTGGAGGCCACCACCTTTAGGGTTGGTTAAGATTAATTTTGATGGGGCAGCCAAGGGTAACCCTGGTCTTGTAGGTTATGGGGGGGTGTTGAGGAATGAGGATGGCATGCTCTTAGGTGCAATGGCACTCCCATTGGGAAATCAGACAAATCACTATGTTGAGGCAGAGGCTACGCTTATAAGTATTAAGTTTTTCATGGACAGGGGTTACTCTAAATTATGGGTGGAAGGAGACTCGTTAAACATCATCAATTGTCTATGTGGAACCCATAAGCCTAGTTGGAATGTTGATCAATTAATTAAATATGCTATTATTATGTTGAGATCTTGTGAAGAAACTCGTGTTTCTCACATATATCAAGAAGGAAATTCATTGGCAGATTTTTTTGCCAATGAAGCTGTAAGACTTAATGAGTATAGAGCATGGGCAGAAGGATCTCTCCTTCCCGAGGCAGCTAAGATCTTAATGAGAAATGATGGTTTTGGTTGAGTTTTTGTGGTGGTGTTATTTAACCATTAGTACCAACTTTTTACTCACATGCTTTGTGGGTATCACTCAACTTGTTGGCTCTCAAATGATCTCTATTTGCTAGGGTTTTTTGCTACTAGTTCTTGTGAATATGGGAGTTGAAAAAAGTATAATTGAGCCTCATTCTTGTGTGATCCTGAGAAAGAAGAAGAAAATTTGAAGGATTATCCAACATGGTAATTTTATGACATTCTTGGAAAGACTACATGGACATGATCCGAATGCTTCGACAAAGTTTATTTCTTGTTGGCACAATCAAAAACTCTAGATTAAGGCATGGTTGTTGATATCAATGAGGAGCTTATAACTACTATGACTAGGTTGCTTATGGTTGGACGTAAAATCTTCAAAGACAAGAAGAGTAATGAGGAAGCAATGGCTCAATTTTTCAAATATGAAAAACAGAAAAAACTCATCAAGATGGAGGCTTGGGGCTATGAGAAGAAGTCTCTCAAGAAGATATGGGTGAATGTTAAACAAAAATAATAATACAATATGTGACTCTAGAAGGTAGGTTCATTTCTATCCTTGGCCATCATTTTACTCTTTTAAATCATTTTAGGCATGGGTTGTTTATTTCCTTTCCATTCTTTCTATTTTCCTCCATGGAGGTATTTGTGTATGAATGCTTAAAAAAAAAGAAGGCACTGGTCCTACATGTTGGAGTTATCAACCCAAGATCTTCAATCTGCAACACCAAAGAACCTCCACAAGAGATAGAGAGAAGCAACAATGGAAGATGCTATTCCACCAAACAAGGATTGCAATATGATACAATATGATCAATGCAATACAATACAATACAATGCTCTATGCAATACATTACCAAATATGCTAGAGATGCCTTGCTTATAAAGGCAAGGATAAGAGATAGGATAAGACAAGATCATGACAAGTGTCTTAATCCTATCACATGAGACAACTAACTCATAACTACCTAGTAAAGTGGAAATTCTAGATAAGACAACTAATACTTATCTAGATATGACAACTAATATCCTAAGTAAACTTAACATGTGAATTAAGTACCCTAAGTCCCTAGTAAAGGAATAAACTAGGTATAAGAATTATTCACACCAACACCCCCCCTTAAGTGCAACTTAGGGAGGTAAAAACCAATGCATAATGCAAAAGATGGGTCCTGGCAACTAGGCTTGATGAGGTACCCATGTACAAAACAAAAAAACTCTCACAAGCGGAGAAAAGGAGAAAAACCTTATGGGAGAAAACTCCTCTCCAAAAGAGAAAAAGATGAAAAGAAAAAACTAATGAAGGAAGGAGGACTCCTCAAGACCCCCCAAGGACAACTTACTTCACCCCAAGCATCAATCACAACTGAAGATAACGAGGCGATGCCAAAGGTTTAGTGAAGATGTCTGTAACCTGCTGATTTGTAGGTAAATACTCCAAGCTAAGAACACCATCCTGGATGAGCTACCTGATGAAGTGCATGTGGATCTCAATATGCTTAGTTCGCTGATGCTCCACTGGGTTGCATGAAATATGAATGGCACTCTGATTGTCACACCAAAGAGTAGTGGGTTGAGTGGAAGGGAATCCAAACTCAGTCATCAACTGATGAAGCCACAAAACTTCCTGACTAGCTAACACGGCACCTCGATACTCAGCCTCTATTGATGATAATGCAATAGCAGTCTACTTCTTGCATGACCATGCAATCAGACCAAAACCAAGGCAAAAGACAAAGCCAAAAGTGGACTTCTGATCATTGACATCACCAACCCAATTTGAGTCAATGAAGCTCACAATCTGAGATGCACCTAAAGTGTAGTGAATACCAAAATGAGTAGTGCCCTGAATGTATCTCAAGATATGCTTGGTGGCTTTCCAATGACTCTCATGAGGCTCCTATGAGAAGCGAGAGACAAGTCCAACCGCAAAGGATATATCAGGACGATTATGTGTCAAGTACAAAAGACTGCCAACCAACTGCCGATACAAGGTAGGATCAACTATAGGAGTAGTGCAACTGGAAGACAATACAACACCTAACTAGAATGGAGTAGGGGTAGGCTTGCAATCAGCCATGCCAAATCTCCGAAGCAAATAAAGAGCATACTTTTGCTGAAAAATGAAGATCCCCTCAGAAGTCTGATGAACCTGAAGACCAAGGAAGTAATGTAAAAGACCAAGGTCGTTCATATCAAATTGCTCCATCAATGCTTGCTGTGTACTCTGAATCATGGAAGTAGAACTTCCTGTGAGAATCAAATCATCCACATAGAGAAAAAGTATAAGTAGATCCTCTCTATGTCTCTGTGTATAAACTGTGGGATCAGAATGGTAGCGAGTGTAGCCAGAAGCAAGCAAGAAACTATCCATCTTCTCATACCAAGCCCGAGGGGCCTGTTTGAGACCATACAATGAACGTCGAAGCCTGCAAACAAGTGAAGAGTCTTGCACAAAACCTGGTGGCTGCTCCATATAGATCTCCTCATGAAGACCCCCATGCAAGAAAGCACTCTTCACATCCATCTGAAATATTGACCATCCTTGTGATGTAGCTATAGAAAGGACAAGGTGAATAGAATCCATCTTTGCAACAAGAGCAAAGGTCTCGGAATAGTCAATCCCTTCAACCTGAGAAAACCCCTTTGCAACAAGATGAGCCTTGTACTTGTCAATGGAACCATCGGCTGCATAATTGGTATGATACACCCACTTGCATCAAACCAACTTTCTTCCCTTAGGAAGAGGCACAAGATCCCAAGTATGATTCTTCATCAAAGAAGAATACTCATCATCCATAGCACTATCCCACTCTAGAATACTTGAAGCATCTGAAAACTTCTGAGGATCATCTAAAACTACATGACTCAAAAGACTAATTCCAAAAGTTTGAGAACGAGTGCGACAGGTGTTTGTGGGATCACCAACAAGAGGACCAGCCTCCTCAAGAGTGACTCAAGCCCATCATGGCCTAGTGGGTGAATGAGGAGGAGGTTCATCAAGACCATCATCAAAATCTTCCTCAAGTAGCAAAGTATCATGAATTGAAGACTGAGTAGGTTGTGATGAAGAAGAAGTCGTAGGAGGATCTAACTAGGTGAAGGTCTCAAAAAACTGAACATCACGTCAGAAATGAACCTCTTGTGTGTCAGGATCAAACAATCTGTATGCCTTCACATCCTCACAATAGCCAACAAAGATGTACTGCTGACTCTTCTTCTCCATGGATTTACACCGACCATTCGAAATGAATGCCCAAGCCTCGCTACCGAATACTCTAAAGAAGGATACATTAGGCTTGCAATGAGACCAAGCCTCCTCAGGGGTCATATTCTGTATTGCCTTGTGGGGCATACGATTCTGAATATAGTTGGCACAATTGACAACTTTGGCCCAAAAGGCGGTAGCCATGGTCCTAGACTGAATCATACAATTGGCCATTTCCCTAAGAGTCCTGTTCTTTCTCTCTGCCACACCATTCTACTGAGGAGTGTAAGGAATTATGTGCTGATGAAGAATACCATGCTCACTGCAAAAATCCTAAAATGCTTGATTGACATACTCCCCCCCATTATTTGTGTGTATCTGTCAAAGAGAAAAACCTGACTGCTTCTCCACAAATGTTTTGAAGGTCTTGAAGTTGGTGAGGACTTCACTCTTGAGCTTTAGAAAATAGACCCATGTCCGGCAAGAAAAATCCTTAATGGATGTTAGCACATACTTAGCCCCTGAAAAAGAAGGAGTTGGGAATGACATAAGATCACTATGGACCAACTCAAGGGGTGTGGTTGCACGTGTAGCTTGACCCTTAGGAAAAGGATCTTGATGTTGCTTCCCAAGAACACAACCTTGACAAACACCATCTGTGCAAGCGATCTTTGGAAGACCAACCACTAAGTTATGTGCTTGCATTTGCTAAAGATATCTATAGTTCAAGTGCCCAAATCTCTCATACCAAAGCTTGCTCATTGAATCAACATGAGCAACAAAACATGAACCCAATGAAGACTCAAATCCATAAAATTGATACAAATGCTTCTCATGATCAACTATCCCTGTAGCAACAACCTTCTCATGATCCTAAAATTGTCTAATAGTCACATTTTGTGGAGTAAACTCAACTGAATTCCCACCTCCAAAATGACAAATCTGATATATGGAAAGAAGATTCGCTGAAATATCAGGAACAAGAAGAACATCCTCAATGCACCCACCTAGCATCTGAATGGAGCTTGTCCCCAAAACTGGAATCTGTGAAGAGTTCCCAACTGCAATCTGAGAAGTAGAAGTATGAACTATGGAATCAAGAAGATCACGTGAATTAGTCATGTGATGTGAAGCACCTGAATCAAGAATCCAACTATCTAAAGGTGAATGCATAGCTCGTGCTGAAAGAGCTTGCCCTTTGCCCATGGAAGAAGGCTTAGCCACTAAAATATTGTGCTTCTTCATAGCTTCCTCCAAGGCCTCTAATCTCTTAAAGCAATGAGATGCATCATGCCCAGTTTTTCCACAAAATGAACAAGGATCTCCTTTCTTTTTCTTGGACTTGGAAGAAGAATCTCTAGAGGTAGAAGAAGAAGGAGATTGAGTGGACTTCTGATTGTTCTTCGACTTCGGTTTGGAGGGATTCTCACTACCAAAAGATGATTCTGCTTTGGGCTTCTTCTTGTTCTTTCCTTTACCCTTGGATGATTGAGCCATTAGAGCATGATTCTTAGAATTAGGTTAGGCATCCAACTGAATTAACTTGGCCTCCTCCCTAGTAAGATGCTCACAAAACAACTCAAATGTAGGCATTTTGTAATCTTTCCCTATTGCATCCATAGTTGAATAGAAAGTAGAAGAAAACACTTGATAAGGGCCCTTTAACTTAGACAAAATCAAGAAGATACATTCATCACTAGATACATTATGTCCACATCCTTTCAACTGTGACAAAATCATCTTGAATTGTGCAAGGAAATCCTAAATTGAAGGAAATGCATCTGGAGAGAGGGATTTTAGTTCTACTTGAAGTTGCAAGGTTTTGAAATGATTTGTTTTACCATACAATTCTTCAAGTTTATCCCAAACATTCTTAGGTGTTTTGCACTCCACAATATGAAACAACAAATTATTAGATACATGTAAGCCAATGAGCCCTTTTTCTTCATCCATTTTACATCTATGGACAAACTTTTCATAATCCCTTGTAAATTCAGGTTGTTCTACATCTAACATTGGCCATAGACCCTTAGATTGTAACAATTGAGTCATTTTTAGCTTCCATGTATGATAATTGTGTGGAGTGAGTGGTTCAATTTGCCTTAGATCCACCATGAAAACCAAAAGAAAGAAGACAATGTGGCACTAAAATTGTGCCTTTCACCCCCCAGAATGTATTAAAACTCAATTTGCAACCCCCCAGCAAATTACAATGAGCAAATTTTGCAATTTTTACAAGTGACAAGCTCAAATCAACCGTTTATATCACACGGTGATTTTTACAATTTAAAAAAAAAGCGCTTGCAAAAAGTGAAAATTGAGGTTACAAACAGATTCCTTGCGATTTTCTGATCAATTTCAAAAAAAAGTTTGCCAAATTTCAACTTCATTTGCAAAAGTTACATCAAGAACAAGCAATAAATGCACTTGTACCGTCAAGCTGAAAAAACTGGTAAAAAATGTCAAAATCTACAAAAATCACCTACACCATTGCGAAGTTCATCGAACCAGCTTTTCAATGATATCTTGTTTGTGAAAATTTGACTTTGTGGCAAAAAGTTATGCAAAATTGAAAAAAAGGCCTATTTTAGGCACCTTCAATGCTAAACAGGAGCAAAATAAGATCACTAACTAGGGGCACATTTTAAGCCCTCGGGGCCTAGCCGGTGGTCACCAATATGACCACGCACTGCATAGTGCGAAAAACTCTAGGCAGTTAAACTGATCGCTAGCGGTCTGTATGGTGCGGTCACATGAGGCAGTCTTCTCCTTGGCGGTTACCGACTGCGGTCACTGTTCCCATGGCAGTGGCGGCTGGCGGTATCAACAAATGCTGGCGGGTAAGGGCTTAACCGCCAGCCTGGTGGTTCTGTCACCTCCCCACATAGCTGGCGGCTTGAGGCTGGCGGTAAATGCTGGCGGTGACTTTGACCATTGCGGACTTAATAACAGTCCGCAGATCTAAGGGCCGTGGATTGAACAACGCTTAAAGCGCTTTATAATTTTTTTTTTTTTGAAATTTTTGAAATAAAATAAAAATACCGACTAAAAAAAAGGTCAAATTTTTTTTTTTTTTTGAAAAAAATTTCTAATGACATGCGTACGTGCGCAGGGGGGCCGTATGGCCTCCTCTGCTAAAATTTTTTTGCTCCAGAAACAATTTTTGCCGAATATGGGAAAATTATATATCAAAAAAATCGAAAACGGCCACCTGGATGCAATGGAAGACTTATTTTTTGCTCAATGTGCTCCTGTAAAAAATTGTTCACTATATCTGAGCTCGAAACCCTTTGCCAAAGTTGCAAATGGTGACGAAATTGAGTGAAACAAAAGCCAAATTTGACTTTTTCGAGCCTCCTGGACGCAATGGGATAGCCTAAAATACTGCTACTATAGCCAAAAGTGTTGCAATCACCAAATCTCAGCAAAATGCAAGTATGCAATATAGGATACAAGAAACTCAAAAATCATAATAGAAATTGATGGAAACTCTCTAATAAGGAAATGGAAGGGGCTTTCCAGATTCAAAGCTCTAATACCATGTTGGAGTTATCAACCCAAGATCTTCAATCTACAACACCAAAGAACCTCCACAAGAGATAGAGAGAAGAAACAATGGAAGATGCTATTCCACCAAACAAGGATTGCAGTATGGTACAATATGATCAATGGAATACAATACAATGCTATATGCAATACATTACCAAATATGCTAGAGATGCCTTTCTTATAAAGGAAAGGATAAGAGATAGGATAAGACAAGATCATGACAAGTGTCTTAATCCTATCACATGAGACAACTAACTCATAACTACCTAGGAAAGTGGAAATTCTAGATAAGACAACTAATACTTATCTAGATATGACAACTAATATCCTAAGTAAACTTAACATGTGAATTAAGTCCCCTAAGTCCCTAGTAAAGAAATAAACTAGGTACAAAACTTATTCACACCAACACTACATGAGGGCCTTATTCTATTAATTATGAAGCATGTAAAATCCCTTAACCATCCCTCATCAATTAAGGGCAAGGAGAAGATTCCTAGTGAGGTTTCTGGTTCTTCTGGATCGAATACCAGTGTGGTTGAGGAAGAGGAGTGGAATGAAGAAGTGAGGATGAGACCTTGTCGCTTGTGGCTGCCCCCTCTAAAAAGAGGAAGAAGGGTAAGCCTAAAGGAAAATGAGCAGCCATGTGACTCATTCTGCATGATTTAGAGTCACAGTCTAATGGTGATGACACGAAAGTGGGCTTTGGGGATTCAATGCCCAAGGATGAAGCTATGGACATTGGTCAGGGTGATATTAGGGTTGGAGGTAAGGAGGGGTTGCAAGAGAATGTGATGGCCATGGGGGCCAAGGATAAGCCTAGAAGGGTTTCTAAGCGCATCACCAAGATGAAGAACCAAACCTCAAAAGACATGGTAAAGGATACCACAGAGCTCTGTAAGGAGAAGGCTATAGAGGAAAATTCTCTAGAGGAAATTGATGATTCCCTGGTTTGAAACTCTCCTAATGTGGAACCTGTGGGTGAGAAAATGGTACAGGAGGAGGATGATGTCGGGAAACAACAAGCGAAGTCTAAGCCTCTTAAGGTTAACCCCTTGTCAGAGGACTTCTACTATCTTAATGATGACTCCACCTCTATGTTTGAGCTTCTTTACATGGCGAGGGCGGGGGCTACTGGCACTTTCAAATTGGAAAAATGCATTCTTCAGGAATTCAATAGGGTCAACATCAAAATAAGGGGATTGAAGGAGAATTTGCAAAATATTTTGCCCCAGAAATAACTTTTGCAGAATATGGAAAAATTATATATCAAAAAAATCAGAAACAGCCACCTGGACGCAATGGAAGACTTATTTTTTGCTCAATGTGCTCCTGTAAAAAGTTGTTCACCAGATCTGAGCTCGAAACCCTTCTTTGCCAAAGTTGCAAATGGTGACGAAATTGAGTGAAACAAAAGCCAAATCTGACTTTTTCGAGCCTCCTGGATGCAATGGGATAGCCTAAAATATTGCTACTATAGCCAAAAGCGTTGCAATCACCAGATCTCACCAAAATGCAAGCATGCACTATAGGATACAAGAAACTAAAAAATCACAATAGAAATTGATGGAAACTCTCTAATAAAGAAATGGAAGGGGCTTGTCAGATTCAAAGCTCTAATACCATGTTGGAGTTATCAACCCAAGATCTTTAATCTGCAACACCAAAGAACCTCCACAAGAGATAGAGAGAAGCAACAATGGAAGATGCTATTCCACCAAACAAGGATTGCAATATGATACAATATGATCAATGCAATACAATACAATGCTATATGCAATACATTACCAAATATGCTAGAGATGCCTTGCTTATAAAGGAAAGGATAAGAGATAGGATAAGACAAGATCATGACAAGTGTCTTAATCCTATCACATGAGACAACTAACTCATAACTACCTAGGAAAGTAGAAATTCTAGATAAGACAACTAATACTTATCTAGATATGACAACTAATATCCTAAGTAAACTTAACATGTGAATTAAGTACCCTAAGTCCCTAGTAAAGGAATAAACTAGGTACAAGACTTATTCACACCAACACTGCATGAGGGCCTTATTCTATTAATATGAAGCATGTAAAATCCCTTAACCATCCCTCATCAATTAAGGGCAAGGAGAAGATTCCTAGTGAGGTTTCTGGCTCTTCTGGATCAAATACCAGTGTGGTTGAGGAAGAGGAGTGGAATGAAGAAGTTGAGGATGAGGCCCTATCCCTTGTGGCCGCCCCCTCTAAAAAGAGGAAGAAGGGTAAGCCTAAAGGAAAATGAGCAGCCAAGTGACTCATTCTGCATGATTCAGAGTCATAGTCTAATGGTGATGACATGAAAGTGGGCTTTGGGGATTCAATGCCCAAGGATGAAGCTATGAACATTGGTCAGGGTGATATTAGGGTTGGAGGTAAGGAGGAGGGGTTGCAAGAGAATGTGATGGCCATGGGGGCCAAGGATAAGCCTAGAAGGGTTTCTAAGTGCATCACCAAGATGAAGAACCAGACCTCAAAAGACATGGTAAAGGATACCACAGAGCTCTGCAAGGAGAAGGCTATAGAGGAAAATTCTCTAGAAGAAATTGATGATTCCCTAGTTCAAAACTCTCCTAATGTGGAACCCGTGGGTGAGAAAATGGTACAGGAGGAGGAGGATGTTAGGAAACAACAAGCGAAGTTTAAGCCTCTTAAGGTTAACCCCTTGTCAGAGGACTTCTATTATCTTAATGATGACTCCACCTCTATGTTTGAGCTTCTTTACATGGCGAGGGTGGGGGCTATTGGCACTTTCAAATTGGAAAAATGGATTCTACAGGAATTCAATAGGGTCAACATCAAAATAAGGGGATTGAAGGAGAATTTGCAAAATATTCTGAAAGGTTCGGCCTTAGATATTCTGATTGACAAAATTGTTGATCTTGAGTGTTTTTTCACTAATTTCAAGTCCCTTTTTGAGTAGCATTTAGCTGGTTTAGAAGCCAAGGTATTGGATACCAATGTGGATATCAAGAAACTTCTCCACACCTGTCACATTTCAGTGAAGAATAGTGCAAAATCGTTGGAAGTCCTATTTCACAAGATCAGTGAGCTTAGAGAGGACCATTTGTATTTTTCTAAGTTAATGGAGAAGAAACAATTGGCTAAAGGTAAAGGGAAAAAAAGGTGTGAAGGATGATGGTAAAGGACCTACTGCTAGAGGGTTGGCTGACTAGAAGAAGTCCTTTGAAGCTGAGAAAAAAAAATTGTTGAACATGATTGGGTTGCATAGGAACCAGGAACTTGAGGTGGCAAACACCTTATGAAGTAGTGTCCTATTGTTTGTTTTTTGTTTGCTTTTTTACCATTGGGTCTCAGTTTCTTTCCTATTATTTTGCTGCTTTTTTGTTGTTGGCTACTGTTGATAGTTTAGTGTTATATCTTTGGTGCAACATTTTGTATCTTCTGGTGTTTTGGGTTTTGGGCTGCTACTGATATTTTAGTTTAGCATATTTTAAGCAGTATTTTGTACCTAAATTTGTAAAGGGTTTTGGGTCCCTTTAAAACCTAATTTTCCCTTATAATCAAAATAATCTTTGACATGATAATACATCACTAACTCTCCTTGAATTCAATAATTGTTGACCTTCAAATGATATTTTACTAGATATGGAATCATTTATCATTAATTTATGACAACATGGATTAATGTGCAATTGGTAGTGTGATGCCCAAGGTAATGGATGCTTTAATTGAAATGTGATTATTGAATGTTCAAGTCTACTTGTAAAGTTTTTCCTGAAGCCATTTCAAAATTTTGTGAGAAAATTTGAATATTATAACAATATTTGAGTGCCCCAAACACTAATGTGAAAATAACTAAAAAAATTTGATAAGGTAAGAAAATATATATAAAAAAAAAAACTATAATACAAATATACAAAATAATTAACCTACACTTTACTCATGGTGCTTGAGATATATCTTGTTGACAAAGATGACAAGAATTTCACCAGTATCATTCATATGGTAAAAATAATTATAATATTTTCATGCTACAATATTATAATGGATTCTATAAAGAGAATCAAATTTAAAATGATAGTCAATCTTGGTAACTCTTTCCTCCCATTTTAGGAGTGAATCTTTGACCTTAAAATCAAGTTTGGAAAAATTATTGTCAAAGCATCACTTAACTATATGTTGATGTTAGACCATATAATCCTAGTGGATTCCATTTTGTCTTCCAATTCAAATATTCAATTCTATCACTAGTCTCTAGGTTAGTTGTAGAGTTAGGAATTTAATGGATATTGGTAAAATAACTTATTTCCATACCCTATCGTATATGGGGAGGTACCAATTATTTTATTTAGGGTAATATAATCAATCCATAAGGCTAATTTAATTTTTTTATATCATTCCCTCTATTGTTCTTCCCAAATTCATTTTATTATTCTAATCAAATGCTTATTTGTCGACTCTACCAAACCCTATTCTTTAGGGTAGTATTTTGATGATTTCTTCAAGTAAACTCCATATTTTTTAGTCAATTCAAATATTTTTTTCCCAAAATTTCTTTTGCATTATCATATATTATAGTTTTTGGAAACTCAAATATAGTAACAAGATCTTCCAAGAAACTAAGGATGACTCCTTCAATGACCTCCTTTAGTACAACCGCTTTGGTTTGTCTAGTGAAATAATTTCATTATAAGAATCCACTTGTGACTTATACTTTAAACTATGTAAATCATTCCAATTAAGTCTATACCCCATTGGGAGTATGGATATTCTACAAAAATAGGCCTCAAAGGAATTACAAAATTTCTTCTTTTTCTAGTATGCAATTGACACTATGAGCATCTTCAAACCCATTCATGAATATTCACAAACATGGATAGCCAATAATAGCTAGCATGAGCTATTATAGTAGAAATTTTTGAATTTTATAAATTTCCTCCTATTTTCCCTTGGAGAAATTTATGCAATAGATTTTTTTATGCACTCCCTAAGATACATTTGAATAAAACCCTTTTAGTTTAAAAATAAAAACTAGTTAAAATAAAAGAAAACCCTTGTAATTTGTACTAATTTCTCTTGGAATAGGGCATATTTCCCAAATATTCTCCAATTTTCATAACTAAAATCCTTTCCTTAACCCATGTCTCTAGATCACATTGTTCACAAATCATGATTTTCACACTTTTTGTGACCTCGACTCATTTTGTCTTCTTTTCTTTAATAATGTGTTGACACCATGCCCTCCCTTTTACCAGTTTTGGGGGTATTATTTCAATATCATATTCCATTATCCTAGTTATATATTTTCTACTTTTTCACTTATTTCTCCTTCCATGATATACTCACTAAAACTAGGATGTACTATGAATATTTTTACACTATTTATTGATATAATATTTATAAATTTTATCAACTCTTTACATAGAACATATGTTTTCTTTTCAATAAAATTATACTTTACCTCATAGTAATTGAAAGTTCTTGAATTAAAAGTAATAGGGTTCTCATTTCTTCTTGAATTATACTTTTGTGTTAGTACTACTACAATACTATGATCTCCACCATAAACATATATTATAAATTCCCTAGAGAAGCTAGGATTTACCAAGTTTAGTGTTATTGATATCACACCTTTAATTTTTTCAAAATTTTATTTTCCTTAATGGTCAACTTAAACTTTTTATCCTTATTTAACATAATATTTATAGGTCTTAATAATTCAAGAAAATCATATATAAATCTTTCTAATAAAATATTGAATCTCTTTCTTGTTTATAAGGACAACTCTAACATGAATTGCATTATGTCAAGATCAATGAAAATCCCTTCTCTAGAAATCATGTGTTTAAGGAATTTACCTTGAGGGAATTAGAAAAACACTTATTTATATTTAAAGGGACTGAATTTTTGACATTTCTAAAAAACTTGTTCTAAGTCTACAAAATAACTTTTTTTAGAACATATCAAGAACATCTAGGTATATTAGAATGATTTTATTTATAATCCCACACAAGGAAATTTCCATGGCTCTCTGAAAGGTTACACCTAAATTTGAAAACCTAAAAGGCATTTTGGTGTATATGTATGTTTCCCATTTGGTAGTAAACATTATTTTATACTTATCCCCCTCTTTAACCTAAATCTAGTTGTGACTTGAAAATTCATCAAGTAAAGAGAAGCATTATGAACTAGCCACTATCTATAATATTTTCTCCAGTCAAGGAAGAAGATAGTGATATTTTAACAAGGCCTTATTTAGGTCACAAAATTCAACATTGGATACCTAATTGGGTTCCCCATTTTTCTTCTTGGCTGGTACCGAATCGGATATCCAAGGAGAAATTTTGATAATAAAAAAGTGATCTTTGACTTCATCAATTTGGCAAGTTCCTATTTCATCAAGGGTTCAATATTTTAAGTGATTAGTCTTTTCATTTCTCTAATTGGCTTTAAATCCATTCATATCTCAATAGTATATAGGATTATTTCCTTGTTGTATCCATTCATCTCTTCATAGTTATGTGCCATGACATTTTAATATATTTTACAAAAGAAGATAGACATGTCTACCTCCTTTTTGGGTACAAACCTTTCCCAATTTTATCTTTTATTTGATTCCCCCATTTTATTTTAATCTCTAAAAAAAAAAAATCTGAGATAATCCTATGAATTGAATGAACTTGACACCAATGATTGATACCAATCAAGTTTCTTCTCTTTAAAAGATATTGGAAGAAATATTAATTATATATTATAGTATGTGATGAAATACTCAATACAAATGTCTATAACATCTTGAAGATGATTTGCAAGGCTCTTAAGATATTCTCCAATGAATTTTTTAAAGAACTTCAAAGAATTAGCTAGGATAGGATTCTAAGTAGCTAGAGGGACAAGAAGAGTTAGAGGACTTCCACTATTCCAATTGATAAAATAATTTAAGAGCTCCTTATGGTGCCATAAAAATATGAAGTGGTGAATTAGGCAAGATAGGTCTTCTTCAAGGATTCATGACCAAGGGTTGAACCAAAATATGGAGGTGACTAGCTACAAATGATCTAGTTACAAGCCTTTTTTCATGAAATAATTTAAGATCTTGACATAGAACTATAGACCTAGTGAACTAGGATAACCTTTTCATATCCCACTAGGTGTGCCAAAATTGTTTATAGCTAGATTTATTTTTTCATGCATCTCTATACCAACATTGGAAATTTTGTAAATGTAGGACTTGATTTAAAAAATAACCTCTAAATTATGATTTTTTTTTCTTTGTATGATATTCAATAAATATGAGGTGATTGGATGGAGAATAGAAGAAAGAAAAATAAAACCAAACTTCATATTATAATTATCTAAATGATAAATAAAATAAAATTTTACCACTAAATGAGAATAATTTTTTGTTTCTTATAATATGTATTATTAGAAAAAGTGATAAAGGGTGCAATCAATATGATTATCTTTTTTTGATGTTAAAATTATTCACATATACATATTTAAGGCATGAAGTAATTGAAAAGGATATAATAGTATCTAATAGACAAGAATCATAGACTGGTAGATAGATTTATATGTATCTAAATTATTAGATAGGTGAGAGCCCAAGAATGCATAATTGTATTTCATAATAATTTATAGAATAATATAATAAAAGTATAATCCACCTTAAAGGCTAGAAGAGAAAAGAGTACAATTCCTTGTCTATTTTTTTTTATCTTTCCGTCCCTAAAAGATCTAGATATAGAGAATAGCATAGATCTTTATACTCATATCTCAAAAATATTTCCAATATATTATGATTTGAAATAAAATGCATTCTAAAATTAGCACATTTGAAAAAATGGTGCTCAGAGCAACAATTTGAAATGAAAAATTGGCATGTAATTCCTTATTCAATATTTAGTTAATCCTAGCCATTAAATAGGTATATTTTTTAATTATATTTGATGGATTTAAGGGATTTTGTATATTATACCTAATCTATTTTCATCTAATAGCACAATATTAAACATGAATTAATTCTTTCATTTTATGAAGAGTTTCAAGGTGCCACCTATTCCTTAGGTGTACTTTTTGTACCATTGTAAATTGTAATAACCCTCCTGGTTGCTTGTTAGACTCAGTAGTGTTATGTTTTGTTTTGATGCTCAGATACTATGATGATACTGTTATTGTTTGATGTGGTTAGTCAGATACTATGATGATACTGTTATTGATTGATATGGTTAGTTGATGCTAGATGATGTTGTTATTTCATTTTGGACATGATTACTTTATATGACATTATGGTTGATTATATCGGTTGATTTTTCTAAATTATGATATGATGCAGTGATTTAATTTAATATGTTATGAGATGATTGTTAGTTAGAAATGTAATTCATTGATTATGCTATAATTGTTAGAATAGGTGTGACGAAGGACATTATAGCATCACTCATTCGCGAGTGCCCTGTTATGCTGCGATTCCTTCTCACAAATGCAGTGATTTAATGCTTTGATATATATGTATATATGCACATGTACACAACTTCGTTTGTATGCAGGACTGCAGGTACAAGTCTCGATTCCACCTGCTTCGGCAGGACAGGGCGAGCACCAAATAACCCAACGGATAAATGTTGATACAGAGGTGACGATGAAGTCCTCCCGTTCCATGATGTCAGGTCGTCTCATTTGTTTGGTATAGTTGATGTTGTGTAATTGTCGTCATTGTCTATTGTGTTATGTGTTTTGTCTTATTTTATTTATGAGGGAATTTATAGTTATGTTTTAGCTTAATGATTGAAATAAATTATTTATTTTAATGTTGGAGTAAATGGTATTTAAATATTTAAATAATTTAATTATTTTTGAAAATCTTACATTGCAATTAAATAATAAGTAAATATTAAATATGGCTTAATTATTTTAATCAATTAAATTGGTGGTGGATAATTATGTGAATAATTTATTTAAAATAAATATGTAATGTGAGGTGCAAGAAAAGTTGCAAAACAGGAATTAAAGCAATAAAAGAATAAAAAGACAGTGTGAGCCAATAGGAATTGAGAGTTGGGAAAAAGCTAGTTTTAAAGAATTGAGTTTTCTTTTAATCTGGGTTTTTTTGGAGAGTTTTGAAGAATGGGCAATATATTTTATTTAATTATGAATTTTTGAAAAGTTCTCACACACACAGAGAAGATCAGAAAGTTGAAGTTGCTCAGGTCATTGTTGAGTTCGTTCTGGACTAAGGATTGGAATCGGGTTCGAGGGCATCAGAGTCAAGCAGGCATCTTCAGATTTGCATTGGACTCCAGGTTCCTCTCGTAGTCTTCTTCGCGTACCCTGTCTTTCATCTGTTTGCTTCAGAAAAGAAAATAGATTTTATTTAAAAAAATTGATTTTTGTGAATTTAGAAAACTATTGTTTGAACTAAAAACTAGTGCAAAACATTAGACTGGAAATTTTTAAAGAAGAAGAAGATTATAGTTATGTTTTCAACCTGTCAGATCAAAAACCGCTATCTACTGAAACATTTAATTTATCACTGATAGGATTTTAGGAAAATGATCTCTTTATTGAAAACAATAAATTTTGGGTTTTAGAAATGTATAAATATATATATATTTTAAGTTTGATTAAATCTATTTGTTGTTTTGTATTTTTCTTCTACTCTATTATTTACATTCATCTTCTGTACTTTTACTCAGTGTATTAAAATGAATATATATACACACACACATATATATATATAAATATATATATATATATATCTGTATATATATATTTATTTGGATTTATTTTATTAAGGAAATGCGCGTCGGCCGTCAGCCGTACGACTGTCACTTGAATTCTTTTTAAAATGTTGTTCTGAAATCAAAATTGTTCATACAGTAATTTCGTTTATATCGAAATTTGTTTTTAATAAAATTTTATGAAAATAAAATTTAAGTTTGTTTTTTTTGGTATTGTGGGAAGGGAGGGACGGCGCAGCCGTACCTCCCCATCCCCTCTCCCTGCGCGCTGGCTGCAGGGTACAGTAGTCAATGGACTGCTGTGCGCAGTCCTATGGATTACGCCCAGCCTTTAAGGCCGCGGGCCTTCACTTGTTTGGTGCTTCGGTTTTTTTTATATATTTTTAATTTTATATATATATAAATATATATATATATATATAGTTATAGTTATTTATTTATTTTATTTTTTTATTTTTAGGATATAATTGTAATGTATTTTATAAAATAAATAAATAAATAAATTGAAATTATAATCTTGTTATTTAATATCATTTATTTTAAAAGAGGAATAATGATTATTTAAATTTTAATGTTAAATTATTACATTGTAAAAACGTGATTTTATATTGGATTTAAATGTATTAATTTTGTTCAGATCTTGGTAATTTTTTTTATATAGTTTAAATGGGCAATGTTAAATATTATTTTGATTAAATAAATAATTAGACAAGAATTAGCTTTTAGTTGTAATTGTGGATTTAATTGAAAAGATCATTTTAGTTACATAATTGGGTTTGGAATCGAACTTAAATGTGCAATTTTACAAAATGTGATGTGAGTTTTCCTTGTATGTTATGTTTTGCTTTATTGTTTTTTGTTGTCGATGTGGGAACCCTATCGTATTTTAATCCAATTCCAGAGGCTTGTGGTTTAAAGTGTATTTACCTTGTTTATGCTTTTTGAGCATTATTGGGGTTATGTTAGGAAGGGTTGGATGGGTTTGCAAGTTTGTTGCTTATGTGCAGTTGCAAGATGGTTAATGCCTCGTGTATTGGATTTTGGTTTTATGACTTATATGTGTTAGTCCAACCCTTTCCTACTTTGAGATATGTTAGGGGTCATAGGAGGGAGAGTGGCTCTTCGTGGGCGCCGGTGCCTCAGGATGAGGAAGGGCTCAGGATAACCCACGAAAGAGTAGTAAACAAGTGATAACCTAAACAATAGATTTAGGGGGTTGGGTAGTAAAACACACAAGATAATAAAAATTTGGATTCCTCGGCTATGCATTAGGGCTACCCTAGACTAGTGATAGACTGAGAAGGCCGTGGTCGACATAGTCAGAGTCTCGTCTTCATGAGAGACTATTGGCTCCGCATCAGCTACCCTATGGTGCCGACACCTCAGTTAGGAGGAAGGGCTAGGAGATCCATAGATGGGTGCCGGCGCCTCAGTTGGAGGAAGGGCCAAGAGAATCCCATGAGAGCTATGTGATGACACTCTCCACTTGAAACCCTTGTTGCTTTGTGTTGTTGCCTCTGGATGTTATCTCTTTGTGATGTTTCTTGTATTCTTGTGAAGTTGATTCATGGTTGTTAAATGATAGTATTTCATGTTATCGTGATGAGTTTCTTGGTTTTTACTTGTTATGTGATTTGTGAACGTCAATGGTTGTGCACTGCATGCCTGAGTTGTACTTGTTTTGTATCATGTTGTTGTTGAGTCGGTTGACATTCATGGTTGGGTTCACTTCCTCATCACCTCTGAGCACGGGGGGTGAGTTACTTGTAATTCACATGGTTGGGTGGAACGTGCTCCGCACCCGTTGGGTTCCCCATCAACGTCTTGTCTTCTCAGCATTCCGCAGTGGAGTTGTACCAGTGATCAGTTGTACTTTATGTTTCATTATTCTTGTATCAATCCCTATGTTGGGAAATTCAATGTAATTCATGTATCAAAGAAAATTGTAATGTAACATTATACCAATGATGTAATAGTTAGGTTCTTTGTAACTCTATTAAGAGATTTATCATGGATGTAATTATGCGATGTTTATCATACTTACATCATAGCTATCGGATGTATCATTGTATATGGTTATCATAAATTAAATGGTTATGTTATATTCTTTATCTTTATTCTGTTTAGTGGTTGCAATGTAACCTCGCGTGCCCCAGAGAGCCAAGTGTATTAATGCTATGTGTTATGTTATGTGGTTATGTTTAATGTTATTGCATGTTTACTTTTATTATTTAAAAAAAAAATTATTCGCATTATGTGTGTGTTCTCTGGGGTTTGCACGTCGGGTGTTACAACTTGGTATCAGAGCCAAGGTTGCAAACGCTAGGGTCTTTGGGTAGTGTAGTCCATTAGGTTACTGTTTGTGCAACTCTTGAGCTCATGTTGTACTTTATCTTGTGGCACAGAACTATTCCTCAAGGTAGAGGATGTGGCCGTGCAAGAGGCCGTGGTGCTAGACGTGGAGCAAACCGGCGAAGCCCCTCAGTTCCTAGTTCCCGTGGCTCTGAGCATGAGGAGCAACAGAGTCTTCATAGTGTTCCATCAGGTGGCCAGAATCCAGCACAGCCAGGTCTAGACGGTCAGTTATAGCATATACTTGGAGAGATTCTTGACCATTTGGGACCCAGGCCAGATGAGGTGCACCAGGTGTAGAGGGAGAGAGAGAGGTCTCCGAGGCGCAGGGATACAGATGTGGTTCCAGATGTAGTCATAGCAGGCCATATGAGAGATCTGATGAGGGCACACCCTCCTACTTTTGATGGTTCTGGAGGAGGTCTTGAGGTTGAGACCTGGTTAATTGACTTAGACCGTTGCTTCGCCATGCACCCCTACGGTAGCAATACCAAGGCACGGTGCGCAGTTATGCACTTGCGAGGCTTCATGTCTACTTGGTGGCACCTTGAGGAACATAAACTGCATCTTGATCTCAGTATGGTTACTTGGGAGTTGTTCCTAGACAGGTTCAGAGCTCGTTTCCTCTCAGTTCACTGGAGGCAACGCAGGGCTGACGAGTTTCACGATCTCAAGCAGTTGTCTATGTCAGTGGAGTAGTATGAGAGGCGCTTCTATGAGTTGAAGTAGTATGCAGGGATTAGCCACAATGAGGGCATGTTAGTGCAGCATTTTGTTCGGGGCTTAAATGCCCGCATCAGTGGTGGTGTACGAGTCTTCGAGCCGAAGATGATGGAGATGGCAGTGGAGAAGGCTCGCTTAGTGGAGGAGAATTTGGCCATGGCTTTGGGTGGTCACATCGGAGTACAGATTGGTAGCACACCCACACCTGGTTATGTTACTCATGGAGGGCAGTCTCAGGGAGCAGGATCTTCCAAGAATAGGTACCCACCCTTGAAAGGGGGTTATCAACAGCAGCAGCCTCAGCAGCAGCAGTCAAAATAGAAGAACAATCAATCTCAGCAGGGTGGCAATTCTCAGTTTCGTAGGGATTAGAACAGGAACCGGATTCGTCAGGAATGTTTTGTACAGCCTGCACCTAGTTTCCAGTCAGCACCAAGTCATGGGAGTTTTCAGCAGTCAAATGCTCCATCAGGGGGCAGAGGTTTTGGCAGAGGCACTGGGTGTTTCTCTTGTGGACAGCCAGGGCATATTGCTAGGATGTGTCCTCAGAAGAACACCTCCGGTTTTAATTAGAGGCCAGCAGCATCAGAGCCGATAGTAGGCGATGCAGGGAGATCTCATCGTGTGTTCGCTTCAGTGGATAATCATCAGGCAGTTCATCAGAACACTGTGGTTGAGGCATCAGGTGTGTTGAATAATTCTAGCATTTCTATACTTTTTGATTCTGGTGCATCTGATTCCTTTATATCACCTTTAGTAGTTGAGCGATGTGGTTTGGTGGCAATTAGCCAAGGCGTAAAATGGCATGTCGAATTAGCATCAGGGTCAAGGGTTGTGGTAGAGAAGCTTGTGCAGGATTGCAATTTGAGTATAGGTGAAATGTCAACCAAGGTGGACCTCAGAATTCTGCCACTCGGTTCTTATGATATTTTCTTAGGCATGGACTGGTTGAGTGCACACCGTGCTATGATTGACTGCCGACGTAAAGCAGTACAGTGCACTGATGAATCAGGTAAGGAGGTAGAGATCTTGGGTATTCAGAGACCCATCTCATTACGTATGATCTCTGCCATGCAACTCAAAAGGCACTTCCATCAGGGTTGTCAGCTCTTTGCAGTATCAGTGAGTGACTTGGAATCTAAGGATAGTCAGGGGTTGTCATTGGATGATTACCCCCTTCTTAAGGGTTTTTCTGATGTGTTTCCAGAGGAGATTCCTGGTATGCCGCTAAAGCGAGATGTGGATTTCTGGATTGATCTGGTACCTGGAGCCGAGCCCATATCTTGAGCTCCATATCGGATGACAACACAGGAATTACAGGAACTCCGTCTTCAGTTGGAAGAATTGTTGGCCAAGGGCTTTATCTGCCCAAGTGTTTCTCCTTGGGGAGCACCCATGATATTTGTGAAAAAGAAGGATGGTTCTCTTCGCTTGTGTATTGATTACAGGCAGTTGAATAAGGTAACAGTGAAGAACCGATATCCATTACCCAGAATTGACGACCTCTTCGATCAGATAAAAGGGGCAAAGGTGTTCTCTAAGATTGATCTCAAATCGGGATACCACTAGTTGAGGATTGCAGATGCAGATATTCACAAAATAGCATTTCGAACTCGATACGGACATTACGAGTTCACTGTGATGCCGTTCGGGTTAACGAATGCACCTTCAATCTTTATGACTCTAATGGATGGAGTTTTTCGTACATATTTAGATAAATTCATTCTAGTGTTTCTCGATGACATCCTGATCTATTCTAGGTCGATGGAGGAACATGAAGAACATTTAAAATAGGTGTTGCAGTGCTTAGGGGATAATCAATTGTTTGCCAACCTCAAGAAGTGTGACTTTTATAAGACTAAAGTTCAGTACTTGGGCCATGTGATTTCTGGTGAGGGGATTTCAGTTGATCCTGCAAAGATTCAGGCCATTGTGGATTGGCCCACACCCACAAATGTCTCAGAGATTCGCAGCTTCATGGGACTTGCAGGATATTATAGGTGGTTCGTTCAGGGGTTTTCTAGGTTGGCTCATCCTATCACCTCGTTGCAGAGGAAGGGAAAGAAGTTTCTTTGGTTCGAGCAATGTCAGTTAGCTTTCCAGACTCTGAAGGATAAGTTGACTAGTGCTCCAATCTTAGCAGTTCCTGATCCGGCAGGTGATTTTGTTGTCTGTACAGATGCTTCCTTGGAAGGTTTAGGGGCTGTGTTGATGCAGGAAGGTCGAGTGATTGCTTATGAGTCACAGAAGCTGAAGGACCATGAACTTAATTACCCCACTCGTGATTTAGAGTTGGCCGCAGTTGTGCATGCCTTGGTGAGGTGGAGGCACTTTCTCCTTGGGCATCGGTTTGAGTTGCATACAGATCACCATAGTCTGCAGTACATCTTCACGCAGCCGAACTTGAATGCAAGACAGAGAAGGTGGATGGAATTTTTGTGTGAGTACGACTTTGAGGTGAGATATATTCAAGGTAAGGAGAATGTTGTAGCAGATGCATTGAGCAGACGCAGGCATGAGTTATCCGCTGTGACCCTTGAGGTTGATTTGAAGAGTCAGATTGTTGTAGCTCTTCCTTCTGATGATTGGTATTAGGTAGTGAAGGCAGAGATTGAATCGGGTAGAGCTTTGGAAGGTAAATTTGCAGGATACTCTTTGGATTCAGATGGTGTTTTGCGCTATGCAGGTCGTAGTATGTACCTCCTGCAGAGGGTCTTCGTACCCTTATCTTGTTAGAAGCTCATAGAGCTCCTTATTCGGCACACCCAGGAGTTAAGAAGATGTACGCTGATCTTCGTGCACTATACTTTTGGGCAGGATTGAAGTGTGACATTGCTGATTTTGTGGCTAGGTGTCTTGAATGTCAGAGAGTGAAGGCCGAGCATCATCATCCGACAGGCTTGTTGTAGCTGCATCTTGTTCCAGAGTGGAAGTGGGACATCATTTCTATGGATTTTATAGTTGGGTTGCCTATGTCTTCCAGGCGACACGACACTATCATGGTCACTATTGATAGGTTGACCAAGGTAGCCCATTTCTCTCCTATTCGATCTTCATATACTGCTTCAGTGGTGGCTAAGGTGTTCATGGAGGATATTGTTAGACTACATGGGATACCGCGCAGGATTATTTCTGACAGAGATACAGTATTCACTTCTGCATTATGGACATCCCTTCAGTGGTCCTTAGGGACTAAGTTGAATTTTAGTTCTACCTACCATCCTAAGACAGATGGTTAGACTGAGAGAGTTAATTAGGTGCTTGAGGATATGCTTCATATGTATGTCATGGACCAGTAGTCTCGTTGGGAGGATTACCTGCATTTGGTTGAGTTTGCCTACAATAATGGCTATCACAGTTTGTTTGGCATGGCTCCATTTCAGGCTTTGTATGGTCGTCCTTGTCGTACCCCTCTGAGTTGGGATCGATTAGAGGACAGGGTTCTTCTTGGGCCTGAGATGCTTCGTGACATGGAGCAACAAGTAGCTCGCATCTGAGAGCATCTGGTAGCAACTCAAGATAGGTAGAAGAAATTTGCTGATGCACACAGGGTTGATCGACAGTTTGCTATAGGAGATCGAGTGTTTCTCAGAGTTCGTCCTCAGAAGAGCCCTATTCATTATGGAAAGGGTTCTAAGCTTGCACCCCGTTTCGTGGGTCCGTTTGAGGTGTTGGAGCGTATTGGTCCTGTTGCCTATCGCCTGGCATTGCCACCTAGTCTGTCGCGGATTCACGATGTCTTTCATGTATCTGTTCTTAGGCCTTACTTTCTGGATGTTACTCATGTTCTTGATTGGAATGCTCTACAGGTCGAGGATGGGTAACTAGCTCTAGAGCCCGTGGCCGTGGTGCAACATAGGAGGCTCATACTCAGAGGCAGGGATATTGAGCAGGTGAGGGTCCAGTGGGATCCTAATGATGAGGCTTCAGCGACTTGGGAGGATGCTTCCTGTATGCGAGAATCCTACCCATACTTGTTTTCTGGCTTACAGGAGTAAGCCAGATTTAAGGGGGGGAGGATGTAATAACTCTCCTAGTTGCTTGTTAGACTCAGTAGTGTTATGTTTTGTTTTGATGCTCAGATACTATGATGATACTGTTATTGTTTGATGTGGTTAGTCAGATACTATGATGATACTGTTATTGATTGATATGGTTAGTTGATGCTAGATGATGTTGTTATTTCATTTTGGACATGATTACTTTATATGATATTATGGTTGATTATATCGGTTGATTTTTCTGAATTATGATATGATGCAGTGATTTAATTTAATATGTTATGAGATGATTGTTAGTTAGAAATGTAATTCATTGATTATGCTATAATTGTTAGAATAGGTGTGACGAAGGACAATATAGCATCACTCATTCGCGAGTGCCCTGTTATGTTGCGATTCCTTCTCACAATGCAGTACTTTGATTTAATGCTTTGATATATATGTATATATGCAAATGTACACAACTTCGTTTGTATGCAGGACTGCAGGTACAAGTCTCGATTCCACCTGCTTCGACAGGACAGAGCGAGCACCAAATAACCCAATGGATAAATGTTGATACAGAGGTGACGATGAAGTCCTCCCGTTCCATGATGTCAGGTCGTCTCATTTGTTTGGTATAGTTGATGTTGTGTAATTGTCGTCATTGTCTGTTGTGTTATGTGTTTTGTCTTATTTTATTTATGAGGGCATTTATAGTTATGTTTTAGCTTAATGATTGAAATAAATTATTTATTTTAATGTTGGAGTAAATGGTATTTAAATATTTAAATAATTTAATTATTTTTGAAAATCTTACATTGCAATTAAATAATAAGTAAATATTAAATATGGCTTAATTATTTTAATCAATTAAATTGGTGGTGGATAATTATGTGAATAATTTATTTAAAATAAATATGTAATGTGAGGTGCAAGAAAAGTTGCAAAACAGGAATTAAAGCAATAAAAGAATAAAAAGACAGTGTGAGCCAATAGGAATTGAGAGTTGGGAAAAAGCTAGTTTTAAAGAATTGAGTTTTCTTTTAATCTGGGTTTTTTTGGAGAGTTTTGAAGAATGGGCAATATATTTTATTTAATTATGAATTTTTGAAAAGTTCTCACACACACAGAGAAGATCAGAAAGTTGAAGTTGCTCAGGTCATTGTTGAGTTCGTTCTGGACTAAGGATTGGAATCGGGTTCGAGGGCATCAGAGTCAAGCAGGCATCTTCAGATTTGCATTGGACTCCAGGTTCCTCTCGTAGTCTTCTTCGTACCCTGTCTTTCATCTGTTTGCTTCAGAAAAAGAAAATAGATTTTATTTAAAAAATTGATTTTTGTGAATTTAGAAAACTATTGTTTGAACTAAAAACTAGTGCAAAACATTAGACTGGAAATTTTTAAAGAAGAAGAAGATTATAGTTCTGTTTTCAACCTGTCAAATCAAAAACCGCTATCTGCTGAAACATTTAATTTATCACTGATAGGATTTTAGGAAAATGATCTCTTTGTTGAAAACAATAAATTTTGGGTTTTAGAAATGTATAAATATATATATATTTTAAGTTTGATTAAATCTATTCGTTGTTCTGTATTTTTCTTCTACTCTATTATTTACATTCATCTTCTGTACTTTTACTCAGTGTATTAAAATGAATATATATACACATATATATAAATATATATATATATATATATATATATATATATATATATATATATATATATATATATATATATATAGAAATATATAAATATATATCTGTATATATATATATATTTATTTGGATTTATTTTATTAAGGAAATGCGCTTCGGCCGTCAGCCGTACGACTGTCACTTGAATTCTTTTTAAAATATTGTTCTGAAATCAAAATTTTTCATACAGTAATTTCGTTTATATCAAAATTTGTTTTTAATAAAATTTTATGAAAATAAAATTTAAGTTTGTTTTTTTTGGTATTGTGGGAAGGGAGGGACGGCGCAGCCGTACCTCCCCATCCCCTCTCCCTGCGTGCTGGCTGCAGGGTACATCAGTCAATGGACTGCTGCGCACAGCAGTCACATTGACTACTATGCGCAGTCCTATGGACTGCGCCCAGCCTTTAAGGCTCCAGGCCTTCACTTGTTTGGTGCTTCGGTTTTTTTTATATTGATTTTTTTTTTTTTATATATTTTTAATTATATATATATATTTTAATATATATATATATATATAGTTATTTATTTATTTATTTTTTTATTTTTAGGATATAATTGTAATGTATTTTATAAAATAAATAAATAAATAAATTGAAATTATAATCTTGTTATTTAATATCATTTATTTTAAAAGAGGAATAATGATTATTTAAATTTTAATGTTAAATTATTACATTGTAAAAACATGATTTTATATTGGATTTAAATGTATTAATTTTGTTTAGATCTTGGTAATTTTTTTTATATAGTTTAAATGGGCAATGTTAAATATTATTTTGATTAAATAAATAATCAGACAAGAATTAGCTTTTAGTTGTAATTGTGGATTTAATTGAAATGATCATTTTAGTTACATAATTGGGTTTGGAATCAAACTTAAATGTGCAATTTTGCAAAATGTGATGTGAGTTTTCCTTGTATGTTATGTTTTGCTTTATTTTTTTTGTTGTCGATGTGGGAACCCTATCGTAATTTAATCCTATTCTAGAGGCTTGTGGTTTAAAGTGTATTTACCTTGTTTATGCTTTTTGAGCGTTATTGGGGTTATGTTAGGAAGGATTGGACGGGTTTGCAAGTTTGTTGCTTATGTGCAGTTGCGAGATGGTTAATGCCTCGTGTATTGGATTTTGGTTTTATGACTTATATGTGTTAGTCCAACCCTTTCCTGCTTTGAGATATGTTAGGGGTCATAGGAGGGAGAGTGGCTCTTCGTGGGCGCTGGCACCTCAGGATGAGGAAGGGCTCAGGATAACCCACGAAAGAGTAGTAAACAAGTGATAACCTAAACAATAGATTTAGGGGGTTGGGTAGTAAAACACACAAGATAATAAAACTTTGGATTCCTCGGCTATGCATTAGGGCTACCCTAGACTAGTGATAGACTGAGAAGGCCGTGGTCAGCATAGTCAGAGTCTCGTCTTCATGAGAGACTATTGGCTCCGCATCAGCTACCCTATGGTGCCGGCGCCTCAGTTAGGAGGAAGGGCCAGGAGATCCATAGATGGGTGCCGGCGCCTCAGTTAGAGGAAGGGCCAGGAGAATCCCATGAGAGCTATGCGATGGAACTCTCCACTTGACACCCTTGTTGCTTTGTGTTGTTGCCTCTGGATGTTATCTCTTTGTGATGTTTCTTGTATTCTTGTGAAGTTGATTCATGGTTGTTAAATGATAGTATTTCATGTTATTGTGATGAGTTTCTTGGTTTTTACTTGTTATGTGATTTGTGAACGTCGATGGTTGTGCACTGCATGCTTGAGTTGTACTTGTTTTGTATCATGTTGTTGTTGAGTCGGTTGACATTCATGGTCGGGTTCACTTCCTCATCACCTCTGAGCACGGGGGGTGAGTTACTTGTAATTCACATGGTTGGGTGGAACGTGCTCCGCACCCGTTGGGTTCCCCATCAACGTCTTGTCTTCTCAGCATTCCGCAGTGGAGTTGTACCAGTGATCAGTTGTACTTTATGTTTCATTATTCTTGTATCAATCCCTATGTTGGGAAATTCAATGTAATTCATGTATCAAAGAAAATTGTAATGTAACATTATACCAATGATGTAATAGTTAGGTTCTTTGTAACTCTATTAAGAGATTTATCATGGATGTAATTATGCGATGTTTATCATACTCGCATCATAGCTATCGGATGTATCATTGTATATGGTTATCATAAATTAAATGGTTATGTTATATTCTTTATCTTTATTCTGTTTAGTGGTTGCAATGTAACCTCGCGTGCCCCAGAGAGCCAAGTGTATTAGTGCTATGTGTTATGTTATGTGGTTATGTTTAATGTTATTGCATGTTTACTTTTATTATTTAAAAAAAAAAATTATTCACATTATGTGTGTGTTCTCTGGGGTTTGCACGTCGGGCGTTACATAAATTGTCACCCTTGACAATTTTATCTTATGTTTCCCCCCCTTAAACCATTGGACCTGATTGAGTATGTAATGGCCCACCATGTAACCCTAGAGGAAGTTGCAATTTACTACTCAAATGTACTATTTTTGTTTTGTTTAAGTACAAATAACATGCAAGATCACTATCCATTGCCAACAACCTCTAAGGTTACGAGACTGAGATTACTTAAAACCCAGTCAAGAAACATGCATTAAAAACATAACATTTAATTACTTAACAAATTAAATACTCATACTTCCAAACATGATAAAATTACAACAAAGGCATAAGAGATGCCACATGATTCCAATAATATAATTTACAATATGATTACAAAACTCATTCCCCGAATGAGGTAATTCCAATATATAAGGTTACAAATTACATCTTCCACCTTGATACAAAGAGGGGTAATAAATTACACTAATAACGGAAAGGAATAAAGCATGAAGTACTGGATCCAATGAGCTCTCTAACTGGAAATCTCGTCCACACAAAAAAGAAGATGACCCAATGGATTAAGGTGCACGTTCCACCCAACCATGTGAAACCCAAAGGCTCACCCCCCGTGCTAGGAGATAGTAACAAGGAATTCCTAGGCAAGACCATCCACCACTAGACACGGGATAACTAACACTAACACAACCAACCACATGAACCACACAACCATAAGAATAACACAAGTACAACTCTGACATCACTGACATAGGTCACATTGCTTCCAAAAATAAAATAGATCGAGTATGATAAAAATACCATACACATAAAACCAAATACCAACTGTTGTCATAGAAAGAGTGTCATCACATAGCTTGTCATGGGATCTCCTTTGGGAATCTTCCTAGGCTCCGACCCCCACCATGGGTTATCCTGGTGGCCTCTACTGAATCTCGACACCCATACTCACTCATGTGGAATCAAATACCTCTCATAAGGACAAGATAGATGATCTTGCCATTCTAGGCCTTCCCGTCTCATCCCAATTCTATACAAGCCCTTGTGTCCATGAGTGAGGCTCAATTATCTTAATTAATGTGAAAAACTACCTAACTTCTAAGTACATTAATTTTAGTTATCACTTGATTAAACCACTTATGAAGGTTTCCCAGTTTACCTCTTTGGGCTCTGGCCCCTAACAAAATCCACTCTTCTACTTAACAACAAACAAACATGAAACCAATCCCCAAGGATGCCAAAGGGCATACAAACAAGATAAACAATCACTCCAACTCTAGGAGGAACATATAATGAAAACCCACTCCGAACACTGTAGGCAATAAAATTCAAACCCCTCTCCAACCACTGGAGGCACAAAGCACATAATACACTCCTTCCACAGGAGGCATGAATCACAAAAAACCACTCCTAATCCATAGGATACACAGACCATCCCCATTCATGAAAACCAGTTAATACAATAGGATACAATTATATGCCCTACCTAAGGCAATACAACGGTTGAATAACATACTATGAAAACCCTCAAAATCGAAAGACAACTCAATCTGGAAGACTTCAAAATATGTACTCTATTTTCTCATTGACGCGGAAGAGAGAGAAGGCATAAAGAAAGGCAACTTGATGATTAATCACCTACCTTAGGATTTCCTAAATTCAAGCCAATAAAGAGATATTGTTTATAATCCAATACAAATAATTAAAATTGATTGCATGTAATGCCCGCCGTGCAAACCCTAGAGAACACACACAATGCAAATATTTTTTTTTTAAAAAAATAACAAGAGTGAACATGCAATAACATTAACCATAACCACATAACATATTACATAGCATTAGCACACTTGGTTCTCTGGGGCACGAGAGGTTACTTCGTAACACTAACCATAAATAAAAAAATAAAGATTACAACAATATCATTTATAATGATAACCAAGGATAAGGATACATCCAATAACCATGATGCGAGAATAATAAACATCGCATAATTACATCCATGATACATCTCTTAATAGAGTTACAAATAATCCTAACTATTACATCATTGTTTTAATATTACATTACAATTTTCCTTGACATATGAACTACATTGAATTTCCCAACATGGGAATTGATACAAGAACAATGAAATATGAAGTACAACTGATCACTGGTACAACTCCACTGCGGAAAGTTGAGAAGACAAGACGCTGAAGGGGAACCCAACGGGTGCGAAGCACGTTCCACCCAACCATGTGAATTACAAGTAACTCACCCCCCGTGCTTAGAGGTGAAGAGGAAGTGAACCCGACCATGAATGTCAAATCGACTCAACAACAACATAGTACAAAAAAAAATACAACTCAAGGCATACAATGAGCAACCATCAACGATCACATAATCACATAACAAGTTAACCCCATGAAACTCATCAAAATTACCCAACGTATCAGCAATCATACAAGTAACTACATAGCAATCACAAACCAAAATTCACAAGAATCAGAAACTACATAAAGATTACGATATCCAAAATACACTTCCAAATAAATCTAAACAATAACCAGAATACAATTCCATATAAATCTGAAATAACAATTTAGTACACAATTCCAGAGGCAACCAGAACAAGGTAAACGATTGTCAAGTGGAGAGGGTCATCGCATAGCTCTCATGGGATCCCCTGGCATTTCCTCCAACTGAGGTGCCGACACCCATCTATGGATCCCCTAGCCCTCGAAAATCACATAAAGATACAATATCCAAAAGCAACAACAACCAAGCACAAGGGTGTCAAGTGGAGAGTGTCATCGCATAGCTCTTATGGGATTCTCCTGGCCCTTCCTCCAACTGAGGCGCCGGCACCCATCTATGGATCTCCTGGCCCTTCCTCCTAATTGAGGCGCCGACACCATAGGGTAGCTAATGCGGAGCCGATAATCTCTCGTGAAGATGAGACTACGACTTTGCCAACCACGGCCTTCTCAGTCTATCAGTAGTCTATGGTAGCCCTAGTGTATAGCTGAGGAATCCAATGTTTTATTATCTTGAGTTTTTTAAACTACCCAACCCCCCTAAATTCTATTGGTTAGGTTATCGCTTGTTTAACTACTCTTTCGTGGGTTATCCTGAGCCCTTCCTCATCCTGAGGCGCCAACGCCCACAAAGAGTCACTCTCCCTATGACCCCTAACATAAATCCAAACTAGGCAAGGGTTGTACCGCTACAGACAAAGTAAATAATCTCAAGGCCAAACCATGTGAGGCATTACCCATCTCGCTATAAACACATAATCAAAGTCTCACCAAATTTTGTACAACCCTTTCAAATTAATGATACTAATATCTTGCCATGCCAAGAGCACATAAAATGACGAATATTCACCAACAATAAAACAAGCCTCTGGAAGACTCTAAAAAGGCTTACACTAGGGTTTCCTCAACAAAGAACTAACAATAGTAACAAGATATCGAGAACGAGTCAACAAACATAATGTAGTGAGTGGCAACATCCCAACAAAATCTTCACAATTAAATTTGATACACTCTCGAGTGGTATCCAAGGGAGACCTCTATTTCTCCTCCTAGGTTACCCAACAATACATTACACAACGATCTTACAATTTGACTCAAAACAAACTTAAACAAGATCAATGATTAACACAACAGAACAATCAACCAATGCACAAACTTAATACGGAAATTAGTCCACTCAATAAAGAAATCAATCCAACAATACAATAGAGGCACTACTTTCACGTTTCACATAACTCTTCAACTTGACCACAAGATCTACTCCACACTTCTACATGTTTTATTGATATCCAAAAATACCATTGCACATATAGGTTCATACTCTTAAAAAAAAACACAAACTTATAAATGTATTTCTTATAAAAAGGGCCTAAATAATCTTTCATCAAATTATATATATAATTTTCCAAGTTTCTCTCAATTGCTTGTTTACAAAATATTATGTATATATATATATAGCTAGGTTATCCTTAATATAGTAAATATTAAAAATATTAACTTAATTAATTCACCTAATTAACTAATTCTTTTAAAAGTAATTACTTACATAATTAAGATAATACATGAAGGAAAAATATTTATTTATTTTAAGTCATTCACATAATTGCTAAAAAATTTCAAAAAAAGAATATATATATATAATAAATTAAGGCTTATTTTCTTTTAAAAATATCTATTCTATCAAAATAATCAATTAAACAAATATATTTAAATATATATAATACATATAATTAAACATATATATAAATACTTATTAATTAATACATTAAAATAATTTACTATATTCAAACAATGTTAATAATAAAAATAGTGTATTGCGACTTGTATAACTTTTGTTTTCGGATCTGGGTCTTTCTACAATTTTTACTGAAGGTGCGCCATTAAGTATTTTAACACAAAAAAATCAGCCATACCCAGTTCGTAAATAGTGAGTTATGATGAATTTAGTGACCCTATGTCTCTGCTGTTTTCTACAGGAAAATATTTATTATTTTATCATAGGATTTTATTTTTCCTAATTTATCAGAGGATTTCCTTTGTTTTTCAATCCTACAGAGGTCTTCTAAATTATAAGTGAGATTTTATAAATTATCTATTGTTTCCTTTTCGAATTTTCTACCATTTTAATTTCATTTCCTTAGAGAGGATCTAAGATTTTCACAAGTCTTCTACAAAGATTTTTTTTTAAATTTCACAACGAATTAATAGAAAATATTTCAACATATGTAAATAAATTATCTAATTCTTTTTTTTTTTTTATAATTTTACAAAATTAAAATAAATATCTACAATTTTGTACAGACAATCTTTTAACAACACAATTTAAATAAACATTTAAGATAAAGAACCTGGAGTCCTGCGCTTATTTGAGAATCTGATGATGTTTGCTTGTTCCCGATGGCCTCTACGATGAGTTTCTCCTTCCTGCTTCGAATCTTTTCTTCAGAAAACTGTGCTCAAATCTCGAATTCAAATCCTTAATCCCACGACTCTTTTCAAAGTATTCCCCAAAACAAAAGAATGGAAAAATCCCTTTTGAAAACTTCAGAAGATTAAAAAATAATGTATCACAATTCTTTTTTTTTCAATTCTTGTCTCCATAAAATCTCTCCTCAAAATGTAGCAAAAGATTGAAAATTTCTTTTCCAGATTCAAAAATCCATAATCAATAACTTGTGCCTCTTCTGTATCCCTAATCTTCTGTGTGTGTGAAAACTTACAAAATACATAATTAAATAAAAGATATTCTCCATTTTTTCCAAAAACTCTAAAAATCAAAAATAAAAGAAAACAATTCTTTAAAAGCCCGCTTTTTATCCAGATCTGTATTCTTATTTGCTCCCACAATCTTTTTATTCTTTTATTTGATTTATTGTTTTGATTTCCATTTTTGCAGCTTTTTTTGCACATCACATTACTTATTTAATTTAAATAAATTATTCTAATAATTATCCTCCACCAGATAATTGATTAAAATAATTAAAACACATTTAATATTTAATTATTATTTAATTGAAACACATGATTTTATAAAAATTAAATAAAACATTTAAATATTTTCATACAAATAAATCAACATTAAAAACACAATTATTATCCATATTTAATTAACTAATTCACAACTGATAAAATATCAACATCAATCAAATAATCATAACTTATAAAATACCACATTAATCAAAAGACAACAAAATATAAAACACAACCCATAAATGACGACAATTACAAACATGAACAATACCAAATCAACGAGACGATCTGACATCATGGGACGGGAGGACTTCATCGTCACCTCTGTTTCAACATTTAACCGTTGGGTTATTGGTGCTCGCCCTGTCCTGCTGAAGCAGGTGGAATCGAGACTTGTACCTGTAGTCCTGCATACAAATGAAGTTGTGTACCTGTGCATATATACATATATATAAAATTGAAACATTAAATTAAAGTACTGCATTGTGAGAAGGAATCGCAACATAATAGGGCACTCGCAAACGAGTGATGCCATATTGTCCTTCATCACACCTATTCTAACAATTATAATCAACTGATAAAATAACATTTCTAAACTAACAATTCATCTCATGACATATCTAGTTAAATCACTGCATCATAATATAATTATGAAAATGAACTAACATCTAACCAACCACAATGTCAAATGAAATAATCAAATCCTCAAGTGCATAAACATAATCACCAACAGTCTACTAATGGAATACAACATCATTAAATGTCTAACTATCCAACTCAAACAATATCATCATCGTCACAAGTACCAAACAACCGCATTGAAAAATACCAAATCCTACCAGTAAGAGGAGGGGTATTACATTGCAACTACTCCAAGGTATCTGAAATTATATTTGTAATAACAAAGAATTTAGACTAAAACCTTATCTCCCTATTTCTCCAATTTACACAAAATAATCAAAGCAACTTGCTAGTTAGAATCATTTGATTAAAACAACAATCTTATTTCAACATCCATAATGAATATAATCAACTTAGAATTAACTATATTTAAATACACATATAAGTATATACTTAATGTATATACAAATATATATATATATATATCATTTAAATATATCCATTAAAACTCAACTAACTTGATTATTTAACTCTAAATTTCCTCAATTATACTTTGCTTGAAAATAACTAATTTTGACATAATCTCATTTCCAAACAAAAGGAAATGCAAATCCAAATATTCATTTCAATTTCCCGATTACTACCAAAGTTAAAATCAATTCTCCAATATAAAGAAAAAAAAAATTATAAAAACAATATTTGCATCTTCATAACAAAATAACCATGAATATATTTAAATATACATATATTATTTAAATAAATATATAAAAAAAACATAATTTAAATCCATATATTTGAAATAACCACAGGGGACAGCTGTGGTAACCTACTTTGCCCAACAACAACCATGCAATATTTTTTTATAATTATTATTATTATTTTTGCATAAAAAAAACTGAGCATCCTTGTTTCCTTTTGGGTAAATTTCCCAGAAATAATTACAAAGAAACATAATGAAATAAAATAAAATAAAAACAAGATACATATATGTATAATATATATATATATTATATCCATTCCCAGATTTCAAACAAATTGGGAAATTTTTTAACAGAAACTTACAATAAAAGAGATTCTTTTAACCACAAATCTTATGAACTCAAACTTCTGGAAATTTCAAATTAAACAAAGGGGTTTCAAAGTTTTCTTTCAATCTCTATTGTTTGAATTTCTTCTCCATTTCATTTTTATTGCAAGAATCTATCTTTGTTTTCTCTTCTTCCATGATTTCAAAGAGGTTTCCAGATTTGTTTTCTAAACTTGCATTCAAATTGAAACCAAAATTTCAAAACTTCAAAACAATTAAAACCAGAATAAAACCTGTGATCATGAACTTGAAGAACAAATTGATGTTGAGTTCCTCTGCAGATTCCACTCCTCCACCATTCCATCCCAAGATCTCCACCTTCAAACCAAGATTGAATCCAAAAACCCAAAACCCTCTTTTCTTTTTGCAACCAAATCTCTCCATCCAAAAAAAACCAAGAGTGAAAATAAAACCCAAATGAAATATATTATCTCCCCCAAACTCAAATTCAAATTCAAAAATGAAATTTCATGGCTTCTCCAAATCCTCCCCAAATTGAGTCAACTCTTCTAAAATATCTTTTCCACCCAAAGTTATTGCATTTTTGAAGATATTTGAATTTTAAATAACTTAGAACAAAATTCCAATTTCCAAATAGAATTTACTACATTTAAAATTTTCTTTTCAAACAAAAGAATTTAAACTTTTAAAACTTTCTTTCCAAAAATAAACTAACACTTTTAATTCAAAAGAATAACTTAATCAATTCAACACAATTAATTTAATTAATCAATAAAATAAATCTAATCCGAGATTAAATTATTTTATTAATTACATTAAATTATTTAATAAATTAAATAACATTTTTAACAATATAGCCAAATTTATTTAAATAACAACTTAACTACGAAAGCCATTTATTTACTTTTATATCTTGAATTTAAATAAAACCAAGGTGAAAGGGACAACATATAACAACTACACTTGACTACGACCCGACGACACACCATGACCAAGGGGATGACCTGGCATGGAAAACCTAGCTACTATCTCCTAATCGATTACCATTCATCAATGGACACGCTCAGACTTGTGGAACCAGGTGGAGTCGATGTCGTGTACCTGCAGTCCTGCAACCAAAACGAGTGTCAAGCATGCATATAACATAGTAGACACACCGTGAAGGGGAAATCGTGGAATCACAGACGCTCGCATGCGAGTGATGTAATCCTGTTCCTTTCACCAATACAATATTACTAATTGATGAATCTAACATCAATAATATAATCAAAAGCATAAAGCATCGTTAATTTCAAATATCTGCTAAGCTAATCCAAAGCATGCCTTAATGATAACGTCGGAGTAAAATGCCATCACATCAAAATAGAACATTCACATCGCTTAACAGTTAGCGATCAAATAGCAACCAAGCACCTCAATTCAAGTGTTAATAGAAACAAGGAATAACATAGAAAAACATTGTATGATCAACCGAGCACAAAATGGAGGGGTGTTACAGAGTATTTAATTTCCTAAATTATGCGTTCTATGGTCCATTTTTAATAATTACTGATGAATTGCAAGTGGGAAACAATTATATTTATCTAATACCTTACCCCCGACACTAAAAGTCCTAAAAATACGACCAAGACACTTACGCCGTAGGCATGAGTGCCCCCTATTTTGCCTCCAAATTCAAATATGTTGATGTCGATAATTTATTATTTTCAATTCAATTGTCTAAAGTTGGCTATTAGGATTTAATTTGCCAAAAATTGAATAAATGCCCATAAATACTTAGTTATTGCATCATTTGAAAGACATATAGGAAATTATTGGAGAAATTATGATCAAGAAAATATCAAGAAACTCAAGAGCCACATAGCATAACACACCTTTCTTTCCAATAGAGCTATGTGTTTCATGAGTGTCGAGCATAACACAACCTGCTAGCCTTGTGGAACCCATTATATTACGTGAAAACCTAGCAAATACAACTTGCTAGCTAGTAGATCCATGTGGCTCATGAGTGATTTGGAATAACACAACTTGCTAGTCCTCAAGGAAGCATTCTTTTAACTAAATTTTTTTAGATAGATTATTTTTGGTATTTTGAGACAATTTAAGACTAAGGTCTCTTTGCCTTACCAACTTGAATCCCTTTAGTACTAACCTTGCATTTTATTGTGGTTGTCTCCTTCGTGTTTGCATTGTGTTTGTACTGTGTTTTTGTTCATTTTTTTGTCATCTATATGTCATGTTATGTTATGTGTTCTCATCATGTATGCTTCATGTTTTCTGACATTGTATGTTTGTGTATGTCATTTTACTATATATTACATATGTGTTTTCCTTTGTGCTCATGTTGGTTTGCCATGGAATCTTGGATCTTGGGGGCTTGTGCACCCCCCTAGGTCCTTAGTCATCCTATCAAATCAACATTTGGACAATTGAACCCCTCTTGACATACTTTCTACTTTAGTGTACTCTCACTAAAGTGGGGGATAAATGTACCATCATAAATTGTCACCCTTAACAAGTTCACCTTATGTTTTTACCCCTTTAAATTATTGGACCTAATTGAGTATTTAATTTCCTAAATTATGCATTCTATGGCTCACTTTTAACAATTATTGATGAATTGCAAGCATGAAACAATTACATCTATCTAATACCTTGCCCTCGACACTAAAAGTCCTAGAAAATAGGGCCAAGACACTCACACTCTGGGCATGAGTTTCCCCCTATTTTGGCTCCAAATTTAAATATGTTGGTGTTAGAAATTTATTATTTGTAATTCAATTATCTAAATTTGGCTATTGAGATTTAGTTTGCGGGAAATTGAGTAAATGCCTATAAATAACTAGTTATTGCATCATTTGAAAGACATCTAGGAAATTATTGGAGAAATTATGATCAAGCAAGTATTAAGCAAGTCAATATTATTCATTAGAGGATTTATTGCAGCAATTTAAGATCCAAGTATTATGTCAAAGTGTATGTGAGTTTATACATGTTTATGTTATCATTCTATTTGTGAGATCTAACCCTTGTAGGTCTTCAATGTATTCAAGCAAATCAAGAAAACAAGATCTAAGACCTTGAAGTGATTTGCATGACTTCAGTCCTTCAAGTAAGTCATTGAAGGGTGGTGAGTTGTAGAATTTTGTTGATTCATCATTCCTTCCCATCATTTATCCATTTATCATTGATATTGCCCTTGTGGAAGTGGAAACACTAACATGGGGTTTGACTAAGAAAATCCCCTAAATGGCACAACCCTTCCTCTCTATTTTAATGTGCAAGTTTTAGGTCTAAAGGAGATTGAAGTTTGAAGACCCATTTTTCATTTTTGCAAAAAAAAATCCTAAACCTTGTCAACTCACAAAAACTCACCTATAGAATTATCTGACAATGATCTGACAAAACTTTAGGTAGAAATGGAAGGATTTGATCTGGCATCAAAGGACTACAAAAATAGACCCCAAAAATATCTACAAGGACACTTATGCTCTGGGCACCTATGTCCTCCAAAATCAAGCTCATATTTCAGCTACGAGTGCACAATGTCCTACTTTGTCTTGCTCAATTATCTAAATTTTCCCATGACTTTCAGTGTTTTCTGTATTTGTATCAAAATAGTAAATTTCACTATTAGCCTAGTTAGATCATTTCATTTCATTTCTAATCCATTCTAGATTTTTTCAAGGGTTGGTTGACTCACCTTTTAGGTTCCAAGTCAATCACATACCTTATCAAATCCATCGAACCCTCACTACAATCAAATCTCTAATGAATACATCTTGAAAAAGTGCATAAACCCTAGGGTCAAATCTTGTGGTTTCACTTTTTCTATGTTTCACCTTTATATGTTTTACCTACTCCCTTTTATGGTGGGGCATACAAGTATCAAGGTGTACAAAACTAACCAATGGTGTAACTCCATAGGGATATTAGACTAAAAACCTTTTGGAAGATAAGTGCATTGTTGATCTTATAAAATGATCAATGATTCTATGACTAAGAACTTAAAAGTATTATTTATTTCAATAAAAACAAAATGGAACCACCTCCCAAAATTTTTCATGTCATCATTTGGTCAATGGTTCAATAGAAATATCCTACCACACTAACATATGTTGGAAGAGCTTCACAAGAGATGTAGCCCTTGATACTAGTTCTTTCACTCTTTCTTTTAATTTCCACAAAAAATATGAATAATATTGGGACCACCTACTCACATGGCTCACCACGCTCTTATCCAATAACAAAATTGTTTTGGTTTTTCACACTAAGAACTTCAATAACTTAACTAATCATTAGATCTCCCTTTTATGCAATCAATGACTCTACTTCCTTATGAAATTTTCTTTATAACTATATCACCAAGGGGCCCACTTGAGCTAATGTGTCAACTTCTAAAAAATTTCCAATGAAGAATACTTAGATTGATAAATTATTCCCTTTACACCAACCATGGATATATTAAATGATAAAAAATGCATACCTATGTTGGTGGCATGACCAAAAATAAACTTGCAAAACTACTAAAAAATTCTACTACTTAACAAAATGGATTATGGAGGATATGAAACTTGTGTGACGCTAAATTCCAAAATTGAAGGTTTGAAAATTTTAGAAAAGGGAAAGGATAAATAGAGAGTAGATATCTACATGTGACTAGGATAAATCCTTATATAAGAATCCATATAGCTAGCCACCACATTTACCATGAGGAAATAGAGCATGAACTATTATTTCATGATGTTCAAGAATATATTTTAGAAATAGAAACTACTAGTAGATAAATATAGAGAATCATGAGAAAATTACTTAGCATGATAATGAATAGTTGGAATTACCTTCATGAACTTAGAACTACGTATATTGATCTACAAGCCTAATTTACCCAACAATAATCTCAACTTGTTTAATTACAAAATAATAATGTCAAACAACCTACTCCTATTCAAGCCTTTCATTAGCCTAATCCAACATATCAACACCCTAATTTCTAAAATAGTTGAAGGTTACTCGAAGAAGAAACATGAAAATACCTTACCCTATGAAGCCACCTTTTGGACTAGATAGATACATATAGTTGAAAACAACCTATAATAATGTCAACTTGTTCAATTACAAAATAATAATGTCAAACAACCTACTCCTATTCAAGCCTTTCATTAGCCTAATCCAACATATCAACGCCCTAATTTCTAAAATAGTTGAAGGTTACTTGAAGAAGAAACATGCAAAGACCTTACCCTATGAAGCCACATTTTGGACTAGATAGATATATATAGTTGAAAACAACCTATAATAATCTCAGCTTGTTCAATTACAAAATAATAATGTCAAACAACCTACTCTTATTCAAGCCTTTCATTAGCCTAATCCAACATTTCAATGCCCTAATTTCTAAAATAGTTGAAGGTTACTCGAAGAAGAAACATGCAAAGACCTTACCCTATGAAGCCACCTTTTGGACTAGAGAGATATATATAGTTAAAAACTTATGGAGTTATAAACTACTCAAACCTAGTGGCTAATGAAATTAAAGGTAAAATTCTAAAATTCCAAGGAAATAATGTAATTATCATAGAAGAGAAATTAAACCATTTTATCAAAATAGCTGATCATTATGAGTTAGATGATAAATATTCCATAATTAAATTATTTTCCCAATCTTTAGAGGAAAGTGGTAGAGATTAGTATGGAAGTAGGCTTGATCAAGCTGCTAAAGCTCATGGAATAAATTCTTGATATTTTTCAAATATAATATGGAGATAAGGCATATCTTAAATTTATTATTCACGAGTTAACTACTATAAGAAGTGAATTTGTTATTATAATTTATTGCTAAAATGGAAAAGATGTCTCATAATCTAGGGGAAATGAATCAATGTGATTTGTTATTTCTTTAATTCAAAATAGGTTTCTATCTAAGAGATAAGGACTATTAGACTTAAGATAATTTTATGCCATAGCTATAAATATTGAGAGAAATAGAAGGAGCTTTGGTAAGCACATTAAGAGAGAAAAAATGAAATATCTCCACCTAAGAAGAATCATTGTAGTAAACCACCATCCATAAATGACTATGTATACAAGCTTGTGGTTGACTTAATGGAATTTCCTTATAGAGTGGGAATAAATGATAAAGGGTTATCGCCTCTTGGAGATGAGAAACTCAATCTTAAAAATCCACAACTAGTTGATAGAGCTTAAAATTTAGATATAAATAAGAACCCAAATCAAGGTGGCTACCGTATAACTAGAGGCTCCCAAATTATAGATCACATAGGAGAGATACTTTAGATGCATTGAGAAGAGATGAGATTAGTATGTAAGATATTTTTCTTTGGTTTGAACCACTTTACTTGCAAAACAATCCTAATATATATGTAGTGACCACTAGATTATTAGAAAATTAAGGTTAAGACTATGAAGATGAATATAAAATTCAGCAACACGATGAGGGATTCCATGCATATGATTATGTGGATACACTTGATCAACATTAGAATAATTTTAACTACATTAATGCATCAAAGTAATATGAGATGATATTGCATGGTCCATTACTCACCTCACAGAGATAAACCTTGAAAAGAAGATACAAAAGCTCTAACTATCACTATAATTACTTAAATTCAAAGTGATTGTGATTTAAGAAGAAAGTGGACACTAATCATAGATCTTCTTTAGTAAAACCAAATAAGGACCATTTTCAATAAAACGTAACTTTGATACTAATATTGAGGCGAAATATATAGCCATAAATATTCAAGAGAAAAGAAGAGATCCTATTTTGAACTGAATAGTTCAAAAAAATTCTAAAGGTAAAATATCAAATTTGTATTTGACCAACATTGATATCTATAAGGTAAACAATATAGTTTTTTTAATTAAATAATGGGACCAAGCTCATTAGTTCAAATAAATTTAGAGAAAGATGATGGTTATAAACACATAAAAAGTAATTTGGTATTTAAAAAAATAATTCAACATATCCCTAATATAAAATTGATAATAGTACTTGACTTTGCCCATTTACTAGCTATATAGGATTGATACAACTTATGTTCTATTCTAACTAAAGGTACATGCACTTTTGAACAAGATACTAAAGGTCCTTGAGCATAAAAATATTAGGTTAGCCTTTTTGACTATCCCTTCAATACATGGTGATCAACCCAAATATTGCTTAAATTATCTTCAAATTGATCTAAATATGCAAGAACTACCTAAGGTATTTCTAAGAACATCCTTGGTTGAGATTCTAATCATTGTAGATCCATTTTTCACACAATTTATTATTAATAGATGGATTATACATAATTGCATGTCAAATAGAGGAAATAAACTCTTTTATTAAATTAAATTCTTTAGTTTATCAACCTTATTTCTACTATTATAAGTGGAAAGAGAGTATATTTTATTACTACAAAATAACCTAATTTATAGTTGGATGGATTGAATTAGAATTTTAGTTGGAAATTACTAATATGAAAATCAAAATGGAAAATCATGGTGTAGGGATGTTACCATGATGTTAAATGATTTTATCCTTTTATAGATCAAACATCTAGATAGGAAAAATAAAAAGGATAGAAGAAAAACATTATGAAACTTTAAAAATAAGGAAAGAAACAAGGTAGTATGTGAAAATAATTAAAAATTATGTCTATATAATAGTTGCTTGAAACAATAGGAAGGGAAACAAGAAGTGCAAATAAAATATAATGTATTGAATATTTTCACTTAGATTGAGATGATAGCAAGGAAAATAAAGATTCTTAAGACTATACATGATCTTATCAAAATGGTCAAAGTCCTTATTTTGATATTTTATCATCTATAGGTAATCAAAAAAAGTGGTGTGTAAATTTAGCCTAGCTTGTGACTGAATCTAAAATGTAGTAACAATGTGAACATTGATTAAAATGTAGTAACAATGTGAACATTGATTATAGTAATATAATTTAGAAATATTTATCACTATGCTAAGTGTGTGAAAGGAGATAAATATAAAACTCAAATTTGAATAGTGCTAGTAGTGATAAAAAACTGATGATTTTAAAGATAATCTTAATGTGTAAGATAAAAAAGAAAATTAAAATTATATCTTTGATTTTCTTGAAATAAAGAGGTAAGATGAATCCTAGAGGAGAGTTATGCTTTTGAGAAAAGGAAGACAAAGAGAAGTTATATGAATTTCTTATAGAGAAGAAAGGAAAAGAAAAATTAGAAGATAATTTCCTTTATGAGAGAGATAATAATAGAGAGACTTTTAATAATTCAAAAAAAAAAAGAGATCAATCTCACATTTCTTTCCAATATTAAAGAGTGAAGATAAAAATAAAAAATAAAATCTATATTCAAAGAAGAAGAAAGATTTCTTTGCTTCCTTAAAAGATAAGAGGCAAAAAAAAATCCCAAAAGAATAAGTAAGAAACTAAAAGGGCTAGTACAAATACGAAGGAAAGAATAATCTGAAAAATATTGTTAGTATGCTTTCAATAATAAAAATAAAAATGGGATCAAGCAAGTTTTAGAAACAATGAAGACAATCTTTGTACAAGTAGAGATTCTCACACTAATAAATTCCCTCATAGAAAATCAAAGCTTCAATAGATATAACATGAATAACAATTTTGGGAAAGGTATCTCAACCTTGCATCATAATATTTTGATTCATTAATATTTATATGTATTTATTCTTTTGGCCTCATATGGGGAAATGAGCCATTCCACCTTTATTGGCATATTTTTCATGTGGTAGATACATTGGGAAGTGTGTAAGTGGTTGTAACAATATCTAATATAATTATGATGTGTAAGAGAGTTGTTGACATTGTAAGATAGGAGATCTTAAGATAGATTCTTGTGATGTATAAGAGCATGCTTATAAGGGAAATATATTAGAATCTTGACCGATTCAAGGAACATCTTTGCATAGATATTATGGAACCAAAAATGGAGTGCCCTATTTGAGGACTCAAATATGGTTTATGAAAACTCTTGACATGTATAATAAATATACTTATTTTAGTAGATTGGATTCTTATTGGATATGGGGCATTGAAATTTGACGAAATTGGGCACCATATTTGTGGGTGGTATTTTACCATGGTAATGGGCTTCAATTTGTCATTTCTTGTATTTTATCTTCTTGAATTTGGGTGCTTGGAACAAAGGATGTATGGTTCATTTGAAAGGATTTTTTATGCTACCAAGTTTTCTCCAAGATTGTGTTGATTATTCTCTTGTGAAGGCTTAACTTTAATATTATATTGTATCCAAATAGGTATTATGAATACATTGGTTTGATTTTTGGAGGTTAGGTTCTTTCTTGAAATAGTTTTTTCCCAAAATAAACATTATGTAATTGTGGTGTATATTTTATGAGTTTATTTTCCTTTGAAACTACTAAATCATATTTTGTTTCATTTCTCCTCATTTTCTAGTGTAGAATTTTTTTATGCTATCAATTTCCTTTCATTTGGTATCAAATCTTGATCAACTTTGTTTCCTAGGTGGTAGTAAAAATATTTTTGGACTAATATTGGTTTGAGTGGGAGCCTTATGAAAAATATTTTTCTTTTCAAGGAAATGGAAAGTGCATCATGGTTTACGATGGATTAGTTTAATGGTAAAAATTTTGAGGTATGGAAGCTCAAGCTGATGGATCTATTAATATACAAATATATATGGATGATTGTATTCATAATTAAACCTACAAGGATGAAGGATGAACACTATAATGTGTTAGATTGGAAAGAAAAAAATCCCATTCAATATAATTTGTTAGATTTAGTTATCTTAAATTTTTTGGAGAGCCCTCAACTAAATCCCTCTCAAATTTAGAAAATTTGCACTAGAATAAATCCTTAGTGAATAAGTTTTTCCTATGGGATAAGATGTATACCTTGAAGATTGGTGATGGGGACTCAATTGTTAAGAACCTAAATGCATTTAACTCTAATTTTAGTTATAATTGTTTTATGTAAGGATGGAAGAAGAAAAATGATGCATGGTTATATTATGTTATTTGTGCAATTAATGAGACAATCCAACAATTTATATTGGAAGTACTACTTGTTGGAAGGTTGATGAAGTTTTTCATTGATGATGTTGATTGGTAACATGAGCATGGTTGGTGTGGAAGGTACATAACAGTGAGTTATAGTGTTTTCATTGATATCAACATTGTTGTGAATCATTTTGATCAATCCTAACAAATATTGGAGTTGTTAAGGAAGACATTTTTGCAAGATGATTTGGTCTAGAAAGATCAATTATTTGGAAATTTCACTAAGTGTCAAATTTGTTAGTATAGTGTAATAGTGTGTCAGTTTTTGGGTCTGCACCACTCCACAAATGAAGGTTTCACTCTATGCTTCTAACATAGGTTTTTTGGATGTTAGATGTACCTAATTCCAATATTTCATCATGTTTCGGCAAGTGGATTGAGAGATATGAGTAATAGAGTTCATCCTGACATATTATAGTTATTCTTTGCATAGTGTGTTCATGTGGGAGAATCTGCAATTCTCTGTAATGAGTTTTTGGCCTTACAGTGTTGAAGATAAGTTGCTAAATGTTAGAAGAGCGTAAATTCCAAATGGTATCAAGTTTTTAGGTCCATGTGTCAAGATATGGATACACAAATGAAGGTTTTTGCTATTAGGTCTTATGCGAAGCTGACCTAATATGTTTGATGCTATGCAAAGGTTGAATATGTGTTGCTATCTGATGTGGGATCTATTATAAGTCTTTTCTAACCTATCTTAAGATTTTTTGAGTTTTAAATTTTTGTACATTATGTGCATGAAAATTTGAAGCTGAAAATGTATATTTTGATTGTTACATCTAATTAGGTAGACCTAATTGATGTTATGTTTGATGTGGATATATAAGTTGGATTGTTTTTGGTGTCTTGAAAAAAAAGGAAAGTAATATGTGATGTGTATGATGCAAATTTGAGAATATTAGTGTGAAGTTAAATTATGAACGTTAAGTTGAAGATCATAATTGTGCGAATATAAAGCATGGCATAGTGTTGAATCAAAATCAGATAAAGCTTATTTATTGTGCTTCATTGGAACTGTAATCATACATATATTAGATGCAATTGTAAAAATTCAAAAATAGTTCATGAGCCATCATCTCTCTTCTATATTTTTCTCTGTGGACAGTGAGTCCACCTTCAGTGAGTTTCTATAAATATACTATAATCAATTATAATATATTGTGAGCTAACGCTCACCATGGTTTTTCCCATTCTAGGTTTTCCATGCAAAAATCTTGGTGTTCATGTGTTATGTGATATTGTGGATGTTTCATGAATTCTTTCCTTATTGTAGTTGAATATGATTTGGTAATTGGATGTTTAATATTTGAATGGTTTAAGAGAATATTGATTCCCCCCTCTCAGTATTTTGGGTGTTCAACAATTGGTATAAGAGCTTGGTTCCTTGGAAGGAGCTTAACCACTTTGGGAAGGTCTTGGAGATTGAACATATGGATGATAGAAAATTTCCTATTCCTCCGAAAGAGATTCATAATGTTGATTTTATAGTTCAAAAGATTACATCTTTGACAAAGATGGAGAACTCAAAGTTTCTCTTGAAGATCTAGAAAGAACTAAAAGTGAAAATAGAGATTTGAAATAAAATATCAAAGAAGAAAATGAGTGTATCAGAAAATTGAGAGAGAAAATCAAGAAGTTCAAAGAAAGGCATAAGGAATTCAATGAATAATTGAAACAAGCAAATGAAAGCATCACTAGACTAAAAGTGCAAGTTGAAGAAAATAAAAGAGTTGAGGAATGTTTGAATGTAATGATGAAAATAAAATTAGAGGAGTGTATAAAACTTTAACAAGAAGTGGTAAACCTAAGATCAATCTGGAAAAAGAAAGAAGTCATGAAGAAAAATTCAAAATGAGTTCTACAATGCTTGATGAGATGATTGTGGGTCAAAAATCATCCAAAAAAGGTGGCTTAGGATTTGAAAAAGGTGAAATCTCAAAAGTAGATAAAACATCTAATGCAGAAGAGAAGACCAATAAACCAAAGAAGACTAAAGACAAGAAGAACAGTGGAAAGATCTAGAATCAAAGAAATGAAGCTAGAAGACCACCAATAAGACAAAAAAATGCATATAGGTACCCATCTTTCAATGGTTTTTGTTATTCTTGCAATAAATTTGGACATAAAACAATGGAATGTAGAACTAGAATGAATCATAATGTTCCATCCTTTTCTGGTCAATGTTTTACATGCAAAAGATTTGGTCATAGAGCAAGTGAATGTAAAATTCAAATGATGAATGGCTATAACAATGGTAGAATGACTCAATCTTTTAATGGTTATTGTTATACATGCTATAGATTTGGACAAAAAGATAATCCATGTAGATCTAGATTGAATGGAAGGAATACTATTTAGAAGAATACCACATGTAACAATTGTAGTAGACCTGGACACATTACCAAGTTTTGTAGAAGCAAAAATACAAGGAAGGATAATCTGGTTAAAAAGAATGAACTAGTTTAAAAGGTTGATCTAGTTGAAATAAAGAAGGAAATGGAAAAGATTTGGAGAAATAAGGAAGAGATAGAAGACAAGGGAGAATCTGTACCATCCTCCGATGCATATGTTTCCTCTAGAAACTAAGCCAAGAGCTATGGATTAGAGGGAGTTTTAATGGATATCTTTTGTCCCTTGTCAAAAAAGAGGTGTTGAGGTCTAAGCACAAAGATATGTGATGTAGATCAACATGCTTGATCTATTAGTGAAGTTTGTGAAAGAAAATATGACGATGCAGAAGTTTGCAAAGTTTCAAAAGTTGTTTGTGTATATAGATGAAGTGTTGCTAGCTTTATGTGCTGAAGCATTTAATGTAGAATTATGTCAAATTGAAAGGTTATAAGAAAATTCATTAATGAAAAATAATTTCACAAAATCATTCGAGAATGAGCAGAGTAGTGAGAAGAGAATTCAAAGTATATAAGGTAATTTGAGATTCAAAGCATTGAAATCCTAGTTCAATGAATGAAGTAAAAAGGTATTTCACAAATCTTGTGTGCCCTAGTTTTTAGAAATCTTTGTTTGAAAGTAGTTTAAATCTATATTGCAATGGCTACACCAAGGGTCATAGAGGTTACAAAGAAACCACAACAAAAATTCAAAATGTATCCCGTGAAAGCCATATATGATGACCCATTAGGTGCATTCTCTCATATTCCATATGGGATTCTATCAACTGAAGATATTAGGGCTTATATTCATGGAAAAATGGAAGAACATTCACCCACTAAGTTAAGTGATATATGGGAAAATGAGTTAACAGGAGACAACTTCACTCTAAAACTAGAATACAAAAACCTAGTAGATAAGAAACTGGATGTGTGACAATGGTTCCCTAATTTATTTTATGATATTGAGTGGATCATAGTGGATTTGAGTAGAATACATGATCAATTTGCTAGATTGATATGCCAAATATGATCACTAAGGAAGTAATAAGAGAAGTCACTAGTCTATACTCCATTGGACCCATCCCTGTTTTGAAGTCTATTAAAAATGAAGTGGTTATGTAGAAAATAGGTGCAACATATGACAAGAGAGCACTTGCATTAAATCCCATCAAGAATCTAGTTGTGAGATACACAACTATGATGATCGACAATCAAATTTATTATAAAATGAAGACAATTCTATATCTGCCACCATAGTCAATGTGGTATATGAGATGGTAGAAAATGGTGTAGATTAGGAACTATGTGAGTTTCTTAGATAATAATTAATGGAGAATTTCAAGCAAACTAAGGAAAAGAAATACGTGTTTAAGTATGGCACCTTGGTTATGTGCTTACTCTTTTATTTCTTGAAGGATCTGTTGAACACCCAAAATACTAAGAGGGGGGTGAATCAGTATTCCATTAAACCATTCAGCTAAAAACCGCCCAATTATTAAAGCATATATAACTTTAGATAAGAATGAATACATTGAAAATAACATAACACCATAAGACACACCAACACTAGTTTTTTACATGGAAAACCCAAAATGGGAAAAACCATGGTGAGCGTTAACTCACAATACAATATATCCAAATATAGCATATTACAAAGGCTCACTACCAGGACACACTGTCCTTAAAGGCTCATAGCCTAAAATAATTTAAAAAATAGATTATGACTCACTACCAAGAGATGAAATTAGATAGAATGCACCTTGTCCTAGAGTTTAGTTCCAGTGAAGCATAGTATATGAAACACTTCTTTGTAAGTGTATACAACACATCTGTCTGCACATACAGACAACTTCACACATTTGTAGAATGTAGCAATCCTTGATTACTCTGACATTTCTCATTTCCCTTCACACACACACACCATCTCATCTCTTGTCTCTCTTTGCTATCTCAAAAATGTCACATATATACCACATATAATCAAATACACCAAATAGGTTAGTCTAATTGGAGTAACCCCATTTCAAATCAAAACCAAGTCTGTCGACATTATCCTAAAAAACACATTCATCTTCACATGTAATATGTGATATTAGTTGGCATGTACCTATGATAGGCCCCTTTATCATTTGCAACACATATTTAACTCCTTAACACCAATTCATAATTAGGTTAGTTAGAGTTAGACCTAAAGCATCAAAACTCCAAACGTATATGCAAATCATCAAACATGTAACACAAAAACTAGTTAACACATTGAATTCTCCTTTATATGACACCAAATAACTTATCTTCAACACCACAAGGAAAAATAATTAATCATGAGAAAATATGGAATCTCCCACAACAATGCATTGTATAGAAACTCATTGTAGTCTTCAAAACATAACACTGATATTCATACCTTTAGTATGCATTCACATATCATCACAAAAATTTGTTGTAAGATGCATCTTGTAGTCACAAGTCTATGTACAAAGTCTTGTAGTGATATCTTTCTTTGAGGTGAAATACAGGCCAAAAAATATTGACATACTGAACTAGTATATAAGCAAAACAATATTTTCCAAACTATTGGTAGTTGTATCTTTCCAACCATATAGCCAAGTCAACTGAAATCTTGTCAATGGATGTAGATGATGTAAAAATAGAACATAATTATAGCTTTTGAATGAGTCATACAAAAATAAGGTAATCTAGACCAAAATACCGGATCAACAAACTTCCATTACTAGAGCAACTATTGAACTATACAAGCAATGTACATCAATGACACTCATCAAATTCCATTGTTGACATCAATGAAAATCCTCCAATTTATAACAATCTCCCCCTTTGTCATTGATGGCAACACATGATGTGAAAACCATCAAAATTTCTTTCTTCTCAACTTTTCATTTTTTTTCAAAAACTTTTCACATGATACTCTCTCCTTCACATGGTACCTTCTCTCCCCCTTTGACATCAATGGTAAAGGAGAAAAATATATTGAATGATTTAACAATTTCCTTTACATACCTAAATCCTCCCCTTGAGGAGTACATACACAACAATAGTTGTGAATATTCAACCAGAGGTAATTGTCCCTTGAAGTTTTCTAAGAGTACTTGTCCAAGAGGATTTCCCTTCATCCCAAAGCTTCTTTGCTTCAGATAAGGCTTTGCATAGATAATTAAGGTAAACTAGGACAACTTTTCCTTCAACTAGAGTCCTGAGAGTAACATTCAAGTTTAGAATTCTGTCAGCCAAAGAAAGAGCATAATAAACATGTGTGCACTTGATCTTTATTAGATCTATGAGCTTTCCATATTTTTCAATCATCTCTCCTTTCTCCTTACGTGAAGCAAGATATTCTTCATACAACTTTTTTAAACCATACCAAGTTTGATCATCCATATCAAGAGTTGTATTAAAGGTTTTGGATGCATACTTTATTTGAGTCTCAATTGTGTCCTCAACAACCTTGAATCTTTGAATCACATCAAGTCATGTCCAAAAAAATGAGAATATACTTTTGGCTTCTTTCTCACACTCTTGAACCTCTTTAAGTCTCTCTGCAATGTGTAGAACTTCACCTATCTTCAATTTCCATCAATCCTTTTTCTTTGACCCAAGTGACCATTTCACTTACTGTTTGAGTCTTTAGTTCTTTGAATTTATTAGTTAATGAATTTTTGCTTTCCATAATAGACTAAGAAGAACTGGTGACTACTCTGGGAACTATCTGAAGATGCACTTTCCTAGCTAGTTGCTTAAGTCTCCTTGGAGATGGCTCAATCTGAGCAAATAATGCATGAACCTTAGTAACTTTTCTCTTTTCTCTAGAGGTAGACATTGATTTAATAGAGATCAACTCAGATTTTTCAAGAATTTCTCAAGCTATTTCAGTATAAGTCCCAAAATCTAGGTTTGTTGGGATCTCGAGGGTTGTTGATTAGCATTTCAATACAACTAGCAACATAATCCTTTTCAATCTCATACCCTAGATCAGGAATCCATGAGCTTCTCAGTGCAACTACCTTGATAATGCAACTATCAGTAGATACCAAAAATGTTATATCATCCCTATATTTTGTGACTACCTCTCTTGAAATTCTCCGTCTTTTGTTCATTATTCTCTAGAATTTTCCAAAGAATGCAGCAAGGGCATCTCCCTATGCATCTAAGTATCCAATATTTCTCATTAATTCTCTAATATTATGAGCAATCAGCTTGGTATTTATCCAAACAACTTCTCCTATTCCAAGAAATTCTCTCATAAAGTAGAAGGTTAGACATAATATCAATGTTCCATATCTAAATGTGCATTTCTTCTTCTTGATGTCATTCAAATTTTCCAATAGTTGTTGCAAGAGAAACTCAAAAAGATCATATTCTATCCTTTTCTCAACCATTTCTACTGCTAAGTTAATTGCGGAGGTAGAGACATCATTATTACCAAAAATTAGGTGTGAAATAACCAAACTTGCATACTAGACGATCGAATTAGTAATTCCAGTACCTATGTTCTTTATTAATCCCTTTGTCAAGATTACATTTAGGAGTAGGTCCGGTGGATAATAAACCAGTAACATCTCTAATTGCTTCTCTAGATATCATATATGGATTGTCAAGCCACATAGATTGATCATGAAGTTTTCTAAGTGCCAATCTAATACATCTCTCTTCATTGCTAAAGTTTGAAAGTTGATCCCACACATCTAAATCCATCTTTGTAAGCAAGTTGTGTTCCAGTTCAAGGTAAAGTATTCTCCACTTAATTATTCAAACCATAATATGCATGCTTTTCCATAGGTAGGTTCTTCCAATTTTCTATGAATATATATCCCAATGTCTTCATTTGGAATAACACCAAGTGGAACTTCCAAAAATGTCCCCAAAGGGTCAAGTTCTAGGGTTTTAACATGGTACATTTTTAAGTTGTGGTTCCAATCTCACTGAATTTTCTATGACTCGAGGTACATCCATCATATTCAACAAAATTCAATAAATAATTCAAAGGGAATAGTGTATAGTAGCAACAACTTACCTCTTCCCTACACACCAAATCCAAAAATTGAAATTCCACGATATGGAAACACTCTGGTCTCTTCAAGATTTCCCTACATGCTTCTTCTCTTCCAAAAATGATTTTTATCGAATGATTTTTCTTTAAAATACTTAAATTTATTTCTTTGATCCCAATTTCTTTAGTAATAAATGCTTCATACCACAAGTAGATTTCCTCAGAATTAGTGTATACTTCCATCTTTTCAAGTTTTACAGAATTCATTCTTCACACATTTGCACCTAAAATTCCTTTCACATGAAATATTTAATTTTGTCACCTTTAATAAATGCATTTATGTCACAACATGACACCATGTATCAAAAAGGGGATATTAAATTTTTTGATTATTGCTCCCCCTAAGCCACTGCCTAGATTTAATTTTTAACGAAATTGTCTGCATCGAAGGGCAACACAAATGAGATTGATACTTCTAATTTTACTTTCTTTTTATATTCTCCTTCCTTTCTCCAAATCCTTTCCATTTCCTTCTTAACCTCTGTTGGATAAATCTTAGTGATTGGTTCATATCTTTTAACTAGATAGTCACTTTTCATATTTCTACTTTTGTAGTCTCTCACAAAGTGTCCCAAATTGTTGCAATCATAACAAACAACATTCTTCCATCCAAATTGTCCTTTATCCAATCTATATCTACATTAGTTATCCTTGTGTCTAAATAAATTGCAATGATAACAGTATCCTTTGAAAGGATAATTCATTCAATTCAACATGTAACCTCTGCATTCTATAGCTTTATGTCAAATACTTTTGCACTTAAAAAATTGACTAGTGAATGATAAAGCATTTTGATTCATTCCATTACTTTGTTTTATTTTATTTCCACAATATTTTTCCCTATGTCCAAAATTATTGCAAGAATAATATATACCATTAAAAGATAAGTACCTTTGAGCATTAGGCTGTTTGATAGGAGTCCTTTTGGTATTGCATCTATAATTCTTCAATTGTCTACCATTGATTTGATTCTTCCTTTAATTGTCAATTAGGTTAGGGGATTGGTTTTCCTTTGAACTTTGTCCTTCCTCAAATACCAAATCACTTTTATCCTTAGAGGGTTTTTTCCCTATAATCAGTTCATCTAACCTTGTAGAACTGGTTTTGAATTTGTTCTCATGAGCTCTTTCCTTCTCCAGATCTGATCTCAGGATCACCACCTCTTGTTCAAGCTTAGCACATTCATCCATATTTCTTTGAATTTTAGATTTTTGATAGTCTTCAATTCTTATCTTTTCTTCCACTTGTTCTTTTAGTTTCTTAATGCACTCATTTGCTTCCTTCAGGAAATCCTTCAAATCTTTGTTTTCTTCTTCTATTCTGTCGAGATCTTCAAGAGCAATTTCAAGTTCACCATTATCTAAGAAAAAATCTACTTTAGTATGTTTAGCAAGAATCTCTTTTATAGGAATCATAAATCTTTTATCTTCCATGTATTGAAATTTCAAGACCTTCCTCAAGCTGTTAGACTTCTTCAGAGGAACCAAGCTCTGACACCAATTGTTGAACACCCAAAATACTAAGAGGCGGGGTGAATCAATATTTCATTAAACCATTCAGCTATGAACCAACCAATTATTAAAGCATATTTAACTACAGATAAGAATGAATACATTGAAAAGAACATAACACCATAAGACACATCAACACCAAATTTTTATGTGGAAAACCCAAAATGGGAAAAACCACGGTGAGGGTTAGCTCACAATATAATATATCTGGATATAGAATATTACAAAGGCTCACTACTAGGACACATTGTCCTTAAAGGCTCATAACTTGAAAGAATTTACAAAACAAAGTATGGCTCCCTGCCAAGAGATGAAATGAGATAGAATGCACCTTCCTTGTGTTGGAGTTTAGTTCTAGTGAAGCATAATTTATGAAACACTTCTTTGTAAGTGTATACAACATATCTTCCTACTCATACATACAACTTTGCATATTTGTAGCATATAGCAATCCTTGATTACTTTGAAATTTTTCATTTCCCTTCGTACACACACCATCTCATCTCTTGTATTTCTCTTCTATCTCAAAAGTGTTCACATATATATACCATATATAATCAAATACACCAATAGGTCAGCCTAATTGGATTAACCCCATTTCAAATCAAAACCAAGTCTATCGGTATTATCCAAAAAAAAACATTCATCTTCGCATGTAATATGTGACATTAGTTAGCATGGACCTATGATAGGTGCCTTTATCATTCACAACACATACTTAACTCCTTAACACCAATTCATAATTAGGTTGGCCAGAGTTAGACCTAAAACATCAAAACTCCGAACATATATGTAACTCATAAAATGTGTAACATAAAAACTTGTTAACACATTGAATTCTCCTTTAGATGACACCAAATAACTTATCTTCAACACCACAAGGTAAAATTATTAATCATGAGAAAATGTGGAATCTCAGGCCACAACAATGCACTATATAGGAACTCACTGTAGTCTTCAGAACAAAACATTGTGATTCATACCCTATGTATGCATTTAGAAATCATCACAAAAATTTGGTGTAAGATGCATCCTATAGTAACAAGTATATGTACAGAGTCCTATAGTGATATCATTCTTTGAGGTGAAATCCAGACCAAAAAAAATTGACGTACTGAACCAGTATATAAGTAGAACACTATTTTCCAAACTACTAGAAGTTGTATCGTTCCAACCATATAGCCAATTCAATTGAAGTCTTGTCAATGGATGTAGATGATGTCGGGATAGAAGATAATGCTATCTTCTAAATGATTCATACAAAAATAAGGTAATATAGACCAGAATACCCAATCAACAAACTTCCATTGCCATAGCAACTATTGAACTATACAAGCAATGTACATCAATGACATCCAAATTCCATTGTGACAATTATCCAAATTCCATTGTTGAAATAAATGAAAATCCTCCAATTTCCAATAGGATCTTCCCATTATTGGAAGTGTAACCTGGACAAAGTGAATGCCAATTGCACATCAAATTGCAGATCATATGAGGAACCTTGGAGATGTCAAAGCACGATATGATTCCCTTACTACTTTCTTTGCAGTATTCTAGAAAAGAATGCATGAGAGAGAGAATCCTAAGGACAATTATTGAAAGATACAAAAATTATATCACATTCCTTGTGTGATGTGAAAATACTAGTATTGGACAAATTGCGCTTGATCCATGAAGAATTGAAGCATAACAGAGCCACCAATACTCAAATCTCAACAAGATCAATCAAATAAAATTAAAACTAAACATTTCATCAAAACCTAACATACTAAATCATGAAATCTTTCAAAACATCTACTCCAATCCATCTAAAACTTATCTTGTTGTGGAATTTGTGTTGTGTTGATGTGGAACGACGACCCTTTCCCAATCCCATGATTAGTGAGCCTGTTTCAGTCGATTCTATTGATGAGAATCGATGAAACCATAGTGATTGAAGTATGAAAACCTAGATTATGATATAAATGAACATGATGCAAGCTAAGTTACCATGATTTTATGCTACAAATAATCTAATTATGCTATTGCTAAGATAATCTAAGCTAAGATTATGCTAAAAGATGAAAACCTTAATTCATATACAAGCTAAGATGGATGCATAAAAGCCATTAATCAATGCTCTAATATATTATGAAATGAAAATGAACTAAAAAAAGATAAAAAGTAAGTAAAAGATGAATGTGTATGTGAGTGAATTCAACAACATAAGTTTGCAATTGAAAGATGGATGCTTTTTTCTCCAAATAGTGACCTATTTATAGGAGAGCAAATGAGGAATGAAGGGTTGAGATCAAAAAGCTTAATCAACAGTTCAAGATGAAGGGGATGAGAGGCATGGATCATAGATTCTCATCAATGGTTGAGAATGCATGATGAAAGTTAATAAGGGCTCACCCTTGCGTCAAAAAAACACACTTTTGACTTGCTCACACAGGTCAAAGGTAACTTGCTAAAGAGGTTGAAAGTTAACTTGTATTTGAAGCTAAGTGAGTTGATTGGAGAAGAGAGTATATTTCTTAGAATATTCCTTTTGGGTGAGGAAAAAGGTAATTTACAAATTAAAACAAATTTTTAATTGTGAAAAAAGGTAATTTACAAATTAAAACAAATTTTTAATTGTTGAAAAAGGAGGATAAAGAATATTCCATGGGAATATTCCCTTTGATTAGAAGAAAATTAGTTTAATTGCTAATTAAACAAGGTTTAATTTATGTAATTAGGGAATTAGAAGAATTAAGAATTTTTATTAAATTAGATGATTTAATAAATAGGGAAGGGGTGAAATGATATTTAATTAAATAACTTAGGGTTATTTAATTTGTAAGAACTTATGAAAAGAAACAATAGGATCAAGAGATCAAAGATAGCACACAATAGAGGGAGAAGATGAGAGAATATGATATTGTATTCTCAATATGCATGAAGATGGTCAATTACAAGCATGTACAAGGCTTTATTATAAAGGAAAGCTAGGACAAAATGAAGGGCCATGAATGAGACAAGTGTCCCAATCATGTGCAGGGTAGGTAGAAAGAAATATCAGATAATTCCATGAAAAGTGGATCACCCACCTAAAGTGGAGATAAAAAGGTGATAACTAGATCACACCACAAAGAGTGGAATTTCTCCTACACACACTTCCCTAAGTGTCCAACGCATATCTCTCAATGTATGCAAAACCTAGATGCAAGATGAAAATAACTAGGTGTCACAAGTGCAACCTATAATGATATGCATTCCCTAAGTAAGCTTAAGTAAAGTGTAATAATTAAAATACTTATTTACACCAACACCCCCCCTTAAGTGCAACTGGGGGAATGAAGACTTAATCTAATCATGCAAGATAAGATGCAAGATGGGTCGCGACAACTAGGCCATGTTAGGTACCCATGTAAAAAATGCAATCTTTGACAAGTGAGGAAAGGGAGAAAACCTCATGGGAAAAAATCCCCCTCAAAAGAGAGAATAAAACAAATGAATGTACAAATGAAGAAGGAAAAAATCCCAAGATGAGGAAAAAGTACCCCCCATTAAAGAGAAGAAGAAGAGAGACAAGGCAGCCCCCCTTGAATGTTGAATCTCCTGCAATGATGGTAGAAGCTCGACATTGACTACTGAAGATGATCCAATCTTGCCGAACAACATTCCTCCCCTTAGGAAGAAACAAAACCATTGATGTATGTAGGATATCAAGAATATGGATGATGTGTGATGATGTCTTTGAAGCATGCTCAAGTGTCTCCATGTCGATGTCGAAAGTTTACACACACCAAATAGGCATTCTAGACTACACTGCTGAAGAGGACAATCCAACATCTAGTAGAGATGAATGTAGAACATGATCCAAAGGTGCATGAATGAAGTCTCCCCAATATACAAGTGAAGGAAGAACCCTCAAAATGTAAGGAGTCTTTGAAATCTATTCAAATTTCCCTATGTTGATGCTGGAAGATGCCTTTTCCAAACCATGTGAAGCTGTAATGGTAAGTGCAATGGTCATAGTGTAGTCATGTCCTGTAACCTATGAGAACCCCTTTGCAACAACACTCCCATCTACTGAAAAAGACAACTCAAGATATAGCAAGGATGAAGGTGGAACATACTCCAAAGATGCAAGTGTCTCCTTAGGAGAGAAAGTGGCCTCCAACTGTTGTACATATGCATATACAATCACATCAACCTTGAAAGACTGATCATGTAGAGGAGGGTCAAAGTGTTCCCTCGCAAAAACTGAAGAAGAATCACCTTCATCAAAGAGAAGATGTAAGTAATCAAAATTTTCTCCCAAATCTACAATGTGGGACTCCACAAACAAGCTACCAATGTCTATCAAGTAGTCATCCCATGAAATTGCTGCTGGAAGACAAGGTATACACTGTTGCACTGAATCACAAGGCATTGAAACTGGTAGAACACAAGTATCATCAGGTACATCAGTCAATGTACGAGATGGAATATCAAAAATAGGCTCAAGAACCTTAGGAGTAGTGAGCACTCCAAGATTCAAGTAACCATACTCATTCTCCTCAAGTGTGTCCACACTAGGGTGAACTATGTCATCTATAGGAGAAAAATATGAGAAGGTGTAGAACCGAGAATGATGATCAACCTCCCCAACTGCAACAAGAGCCTTGCTATGCAAAACCCAAACAATGAAAAAATTTGGTGTGAACTTTACACTCTTTCCTGTACCACTATGTATAATCTGATAGATGGAAAGGATGTTCCTTGACAAAGTAGGCACACATAGAACATCATTAAATGCTCCACCTTCAATGTCAATAGACCCCTTCCCACAAACTGCCAAAGAAGTGTTGTTGGCCATCAAAATGGGTGGTGATGAACAAGAATCAAATGAAGAGAACATATCCTTGGAAGAAGTCATATGATGTGAAGCTCTTGAATCAAGGATCCACCTATCTAAATTGGAATTTGCAACTACAACAAATGCTTGCCCCTTACGTTTCTCATGTTGAGATGATGTATATGAAGGATATGAGCTTGATGTTGTTGCCATGAGAGTTGTACCTTTTCCCTTAGAAGTAGAAGTGGAAGGAGATGAGTCCTTCTCCCGATATGCATTTGGAATGTTGATGTTGTTCTTCTTGAGGATGTTTTTCAACTCATCAATTTTCTTAGTATGACAATAATGCTCCTCATGAGAAATTTTTTTGTAGTATGCACATGTTGGTTTCTCCTTCTTGCTTGAATTGTTGTTCTTTGAAGAAGATGATGATAAGCCTTGTTATGGAGGAGTGTATTTTTTGTTCTCTCCTTGTGGCTTTGGTGAAGATTGATTTTGGCCTTTCCCTTTGCCTTGCTTGTTGTTTCCATGATTGACCACCAATGCTTTTGAAGTTGAAGACTTGAGAATGTCCATTTTCATCAACTTGTTTTGCTCAAGAATCAAAAGATCTGTGAGAGCCTCAAAATATGGTGATGTGAAGTTACTAATTGTCAATCGTTCAGTCTGAAAACTTGAAACAAAGGCTACATACTCAACTGGAAGCTTTTCCAACAAGTTGAAGACCAATTGATCATCCTCTTTCTCAACACCACAATCCTTTAGTTGTGCTCTTAGCTCATTTGAATTAGTGACATAATCTTGAATGGTGTCAAAATCCTTGGGATCAAGGCTTAGGAGATCATGTTCAAGCTTGTATCCCTTAACCTTATCAACCTTTCCATACAAAGTAGCAAGCTTATCCCAAGCTTCCTTGGCTATAGTACATTTATCAACATGAAAAATGAGATCGCTTGAAATGAACTTTCTAAGTGTACCCAATGCCATAAAATTTTTATAGATCCAATCCATATATGCAATTGGATCTTCCTTAGGATTTGAAGGTGTAGTTATGGTTCCATCAATGTAGTAAATTAAACCTTTTTCCATAGTTTACTCCATGGACATACTTTCCATGTAGCATAATTATGTGTAGTTAAGAGTGGAACTTTAGATGAACCCATGATGGAATGCAAGAGCACAAGAGAGAAGATAGGCACAATCACACAAGATACACCCCCCCAAATTCACTCAATCAAAGTACCTCCCCCCCCCCCAAAAAAAAGATGATTTTGGAACTTTATAATGCAATGCGTGTACAATAGGCCACTTGCAACTTGGATAAGTGGAATTATTATTTTTAATTTACAAATTTCCACAAATAGGTTGAGAATAGACTAGAACAATGAAGCAAAGACCTGAATTGAGATCTATGCAATATAAGTGCCAAGTAGGCCAAAAAGGACCATATGCTGAAAGCAAAAAATCCACTCCAGATCGCTACAAAATAATTGTAGATTCAAGAAGTAGACAAAAAATCATGCACTTTAAAAAAAATGGCACATAAAAGTGTTTGTATGTGCCTGTACGGAGCCTCAGAAGTTGCAAAAATGAGGATTGGATAGGTATCGTATTGAAAAACTACAAATTATGGAAAATATGTCTACCAAAATTAGAAACTGAGCACACAACTACGAAGTACATGAAAAATTAGCCCAAATAAAAAAAAAATTGCTCAAAAAAAGGAGATAAAATGAGCAAGTTATGAGCCTTCAAAGTCGAACTACGAAATCAAAAACTCCATTGGTGAGGGGGGAAATTTTTTTTAGACTACTGATGTCAGAAAAACACTGTGTTAAATTTGACAGTCACCCAAGCATCAAAAAAGAATATGCCTCTAGCCATTAGAATATGCTCAAAATGGAATATGCTGATGGAATCTCAAATATTCTGTGAATCAGAATCTAGAATATTCCTTAACTGCGATTGAAGGAATCTTCGGGATTCTCCAAATATTTTGTACGCCATGGAAATTTTTGCTAGGTTTTGTAAATAGCCGACTAGATTTTTTCCGCTGGTTCTTTTGAAGGTACCCATCGCTGATTTTATTTCACTGCTGGTTGAGGCTTTGACTTGACCATTGGAATTTTCTAATGGATGCCAAAATTATGTTGACCGCCGATGGTGGAGTAGGAGGGCTGCGTGGCTTGGCCTCCGCATTCCACGTGGCACCCATGGAGGGCTTACAATATGCTATGTATGTATCGACTGCGGGTACCACTATACCCTGAGGTCTAGGGACTGTATGTCAGCGAACTACAATTTTATATTTTATTTTTAAAATAATTTTTTTTTACAATAAAAAAATACTGAGTTTTTTTTATTTTTTTTATTTTTACAAAATAAAAAGATCCCAAATACAAATTTTTCCATGGGATTTTTAATTTTTCTATAAAAATTTTCAATTTACAAAAATATTGAAATTGGAAATTTTTTGAGAAAATATTTTTCTAGAACTATAGAAAAATTGGAAAAATACCCAAATTGGCAAATTTTTTTGATCTGGAGCTCCTGATGTTGGATTTCGATGAAACGAAAGGAAATCCCAACTAGAAATGGCCTTCTGAATCCAAATTTGAGGTCAGATTTGGTCTAGGATGCACCAAACTGTCACTGCTCAGATTTTCCTCTTGACCACCTTCACACAAACTAAGATCTCCCAACAAAGGCCATCCAAAGAACCTCCAATTGCTTTGATACCATGTAAGAACTTATGAAAAGCAACAATATGATCAATAGATCAAAGATAGCACAAAATGGAGGGAGAAGATGAGCACAAAATGGAGGGAGAAGATGAGAGAATATGATATTGTATTCTCAATATGCATGAAGATGTTCAATTACAAGCATGTACAAAGCTTTCTTATAAAGGCAAGCTAGGACACATTGAAGGGCCATGAATGAGACAAGTGTCCCAATCATGTGCAGGGTAGGTAGAAAGAAATATTAGATAATTCCATGAAAGGTGGATCACCCACCTAAAGTGGAGATAAAAAGGTGATAACTAGATCACACCGCAAAGAGTGGAATTTCTCCTACACACACTTCCCTAAGTGCCCAACTCATATCTCTCAATGTATGTACAAACCTAGATGCAAGATGCAAATAACTAGGTGTCACAAGTGCAACCTATAAGGATATGCATTCCCTAAGTAAGCTTAAGTAAAGTGTAATAAGTAAAATACTTATTCACACCAACATAATTAAATAAGATGACTTAGGGAATTAAATTAAGTATTTTGATGTATTTAATTTAATGAGATGAAGTGTTAGTGCGAAAAGAAATTAATTAACCTAATTAAATTAATTAGGTCAATAGATGAAAATGATGCAATTAATTAATTAGCTAGAATAATTAAATTAATTAAGCGAAAATAGGTTGGATTAAAGAGGAAACGATGTTAGTAAATCCAATTTAAATATATGACATCGATTAGGACATTTTTCAGTGTCTACATTTTTCCCCTCTTTGAAGCGAGGTACCTACTGCTTCATTTGAAAGAATAACACTTTTTAGATTAAAAATGCTACCCAAATCAAAAAATATTTTTTTTTGGGTTTTTAGATGCCCCAATAGAAGCATAAAACTGACCCCTTGGCTCCTCGAGAAATCGGGAGGAAATTTTGAATTTTGGGTCAATTTCTCGACAAAGGTTCAAAAGCTACCCCAAGGGTTCAAAAAGCTTCTAGGATGCAAGAATAATGCCAAAAATTCCAAAAATGATGCAAAATTAGTTCCAAATTGACAAAATTGGTGAAAACAATAATAAACCCCATTATTAATGTTAAATTAGGGCAAAAATCCCTAATTTTCTAGCTTAAATAGGCCAAAAAGGGTCATTTTCAATTCATTTGTGCATTCACACTTAAGGAATTCTTGCGATTTGAGCTCTGACCCTTCAAGGAAATGGTGTGCTGAGAGCTTCCCAGACACATCTCTGATTGATTTCAAGAGTTCTAGTGGCTTCCAGGTGCAAGACTACCATTATGTGATTCAAAACTTGATTTGAAATTTAAAATTTCAATGCATTTATTAGGCGTTAGAATTTAGATTATGGCGGTGTCGCTATATAGCGATGCCCAAACTTAAATCGATGATGCCCATATCATTTTTAGCAACACATATGTATATGGCAATGCTTCTCTCGATTTAAAATTAGGGTTTCTAATTTTAAATGGTGACGCGGGCTTATTTGGAGACACGCTGATTTAGAAATTAGGGTTAGGTCAGTCCAAAACCTAAATCAAGACGCTAACTTATCTGGCTACACATTTTCCAATTTGAAATTTTAAATGCATCAAACATCGCTATTTGAATTTTAAATATAGCTACGCTATTGTAAATAGTGACGCTATTATGATTTCTGAGCCAAAAATTCCAAACAACTTCAAATTTTGATGATTTCTTGACACTGTGTGCTTCATGGGTGCAAGAGGTCTTCCCACCATTGATGTCGAGGGAGCACATGCCCATAGTTCTGGAGAGATTAGGTTATCTTTTAGAGTTGTGCAAAGAGCACTTGAGAGAGATTGTATTGTGGTACATTGCATATGCACCCGTTATTAAGACTCATTTGGTGATGATGACAGCTCTGTGTGAGAGATGGCATAGTGAGACCTTGTCCTTCCACCTTCTAATAGGGGAGGTGATATTTACTTTGGAGGACATGTGGTGGATATTGTGTTTGCCTATCCATGATGATCATGTGATTTATGACACCAATGTTGGGTTTGATGCATGCCTTGAGGTGATGTAGATGGACCAGATTGCATTGGTCACATCTCAGATTGATTTAGAGACATATAGAGGTCATGCACTGACCTTTAGATTGATCATCACAACCATTATTTCAAGTTTGGTGGCTCCAGATAGATGTGGAATATTCTTTAGCCTAGGATGGGGCTTGGTGTGGCACCAGATGTGACACAAGATGACTCTTTTTATGTGGGGGCCCGTGATGCTAGCCTCATTATACCATGATTTACATGATTTTTTTATTGTGATGGGAGAGCCCTCAGTGCAGGGCTTACTCTACTTCACATCTAGGCATGTGAGCACATTGTCATGCTTCGAACGATTGTATAGATGGAAAATGTGGAGTTGGATGATCCCGTCATTTGGCGATATCGAGGTGCCATTACTCTGAGGCACACTGGATAGATTAGGATCTTGTAGTAGAGACGGGTTATAGATGATATGATAGTGTTTCGCTGGCACCCATGGCTTCAGATGCCACCATGGTTTGATGATATTCAATAGTTATACTTTGCTAGAAAGATCCATTACATGTAGGTTCAAGAACATATGATGATCGAGAGATATCTCCCTAACAGGGTGGCCAAATAGTTTAGAGATGTACAGGATAGGCACGGTGATGCATACAAGGCCATTTTTTGCCAGATCGGCCAGAGAGGCTCCCACATGGGGATTGACTATTTTGGATGTAGAGGCCATTGAGAGTTTTCGACAGTTAAGGTCAATCTGTAGCACAAACCACTTCAACATATGATGCATGGTTCATCCCACCAAGGCAAATTATAGATCCGGTAGGTGCTCCTCCCCGAGAGAGACTGTGAGGTAGAGGTACCAAGGGTAGGGGATAGGGAGGATAGGATGGCCAGGATGGATAGGTTCCAGGGACTCCTTTGATTGTGCAACTAGGACCACCACCACCACTAGATGCGCGAGATGCACAGATTTAGCAACTGCAATAGTAGGTGTAGTCATTGACTAGTGAGCGGGACCAGGCCTGCTAGTAGGTTTTGGCTCTTACTATTGAGCGAGACCAGGCTCGTTAGTAGGTGATTGTGGTGAAAACATAGAGAGATGCGATGTTGTAGAGGGTACATGCTATCATAGGAGAGATGGATCAGGAGGTGGCTAGGTGGCAACATATTGAGGTTATGGTGGAAGCGCACATGGTTGGACTGTGTTAGGGAGGTTATATAGAGAGGCTATCATAGAGGTTGCATACTATAGGAAACATTATCACCGGGATGTTCTAGTGGCTCTTCATCAGCCATATTTTTCTTAGCACAACAATGCATGTACCTATGTAGAGGATCAGCATGAGAGGTAGGCTAGAGAGGGTAGCAGCCACCAAGACTAGCTTTTTGATGTATACACTTTTTGATTTTTTCCCATTCTTTATCACTGATATACATTCATGGGCTCCTTTTTGATAGCCTCATGGATATTGTACTTATCATCGATGTACATACACTGATCCATATTTTGTACCATGACACATTTTTTGATATATCTATGATACGGATACAGATGATTCATGCTATGATGTGTTCACTTTATTTCATGTGTGGATGATGTATGGATGCTTATATATGATCATGTATGGATGCATTTTATTTTATGCCTATGTGATATGCAATGATCATGATATGGATGGATGCAATGTTATATTCTTTTTCATTATCTTTTCATGATATGATATGGATGGATGATTATGATATGTAGATGTTATGGATGCAAATGATGTGGATGCATTTCTTTTTGTATATTTTCTATGCATGTTTTATGATGATGATGTATGCATATGGATGTATGGATACAAATGCTTATGATAAGCAATGATTTAAGATGCGTAGAATAACAAATCTATATTATTCATCACAACTTAAATGGTTATGCAGAATGTATGATGTGATATGCAATGATTATGCTGATGGATGTTATGATTATGATATGATTATGAGATGCATGTATGTTGATGGTTTGTGGATGCATGATGGATGCATTGATGATGTTTTTTTTGAATTTCATGATACCAGGTTAGCGTGGAGAGAAGATAGAAGAATAAAGAATGAATGACTGTTTCTGATGATGATTGCTTCAAAAGATCTAACAAGTCCTTGATCCATTGAGACTTTATTAGAGATGGTGGTGAGACGATGAAAAATATAGGATGAAATGCTGGATGGGGTTCTCACACTTCAAGATTGGCATTTTCTGTCGTTCCTTATTGTTTGATATAACACATAGACACGATGCATCAAGGTATTGATAATCAGGATAGCGTTGTATCTAGTGTAATAGAATTTGACTTGACAAATATATAGGATAGTTCTTGTTCACACCTTGACATACAGAAATGTTGTTGGAATGCAAGTTAGAAGCTTAGAACATATTGGACCAAAGCATACGCAATAGTCAACAACATACTCCAAATGACCTTCCTACACACAACTAAGCAAGTATGCGCCAAGATTATTTTACAAGAGTATCCACAAGCACAAAAAATGAAAGATAATGATTGATGCCCCATTCCTTTCTCTCTAAATCATTTTAGATAGACATCATCAAGAGGTCCTCGAAATGGGTTATTAAGATAAATCATAAGAAAAAATCAAAGACAAGAAATCAATGTTATGTATAGCTCTTGCCTAGTTTAAGTTTAGCTAAAGTGATATCTGATACTGATTTCCATCATAGGAAGGATACATCCTAGGACATGTTGATTAGAGGTTGTTTGATGTTGGGATGATGATGCCAAGATGAGCCATTGCTATAAAATTCATTGACATATTTACTTGTGATTTAGACTTTAGATTTAGACTTTTAGGTTCGCACTTTATGACTTGCTATGTTTGTTTTCTACTTGTTTCACCAAAGGTTGAAGGTGACTATTGTTTATTATGGATAAAAGTTTTTGTGGGTGAAAGCGAGATGGGATGGATGGGTTTTGGTTTTTTTCTAGAATATTTCAATGTTTTTGACCTATTTTGAAGTGTTTTGAGGTTGTTTTTGGTCTTTTTGAATGTTTATATGAATGTTTAGGATTTTCAGATTTTTTGAGATTGTTTAGGGTTTTCTGAGATTTGTGAGGCTTTTTAAGTCTTTTGGACATTTTATATTTTTTTTGGATTTTTCAATTTTCAAATGTTCTTGTATTTTCAAAATATTTGGATGTTTAGGTTTTTTGAAATATTTGGATATTTTTGGATTTTCTAAATATTTGGATGTTTAGGGTTTTCAAGATGCTTTGATGTTTTTGGATTTTTCAAAATATTTGGATGTTTAGGGTTTTCTAAGTTTCTGAGTTTCGACCAAGAACCTAACCTAAAGACCTAGGGGCCTTAGGGACTGATCAAAGATTAGCCTTGCCTACATTATACACATAGAGACCACATAGTTCGACTAACTTGACCAATTTACAAGACAAATATATGAATAGATGAGAGACGACAATTTATTATGATGGACTGCTAAAGGACTAGCCTAGGGTGTCTCGGGGGCACATCAATGATGGCCTTTCCTACGTTCAAGCTCAAAGACAATGTAGTTCGACAAAGAGGTAGTGTTTTTTAGATTTTTTGATGTTTGACCTTTTTAGGGATTTTGATGTTTTTCAGATGTTTTGGATTTTATCCTTTACAATTTTCTAAATGATTTTTGGATTTTTACTGTATAGGATTTTGCAATTTTTTTTGGATTTTTTGGATAAGATTTTATGAATTTTTTTTATGTTTTCTAATAAGATGTCCCATGACCTCAAGATATACAAGAACATGATTGTGACGCATAACGAAATTCCCCTAGTGTGATATGTTATCCTACTTTGATAAAGGGAGGAAAGACTGACCTTGGGAATATGCCAAGTAGTGCTAAAGGGTTCACAATACCTTATAGTGACAAGCCATGATAAGGATGCTGATGAGGGATGAATGGCGATGCAAAGAATGATAGGCCAAAAGAGCCAAAGAATTTATGGAGATGCCTTATTTATGCAAGGCACATGTTTTCCAGGTTTTCACCAAGGTACTTTCCCAAAGTGCCACCTAAGTGGTTTTCACTAGAGGCTGAATTTTTTTCTTTACTTTTTTCAATCCTTTTTCTCATTTTTTGATTTTTTTGTATTTTATGATTTACACCTTTCATGTTTAGGGATAATTTTTTTTGAGATGCAAGCTGTTGATTGGCTCCTGCAAGGGTTCACCTTCAAGGGTTGACAGTTGCTATGCTCCTGATCCGTAGCTTGCTGTGATGAAAAATGGACCCAACCAATTAGGCTCAAACTTTCCTTTATTGTCTTGATCTGGAAGATTCTTATGATTTTTATTTAAGACAAGATCACCTACCTAGAATGACTGACATTTGATTCTCTTGTTATAGCTCCATTTTAGTCAGTTTTGATATACTTGCAAGTGATTAAGGGTGTTGGTGTAAATAAGTATTTTACTTATTTCACTTTACTTAAGCTTACTTAGGGAATGCATATTATTATAGGTTGCACTTGTGACACCTAGTTATTTGCATCTTGCATCTAGGTTTGTTCATACATTGAGAGATATGAGTTGGACACTTAGGGAAGTGTGTGTAGGATAAATTCCACTCTTTGTGGTGTGATGTAGTTATCACCTTTTTATCTCCACTTTTTGTGGCATGATAATTCCACTTTAGGTGGGTGTTCCACCTTTCATAGAATTATCTAATATGTCACTCTACCTACCCTGCACATGATTAGGACACTTGTCTCATTCATGTCCCTTCATTGTGTCCTAGCTTGCCTTTATAAGCAAGCCTTGTACATGCTTGTAATTGTCTATCTTCATGCATATTGAGAATACAATCATCATATTCTCTCATCTTGTCTCTCTCTTTTGTGCTATGTTTAGTCTCTTGATCCTATTTTTTCTTTTCATAAGTTCTTACATGGTATCAGAGCAGTTGGAGGTCCTTTGCATAACTATTGTTGGGAGATCTTAGTTCGTGTGAAGGTGGTCAAGAGGAAAATTTGAGGAGCAACAACATTTTGGTGTGTCCTAGACCAGATATGACCTAAAATTCAGATTTAGAAGGTTGTTTGCAATTAGAGTAGCCTTTTGTTTCATCAAAATCCATCATCGGGAGCTCTAGATCGAAAAAAATCACCAATTTGGGTATTTTTTCAAATTTTTTAATTTTTCAATAGTTTTGAAAAAATTACTCCTCAAAAAAATTCGTTAGAATATTTTTGAATTTTTTTTTAGAGAAATTAAAATCCCATTTAATTTTCTAAAATTTTGTATTTGGGGTTTTATTTTTTATAAATCAAAAAATTGTATTTGCTTTTTTTTATTTTTATAAATAAAAAAATATCAAAAAGTTTTTAAAAATAAAAAAGGTAGAAATAGAATTTTCTGCAGACATTTTAGCAATACAAGGTACTGCATAAAAGGCAATACCCAACTGTGGACCCGCCGACCCCACACGGTGCCACGTGACATGCCACCATTTTCCCACACAGGTACTGTACGCGGCCGATACTCCATCCACCCACGCCATTCACAGTGGGCCTCATTCACCATTGGCACCCGACCACTCCATTCAAGAACCGAAAACCACTAATCTTCATCAACGGGTAGTTCATTAGAAATCTAGTGGCTTTTATAAAATTTGGAAATTTTTTCAAATTTTGGCATCAAAAAAATTCCATCAGCAGCAATAAGTGTGAAGATTCTAGTGCCTAAAGAATATTTGGTCAGAATATTCCTCTGAGATTCCTACAGCCCGCGCAGACCCATGACGTTCAAGCAAACATCAAATTTTAAGCCAAGGAAGTTGGAGAATATTCTGCATAGAGGAGCATATTATTTTTTTACACTCAAAAGGCCATCAATTTTAATCACCTATAATGTTGACGTGAACATTTTCTAAAAAAAATTTCACCTTCACCAATGGAGTTTTTGATTTTGTAGTCTGACTTCAAATGCCCATATCTTGCTCATTTTAACTCCTTTTTGTAAGAAATATTTTTTGATTTGGACTAATTTTTCGTGTACTTCATAGCTATGTGCTCGATTTCTAATTTTGGTGGACAAATTTTCCATATTTTTTAGTTTTTAACACTATACCTATCCAATCCTCATTTCTGCAACTTTCAGGGCTTCGTACAGGCACACACAAACTCCTTTTTAGGTTCCTTTTTTTTGAAAGTGCATAATTTTTTGTCTACTTGAATCTGCAATTAGTTTGAAGCGATCTTGAGTGGATTTTATACTTTCAACATATGGTCTTTTTTTGGCCTATTTGGCACTTGTATTGCATATATTTGAATTTAGGTATTTGCTTCATTGTTCTAGTGTATTCTCAACCTATTTGTGGCAAGTTGTAAATCAGAAATCATAAGTTCACTTAGCCAAGTTGTAAGTGGCCTATTGTACATGCATTGCATTATAAAGTGCCAAAATCATCTTTTTTTTGGGGGGGGGTGTCTATTTTGTTATTGTGCCTATTTTCTCTCTTGTTCTCTTGCATTCCATCATGGGTTCATCTATAGTTCCACTCTTAGCTGCACATAATTATGCTACATGAAAAGTACATGCATGGAGTAAACTAATGGAAAAAGGTTTAATTTACTATATTGATGGAACCATAACTGCACCTTCGGATCCTAAGTCAGATCCAATTGCATATATGGATTGGCTCACTAAAAATTCTATGGCATTGGGTACACTAAGAAAGTTCATTTCAAATGATCTCATTTTCCATGTTGATAAATGTACTACAACCAAGGAAGCTTGGGATAAGCTTGCTACTTTGTATGGAAAGGTTGATAAGGTTAAGGGATACAAGCTTGAACATGATCTCCTCAGCCTTGATCCCAAGTATTTTCACACCATTCAGGATTATGTCACTAAGGAAAATGAGCTAAGAGCACAACTAAAAGATTGTGGTATTAAGAAAGAGGATGATCAGCTGGTCTTCAACTTGTTGGACAAGCTTCCATCTGAGTATGCAGCCTTTGTTTCAAGTTTTCAGACTCAAAGGTTAACTTGATAAGCAACTTCACATCACCATCTTTTGAGGATCTCATAGATCATTTGATTCTTGAGCAAAATAAGTTGATGAAAATGGGAATTCTCAAGTCTTCAACTTCAAAACCATTGGTGGTCAATCATGGAAACAACAAGCAAGGAAAAGGCCAAAAGAAATCTTCACCAAAGCCACAAGGAGAGAACAAACAATCCACTCCTCCACAACAAAGCTCAACTTCAGCTTCGTCAAGTAAGTACAACTATTCAAGCAAGAGGGAGAAATCAACATGTGCCTATTGCAAAAATTTTGGTCATGAAGAGCATTGTTGTCATGTTAAGCAAATTGATGAGTTGAAAAATATCCTTAAGAAGAACAACATCAACTTGCCAGTTGCATATTAGGACTCCTATCCTTCCACTTCTTCTTCTAAGGGAAAAGTCACAACTCTCATGGCAACAACATCAAGCTCATCTCCTTCATCTACATCATTTCAACATGAGAAACATAAAGGGAAAGCATTTCTTGTAGTTGCAGATTCCAATTTAGATAGGTGGATCCTTGATTCAGGAGCTTCACATCATATGACTTCTTCCAAGGATATGTTCTCTTCATTTGATTCTTGTTCATCACCACCCATTTTGATGGCCAACAACACTTCTTTGGAAGTTTGTGGGAAGGGGTCTATTGACATTGAAGGTGGAGCATTTAATGATGTTCAATGTGTACCTACTTTGTCAAGGAACATCCTTTCCATATATCAGATTACACATAGTGGTACAAGAAAAAGTGGAGTTCACACCAGATTCTGTCATTGTTCAGGATTTGCATAACAAGGCTCTTGTTGCAATTGGGGAGGTTGATCATCGTTATTTGTTCTACACCTTCTCCAACTAGGCCATGTTAGGTACTCATGTACAAATGCAATGTAATCTCTCATAAAATAGAGACAAGGAGAAAACCATGTGGGAAAAAACTCCCCCCCAAAAGAGAGATGAAAAAAACTGCACTCAAAAAGATGAGAAGGAAAAACCTCAAGTGAGGAAAAAGCCCCCCCAAAAAAAGAGAATGAAGAAGTCAAGTGACCTCCTCTAATGAAACATCCTACAGCCCCAAGAGAGCTCACAAATGATGATAGATACTCTCGGTGAAGGGTTTGGTGAAGATATTTGCAACCTACTGTGTTGTAGGACAATATTGCAAATCAATGACCTACTCCTGTATCAGCTCCCGAATGTAGTGCATATGAATCTCAATGTGTTTGGTCCTCTAATGTTGAACTAGATTCTTTGAGATCTGGATGGCACTCTGATTGTCACAATGAATGACTGTAGGACATGGAATCATGAAGCCAAACCCGGTGAGAATATTCTGAAGCCAAATAGCCTCAGTAGCAGCATTAACAACCCCTCAATACTCAGTCTCAGTCAAAGAAAGAGCAATAACATACTGCTTCTTACTCTGACAACAAATGGGGCCAGAACCAAGATGGAAGTTGTAGCCAGAAGTGGACTTATGATCATCATGATCACCAGCTCAATCAAAATTTGTATATCCCACCAAGGTAAGTCTTTTACTTATTGCATAGTGAATCCCATGATGACGTGTAGCCTATATGTAATACAAGATGCATTTGGTTGCTTTCCAATGAAGCTCACGTGGTTCCTACATAAAGCATGAAACCATGCCAATTGCAAAGGAGATATCAAGGTGTGTGTGAGTCAAGTAGATGAGACTCCCAACAAGCTGACGATACAAAGTGGTATCAACAAGTGGAGTGGAACACTTAGCCTCAATCTTGACTCTTGAAAGAAAGGGAGTTGGAGTAGGCTTACAATCAACCATGTGAAACTGAGCTAGAAGATCAAGAGCATACTTGGGCTAAGAAAGAGAGATCCTAGAAGCTGACTATGTGATCTCAATCCCAAGAAAATAGTACAAAAGACTCAAGTCAGTCATAGAAAATTAGTCCTGCAAAGCAGATTTTACACTACCAATGATGGATGAGGTACTCCTTGTAATGATCAAATCATCAACATAAAGCACAAGTAGCAAGTGAGAATCATCCTATCACAAAATGTAGACATTCAGATCTGAATGACACTTGTTGAATTCTACTGAGAGAAGAAAGGAGTCCATCTTGGCATACCAAGCCCTAGGGGCCTATTTTAGGCCATAGATAGACTTCCTCAATCTACAAACCAAAGAAGAATCCTGTATGAATCCCTATAGCTGCTCCATGTAAATCTCCTCATGAAGATCCCCATGAAGAAATGCACTCTTCACATCCATCTGGTGTACAACCCAACCATGAGCTGCAACAATAGCAGGTTTCAAGTGAATGGAGTTCATCTTAGAAATGGGTGCAAAGGTCTCTACATATTCAACACTTGGAACCCACGAGAAACTTTTGCCACAAGCTGAGACTTGTATTTATCCACACTTCCATCCATTGCATACTTAGTCTGATAGATCCACTTACATCAAACCATCTTTCTCCCCTTAGGAACATGGATAAATTTAAGAAACCCCCCCTCAGTGAAGGTGTAAAATCTTGGTGAATCTTTCCTTTTATTTGAAAAAAATATTAATTTTCTTGGAAAATATATGCACGTTATTAAAAAAATTGTAAAATCTTGGCGAATCTTAATGAATAATTGGTAAAAATAATAATCATAGTGGTGAATCCTAGCAAATAATCACTAAAAAGATTAATTACAATGGCGAATCTCTCCTTTTAAAATTTACTAATGATTATTGATTTACAATAGCGATGTAAAATCAACAAATGAAATTGTGCTACGTGTTGACACATCACTCGTCCATCGTGTTTGACTATCACACCAAACTGTTGGTCATTCCTTGTGGTCTCCACCAAGACACACGTACACCACTTGTGCAATTTTGGAGAATCAAGATGGGAATCTACAATATTTGCAACAAGTCTCCCAAAAAATACTTAAATATTTAACTCCCAACCTCCAAGTGGTCCCCACATCCATCGACATCCAAGTCACTGTCATACGTGGTCATCACCATCCATCAGCTTGTCACCCAGTCAGAGAAACCACAAGCTTCACAACCTCTAGTTGGAGGTTAGGAAACTCCAAGGCACCATGACAACAAAGAAGATCGACCAGTCAAGAAGTTAAGAAACTTCTAAATACTGTGACAAGGTTCCAAGGTTAGAGAAGTACACAATTCCTCAACCAACACATTGTCGCCTAGTTTCAAACTTCTAGAACCTCACGACATAGGTTACAAGGTTCAAGTTTTTAGTGATAGGTGTAGACACCTAAAAATGGTCTGGAGAATCTAATTAATTAAATACGACTTATTTGATTAATTAATCTTAAATTCATCTACTTAATAAATAAATAGAAATATTTATTTATATTAAGTTCATTATTAATTCTTCTATTTCTTCCTTAATTAAATAAACAAAATTCAAAACTTTGTTTTATTTAATCATTATCATTATTACTTCTTTTTATTTCATAAATACACAAATTAAATAATTTGTGTTATTTAAGTCGCATTTCTTCTTAATTAAATAAAGATCTCTAAAATCTTTTATTTAATTATCATTCTCCTTTTAATTTAATAAACAAACCCTATAGTTTGATTTATTAAATTATTTATTCCTCTTTTGCTAAATTTAAAAATAAATAAAAATATTTAAATTTATGCATAAATTTTACCACTATTCACTCACCAATAAAATTAAATTTTTCAAAATTTAATTAATGGCACTGCCATTCACGGGAAAAGCTTCAGGGACAAACTTGTAGGAAATTCTCTCAACAACCTTCCACCCACCTTCCCTCTTATCTTGCCTGGTGTTTTCATGGGGAGAAACCATTCTCCATGATCAGCTCCATCTTCTCATCCCATGCCCTTCAATTCTCCAGATGGAATCACAACCCCTCATCCCGTATTCCTGTGCAATTGTGCTGCCGTGAAAGCTATAAATACAGCTCTTGGGCTACAGGAAAAGGATCTCAACTTATGTAATCTTACTCTGCAGGTTTCCAAAGCATCCAAGCATCCAAGCAATCAAGCATTCAAAGCATTCATTCAGCATCCATCAAGCAGCAATCAAGCATCCAGCATTTGCAGTCATGGCTGCCATTACAATAGATTTGCATATTTAATCACATAGGATTAGAATTAGTTCATTTCTCATTCTCTAAGTGTCATTTCAACAGTTTAATTAGCTTACAAATCTGAGAGCTAAGTAGATTAGAGAAATCTTTAGAGTTAGAGAGCAATAGGATAGATTTCTGAAGATTTGTAGTTTAAATTAGTTTAAATTCTTTAAATCTTAGATGCAATGTCCTATTTAGAAGCGTAGATGCATGTTTAATTTGTTTTCCCCATTCTACCGCTTACAAATTGGCGCCCACCGTGGGGCCTAACCCCATATTTTGCTAAAATTTTGAAAATTGTGTCCTACAGGTATCGGCGTGAAAGTTTTCGCGAAATCGTGAGTTTTTGCAGCGCGCCGGTGGTCTGTTTCATCACGCCGGGTTCCTGTTACAACGCGCCGAGTTACTGTTCCAGTGCACCACGTCACTGTTCCAGTGCGCCGGGTTTATATTTCAGCGCGCCGAGTCACTGTTTCAGTGTGCCACTTTCTTATCTTCAAAATCATTTCTTTTATCTGGATCCGACACGTCCGCGGCTAGATTCTATTTCTATCTACTTTCTTGGTTAAAATTTACCAATCCTAGGATAGAAATTGATAAAATTTACCTATCCTAGGATAGAAATGGTTAAAATTTACCAATCCTAAGATAGAAATGGATAAAAATTGACCAATCCTAGGATAGAAACTTCATATTTATTTTGTGGGATTAAAAATTGAACATCATGTTTTTATGGAGCAATATCTCCATATAGATTAGTTAACTTGTCTTTTGGGGTTTAAAAAGAACAATTTCTCTGCTGTGATTGGGTGATAGGTTTATGCTCTCCCCTTAACTGGGTGTATCAGAATACCAGACTCACCATTACTTTACGCACTTTTCAAGCTTTTTAAAACCTTTAGACAGGCCTGCCGTAGTGGGAAAAAGTACTCACCCTACGGGAACGACCTGAGTGGGGACAGCCAAAAGCCATGGTATTCCAACCCACTTAAAAATTTATGTGAATTTGGGGAAACCCTCTTTCAATGGAAGTGTGCAGGATAACCATCCCCAAAATCTTTGTTCTAAAGATTGGGAGGTCTCTCGAGGGAGTTTATCCATTTGCTGCTCCAAACGGAAACCCTATCTAAGAACCTAGAACTAGAAGCATGCTTGTCAGTTTCTAAACATTGTAATACTCAGCGGTGTAGGGGTGGGGAAGAATCTACCCTCAAGCACTCACCATATAATTTCCAAGGACTATTTGCTCAGGGGATCCGGTATCCACTTCCGTCACTCTGAGTATGCACCTGGAAAAGACAAAAACACGGGCGCCCTCTAGGGGGTGACATGGCTGTGTGAGTGACTCAATTCCAAGCTGTGGGCCGTTCGAGTATATAACAATGACCTTTTGTCTCTAGGAGTGAGTCTATCTGAAGTGTTTTATTTGTTATAAACCAATGAAAATAAAAAAGAATCATGCTTGATTCTTGAGAACATACACTATTTGTTTAGATTCTAGGATTTTAAAGTCAACCATTCTATTCTTGCTTGCTGTGTTTTTTTTCTCATTAAAATTCAGATAAGATCATCACAAAAATCTTCAAAAAATCAAAAAACTTGTGGAATTCTCATGATTCGAGATTGGGTATCCACCAAGTTTGTCAAGAAATCTCTTGCCAAACGAGTCAGAAAACTAAAGAAAACACTTGCGTACAAACAACTTCTAAGAAAGCAACGATTTCTGTATCAAAGCAGGAAAGTTCTACTCCAACATAAAACTTTTATTCATAGGTATCACGATTTCTCTAGAGGTTATACGGACGACTATTCTGTAGCTCCCTTAGATTCACAAGCATTTTATCAAAGAATTTCTCTTAGGCAACACCACAATCACAGTCAAAGAATTCATCCAAAATACATCCCACAACCTGCAATACAATACGATACCAGACCAAGTGAGTTTCATAGAATAAGATAGTTTCTATCTTAGCACCTTCGGTCTTTGTTTTAGCACGTAGCTCCTCTATTCCAGCATGCAGAGTCTCTATTTTAGCGCTTTTAGTCTCTGTTCCAGCACGTAGCTCCTTTGTTTTAGCGCTTTTAGTCTCTGTTCCAGCACGTAGCTCCTTTGTTTTAGCGCGTTCGGTCTCTGTTTTAACACTTTTAGTCTCTATTCCAACACGTAGATCCTCTATTTTAGTGCGTCAGGTCTCTGTTCCAGCGCGTAGATCCTTTGTTTTAGCGCTTTGGGTATCTATTCTAGCACGTAGTGTCTCTGTTTTAGCGCATCCGGTCACTGTTTTAGCGCTCCAGAAAGTCAGAAAAATAGAGAGTTGGTAAGATAATTTGTCAGTTTTCCCATATCGATAACAAGGTTTTCACCAATCCAGAACATTTCTTTTCCACAGTCCAGAACATTTGGGTCATACAAAGGGAAAACTTTACCCTTACACCTAGATCTTGAAACATCTTGCAAAGTGTCATTATCACCAAATCTGAGATTTTCTGTCAAAATTTCCCTATCAAGGATTTTATCATCCTTCCATCATGAAATTGGACACGACTAAATCAGATTTTAAATCAAAAACCTTGACACTTTAATCAAAAATCCAAGATCAAAGTATAGAGTAAATCTCTAACGTTTGTATGCCTATTTTCACAAGATCAGCATATCAGAAACAACAACAAGAGGAAAACAAAAGAATAGTAGCCATGGCTGAAGAAAACCCTTGGGGATGATATAGCAACACTAATCCTCTCACTAACTCACATGAGAAAGAAATAACTACAGAAGAAATCGAAAAAGTTCAACAAGACCCTAATTTCCATAAATTTATGGAAAAGATGCTAAAACAAGATATGGAAAAGTATCTTCTATTATTAGCTGACAAAGGTGCTAAGCTTCCTAAAGACTTTGATGTCAATCAACTCAAGGAAACAACCACACCCAAGACAACTAGTGTGGAAAACCCAAATCAAATAGATGCTTTGACAAAACAAATCCAACAGTTACAATTACAGTTCCAAAATATCCAACAAGGGCCAACAAAGAGATATTCCTTGCAAGACATTTGCCCTTATCCATTCGATCCAAGCATTAACATGATACCATTTCCATGGTATTGTGAATACCCAACATACAACAAATACAATGGAAGAACTGATCCATTTGATCACATACGAGAATTTCAAGCCATGAGCATAGAGTTCGCACACGAGGACTCTTACCTACTACGATTATTTCCAAGGAGCTTAGGAAATACTTGCATGGAGTGGTTTTCTAAATTGGAACCTAGGATTCAATCCTTTGAAGAACTAATCAATAGGTTCATAACACACTTCTCATTCAACATCCAACATGGGGTAACCCTAAAAGAACTCTACAACACCAAACAAGCAAAGGGTGAAAAATTTCTTTCCTTTCTCCAACGATGGAGAAGGCTATTTGCTAAATACCCTAGATCTATTCCCGAAGAGGAGAAGATAGAGATGTTTATTGATAACTTAGTGGATGACATGAATTATAGATTGGACTTACAATGTCCATCCACATTTGAACAAGTTATCGAAAAGGGGCTCAAAATCGAAGAGGCTCTAATCAAAAGAGGAACAATCAAACACTTCATTGAAGGTTCGAACAATAACAATTCCTCTAACAACAACAATGAAAAAGCCAAGATTTTGGCAAAAGAACAAGAATACTGATACCATGATCGATACACACACATCTAAACCAGTATTCACCTTGATGCCAACCCCCACAAACAAACAAAACAATGGTCTTAATGTCAAACAAAGTAATGATCAAGGGAATAATCAAAACAGTGGAGAGACAAAAACCCAATCATTCCAACGACCATCCAATAAACGGAAATTCACACCATTAGGACAATCATTGGAATCAGTCCTCAAAGAACTTTTAAACGAAAAACTCATTCAAGTACAAGAGGCTAGAAATTGGGACCCTCAAGTCAAACCATCATGGTGGAATGACTTACATTACTGTCACTACCATCAAAATAAAGGTCACATGACTAAAAATTTTTGGCAATTAAAAAATATGGTACAAGACCTCATAGATCAAAAGAAAGTATTTGTAGAGGTTCCCCAAACAAACAAAGATCATACAACATTCAAAAATCCTCTACCCAATTATCAGAAGGGAGAATCTTCTTCCGCAAACACCAAAGGTAAAAACGTTGGTTATGTTTATGACACAACGATCCTTTGTTTGTCCGCTACCAAGGAGGATGAAGAGTTATGCAACCAAATCAATCAGAACAATGACATTACATCTACCAATCTGGTACAACATATGGATAAATCTGAAAACCAAATCAATGTAATCACACTCAAAGGGAAACAAGAGTACCAACCTGTTAATGCCACAACAAGGGCACAATCCAAAGTTATATTGAAAGGAGCATCAATATCATCCCCATCTATGGATCCTCCCTCCAATCAATATAATCTCATCGATCAATTGCAGAAAATACCGGCACAAATATCAATCTTGGAACTTTTGAAGATTTCCCCATCACACAAAGAGGTTCTTGAACAAGCTCTTATATCAACCACGGTACCTAACAATTTGGATGTGTGTCAGTTCCAAGCTATGGTGGGACATCTATCCGCACCTCATTGCCTTTCATTCTTCGAACATGATGATGTATCACTCACCCATCCACATAATTCCGCTCTTCACATTGAAGTCCTCATCCATAAACACCGTGTAAAGCGTGTCCTGATAGATGGAGGGGCTGGTTTAAATATTTGTACCTTAAAGCTGATTCGTGCACTAGGATACTCAGATGAAGCCATTGATACAAGAAGAAAAATCACAATCAAAGCATATGATGAAGAAGAAAGGTCCTCTAAAGGGTTGATCATATTACCCATTCAAGTTGGGCCTATTGTCCAAAAAGTGGTTTGCCAAGTATTAGATAGGGAACTAACATACAACATACTATTGGGATGCCCTTGGATCCATGATATGCAAGCAGTACCTTCTACTTATCATTAATGCCTGAAATTTCTCGTCAATGGACAGGAGGTAACAATCACAACATACTACAATGACACCCAAGCTTGTCATACATTGAAGACATCTTAGGATACATTCATACCTAACAATAGGGAAGTTAGCACATCAGATAGTGAGCAAAAATAGAACTTCATATCAAAGTGGCTTCCAAAACAACAAAAATCACAAGAGATAAGGGTGGCACAATCTAACCCTTCAAATGTCGAAGGAAAATTGGCTCCACTCTCACATCAATTCACCAAGGAAGTACAAATAAGTGACAAAGGAATAAGTGAATATGGTGTTGGACATTCATTTCATCTATCACAAATGTTACCCTCCTTACAAATGTATGGACAACCATCTACAATCACCCAAAATTCAGAACAATCTACAACAGCATTAGAGGGCAGATTTGTAAAAGCTGGGAACTTAGATGAAGAATCAGAAGATAAGGCCATACTAAATTGGATTTATAAGGATGAGGAAGCTTCTACTTCTACAAATAATATCATAGAGACAAATCAATATGGAAAGGGAAAAACTATTCTGGAGAAGATGGGATATTCAGGACAGGGACCTGTTGGGTTAAGGAAACAAGGCATAACAGAACCAATCCAGCCTCTTACACTACAACATAAGGATAAAACAGGACTAGGATATGCAGCAGAACAAGGATCTCTTGACCAAGGGAAACAAAGTGTGACAGAACCAATCCAAGTCCTCACAATTCAGCAGAATGGTAGAACTGGATTAGGATACACAGAAGAATCAAGAGCAGAAATAACCAATAAAACTATGGAGCATATTCTTCAAATAAGAAATAACTTTGAAACGGATTCAAATGAATATGAGTGGGACAACTTATCAGATGTTTCCTATGAAGATATTCAGATTGACATTATCAAAAAGTATACCCCTAAACGCGAAGAGGGTCAAAGCTCGAGTTTTAATCCTATTGTCTTTGAAACACAAAATTTTGGTGACTCAAGTGAAGATGAACGAACATCGATTGAGATAAATGATGTGGAAGAAAATAACCTCATAGGCCTCGACATAACCATTAACAATCTGGATGACATTTCCATCTGGGCTTTCACGATCGCTGACCTCAATCCATCCAATGATTCATTGCCTTTACTGCATCCCGAACTTATAGAGTGGGAACCTCAACACCCTATCAATCTCCCTACTTTTGACAATGACTCCGCTATTATTAATTACCTTTGTTGTGAGGAATCTGATACTTGTTCTAACGATACTTCTTTTAATAAGGCTTTTAGGCAGGAGGATATCAAGCCTTCCAGTTGCAAAAATATGAAATTAAAAAATGGATCTAATGGTGAAAACCATTCTATGGCAGTGTTTGATCCTAAAATAGTAAAAACAAAGAACACATCCAATGGTGAAAACCTCATTGAGGCACCAAAGGATGGAAGGTTTGACATCCTCCCACAACATTACCATGAAAGATCATCAGTGTTGATAGAACCCACACAGTCCATTAATATTGGCACAACAGAGAAAGCAAGAATCCTACACCTGGCAGCATCCATGACAGATACAAAAAAGACAAATTTTATCAAATTCTTTGAAGAACGATGCATCAATTTTTCTTGGTCATACTCTGACATGCCAGGCTTGGACACAGATCTCATTATGCATCACTTATCCTTACCAGTTGGCACTAAACCAATAAAATAGAAGCTGAGAAAAATGCATCCACATATTGCATTATTAGTAAAAAATGATTTGAAGAAACTACTAGATGCTGGATTTATCAGATCTATTGATTATGTAGAATGGATATCCAACATTGTACCTGTTTCAAAGCCAAATAACACCATTAGAATATGTACTGATTTCTGGGATTTAAATAAGGCATGTCCAAAGGATGATTTTCCTTTGCCAAACATAGACATGATTGTAGATCTAACAACCGGCCATCAAATGCTGTCACTCATGGATGGATTTTTAGGATACAATCAAATCAAGATAGCTCCTGAAGACCAAGAAAAGACAGCATTTCCATGTCCATGGGGCACCTTTTGCTGGAACGTCATGCCTTTTGGGTTAAAGAATGCAAGAGCTACATACCAGTGAGCTATGACAAAAATCTTCCATGACATGATGCACACCTTCATGGAAGACTATGTGGACAATATCTTAGCCAAGTCTTACACCAGGGAAGGATATCTAGAGATATTGGCCAAAATATTTGACAGGTTGGAAAAATTCAAAGTCAGATTGAATCCTAAGAAATGTGCCTTTGGAGTAACATCAGCAAAAATCCTAGGATACATAGTTTCTACAAAGGGAATTGAAGTAGATCCAGCAAAAGTTAAGGCCATTATGGAAATTCCACCTCCTAAGAATATCAGTACATTAAGATCCCTACAAGGCCGACTACAGTCCATCAGAAGATTCATCTCTCAACTAGCAGATCGGTGTCATCCATTCAACCATATTTTGCATAAAAATGCGCCTTTTAAATGGGATGAACAGTGTGAGAGTACTTTCAATCAAATCAAGCATTATTTAATGACACCACCAATCTTGGTGCCACCCAGTGAAGACAAGCCATTGTTGCTATATGTCGCAACAACAGATATTTCTTTAGGAGCCTTGCTTGCACAAGAGGATAGAGAAGGAAAGGAATAGGCTATATACTATATCAGTAGGACACTCAATGGACATGAAGTGAACTACACCTTCATTGAAAAATCATGCTTAGCAGTAGTATTTGCAACACAAAAATTGTGACACTATATGCTCACTCACACTGTCAAGCTTGTTGCAAAAATTGATCCTCTCAAGTATTTACTGAGCAAAGCAGCTTTAACAGGAAGGTTGGCAAAGTGGGTCATGCTCCTCAGTGAGTTTGACATTCAATATGTTGAAAGGCAGGCTATCAAAGGACAAGTCATCGCTGACCAACTAGCAGAAGCTCCATTATTAGACAGTCATCCTATGACCATGGAATTTCTTGATGCGGATATCCTCAACATTACAACACAACCATGGAAACTCTACTTCAATGGATCCTACACACAACATGGATCGGCGGCAGGAATTTTATTTGTCACACCTCTTGGGCACACAATCCCGCGATCATACAGGCTTACCTTCTGTTGCACTAACAATGTGGAAAAATATGAAGCTTTGATCCTTGGAATTAAAGTGGCTATTGACTGGAAAATCATAGAACTACAGGTATATGGAGACTCCCAGTTAATCATCTATCAAGTCAACAATGATTACCAAACTAAGGATGATACACTGATTTTATACAAGAGGCTGGTAGATGACCTAAGAAAATACTTCATAGAAATTAAATTTGAGCAGATACCAAGATCAGAGAATAAAGCAATAGATGCCATGGCCACAATAGCATCTCTTCTACAAATTCCTGAAACACAAGATCGTTATAGATTTATTGTAGAACAAGTATCAAATCCTGCATACGCAAATCCCAAATCCCAAACCATAAGCCTTTTGGATAGTGCCCAATCTTCCATTTATGAAGACATTTATACTTATTTAAAGATAATATCTTACCGCCAGATCTTTCTTGCAACCAAAAGCACAACTTCATACGCCAATCCGCCAAACATACCATTATTGTTGACACCCTTTACCGTCGAGGCCTAGATGGTACTCTTTTGCGTTGTTTAGAACATAACAAATCCGCTTCCGCTTTACATGAGGTCCATGAAGGAATTTGTGGTACACATTCAAGTGGATTGTCTTTAGCCAAGAAACTCCTTCGTTTGGGGTATTACTGGCCACACATGGAGCAAGAATCTTATTAGTTTGTCAAGAGATGTCCAAAATGCTAGATTCATGGCAATCTTATACATGCACCAACACAGGAGCTACATCCATTTGCAACTATATGGCCTTTCTGTCAATGGGGATTAGACCTGGTAGGGAAAATCAACCCATCTTCATCTAATGGACACAAGTTCATTATCACAACAACATAATATTTTACAAAATGGGTGGAGGCGGTTCCCTTAACCACAATCACTGGGAAGCAAATATCATCTTTTATACTTAATTATCTCATTTGTAGATATGGGATACCCCATTCGATCATAACCGATAATGGTAGACCTTTCAAGAACCAAGATGTCCAAGAGCTGTGTGAAAAGTTCCACATCCAACATCACTTCTCAACCCCGTATTACCCTCAAGGAAATGGACATGCAGAAGCTTCCAACAAAACAATCCTAAAGATTCTCAAGAAGACTGTAAATGAAGTAGGACGTGATTGCCACGTTCAACTCAACCCTGCTCTTTGGGCTTACAGGACTAGCATCAGAACACCAACAGGAGCTACACCATATGCTCTTGTTTATGGATCAGAGGCAATATTACCTATCGAGGTAGAAATTCCATCCCTTCGAGTTTCACTAAAGTGACTCATTTCAGATGAAGATTATAGGATCTCTAGACTTCAAGAATTAGAGCTACTTGATGAACATCAACAACAAGTTGTCAATCATTTGACAGCCTATCAACAAAGATTATCTAGGAACTATAATCATAGGGTTAAGCCCAAAGTCTTCCAGATCAGAGACTTGGTCCTACGGGAAAATCCTAGAAATCAAGCAGACAGAGAAAAGAAGGGAAAATTTGAACCTAATTGAATAGGGCCTTATGTTATCATATCAGTCTATGGATCAGGAGCATACCGACTATCTACACCAGAAGGAGACATGTTGAAGGAACCTATGAATAGTATTCATCTCAGGCGATTCTACACTTGAAGATATCTAGTGCACGGTCAATAAAGTTGTCTTGATGAAAACCTAGCAAACAGGAATCATGATGACAAAAAAATAATAAATATACAAAAAAATAAAAAAATAAAAAATAAAAAATAAAAAGAAAAAGAGAAAAAGAAAGAGGAAACAATAAAAACAAGTAATGAAAACCTGGCAAACAGGTGCTACTTGTGATTTTCACTAGCTCTTCTATCTATTTGGACACAATTTTGTCACAATTATTTCCTTTTATATCATTGGGGATAATCATTACTACTATCCATGTCATGACAAGGATATCATGTTTTACCTTGGCTTGGGGGAAACATCCTAGTGTTATTTGGTACAATGAACTTTCAGCTTAAATGGAAAGGCAGTCAAACATGACAACACCAAGTGACGATACTTGAAAAAATCCAAAAACATCAGAAAATCAAAAATCCAAAAACATCAGAAAATCAAAAATCCAAAAACATCATAAAGTTAAAAATCCAAAAACATTCATAAAATCAAAAACACAAAAATAGAGTCTGCATCAGTCAAAAGTAGAGTCTGTGTCAGTCAAACTACGTGGTCTCTGCGTGTATAACGTAGGCAAGACTAATCTTTGATCAGTCCCTGAGACCCCTAGGATAGATCTTTAGGTTACATCATTTGGTCAAACATCTGAGAATATAATGCACACATCAACACACACAATTTCAACATCGATGATCTAATCTAAATAATGATTTGAAAATACATTAAGTAGAATTTGAATTGTTGTACTTTTCTTTTTATCATTTGCTTATCATTTCTTTGGAGCTACTCAATGATGTATTGAACTAGAGAAGCAAGGAAGGAGAATGATACCTTTTTTTGTTTGTTGTTTGTGAGTTAGTCATTATTATTTTGTGAATTGTCGCGGGAAGTGCTCTACCAAGTATCATGGATGAAATTCCGATTCACTTAAGAAAATGATTAATTCTTATCTGTTTACGCAAGAAATGCTCAGGTCATCATTGGTCTATCTCATACCTTGAAGCTTGTGTTCACTTGCAATATCAAAAATCATGAAAGAAGTACTCAGGTCATCATTGGTCTATCTCATATCATTGATGCTTGTATTCACTTTCAACATTTTAAAAGCTCAGTGATGATACAAAGCAAAATCAAAAGATTGTTGAAATGACACTTAGATTTGTAGGGTAAAATAGATTTGCATGATAAAATAGATTGCATCCATATTAGTCTTGCATATGCATTTATAGATTGTTTCAAAGCTACTTTTCAATCTCAAAAGCTACATGTATGCCCTCTCCCCATCATATCACTATCTCTTCAATAATTCTTAGGATAATATATAATTGTTTTCCTAATCACCTCTTTCTGAATCATTTTCTTTCATTTCAATCATCTCAAATTCCATCCGATCTTAATCTATTAAGTCTAGCACAAATCATTTAATTGCAACCTTGTTTTTGTTCCCAACCTTGTTATAGGCCTTGATCCAATCATCATCATCATCGAGATGCATCTTTCCCTATCCTTTTGTGTTGTTTTGGGAGGTATCTTTCCCTCATCAACAACACTCTTATCATCATCATCATCATCAATCAATCTTGGCTTGCAACTTGACCAGGGCAACATCACGTTTATCCTTGAATCCATTTGTGTTTACTTACTTTTCATCTTCTCCTTCCATTATCTCTTCCTCATCCCATCTCCTAGCCTATTCATCATTTTGCATCATCAAGTCTCAGTACATTAATCACTCCTATACTGGGGCATATCATATCAATCAAAGAAGTCAAACCACATTGCCTAATCAAATCTGAATCAGCTCTTATGAGACTTTGATCAAATCTTGTGAGCATCTATCATTGATCCTCGCCTATCATGAGGTCAATTATCAATCAATCAATCATTGATCCTTGCCTATCATGAGGTCAATCAATCATCAATCAATCATTGAATCTCACCTATCATGAGATCAATAAATCTTCTAAGCTATCAGGATCATCAATCATCATCATAATCAATTGAAGGAATCAATATTTCTTTATCGGGAGATAAATTGTTTCATCATTGTTTCTTCATCAAATCATCATAAAAATTTAAAAATTTGAAAAATCATAAAAAATTCAACATTCATCAATTTATCTCCCTAGGGGGCATACATCGCTATCATTTCAAAATCCAACATTTGGGGCAAATCAGGGGCAAATTTTAAACTTTTCGTCAAAACTGGCAGCTAAGGCAAAATCATTCTTTGAAGCAATGCGTAAACACATCACTTCAAAGAGGGGTAAAATGTAGACACCTAAAAATGGTCTGGAGAATCTAATTAATTAAATACGACTTATTTGATTAATTAATCTTAAATTCATCTACTTAATAAATAAATAGAAATATTTATTTATATTAAGTTCATTATTAATTCTTCTATTTCTTTCTTAATTAAATAAACAAAATTAAAAACTTTGTTTTATTTAATCATTATCATTATTACTTCTTTTTATATCATAAATACACAAATTAAATAATTTGTGTTATTTAAGTCACATTTCTTCTTAATTAAATAAAGATCTCTAAAATCTTTTATTTAATTATCATTCTCCTTTTAATTTAATAAACAAACCCTATAGTTTGATTTATTAAATTATTTATTCCTCTTTTGCTAAATTTAAAAATAAATAAAAATATTTAAATTTATGCATAAATTTTACCACTATTCACTCACCAATAAAATTAAATTTTTCAAAATTTAATTAATGGCACTGCCATTCATGGGAAAAGCTTCAGGGACAAACCTGTAGGAAATTCTCTCAACAACCTTCCACCCACCTTCCCTCTTATCTTGCCTGGTGTTTTCATGGGGAGAAACCATTCTCCATGATCAGCTCCATCTTCTCATCCCATGCCCTTCAATTCTCCAGATGGAATCACAACCCCTCATCCCGTATTCTTGTGTAATTGTGCTGCTGTGAAAGCTATCACTAATGCATTTGACTGCAAAATACGACGAAACTGTCTGACAAAATATGTAAAATTCGATGTTCGTCAGGTGCTTGTAAAATTTGATGTGTAAAATTTGATGTGTAATTTCCAATTGTTTTGAAAGTTTATCCCCGA
>VDFB02271358.1:699184072-699213574 GCA_007258455.2 Sequoia sempervirens | reverse complement strand
ATTTCGTCGCATATTCGACGAACTTTTGGTGTTCTTTTGACGCTACTAATTTTGTATTTCGTCGCTATTTCGACGAAATTTCCATGTTTCCACGCTAAATGTTTTCCCATTTCGTCGAGCCGACGATGAACTTCTGGTGCAGTTCGTCGGTGGATAAACAAAGTTTTTGTCGATATTCCGACAAAATCCCGACGTATGTCACGATGCTGCCAACCGACGATTCTTCGCTGTTATTTTGACGTTTAATTTTTCGTCGGCCTTGCGATGAAAAAACAGCGACGGAAATTTTTTTGCCATTGCGTTGCTCTTCCGACAGAGATTTGTCGAACGACCGATGAACGATCGTCAGAAAATGGTGTCAAATCCTGTAGTGTATAAATATAGCTCTTGGGCTACAGGAAAAGGATCCCAACTTATGTAATTTTACTCTGCAGGTTTCCAAAGCATCCAAGTAATCAAGCATTCAAAGCATTCATTCAGCATCCATCAAGCAGCAATCAAGCATCCATCATTTGCAGTCATGGCTGCCATTACAATAGATTTGCATATGTAATCACATAGGATTAGAATTAGTTCATTTCTCATTCTCTAAGTGTCATTTCAACAGTTTAATTAGCTTACAAATCTGAGAGCTAAGTAGATTAGAGAAATCTTTAGAGTTAGAGAGCAATAGGATAGATTTCTGAAGATTTGTAGTTTAAATTAGTTTAAATTCTTTAAATCTTAGATGCAATGTCCTATTTAGAAGCGTAGATGCATGCTTAATTTGTTTTCCCCATTCTACCACTTACAATAGGCTGACAATGAAGACCATTGATTAGCTTTTTAATCGAATGGCTGCAGGTTGATTCTATGACCTACTACACATGTGCCCTTTAAAAGGCTTGTTGAGGCCCAAAATTTGTTTTGGGCCATACAATTAGGTTGAATTGTGTGGACCAAAAAAAATTTTGGGCCTCAACAAGCCTTTTAAAAGGAATGTGTGTATTAGGGCATGAAATCAACATGTAGCCATCTAATTAAAAAGACAATCGATGATTCAATGACAATAAATAAAAGCCCTATTCAAGGCTAAAGTATCCCTAAAATTAAATGTTAATTTATTATTGTGGCGATATTGCCCCAAAATTAATGGTAGTAATATAATATTACTGGCGAATTTAATTAATATTTGTAATTATAATATAAACTACTAGCGAATTGGTTCCAATGACGCATCATTTACAAAGGCGAATTAATTGAGATGAAATTGTTTTTTTGTAAAAACCTGGCGATTCAACATCATTTTTAATTTGTACTATTAGCCATTTTTGGAAGTCTCGATTTCAATTATTCATCAATTGATGAAGATTTTCCACTAAAGTTTTCCCTGCTTAGGAAGATGAACCAAATCCCATGTGATTCCTCATCGAGGAACTGCACTCTTTCTCCATTGTTGAATCCCACTCTGGAACTCCTGATGCTTCCTTGAAGGACTGTAGATCAAAATCACTAGCAATAAAATTATGTGGAAAATATTGATGTTGTGACCAAGTCCTTCGAGTATCTGAGGGATCCCCAACAAGAAAACATGCTGAATCAAGAATCTTTCGAGCCTAATGAGGTCTAGTAGGAGATGAAGGACAAGGCTTGTCAACTACAAGTGGACCCTACAAAGGCGTGATCCTATGAGTCGGAGTTGAGAAAGAATCATCATCTGAGTCACTATCATGACTTTCCACCGTGGAGGAAGGAAGAGGAGGATTAGAGGCCAAGCTAGGAGAGCTTTCCTCAAAGTGAATATTCCTTTCAATGAATAGCTCATGTGTCTCTCGATCCAAAAGTCTATATGACTTAACACCCTAAAGATATCCAACAAAGATGCAAGGCATACTCTGAGGTTCCAATGCCTTGCACTTTTCTGGAGGTATGCATGCCCAAGTTGGACAACCAAAAACTCTGAAGTGTCTCACAATTGATTTTCTACCACACCAAGCTTCAAAAGGAGTCATACCCTACAAATCCTTATGGGGAACCTAATTTTGGATGTGAGTGGCACAACTAATAGCTTCTGCCCAAAATTGAGGACCAAGAGAATGAGCATGAATCATGTAGCTAGCCATCTCCTTAAGGGTTCTATTGTTTCTTTCAACTACACCATTTTGCTATGGAGTGTATGCAACTGAATGCTGAAGAACAATCCCCTCAAGAGAACAAAATTCCTCAAGTCTATTTTTCACATATTCCCTTCCATTTTTTGTGTGAAGAATCTTGACTTGCTTCCCTAATTGCTTCTCAACATGAGCCTTGAAGGATAGAAATATTTCAAACACTTCACTCTCATGAATAATAAAATAGACCCATGTGAAGCAGGAGTAGTCATCATTGAAGGTGAGGACATAGCGGGCCTTCCTAAATGATGGCACTAGAAATGGACCTGCTACATCACTATGAACCAATTGAAGAACTTCCAAAGATCTCCAAGAATTCCCTTTGTCAAACTTCTCTTCTGAATTCTTTCCCATGGAACAACTTAAACATACACCTTTTGAAAACCTAATTTGAGGGAGTCCTATTACCATATCCTTGGAGCTAAGCTGCTGAAGATAGCAGTAATTAAGATGTCCAAACCGCTCATGCCATAACTTACTTTTTGAATTTGAATGACTGAGAAAGCTATAGAAGGAGACTTAGGCACAAAGTGGGAGAATGAATAAAGCTATGTTTCATGATTGGCTTGTCCCACTGCAACCAAGGAATCATCCTTAAGGTCTTTGACCACAACTGAATCTGGTAGAAACTCAACTTTCTTGCCATCTCCAAAGTGAGTGATTTGGTAGATTGAAAGAAGATTGGCACTCAAGTTAGGAACATAGAGAACATTCTGAAATGTTCCATCATCCATGGAAACAAAACCTTTTCCTTCAACTTCCACTTGAGTATCATCTCCTATGAATATGTGAGGTACCTCAAATGGCTCCAAAGAAGAAAATTGCTCCCTTGTAGAACCCATGTGATGAGTGGCACCTGAGTCAAGTATTCATTGTTGTGAAGAACCTGAAGTAGCCACAAATGCTTTCCCTTTTCCTTTTGATTGTGAGGAAGTGGAAGGAGATGAATCCTTCTTCTTGTAGGCAGATCACAAATTGATGTTGTTCTTCTTGATGATGTTTGTCAACTCATCAATTTTCTTAGTGTGGCAATGATGCTCATCATGACCAAATTGCTTGCAATATGAACAAGTTGGTCTCTCCTTCTTGCTTGAATTTCCCTTCTTGGGAGAAGATGAATAATTCCCTTGTTGTGGATAGGATGATTTTGCTTTATCTTGTTGTTTCTTTGGCTTATATTTCTTCTACTTCTTGTTGGAACCCTTTCCTTGAGGCCCTTGATTCCCTTGATTAGCCACTGAAGCTTTGGAATTTGAAGACTTGAGAACCCCCATGCTTATCAACTTTGCTTGTTCTAACATCAAAATTTATGTGAATGCATCAAATGATGGCATAGTGAAAGAACTACCCACTGTCAAGCAATGGGTTTGGAAGCTAGAAAAAAATGTTGCATATTCTGATAGAAGTTTTCCCAACAAATTGTAGGCCAACTGTGCATCCTTTTTGTCAATTCCACAATCCTTAAGCTGTGCTCTTAGCTCATTTTCCTTAGTGACATAATCTTGGATTGTATCAAAATTCTTGGGATCTAACATTGTGAGATAATTTTCAAGCTACTAACCTCTAATCTCATCAACTTGGCCATACAATTGACCAAACTTTTCCCAAGCCTCTTTGATTGTTTTGCACTTTTCAATTTGAAAGATTAGATCTTTTGATACATAGTTCATTAAATTTCCAAGAGCCATGGTATTCTTAGTGATCCAATCCAGATGAGCAATGGGATCAACTTTAGGATCAGATGGTGCAACAATAGTTCCATCAATATAATGAGTTAATCCTTTTTCCATTAACTTAATCCAAGCATCAATTTTCCAAGAAGCATAGTTATGTGGAGTTAACAAAGGAAACTTAGGAGAACCCATAGTGGAAAAATGAAAGAGAACAAGATAGAGCGAGAGGCACAATCACACAAGACACCCCCCAAATTCACTCAATCAAAGAACCCCCCCAAAAAAAGATGATTTGGAACTTTATACTTATTGTGTGTACAATGGCCACTTGCAAGCCAAGAAAAGTGGGCTTCTGATTTTTAATTTTTTACAATAGCCTTAAATAGGCTACAACAGACTCAAATGATTGATACAAAAGATCAAACTGAGATCTTATCTTTACAAATGCAAAAAATAGACCAAAAATGACCAAGTGTTGAAAGTACAATTTATGATCACAATCACTACAAATTGATAGCACCACTGTGAAGTTAAAAAAAATCATGCACTTTAAAAAAAATGACACCTAAAAAGGAGTTCGTATGGGCCTGAACGAAGCCTTGGAAGTTTTTAATAAAGTTTTTTTTAATTTAAAAAAAAAAACAATTATTTTTTCTTTATAATTAATAAAGTTTTTTTCCTTAATAAATAATGTTTTTAAATTAAGCTTTTAATTAAGTTTTAAAATAAAAATAAAAATCATGCATTAATAATCAAACCTGGAGAAATTATTTTTCCTACCGATTGAGCCTTGTCATGGACCATTTTCTCCTTCAACCAGCAATCAACAGGGGTTAGTTGCTCCTACCCGACATCCATCTGGAGAGATTTCGTCATGGAATTCTACTTTGAGACCCTTTTGGTTGGCTTCTTCATCAACATTTCCATATTTGCATCATGGTTTTTGTAGTTCTCCTCTATGTAATGTTGCAACACACTAAAATAAAGTGCCATAATATTTTGTTTTAGTGTACTCTGTCATACTGTATGCTTCTTTGGATTGATCTATGTATCTACTGTTAGTTCCTATCTATTCAATGTATGCAACAGTTGGTTACCCATGCATCTTAGTGAGATGGACTAGTCACCATATAGACAGTCCTTTTTTGGAAGCACTCTACCTGTCTTCAGAAGTTTGGTCCTACATCCAAAGACTTGGTGCATGGCTCCAGTGAGACTTGGATTGTACAATTTGTGCATGGCTCCAGTGAGACATAGATTGTACCAATCTTCTATTGATGGGAATTTAGTTGATGCTCATGCAATTTTCTTCTTTGTTTTGACCTTATTCCTATTGTAGCATGGATTCATTGATAGATTCTGTAGTTACTCTTGAGTTGATAGATTCAACTCATTCACCAATTATATCACATCTTTTGTAGTTGTACCTGATTCTCTCTATCAGTGCTTGTCACGGTTTGGCATTCTTTTGGAACAAAATTTGGAGGACTCATCATCATCCTTGGTCTGCTCTACATCAACCTTCACATTGTTCTACATTATCTCCTTCTTCAATAAAGATTAGGGACTCTTGACATTGTGACATTTGAGAAGTGAATCTCCATTGAGGGGGGGTTTGCATGGACTATCTTAATTCTCTCTTATGGGGGGGACTTTTTCCTCACTCAAGGTTTTATCCTTCCTAGAGTATGTTTCTTGTTTTGTTTCTCTCTTTTAGGGAGGAGTTTTGTCCCACTGGGTTTTCTCCTTTTCTCCACTTTATGAGAGATTGCATTGCATCGGTACATGGGTACCTAACATGGCCTAGTAGCCGGGACCCATCTTGCATTGTTTTCTTTTGTGTACATTCTCCCTAAGTTACACTTAAGGGGAGGGGTTGGTGTAATTAAAAGTGTTGTACCTTGTCCTAGGTCATGATTACACCTTAGTTGAGTTTACTTAGTGACCACATAGGAGATAGTTGGAGAATTTCCACTTTTGGTGGACTTAGCATGTTATTACTTTATCACATCCACCTTTGATGGACATATCATGTGATTAACTCTCCACCTTTTGTGGTGATTATCACATTATCACTTTTCCACTTTAGGTGGAGTGATAGATTTTCATAGTTGTCTCATGTCATAAGATTACAACACTTGTCATAATCTTATGCCCTTCTATGTACTCACCTTGGCTATATAACCAAGAGGTCTCCTATGGACTTTTTCTCATCATATTTGCATTCATTGATAAGAATGCAGTCTATTCTTGTCATATTTTTCTATATCTCTTATGCTTGTGCTTTCTATTAGGCCTCTAAATCTTGGGTGGCTACCTTTATAGCCAATTGCATTAAGAAAATGTTCATCCAGGAATTCTAGCTCATTCAGTCGAGACACTTTGTATTCTTCCTTAGTTATCAGATTCTTTAGTGACACTCACAATGATGGGAGCTCAACCTCAATAGGCAAGATGGATTCTGATCCATAGACCAAGGAGAAAGGGGTTGCACCTATAGGCATGCAGATACTAGTTTGATAAGCCCAAAGAGTGGGATTTAGATGCAGATGCCAGTCACGACCAACTTCATTAACTATTTTCTTTAGAATTTTTAGGATAGTTTTGTTCATTTCTTTTGCTTGGCCATTGCCTTGGGGATAGTACGGGGTAGAGAATCAGTGTTGGATATTGAATTTTTGGCACAACTCTTTCACATCCTGATTCTTGAATGGTTTGTCATTGTCTGAGATGAGGGTTTGTGGTACACCATAATGAAAAATTAGGTAATTCAAAATAAACTTGGCTATCTGCTTCCCCATTATGTAGGTCATAGGAATGGATTCAACCCACCTAGTAAAGTACATAGTGGCAGTTATGATAAACTTATGGCCATTGGATGGGGTTGGAGTGATTTTTCCTATGAGGTCAAGTCCCCATTGTGAAAAATGTCATGGTGTGATCGTTGGTTGCAAATATTGAGCTAGAGCATGAATCAAAACCCCATGCTATTGACACTGGATGCATTTCCACACATACTGATGAGCTTCTTTTTCCATGGTTGGCTAATAGTACCTCATCCTCAATAGTTTCTTAGCTAATGTCATACTGCTAGAATGGTACCCACATATGCCATCATTTACTTCTATTAAAGAAGTTTAGGATTCCTCTTAGTTAAGACATCATAATAATGTCCCTTCAATGCTTTGACGGTAAAGGTTATCACCTAGGATAAAAAATCAGGATGCCTTTTTGACAAAGGTCTTTTTAAGGTTCAAGGTGATATCTGATGGAAGGGTTCCTCTGTTAAGACAAGTAAATATTCATGGTACCACAGGGATCTAGGACCAACAATGACACACATGAATTTAGATTCAGGGATTTTGAAAGTTAGTACAAGAAGTTGTTCTACCAAGAATTCACATTGGAGAACGTTGTTTGGCATGTCTAGTAATGATCTGATTGTTGCCATGGAATCTGCTACTCTATTGTTTATGTGAGGAATGTGTTCAAAAGTTATGCCTATAAAAATATCTTTGAGATTATCCACCCTCTTCTTGTAAGGAGTGAGCTTGTCATCTTTAGTTTGATAGTCGTCATTGACTTGGTTGATAACCAGTTGTGAGTTTCCATAGACTTTTATCTCTTGTATCTGCCATTGAACTATTATCCTGAGACCTGTGATCAAGGCTTTGTATTTAGAAATTTTATTGGTACATGGAAATGATAGCCTATATGACTTTGGGATGCAATAACCTTGGGGGGTGATGAAAATAATGCCTACTCCTAATCCATGTTGGGTAAATGATCCATCAAAGTACATATTCCATTGAGTTGTGAGATTAATAAGGAACATTGATTCACCAGGGAACTTTGATATTAAAGGGTTCTCATCATAGATGGGTGCTTTTGCTAGCTGGTCTTCAATTAGTTGCCCTTTGATTGATTTGTGCTCCACATACTCTATTCCAAACTCTATCAAGATCATTACCCACTTACCCATTCATCCCATGAGAGTTGCTTTGGATAAAAAATATTTTAATGGATCGATCTTTGTGACATGAGCTTGATTTGGTGTGAAAACATGTAATTCCTGAACTTTGTGAAGTGAAAACTACCGCTAGGCATGCTTTCTCAATGGGTGAATAGTTCATCTCATAGCCTACCAAGGTTTTGCTAATGTAGTCTATGGCTCTTTCCTTTTCATTCTCAACATGTGCCAAAAGAGCTCCTAGTGTTGTTGGTGTTGCTAAGATGTACATGATCAATGGCTTGTTTGGTATTGGCGGCATGAGCACTCAAGGTGTCAATAGATAATCCTTGATCTGTTGGAAAAATTTATCACATTTGTCATCCCATTTGTAGGTTATTCCTTTATGGAGAAGATGCGAAAAGGGATGAATCTTATCTAATAGTTGGGCTATGAACTTTCTAATGGACTACAATCTTCCTTTTAATCCTCTCATCTGCTTCAATTTCTGTGGTGGTTCCATGTCTAGGATGGATTTTACCTTTGTTGGATCAATTTCTATCCCTCTTTGTGAAATGATAAAGCCAAGATGTTTCCCTGATGTGACCCCAAACACACAATTTTTTGGATTCATTCGTACCTTGTATTCTTCAAGCCTGTCAAAGATAGGTCCTAAGACTTGTATGTGCTCATTCCTCTTTTTTGATTTTTCCAAAATATCATTACATAATCTTCAACTATTATATCAATCATGTCGTGAAATATGAGGGTCATTTCTCTTTGATAGGTTGCTCCTGCATTCTTCAACCGAAATGGCATTACATTCCAGTAGTAGGTTCCCCATGGACAAGTAAAGGAAGTTTTATGTTGATCCTCTTTAGCAATTATGATTTGATTATAGCCTGAAAAGCCATCCATGAGTGACAACATTTCATTCCCAACTGTTAAATCTACAATGAGATAAATGTTGGGAAGAGGGAAATCATCCTTTAGACATGCCTTGTTCAGATCTATGAAATCAATGCATATTCTGATGCCCCCAGTGGGTTTTGAGACTAGTACCAGGTTTGAAACCCACTCAGGATAATATATCGGTTGGATGAATCCAATGTCAAGAATCTTTTGTAGTTCTATTTTAACCAAGAGTGCTATCTAAGGGTGCATCTTCCTTAATTTCTGCTTGACCAGTTTGGCATCGGGATAAACTACTAAGTGATGTACAACCACTTCTGGATCAAGGCTTGGAATATTTGTGTTTGATCATGCAAAGTTAGCTCTTCTCTCTTTAAGGAACATTGCTAGGTTCTTCTATTCTTAGTCCAACAAGGATTTAGCATAAAAAGCAATCTTAGGCGCTTCTTATGTTCCCACATTAAATAGAGTAGCCTTTTCTACTAGTACCGCTGACTTTTTTGGATTCATTTCACTAAGGGGAATATTGAATCCTTCATCCTTGGGTGCCTTAGAGAGGTTTTCACTATTAGATGTGTCTTTTGTTTTTACTATTTTGGGACCAGAGAGTGACACTAATTGGTTTTCACTCAAGGATATGCATGTTAATTGCATTTCATTTATTTTACGACTAAAGGATTCAATTGTCTCCCCATAGTATGTCCTTGTATCAAGCTCTATGTCGAAGCCTGCTTTGTGATCTACCCATGATAAGTTATCTTGGAGTCCCATGAATTTTGAGATCGCTTCATCATTTTTGAATAAATCTAGAACCAGTGGTCCTTGTTGGTCCATGTCAATGAGTTGTGGGTATACTAGGCGTATTTCAGTTGGTTGGTCATTTGAGACAAAGGATGCTATGGATATCATAAAGAGGGTGTTTTTTTCAAATAGGTCAGCAACATCAAGGGGAAATTCATCTAAGGTTGTATCATGCAATATAGGTGACCAAGAGGAAGCCTCAACTCATTTAGCAGCAATACCTTTTCCAATAAGTGTGACCTTACTAGTAGTACAACCTAAGCCAAGATTTTTTAGTCATTTCTCAGAAACGATGGGTTCTTGTAAACCATTTTCATTTTGTCCTATCTTCTCATTCTTGTTATACCCCATACTCTACATTAGCTATAGGCCTTTGTTGTCATCTTCCATGGGAAGAATAGGAACTTGTCATTCATCTTGATAGAGGAGTTTAGAGATATCTTGCTCATTGACGCCTTCTTGATTCAAGTCTCCCCACTTCGTGAAGGTGGTGGTTTCCATCTTGAGTGTTTCTGGTTCTTTGGTGCTAGATGTAGGTTTCTCACAAGATTGAGTAGAAATAGGAAACTTTCCTAAGAAAAAGGTGTCTTTTAATAGTTTTTAGCTTCCACAACCATCATCTTGGATCACTGCTTTAACATCAGGTATTCTTTTCACAATGGGTATTTTTGATGTTGAGGTAGAGGCTAGGGACAATGAGTCAATAAATGAGCTTGATGGTGTAGGCCCTTCATCATTTTTGGGTATTTGTGGGATCTTATTAAAATTTGCCTCAAGGCTTTTGCAGTAGTAGAAAGGCTTAGGATCTCCATGCATAGTGATTTATCTTCCTTTAAAAGGAAACTTCACACACTAATGATAGGTTGAGGCTACAACTTTTAAAGCATGGATCCAAGATCGACCAAGTAGTATGTTATAGGGAAGATCAAGCTCAAGTACTTGGCATGTAGTTTCTGCAATAAGAGGTCCCACTTGGATTGGAAGTGTAATGATTCCTTGTGTTACCCATTCTTGCTTGTCATATGCTCTCATGGTAGTACTCTTTGTCTTCTCAATAGTATCTTTTGAATAGCCTAGATTCTTGATCAACTGCAGGGTACAAATGTCTAGACCAACACCTCCACCTGCCAAGACTCCTTTGACCTTGCTTTTATGAATGGCAAACTCAATGTGTAAAGCACGGTTATGAGATGGTTGTGATGGTAAATATTGCTCAGAGAAGGTGAGAAGATGGTTGGTGATATGTCCTACCATAGCTTGAAATTGATCGGTATCAATGTTCTCACAAATAGATGACTCAAACAAGGCTTTTCTAGTATTTCCCTATGTGTAGGAGATAACCTTAAAAGTTCTAAGATTGATATTTGAGTGGGGGTATTTTTAAAATGATATACAAGATTGTACTTGCTAGGATTAGATGCAGGAAAAATAGGTTGTGTCCTAGATTGAGCTAGGATAGCTCCTTGAATAGTTATTTTTCCATGTCATGTGGTGACTCCACATTTAGTACTAGCTCCTTTGATGGTGACAACAATGATAATGCTATCATAGGAGGAAACTGCATTGGAATAAGTATGTTGAACATTGGTGTAATCCTTAGCTTTTGCATTGTTGTTTGCTTTGTTATGATTGGGCATAGGGGTCTTGTATATCTTGAGATCCTGGTTCCTAGCTGGTACCTCAACATATATGGTATCATTCTCTATGAGATCTTGGATGATATTCTTGAGTTTCATGGAATTTGAACTATTTTATGTCCTTTGATTTTATGAAAGTCACAGGGATCATGCTCATTGTACCAGGATGGCTTCTCTTGTGGCTCTTGGTAGTTTTCAAAGTTAGGAAGTGTTATCAGATTTGACTCTACCAATTTCTTCATTATAGTCTCGATGGGTTCTGATAACTATGTGTACTTGCATTTGGGATCGTTGTTCTTGTTACTAGTTTTCCTCTGTTGCATGCTAGTGTTACTGATCTAATTGTTCTAAGGTGGTACCATTTGTTGCACAATTGGTTGGATGTTACCAACTTGAATGTTATTGGGTCTAGGAGCACTTAGTATGACCTTAGTGTCTACCACACCGTCTTTTATTAATTTTTTTCTTAGCCCATACATGAGGTTTCTCATTTGAACTGGTTGAAGGATGGTTGTCTTTGTAAGTCTGGGTATTTACTTATGAGATCAGGGCTCTTTCAATGTTAAGGGCTCTCGGAACAAGCTCGCCATATGATGAGATGCATTTCATTTTCAAGTGGAATGATAGATTTGGATCAAGGTTGGCTATAATGATTCCTACTTGTTGTTCACTAGGAAGAGGCCACTTTCTTTTACTAGCTCTTTGTCTCCATCATTGTAAGAAATTAGTGAAATTTTCTCCTAAATTTTGTTTAAGAGTGTACAAATCTTCTAGACTAACGCCCATGTCAAGATTGAAGGAGAAGTGATCAATGAATTTATCAATGATTTCTTGAAAATTTTTGATACCAAGAGGCAAATGAGAAAACCAATCCATAGCAATACATGTTAAACTTCAAGGGAAGAGGCACATTAGATATGAATTGTTGTAAGCCACTTCGATGCACATGATGTTCAATTCTTTGATATGGTCAACAAGACTTCCTCTCCCACTATATTTGTCAAACTTGGGGATTTCAAAACCAGGAGGGAATGGTATCATTACCATGTTTCAATCAAATGGGTAAGGACACAAGTTCTATGTATGAGGCTTCTTTGTCTTGCCCATGCGATGGTTCTGCATTTCTTGTGAGAGTGCTTTCAATTGTGATGCTAGATCATCTTGCGGATTGGGTGGAGGAACATATTGTGGGATGAGAGATGAGTTACATGGGGTGTATGAAGGTGTGAGATTTTTTGAAAGTGATGAATACGTTCTTGATGCATTTGGATTGACGATGTTCATATGAGGATAATAGGATCCTTGTTGCTATTGTTGGGTGTATTGTTGAACTAGTAAGGCTGCTTGTTGTTGTTGTGCCACTAGGGCTTGTTGTTGGGCCTGCTATTGTTGATGAAAGCTACTTGTTGTGCTTGTTGTTGTTGTGTGGCTTGTTGTGCTGCTAAAGCTACTTGTTGTGCTGCCTATTGTTGTTGTGCTAAGGCTGCTTACTATTGTTGTTGTTGTTATATGACTTGTTGATAAGTTTGTTGTGTTTGTTGTAGAGCTAAGGCATGTGCTTACAAGGTGGGATTAGGTGGTTGTTGAGACATTTGTGAAGGATTAGGGATATTGATGTTTTGAGTGGGTAGCAAATTAATAGTGAAAGGTGGAGGGTTCCCTTGGTTTAACATTCCTTGCAATATGGTAGAATGAGGTGGAGGAATTAATGTTTGAGGTCCTGATTGATTTAACATAGAAAAGGGAATTGTTGGAAAAGACGATGTCGTTAAATTTTTCAATGGAAATGACACACTAGGACCTTGAGTCCATTGATTGAAAAGATTCCCTTGTCCTATGTTTTGAGAATTTCCTTGTGCAAAAGATGTAAACAAAGGATTCATGATCAAGATACTCCCGGGATTGATAGAACTTGTAACCAAGGGATTGTTTTGAGGTGGATTGATAGTGGATGATGTAGTAATGGTAGATGGAATGGATGATCCCATTAGAGGGTTGGATAAGGATTTCCCTATTTATGTTGATGGCTAACTATGTGATACGGTATTGGCATGCTCTTGCATGTTGTTTTGAGATACTTGGTCTATACTACTTTGCATGATGGTAGGCATACTTGTGGTACTCATTGGTGTGGATGAAGAAGGGTGTCCCCGAAATGTCAAAGTGGTGGTGGAATAATGAATTTCAAGCAAAGTGTGTAGCTATTTTAGATCTTCAGGAACAGGAGGAGCACCAAAGTTAGGTGCCCAAATAGTGGTGGAAGGTGGAGGACTTGTTTCAAGAGTACCCACTAGTGTACTTTCAAATGGTGAGGGGTGACCGAAATATTTTGCAAGGCTGGTTGCAAGAGTAGGTATGTAAGTTTTACTTAGCCCTTGTGATGGAGTTGTGAAATCATGCGTTACTCTGTGCTACAAATGTTAGGGAGATATGAGCTACACTTTCAAAGGATTTATGTTCTAACATTTCTTCTCTAGTGAGCTCAAATAGGTTATTCGTGATGTCTTCAATTTCATATGGTCCTCAAGGAGATGATGGTTGTTGCGATGGTGTAACATGGCTCCTAGGATCAAATTCTAAAGGATTTGGATCACTTGAGGTAAATGTAACTTTTTCTTTCTCCATGATTCTATTGTGTTGTGATCTTGTCTTTACCATAAATTTTGTGTTAGCTATGGTAGAGTTGTGTAATTTTTGAACTCTCTAGTTGACTCAAACCTAGGTAAAAGGGATGCTCTACGTCTTTTGGGAGCAATGATGATAATGTGGGATGAAAAGATGGGTGATGTAGGAAGTGATCTTTGCAAGAATTTTGGAACAACACTTTTGACTTGAGTTTGATGTTTTGATGTTGGGATAAAGGGTGCTAATGAACCTAAAAATATTTAGGGTAGATTTGTGACCTTCAAGATAAACTAGCTAAAAGATGATAACTATCTTAACTAAGTGCATGGAAAAGGATACATTTCACATGCAAAGTAGCCAAGGTAGCAGTTGGTTTGATGTTTAAGTCCCAAAGTGTTGGTGTATTTGAAACTTTGCAAAGATAGATGAGGTGAAGGATGAAGTTTGATGAAGGGGTAAGTGAAATGGGTAAAAGCAAAAAACTATGTCACACTTTTGGCCAAAAAATGTAATTCCAAATGGATTACTTTCGGTTGACAGGTTTTTGACCGAGAGGGTTTTAGCCGAAGCCATAGGGCAGTGACATGGCACCTACGTATCGACACTCTTTCGGCTGAGTGACTTTCGGCCGAAACCTTCTTAGCTAAAAAGGTGTCGATCGAAAATGTCAAGAGAAAAAAAAAAAACAACCCGACCATTTTGAATGCTCGGGTGAAAGGGTTCATGGCGAGAGCTCATCGACCGAGGTCAAGACCAACAACACCCATATATACCCAAGTTCTATCTAAGGTCATTTGATGTATTATGTGATTCCAGTTCTATGTGCTCTATTTCATCTCAAAGACTTTTGTGATGTATTTGGATTAGGGTTTCATTGATTTGTTAAAAGAAATTCTTCTCTTTCATTTTATTGGCTGAAAGTTATGAAAATTTGTGTTGTTTGTGATATTGATGAAGGAAATACATAGATTTGGTTATGATTAATTCAAAACATTGTTAGATTTCATTGTTTAAACCATTTGCTCTAGTGGATTAGAAATTTGGGGTTTTGTGAGAAAAGTGATATTGTCATAGCTCTAGGCAGAGAGATCAACCCAATCATCTTTGCATTGTCAATAATTGGTGAAAGAGCGATGATCAAGGCCCTTCTCACATGTTGCATTGTCTCTTGCCTTGGAGTTGCCCCTAGTGCAAGAGCAATCTCTACCTGCATATGGTTATTACGTTTTAATAATAAAAAAAATTGCATCTTGTGCTTATGTAACTACCATTTGATTTTTATTTATTCCACACCCACTTAGAGTAGGAAAACACATTACTCTAGTTAGTATGTCTGTTAATTGTAGACTACAAGTACAGATGAGGGGCTGATTTACCACTTGCAATGTCTATATGAAATTTGAAACCTTCAACTTTCGCTGAAGGCATTCAACAAAACAATAGAGCTGAAGCATTAACAATTCACAAAAATTTGCAGACACAATACCCATCATTTTTTTTCTTTTAGAATCAAATCCATTTCTTGGTAATATGCAATCATAGTTTTATGGTAGTGTAAACTTTTTCATTCTTATAAATAGGCTAAATGTAACTTTTTAGCTCCCATCCTAATCAACATACCTACTAGGCATATGAGACACCCATGTAAAACTCCATAATTGTAGCACTTATATTTGAAACTCATCACCAAGTTTAGGGATAAACACCACCTTGCTAATTGACCTACAACAAGAATTACATCATTTATCTTGTTAGATTCCAATGGTTAGATCCTAGAGATTTAAGAAATTATGGATAGATTTAAGCTAGCTCACCTTGTATTGAAAAATTATAGAGTACACAAGAAGCATAGCATACATTTTAGTATGATGACTAAAAAAGCATACTTAACTCTTAAACAATTCCAATGTGCTAATCTTTAGTTCTATTCAGAATTATATGATAAAAATATAGGCTTTTAGACTGCATGGTAGTGAACTGCAAAACTTGCTACTACCCTGTTGAGTTTACTGCCTTCTTGAAACTTTCATTACATTATTTGTCTTTACCATGCCACCTCCACTTTGGAAAGAGAATTGTTGTTTCTAACATGCTTATAGCAACTGTCACTTTTATCCTCTTGGTAAACTCATATCTGTTAATGCTTCTTTGCTCTGCCATCTTCATCCTTTTGGTTGTCATTGTCACCTAGGTTTGTCATATCTTATGTTAAAGGTTCCTTAGAATAGACTGTGATATAACCTTTTAAAAAGGCCTAAACCTAGTCTGCCATTAAGACTGCACCTCTATATTTTGTACCTTGTTCTTTCATACCACTGACTTTGTCCATTGAAACCTTTTCTTCACCAACATTACATCTGTTTCAAAACTTCGTAATGTTTATTTCTGCATATTTTCCTATCGGCGCAACTCTTGCACCCCCTGGTGCAAGTGCTAGTTGTGTATCATCTTGTTGATGTACAATAGACAACACTATCCATATATAATTATGAGACTATATATAAGAGAAATTCTAGGATGCAAGTGTAACAAATGCAAGTGAGAATTTCCATTTACTAGTGAAATAATCTGAATAGTTCTCTTTTGCAAGAATAGCAAAAGGCCGCATAATCAAGTTTCAACAAAAAAAGAAAAAATGACTGCACTAAAATTTATATTCATGAGTTCTTGAGAGTTGTACTAGAAATGGTATTCTTTCTTGTGTACACAACATAAAAAATACCTACATATAGAGACAACTATTTGTATTCCCTTTTAACCCATCACAGGTGTTCCTTTACTTTGTTACAGTGAGTTGATATTACTAACTCAATCAATTACCAATATTTATATTAAATTAGGATGATTAAAATTCTTGATTTAACTGTTTAACACACCAAAAAAATATGTATATGGGTGATTTACCAATTACAAGTAGCCATGGAACACAACCCTATATTGTACAAAAAAATGTCCCTCTTTGACAAATACTACATGTTGCCAAATGAAAAGATATGGGTCATGTTCCATGTTTTAAAAGAAAATAATACTAACTTGCACTTTTGAGAAGAGATATATCATAGCCAAAATTGAAATTAAAAGCCAAGATAGTGTTGAATTATTACAAGGGCTATACATGTACACAAATTTTTTGCCTAATTATTGCTAAGAGTTTCTAGATGACCTACGTAGTTGTTTTTTATTCAACATTTCAATTGAACTGCTTCATTCCTTAATAGGAACATGCACAAAAAAGGATGGGATTGAAATGTTTTGAGTAAATACAATTACATAGGAATTGGTATTGGAAACATTAGGCATAGATTAGGGTTGCACATCAACAATAAACTCTCTCGCAACTCATATCTAAACTATAGAGGTTGTAGTTTGTACGTCAATCCCTCAATGGGATGACGGTTGAAAAAATAGTAGTGAATGAGCCTTCTCCTTCTTGAAGGAGCTCAGTTTGAAAACACAGCCTGTTAGAAGGCTTACAGACAAACTTAATAACAATTTCTGCATATGCAATACATTGAAATCTAAATGTTTAAAAACAGTGACTATAAACTGAAAGTTGTAAGAAGAAACACTTTATCAACAATCATCATGTTTGAGGCATATTGTCTAAAGGGATGGAATAGTGTCCACAATCTTCTCATCACCTCTATTTTATTTTTTGTTCTCCTACTTTGTTTGACACCTTTATTGTCTAGTTTCTTGCTAGCTAATTGCCCACACAGTCATATATTCCTCTTGGGAAAAATGATGCAAATCTTTTACTCATAGATTTGACTAATCATGGATTACATTTAAACTATTTGAAATGCAAAATAGTATATGAATACACAAAATTAATTTTGAATCCCAAAATATAGCAAACATAATATCATCTCACAATATACACATAGACACGTGTATATGTATGTATGTGTATGTACTTGAGCGTAAATACATGTACATGTGTATACAATATATGTAAATGCATGTGTATGTACATACATACATTTTTCCTAAATTTACATTTCTATAAATTCAAAATTGAAAACCCCAAATTTTTAGTTCACCATATGTACATGTACATGTATACATATATGTATGCACATGTGTACATATATATGTGGATGTGTGTACATGTATACATTATGTACATAATGAACGTACATGTATGTGTACATATATATACATACATGTGTACCTGTATGTATGTATTATATATACATATGTGTATGTGTGTGTATATGTATATAAATTATGTATGTATGTGTATGTGTGTATGCATGTATGTATGCATATATATATATATACATATGTATGTGTGTATGTATGTACATGCATAGATGTGTAGGTGTGCATGTATGTGTGTATGTATGTATGAATTATATATGTATGCATATGTGTGTATGCATGTATGTATGCATATATATATATATATACATATGTATGTTTGTATGTATGTACATGCATATATGTATGTGTGTATGCACATGTATGTATGTACATATATGTACATGTACATTTTTATGAATACATGTGTATGTATGTATGTACTTGAGTATGAATGTACATAAATATATGTATGTATATGTATGCACGTGCATGCACATATATATATTTATGCATACATATTTATGTATATACATATGTCATGTACATGTGTGTACATGTATGTATATAGACATACATACATATACATACATGTATATACATGTGTACATACACACATACACAGATATATATATATATATATATATATATACACACACACACATGTATATACATGTACACATGCACTCCCACATACATACATGTGTACATACATACATACACATAAATGTATATATGTACATACACAAATTTATTGAAAGTCTCTTTGGAGTTGTCAAATTTCTTATGTTATCTAAGATGTTACAAAAGGTGAACTGTTGAGTTAAGTTCATTGAAGAAGAAAATAAATTATATTATGAAATAAAGGTCATTCCATGCTTACAAGGCCGAGGTTTCTAATCAAACATAGCATTCCCAAGGCCTAAACTCATCTTTCATGAAAGAAAAAGATGATATCAAAGGAGATATTGTGCCTACAAAACATGTGTACAATGTTTATATTTTATTCCTAAGGAATTTATTTCAAAGAATTTTAGTTATTACTTTAATATGTTTTAAGTTATTGAAAAATTAAGGAAATGTTAACCTTTTTATTTAGTGTTTGATTTAAAAAATAACTGATTACAAAGAAAGGCTATATATGTGACCAATTGTAATGAAGAGTATTTTTTTATTTTGATCTAATTTTAGTATAGAGTGGTTGAAAGGATAAATATATGTTTTCCATATTTATTCTTGGTTGCATATTACATGAATCTATGATTTAATAGGTTCACATAGAGATAGATATAAAGTTTGAACTAGATCTCATTAGATACATTTAAATTTAAAAATGTTTTCTAGTTTTGAAACTTGAAAATTTTACATTTAATTTAAATATATATATTTTTTTAGTTTTGAAAAAAATTCAATTTAAATTTGTTTAGTTCATCATGTAATTTTGTTTTAATGATATGTAGATCTTTATCTATTTATATATATCATGGCTGATGAGGGATCTCATCATTCCCCTCTTTTTGAGTGAGAAGCTCAAACTAGATCAAATATATTTCAGGATAGTATTGCTAGATTAGACAATGCTCTAAAATGTTTAGAGAAAAAAATTCATAACTCCCCCAATTTGGATAATTGAGATAGATTAGTCACTATTAGACAAAATATTATTAAGATGATTGAGACAATTTGATCATTCAATCCTTATTGTGAAATCAACATTGAGCAGTTTTATTTTTCTCTTGCCAAGAGTGTTACTGGCACAGTGAAACATAGAGAAGTTTCCAAATTAGTTTCAGGTGAAAATGTGTTATCCATGTTCCCATTTTATAGAGGAAAAAATAAAATTAGAGGATATGTGGTTACAAGGTGTAAAGATCCTCTTGTTGCACCATTCATATACCCTAGATGGTTGGCAGTGCATCATACATGGCCTCACAATGACGAGCTGCCACTGTATTTTGTCAAACAATTATATGCAAAATTTTATTTACATATAGAGGTGGACTACACATCTTATCCTAAGCATGCTAGCTAGGGTAAAGGCCGTTTTTCTGAAAAACCACAGTTTAGGCCTTCAAATTTTTCACCGCCTATGGAAAAGAGGGCATTAGTTGGCCCAAACCTATGTTTGGAATTGGCAGTAGCAAGGGAGGTAGCAACAGGCTCCACTCAGAGTCATATTTTTGATAACATTGCCTCTATTACGACACAGATTGATCATATTTCATTTGATCGAGTTGGTAGATACTTATTACACCCCCGGATCAACCTTCCTCCCATTGAGGCTACATTTGCATTTTATGATCCATTTATTAGTGCCGATCTACCTACTCTTGCAGATGTCAAGCATATGACCCACACGACTCTGCGTAATATGTGTAGACTCTCAATTTTGGATTTACTAGCAGCATGTCAGGGTATTAGTGAGGACCATGGGATTTCTCTTGAAAAGGTACCAGACTTTATTAGACAACGATATCCTCATACACATACGAGCCACGAGGTGGCAAATGCAGCTCAGGATATTCCTCATCAGCCTACAGGATCCCATGTGCATCATGTTTCTATTGATCCTTTAGCTTGTCCAGGTAGTCGTCAAGATGTTACAGGTCATGTTGAGGCTATTGTGACACCTGATCTTGTCCATGGGACATATAGTCAACTTCTTTTTTCCACTAATATTGTATGTGCTAGAAAGCCCCCTACGATGTCTTTACATTCTCATGAACCTAGTGACATTGGTAGAGCCATCGAGCAGGCATGACAGGTACTTTCAATTTATAATTTAAATACATATATAAAATTGTGTTCTAAAAAATTATGTAATGCATTTTAAAAACTTCTAGTTGTTTAACTCCTGATTGAAATTGTGTACTTGAAAATTTTAAGTAGTCTGGTGATTTGTCAGACTTTGGAAATTTGGAGCATGATGGCGATCTCGTGTAGTATGCAGATGAGGTACATTTAAATTTAATAGAAAAATTAATTACTTGATGTTTAAGTTTGAACAAATTGAACTCAAGTACATTGTAAGTTTAGATAATTTTACATATATGTACTTGAACACATGCAGGGGTTGGGACGAGGCTCAGGACACAGATTGGGAGATCTTGGATCGGGACATGGTTCCACACATCTTGGATTAGCAGAGTGGTCGGTCCATGGATCAAGGGAGATATCGGGTTGTGGATCGAGGGAGAGATCGAGCCATGGATCAAGGGAGAGGTTGAGGGAGAGATCGAGGGATAGATCGGGCCAAAGATCTGATGATTCTATTCATACTAGAAATCCCTCTCTTTGAGTTTTGTTTTATAGTATTACATGTTTGAGATCATATTATTACATGCTGGAGACACTTTTTATGATTTATGTATTGAACATTTGCACATGTGTTGTACTTATGTTTTATGGTACACATATATACTTGTTATGATTTACATGTCACATTCATACATTTATGTTTTATGGTTTGAATCTAGGTTTTTTATATATGTGCATTATTATGGTTTGATGTTCACTTAAATTACATCTATAAATACATCATGCATTATTAGTTTCTAGTTTTATTTATTTAGCAAGGAACAAGTACCTTTATTTAAATTTAAATTATGGTTTGTTCAAATGCACTTGTTGTACATATCTATTTACATCATGAAATCAAAATGTTGTCCACTATCTAATGGTTGCTATTTGTAAATTTAAAAAGATGGACATGTACATTTAATTAATTTAAATAAATAGTTCAAATGAGTTTGTCTTTAATAAATAGGTCAAGAAATAGAAAAAATTGAATGCAAATATGCTTGAGATTAATGCTATATTTTAAAGTAGAACATAAAAATGCAATTGGAAATAGATGATAGTTCTTGAATTCTTTAAAGCTCTAAATGTTCATTTTTAAAGTTAGTCTAGGTTAAATACATTTAAATTGTGCATATATCATGCTATACATGAACCTAATCTAATACACATGTTCATTTGAATGTGCATGCAAAGAATTCTTGAACTAGATGATGAGCTATACTTGTGTCCAGTTGAATGTAAATGAAATCATAAATTTGAAAGTGTTCACTTAAGAATTCCATATAATTCAAAGAAAGCATGTAAACTATAAGTGGAGTTGAATGTAAATGAAATCAAATTTCTAGTCTTGAAAGTTTAAGAATTCCATGTGGAACATTTATATATATGCAATTGGAAATTGATATATTTAAATCTTGAAAGTTATGCACATTTAATATAAGTATCTAGATCTTCCTGGATGACAATTCTATATAAATTAAAAATTGATCAATCCATATTTAATTGTACTAGAAAGATGGACCATTACATACATGGTCTCAAGCTATACATGGTAAACAAAGTTAAATTGATGCCAAAATGTAGCTATCTCAAGCACCCCAAACACCATCACTATGATTCACTACAATGTTCATATATTCCAATGCACCTTGAGGTGAACAAGAAAGACCAAACCAAGAGAACTTGGATACAATCTAACATTAACAAAATGGATTAAATGATAACTATACTTAAAAGATAGGAGCTAATGTTCTTAAGCAAATTTGGATTAAAGATGAAATCAAATTATAAGGTCAAGTGATTTTTTATTAGGAGATTGGATTTGAAATGGATGATAGTCCAGATTAAGGATAAGGTACCTAGATGTTGAAAGCTTTGGGTGATGACGAAAGGACAATATGATGTATGGACTAGATTGAGACCAAGTAACCAAATTTTGATGTTCAAGTGATGATTTTTTATTAAGGATGGAGAATGGATGTATGGTTGAGATGGATCTAGATGCATAATTTTTAAATGATTCTAGGATGATTATGGTTAAATGGGTTATTACTTGATAAAGTGATCTTAACTTGATGATTAGGATGGGGGATGCTTACCTGATGAAAATAATAAAATTAGGATGTGATGATTAGGATACATGAAAATCTAGATGATCATTTAAAATTATTGAATGTCATGCATTAGTAATGTATAAAAAATAAAGAAAACTAGAGACAACATTTATGTCTAGATTTTTCACCACTCAAACACCAAATCAACTAGATAATATAAGTTTGTGGAGTTGAATGTTCAAATGAAATGAAAGATTCATGTGAACTTAAGAATTCCATGAACATTTAATTTAGAATGCAAATTGGAACATAAACTAGGTTTTGAAGAAATCATGTATGCTGAATTTCTAAGGAAAAATACATGAACTTTTTAATTTCTAAGTCAAGTTAGGTTTCAAGTAAATTGTGTGCATGTACATATATATGTATGATCTAAGATAATTCAACAAATGAATTCAAATATTCTTGAGTGAACTTAAAAGAATTCCATGTCCAACATGTAAAAATGCAATTGGAAATTTAGATGATTTAAAGGAATTTAGGCAAAATGTAAATGAAAACATTTTTAAAGTCACTAGGTTTTGTATCAAGCATATATATGATCTAACATACATGTCACATTCAAAAAAAAAAACCCATTCTAAATCATGGCACATGTCCAATCAATACAAATATATATTATAGATCCAGTCATAAATGTGTACATATATCCAAAAAACAACTTAAAGCTCCTAGTACATAAAATCTAGATCTTCTCTATCTTTAATTATCTCTAAAATCTTTTCATGATCTTCAATAGGCAACCTCCACTTTTGTTTGGCACGTACTCTTTTAGGTAAAGTTTCTAAATTTATTTTTGTTTCCAAAACTAAGTGACTGTAATGTAGAACCTTTTGTTTTGGCCTATAATCAACAAATATAATACCATTTTTATCTATCTTTATTTGTTGATAATATGTGCCTTCAATAATGAATGATCCAATGGGATACTCTTGTATATCACCATCTGTCATCGATTCGACCAATTTTCTTTTTGGTTGTGTACATCTTAGTAGATAGTAATCTACACCTTCCACATTTTCAAGATCTACAACTACAACGAAAATATCTCTTGTACACACACCACATATATACATATTTAGTAAATTATACATTGAAGTTGTAAAAATTTATATTTTATATTTGAAACTTACTTAAACATAGAATATATATATATATAAATCTTGATTTTAACTAAATTAATCAATTTACATACCTGTAACAACTAAATCAAATACATGTTCATTATCAGTTGAATATAGTGGATCGTAGACATCGACATTGTCATCTTCAACAAAAGGAGGCATTGATATTAATTGTTTTATTTCCCATTGTGAAACATACCCATCTGTAATATTCTCACATTGAACAATATTTGCATTGTCCTCAATGCAATCAACACAAAACACATTTTCTCACATTAATTGCATAAGGCCTACTATCCATTGTCATGATTTGATGTACTTTTATATACCATGTATTGTTTGAAATTATAAGGATTTCACTGAATGTAACTATTTAAATTAAACTTGAAAATTAATTTTGAAATCATGTATGTATTTTGAACTTTAAAATTCAAATTTTTAACAAATTTTGACTAGACATGTACTTGTAACTTCCCAAAAATACTGTGTGTTGTATGTTGAGTCACGAGCAAAAAAATGACTTTTGCACCATTCAACAATTTCGTTTGCATTTTGTATGGCATTACCTACAAGTTACACACAAGTTGACACAATTTGTCACCTATTACTTTCAAGGAACTTAAAAGAATTTAATTTAGTTTTTTTATATATATATATCTAATCTTTTAAAAAATATTAAGCTAAATTGGATATATATATATGGTGAAAAATTTACATACCAACAAGTTCATGTTGATGAAGTGCATGCTTCACACATGATGCTACTCCATCGTGCTCTCCTTTTCCATGTACACTCATAAAAAATCCACAAGAATTTGGTGTTGCATCTAGCATGTTGACTGCTTAACCAAACAAAAGCTTTTGCAGACTTAAATTTCCCTATGAAGTTACAAATAATTAAACACTTGAAAACCAAATAAGCTTCAAAAAAGTAATTATATATATAGATTTAAGCAATCAAACAATTTAAGTCTCAAAGTTAAAGGTAAATATAAATTAAAAATAATAATTTAAAAAACAATGTACTTACCAACACATCCATCCGACTATATCCAATGTTGTTCTTGATTTATGCCACGTTGTCTTAGGTCTTCAAATTTTTTTTTGAAACAATGAGCTACATAACTTCTATCATGATTCGTATCATCAATGACATAAAAGTGAACCTATTTGATGATAATTCTATCATCTTTGCTACTTTGTATTCCATCAACCGCTAACTCTGCATGCCTATAGAAAACTTGCACGAAGATTGCAACTTGATTTGAATGATAATATTGACTTTGGATCTCAGTTTGAGGACTAAATTTATAGTTCTAAGAGAAATCTACAATAGAGAGAATACAACCTGGTGGAAAACAATTCCTTGAGAACAATTTTTTTGGCCTCAACTCCTGACTTCGTTAAGTATGTCTCATATTCAAATCTCTTCCAAGTAACTTGCATTTCATTATTGTCAACATGTAAAAGATTCTTCAAATCTCCACAATCATTACATACATTTTTTATACACTGAACACTGAATTCATCTAAATTTTCTAATTTTTCACATAGAAGAGACTTCACAAATTGTGTTGTGCTTCCAGGGATGGCTAAATTTTGATCAATTGTTGCCATAACTTTTCTATATGATTGTAGGTGTAGATAAAATTTAACATGATTTCAACAACAAGTTTCACACACTTTATTTATACGTACAAATGATGGTCATAGTGTTTCAAACATCCTTTGACAAATCTCCACATTTGAAAATTCTTGTTTAAATGCTTAAAAAAGTTCACTTTGTGTTGTATCTATAAAATATTTTGGATGATAAATTTTTGTACCATCATCACCTATTATTTGTATAGTATCCCTTCTATTGGAAGAAACACGAGAGTGGGTGGTCCAATATTCAACTCCCTGTTTCTTTACATCTTCTAAAATTCTATCTTTTTGAGGAACCCTACAAATATTTACCCAATTTTTTTCAATTTTTCCATCTATTTCATTTCTGTTTTCAATATACCTTTGAACAATTCTCCTCAAAACATTTAGTAATTCAGAAATTTCTTGAACTTGTCTTCTATGTGATAATTTCTTACTAGAAATTACAATCATCAACGCCCTACGTGCAACACCTAAATCACTAGATCAACTCTTCTTTTCAATACATTCCAATGCTTCTTGCGAGTTTTCAACAATTGTTTGTTTTAAATATGATGAACTTTTCCTATTATCAACCCTTAACAACTCCAAAACAAGGGTCATTTCTTTTCGTCTAAATAACTTTGCAACTAACTGTGCTCTTCCAATTAGAGATTTCTCTTCAAAAAAATCATCCCAAATTTTTTTAGAGTGTAATTTTAATGTGCTTTTAGATAACATATCCTCAGATGAAATATTATTGAAAAGAGAATCTTCATCCATCTCCATTAGATTTTCCATACCATAGTCCAAAAAATTTGTATTAGTACTAGGTTCAGTTTGTTCTTGTATCTGTACGTCACCTTGATCATCAATATTTTCCATGGGTTGTTGTTCAATGGATGTTCCTTCATCCACTTTTCTCTTTCTTTGTCTTACTCGTGTTCAATCATACTTCCTCAATCTAGTCCTTGGATTTGCCATCACAAATTGCACTCAAATTTGAATTCGTGCCTACATACAAATTTGTTCACACATGAGCTTTCCATGAAACATGTACAGGTAATATAGCATAAATATTTGATAAAGCTTGTAACTAGATGCAAAACATAAACATAAAATATTTAAACAAAAGTTTTTAATATCTATAAACATGCAAAAAATAAAATATTTTTAATTGAATAATACATAAGATGTGTATAAAATTTACAATTTCAAATAAATTTATAATTCCCCAAATAAAATTATATATAATTCTTCTTGAAATACTATTTATAAACACATAATTTTAAGCAGAGACACTTTAAATTATATATAATTCTCAAAATGAATAAAGCAAAAATAAACTTCTTGATAATGATATCTTTGATGTTTTTTATATAAATTTACTAATTTCATAAGTATGCTAATTTTATGTATATATATTGGAAATAAAAGTAAAAGCAAAGGTAAATTTAATAAAACATAGGTATTTAAGGACATGTAAGAACAAGAATGGAAGAACATAGAATTGGTGATCAATAATAATGAAATCTAAGAATTTAAATAGTGAAAACAACAAATGCATTTATATTCAAACAATTTTTAAATAAATAAAATAATTGTTCAATAAATAATGTAAAATAATCTTCTTTCTATATATTCTTTCATTAATATATTTTACAAATATTTCTTTGATATATTTAATAAAAATAGTGAAAACAAATCTCAAATGCATTAAAACATAAACACTGGCAATGTTGAAGATCATCAAGAATTCAAAAATAGCTCTCCTATTGTCCAAATACCTTTTCTTTTGTTGAAATAAGTCTTCTAAATTTTTGAAATTATAAGCCTTCTAAAGTGTCGAAATATACCTTCTTTAATAAAAAATAGTCGAATATTTCAAAATATCTATTTTTTTTAATTTTTTTAAGTTGAGAAATTAGAAAGAATTTTTTTTTTTTAATTTTAGTCATTTTCAGCCGAGTTCTTATCGGCCGGTGGGTTTTCGACTGATTACTTTTCGGCCAAGCCAATACCGACCGAGAGGATTTTGACCAATTGACCAAAACCCTCTCAACCGAGAATGTCTAGTTGGTATCCTACATGGCAGCAAACTTATCATTTCTCAAATTTTTTTATAACATTTATCTTTGATAGAGTATTTCTCTAGTCAGATTGATCTTTCTGCAAAAAATAAAAATACCCTTTTGTAGAGCTCGAAGTGTAGAATCCAAATATATAACTTTTATAATATTTTGATTAGTTTTAATATATTTTATTTTTAAAATAATGCAAGTAGGTTTTAAAAATTAAAAAAGAGGTTGATTAGATATTAAAAAAGATAGTAAAACTTATTAAAATGTTTTAAATCTTATATGGGGCACAAGAGGAGGGTGTCTACTTCAAAAGGGTATTAAAAAAATTGAAATTAGTTTACAGTCTATGAAAATTGTCAAATTTTGACATGTTTGACTTTAAAACGTTATTACGAGAAAAATATACATCAAAATGTGATTTTTTTTTTCATGCACAAAATATTGAAGTTACTTATTTGGAAAAAAAAATGGAGAAATAAAGTTTTTTTTCAATTTGTTTCTGACGCCCGAAGTCACTATTTATGAAATTTTTTAGTATTCCAAAATGTCCTTAAATTGATAAAAGTAATGAAAAATTTCTTTTAAATTTTAAAATTAAGTAAGAATAAACTACACCAAAAGTTCTACATTTCATTAGTTTACACTATTTTGAAATTCAAAACATAAAAACCACTTCTATGTGGTCGAAGTTCAAATTTTTTTGTTGTTGTTGGTCGATTCCTTTATAAAATGTGACACAGGTTTGTACTTTTACCCCAATATTCTTGTATAAAACTAGTTATGGGTGTAGACACCTAAATTTGGACACTTAATTTATCCAAATTTACCCCTTTCATTTAAACATTCCTTTATCTACATTAGTTAAGTAATATCACTATTATTTGATTATCAATTTTAAAGTTCTTCTTAATCCCTAAGGTATCTAGCGTTGTGGGGAAATAATTAAATACCTTCCTCTTTCATCAAATAAATGGAAATAAATATTATTTATTTAATTCTCTTCATATCACATCCTTCTTTAATTCTAATTATTCTAATCTTTATCATTAGATATGCACATGCCTAATCCTTGATTAGGATGTGTCACATCCTCCAACTTTTGCAAGTTGGTCTCTAATCTCTCTTAGCCACCTAACCCTCATCTAATCCTTTATTAACTAGCCTAATCAACCTCTCAAAGAATTTTTAATTCCTTTTATCTTTCCAAGGAATATTATATTCATTTTTCTCTTCTCCATGTGATCTTTGACTTGTCACATCAAGTCACATGTGAAATCTAACCCTCTTATAATATGTCATTAATTTGTCTAATCAAGTGCTCGCACAACTTTAATTACTCAACAGATTAATTTAATCCATATCATTTATATAATGGGTCCAAGTCAACTTCTATTAAAGACTTTCTCCTTTTCGGAGAAGGTAATTTCATCTTACCTATGTGAATTTTTTAATTCACATTTAATCCTCAATGCCTTGGAATTTAAAATTCTTTTTCTCATTTCCATGTGGTTATTTGAGGAATTTTTAATTCCTCACATGTCCTCTCACCCACATGGGGACAAAGACCTCCTTTATGGGGAGATCTTGTCCCAATACCAAGGTACTATATAGTACCTCCATGTCATGTACTCTCCTTCCAACTCATGTACACATCATCCCTTACAAGCCACTTCACATGCCACATGTCAAGATGTGAGGGCTTGTGAGTTCTCAACTCACCTTAGCCCTACATCTTGATCTTGGTGGCTCAATCTTGACCGTCCATTTTCCTAGAGAATTCCAAAATCTCTATAAATACGCCCTCTTTTCTCTCATTTTAGGAGAGATCATTTATGCTAGCCAAACTCTTGCAAAATTTTATTTTGAGCCATACTTAGCCAAATTTGCACACTTGCATTCATTTTCACCCATTTTCATCCTCATATCAT
>VDFB02271358.1:699111226-699183972 GCA_007258455.2 Sequoia sempervirens | reverse complement strand
TTTTTTTCCTTAATAAATAATGTTTTTAAATTAAGCTTTTAATTAAGTTTTAAAATAAAAATAAAAATCATGCATTAATAATCAAACCTGGAGAAATTATTTTTCCTACCGATTGAGCCTTGTCATGGACCATTTTCTCCTTCAACCAGCAATCAACAGGGGTTAGTTGCTCCTACCCGACATCCATCTGGAGAGATTTCGTCATGGAATTCTACTTTGAGACCCTTTTGGTTGGCTTCTTCATCAACATTTCCATATTTGCATCATGGTTTTTGTAGTTCTCCTCTATGTAATGTTGCAACACACTAAAATAAAGTGCCATAATATTTTGTTTTAGTGTACTCTGTCATACTGTATGCTTCTTTGGATTGATCTATGTATCTACTGTTAGTTCCTATCTATTCAATGTATGCAACAGTTGGTTACCCATGCATCTTAGTGAGATGGACTAGTCACCATATAGACAGTCCTTTTTTGGAAGCACTCTACCTGTCTTCAGAAGTTTGGTCCTACATCCAAAGACTTGGTGCATGGCTCCAGTGAGACTTGGATTGTACAATTTGTGCATGGCTCCAGTGAGACATAGATTGTACCAATCTTCTATTGATGGGAATTTAGTTGATGCTCATGCAATTTTCTTCTTTGTTTTGACCTTATTCCTATTGTAGCATGGATTCATTGATAGATTCTGTAGTTACTCTTGAGTTGATAGATTCAACTCATTCACCAATTATATCACATCTTTTGTAGTTGTACCTGATTCTCTCTATCAGTGCTTGTCACGGTTTGGCATTCTTTTGGAACAAAATTTGGAGGACTCATCATCATCCTTGGTCTGCTCTACATCAACCTTCACATTGTTCTACATTATCTCCTTCTTCAATAAAGATTAGGGACTCTTGACATTGTGACATTTGAGAAGTGAATCTCCATTGAGGGGGGGTTTGCATGGACTATCTTAATTCTCTCTTATGGGGGGGACTTTTTCCTCACTCAAGGTTTTATCCTTCCTAGAGTATGTTTCTTGTTTTGTTTCTCTCTTTTAGGGAGGAGTTTTGTCCCACTGGGTTTTCTCCTTTTCTCCACTTTATGAGAGATTGCATTGCATCGGTACATGGGTACCTAACATGGCCTAGTAGCCGGGACCCATCTTGCATTGTTTTCTTTTGTGTACATTCTCCCTAAGTTACACTTAAGGGGAGGGGTTGGTGTAATTAAAAGTGTTGTACCTTGTCCTAGGTCATGATTACACCTTAGTTGAGTTTACTTAGTGACCACATAGGAGATAGTTGGAGAATTTCCACTTTTGGTGGACTTAGCATGTTATTACTTTATCACATCCACCTTTGATGGACATATCATGTGATTAACTCTCCACCTTTTGTGGTGATTATCACATTATCACTTTTCCACTTTAGGTGGAGTGATAGATTTTCATAGTTGTCTCATGTCATAAGATTACAACACTTGTCATAATCTTATGCCCTTCTATGTACTCACCTTGGCTATATAACCAAGAGGTCTCCTATGGACTTTTTCTCATCATATTTGCATTCATTGATAAGAATGCAGTCTATTCTTGTCATATTTTTCTATATCTCTTATGCTTGTGCTTTCTATTAGGCCTCTAAATCTTGGGTGGCTACCTTTATAGCCAATTGCATTAAGAAAATGTTCATCCAGGAATTCTAGCTCATTCAGTCGAGACACTTTGTATTCTTCCTTAGTTATCAGATTCTTTAGTGACACTCACAATGATGGGAGCTCAACCTCAATAGGCAAGATGGATTCTGATCCATAGACCAAGGAGAAAGGGGTTGCACCTATAGGCATGCAGATACTAGTTTGATAAGCCCAAAGAGTGGGATTTAGATGCAGATGCCAGTCACGACCAACTTCATTAACTATTTTCTTTAGAATTTTTAGGATAGTTTTGTTCATTTCTTTTGCTTGGCCATTGCCTTGGGGATAGTACGGGGTAGAGAATCAGTGTTGGATATTGAATTTTTGGCACAACTCTTTCACATCCTGATTCTTGAATGGTTTGTCATTGTCTGAGATGAGGGTTTGTGGTACACCATAATGAAAAATTAGGTAATTCAAAATAAACTTGGCTATCTGCTTCCCCATTATGTAGGTCATAGGAATGGATTCAACCCACCTAGTAAAGTACATAGTGGCAGTTATGATAAACTTATGGCCATTGGATGGGGTTGGAGTGATTTTTCCTATGAGGTCAAGTCCCCATTGTGAAAAATGTCATGGTGTGATCGTTGGTTGCAAATATTGAGCTAGAGCATGAATCAAAACCCCATGCTATTGACACTGGATGCATTTCCACACATACTGATGAGCTTCTTTTTCCATGGTTGGCTAATAGTACCTCATCCTCAATAGTTTCTTAGCTAATGTCATACTGCTAGAATGGTACCCACATATGCCATCATTTACTTCTATTAAAGAAGTTTAGGATTCCTCTTAGTTAAGACATCATAATAATGTCCCTTCAATGCTTTGACGGTAAAGGTTATCACCTAGGATAAAAAATCAGGATGCCTTTTTGACAAAGGTCTTTTTAAGGTTCAAGGTGATATCTGATGGAAGGGTTCCTCTGTTAAGACAAGTAAATATTCATGGTACCACAGGGATCTAGGACCAACAATGACACACATGAATTTAGATTCAGGGATTTTGAAAGTTAGTACAAGAAGTTGTTCTACCAAGAATTCACATTGGAGAACGTTGTTTGGCATGTCTAGTAATGATCTGATTGTTGCCATGGAATCTGCTACTCTATTGTTTATGTGAGGAATGTGTTCAAAAGTTATGCCTATAAAAATATCTTTGAGATTATCCACCCTCTTCTTGTAAGGAGTGAGCTTGTCATCTTTAGTTTGATAGTCGTCATTGACTTGGTTGATAACCAGTTGTGAGTTTCCATAGACTTTTATCTCTTGTATCTGCCATTGAACTATTATCCTGAGACCTGTGATCAAGGCTTTGTATTTAGAAATTTTATTGGTACATGGAAATGATAGCCTATATGACTTTGGGATGCAATAACCTTGGGGGGTGATGAAAATAATGCCTACTCCTAATCCATGTTGGGTAAATGATCCATCAAAGTACATATTCCATTGAGTTGTGAGATTAATAAGGAACATTGATTCACCAGGGAACTTTGATATTAAAGGGTTCTCATCATAGATGGGTGCTTTTGCTAGCTGGTCTTCAATTAGTTGCCCTTTGATTGATTTGTGCTCCACATACTCTATTCCAAACTCTATCAAGATCATTACCCACTTACCCATTCATCCCATGAGAGTTGCTTTGGATAAAAAATATTTTAATGGATCGATCTTTGTGACATGAGCTTGATTTGGTGTGAAAACATGTAATTCCTGAACTTTGTGAAGTGAAAACTACCGCTAGGCATGCTTTCTCAATGGGTGAATAGTTCATCTCATAGCCTACCAAGGTTTTGCTAATGTAGTCTATGGCTCTTTCCTTTTCATTCTCAACATGTGCCAAAAGAGCTCCTAGTGTTGTTGGTGTTGCTAAGATGTACATGATCAATGGCTTGTTTGGTATTGGCGGCATGAGCACTCAAGGTGTCAATAGATAATCCTTGATCTGTTGGAAAAATTTATCACATTTGTCATCCCATTTGTAGGTTATTCCTTTATGGAGAAGATGCGAAAAGGGATGAATCTTATCTAATAGTTGGGCTATGAACTTTCTAATGGACTACAATCTTCCTTTTAATCCTCTCATCTGCTTCAATTTCTGTGGTGGTTCCATGTCTAGGATGGATTTTACCTTTGTTGGATCAATTTCTATCCCTCTTTGTGAAATGATAAAGCCAAGATGTTTCCCTGATGTGACCCCAAACACACAATTTTTTGGATTCATTCGTACCTTGTATTCTTCAAGCCTGTCAAAGATAGGTCCTAAGACTTGTATGTGCTCATTCCTCTTTTTTGATTTTTCCAAAATATCATTACATAATCTTCAACTATTATATCAATCATGTCGTGAAATATGAGGGTCATTTCTCTTTGATAGGTTGCTCCTGCATTCTTCAACCGAAATGGCATTACATTCCAGTAGTAGGTTCCCCATGGACAAGTAAAGGAAGTTTTATGTTGATCCTCTTTAGCAATTATGATTTGATTATAGCCTGAAAAGCCATCCATGAGTGACAACATTTCATTCCCAACTGTTAAATCTACAATGAGATAAATGTTGGGAAGAGGGAAATCATCCTTTAGACATGCCTTGTTCAGATCTATGAAATCAATGCATATTCTGATGCCCCCAGTGGGTTTTGAGACTAGTACCAGGTTTGAAACCCACTCAGGATAATATATCGGTTGGATGAATCCAATGTCAAGAATCTTTTGTAGTTCTATTTTAACCAAGAGTGCTATCTAAGGGTGCATCTTCCTTAATTTCTGCTTGACCAGTTTGGCATCGGGATAAACTACTAAGTGATGTACAACCACTTCTGGATCAAGGCTTGGAATATTTGTGTTTGATCATGCAAAGTTAGCTCTTCTCTCTTTAAGGAACATTGCTAGGTTCTTCTATTCTTAGTCCAACAAGGATTTAGCATAAAAAGCAATCTTAGGCGCTTCTTATGTTCCCACATTAAATAGAGTAGCCTTTTCTACTAGTACCGCTGACTTTTTTGGATTCATTTCACTAAGGGGAATATTGAATCCTTCATCCTTGGGTGCCTTAGAGAGGTTTTCACTATTAGATGTGTCTTTTGTTTTTACTATTTTGGGACCAGAGAGTGACACTAATTGGTTTTCACTCAAGGATATGCATGTTAATTGCATTTCATTTATTTTACGACTAAAGGATTCAATTGTCTCCCCATAGTATGTCCTTGTATCAAGCTCTATGTCGAAGCCTGCTTTGTGATCTACCCATGATAAGTTATCTTGGAGTCCCATGAATTTTGAGATCGCTTCATCATTTTTGAATAAATCTAGAACCAGTGGTCCTTGTTGGTCCATGTCAATGAGTTGTGGGTATACTAGGCGTATTTCAGTTGGTTGGTCATTTGAGACAAAGGATGCTATGGATATCATAAAGAGGGTGTTTTTTTCAAATAGGTCAGCAACATCAAGGGGAAATTCATCTAAGGTTGTATCATGCAATATAGGTGACCAAGAGGAAGCCTCAACTCATTTAGCAGCAATACCTTTTCCAATAAGTGTGACCTTACTAGTAGTACAACCTAAGCCAAGATTTTTTAGTCATTTCTCAGAAACGATGGGTTCTTGTAAACCATTTTCATTTTGTCCTATCTTCTCATTCTTGTTATACCCCATACTCTACATTAGCTATAGGCCTTTGTTGTCATCTTCCATGGGAAGAATAGGAACTTGTCATTCATCTTGATAGAGGAGTTTAGAGATATCTTGCTCATTGACGCCTTCTTGATTCAAGTCTCCCCACTTCGTGAAGGTGGTGGTTTCCATCTTGAGTGTTTCTGGTTCTTTGGTGCTAGATGTAGGTTTCTCACAAGATTGAGTAGAAATAGGAAACTTTCCTAAGAAAAAGGTGTCTTTTAATAGTTTTTAGCTTCCACAACCATCATCTTGGATCACTGCTTTAACATCAGGTATTCTTTTCACAATGGGTATTTTTGATGTTGAGGTAGAGGCTAGGGACAATGAGTCAATAAATGAGCTTGATGGTGTAGGCCCTTCATCATTTTTGGGTATTTGTGGGATCTTATTAAAATTTGCCTCAAGGCTTTTGCAGTAGTAGAAAGGCTTAGGATCTCCATGCATAGTGATTTATCTTCCTTTAAAAGGAAACTTCACACACTAATGATAGGTTGAGGCTACAACTTTTAAAGCATGGATCCAAGATCGACCAAGTAGTATGTTATAGGGAAGATCAAGCTCAAGTACTTGGCATGTAGTTTCTGCAATAAGAGGTCCCACTTGGATTGGAAGTGTAATGATTCCTTGTGTTACCCATTCTTGCTTGTCATATGCTCTCATGGTAGTACTCTTTGTCTTCTCAATAGTATCTTTTGAATAGCCTAGATTCTTGATCAACTGCAGGGTACAAATGTCTAGACCAACACCTCCACCTGCCAAGACTCCTTTGACCTTGCTTTTATGAATGGCAAACTCAATGTGTAAAGCACGGTTATGAGATGGTTGTGATGGTAAATATTGCTCAGAGAAGGTGAGAAGATGGTTGGTGATATGTCCTACCATAGCTTGAAATTGATCGGTATCAATGTTCTCACAAATAGATGACTCAAACAAGGCTTTTCTAGTATTTCCCTATGTGTAGGAGATAACCTTAAAAGTTCTAAGATTGATATTTGAGTGGGGGTATTTTTAAAATGATATACAAGATTGTACTTGCTAGGATTAGATGCAGGAAAAATAGGTTGTGTCCTAGATTGAGCTAGGATAGCTCCTTGAATAGTTATTTTTCCATGTCATGTGGTGACTCCACATTTAGTACTAGCTCCTTTGATGGTGACAACAATGATAATGCTATCATAGGAGGAAACTGCATTGGAATAAGTATGTTGAACATTGGTGTAATCCTTAGCTTTTGCATTGTTGTTTGCTTTGTTATGATTGGGCATAGGGGTCTTGTATATCTTGAGATCCTGGTTCCTAGCTGGTACCTCAACATATATGGTATCATTCTCTATGAGATCTTGGATGATATTCTTGAGTTTCATGGAATTTGAACTATTTTATGTCCTTTGATTTTATGAAAGTCACAGGGATCATGCTCATTGTACCAGGATGGCTTCTCTTGTGGCTCTTGGTAGTTTTCAAAGTTAGGAAGTGTTATCAGATTTGACTCTACCAATTTCTTCATTATAGTCTCGATGGGTTCTGATAACTATGTGTACTTGCATTTGGGATCGTTGTTCTTGTTACTAGTTTTCCTCTGTTGCATGCTAGTGTTACTGATCTAATTGTTCTAAGGTGGTACCATTTGTTGCACAATTGGTTGGATGTTACCAACTTGAATGTTATTGGGTCTAGGAGCACTTAGTATGACCTTAGTGTCTACCACACCGTCTTTTATTAATTTTTTTCTTAGCCCATACATGAGGTTTCTCATTTGAACTGGTTGAAGGATGGTTGTCTTTGTAAGTCTGGGTATTTACTTATGAGATCAGGGCTCTTTCAATGTTAAGGGCTCTCGGAACAAGCTCGCCATATGATGAGATGCATTTCATTTTCAAGTGGAATGATAGATTTGGATCAAGGTTGGCTATAATGATTCCTACTTGTTGTTCACTAGGAAGAGGCCACTTTCTTTTACTAGCTCTTTGTCTCCATCATTGTAAGAAATTAGTGAAATTTTCTCCTAAATTTTGTTTAAGAGTGTACAAATCTTCTAGACTAACGCCCATGTCAAGATTGAAGGAGAAGTGATCAATGAATTTATCAATGATTTCTTGAAAATTTTTGATACCAAGAGGCAAATGAGAAAACCAATCCATAGCAATACATGTTAAACTTCAAGGGAAGAGGCACATTAGATATGAATTGTTGTAAGCCACTTCGATGCACATGATGTTCAATTCTTTGATATGGTCAACAAGACTTCCTCTCCCACTATATTTGTCAAACTTGGGGATTTCAAAACCAGGAGGGAATGGTATCATTACCATGTTTCAATCAAATGGGTAAGGACACAAGTTCTATGTATGAGGCTTCTTTGTCTTGCCCATGCGATGGTTCTGCATTTCTTGTGAGAGTGCTTTCAATTGTGATGCTAGATCATCTTGCGGATTGGGTGGAGGAACATATTGTGGGATGAGAGATGAGTTACATGGGGTGTATGAAGGTGTGAGATTTTTTGAAAGTGATGAATACGTTCTTGATGCATTTGGATTGACGATGTTCATATGAGGATAATAGGATCCTTGTTGCTATTGTTGGGTGTATTGTTGAACTAGTAAGGCTGCTTGTTGTTGTTGTGCCACTAGGGCTTGTTGTTGGGCCTGCTATTGTTGATGAAAGCTACTTGTTGTGCTTGTTGTTGTTGTGTGGCTTGTTGTGCTGCTAAAGCTACTTGTTGTGCTGCCTATTGTTGTTGTGCTAAGGCTGCTTACTATTGTTGTTGTTGTTATATGACTTGTTGATAAGTTTGTTGTGTTTGTTGTAGAGCTAAGGCATGTGCTTACAAGGTGGGATTAGGTGGTTGTTGAGACATTTGTGAAGGATTAGGGATATTGATGTTTTGAGTGGGTAGCAAATTAATAGTGAAAGGTGGAGGGTTCCCTTGGTTTAACATTCCTTGCAATATGGTAGAATGAGGTGGAGGAATTAATGTTTGAGGTCCTGATTGATTTAACATAGAAAAGGGAATTGTTGGAAAAGACGATGTCGTTAAATTTTTCAATGGAAATGACACACTAGGACCTTGAGTCCATTGATTGAAAAGATTCCCTTGTCCTATGTTTTGAGAATTTCCTTGTGCAAAAGATGTAAACAAAGGATTCATGATCAAGATACTCCCGGGATTGATAGAACTTGTAACCAAGGGATTGTTTTGAGGTGGATTGATAGTGGATGATGTAGTAATGGTAGATGGAATGGATGATCCCATTAGAGGGTTGGATAAGGATTTCCCTATTTATGTTGATGGCTAACTATGTGATACGGTATTGGCATGCTCTTGCATGTTGTTTTGAGATACTTGGTCTATACTACTTTGCATGATGGTAGGCATACTTGTGGTACTCATTGGTGTGGATGAAGAAGGGTGTCCCCGAAATGTCAAAGTGGTGGTGGAATAATGAATTTCAAGCAAAGTGTGTAGCTATTTTAGATCTTCAGGAACAGGAGGAGCACCAAAGTTAGGTGCCCAAATAGTGGTGGAAGGTGGAGGACTTGTTTCAAGAGTACCCACTAGTGTACTTTCAAATGGTGAGGGGTGACCGAAATATTTTGCAAGGCTGGTTGCAAGAGTAGGTATGTAAGTTTTACTTAGCCCTTGTGATGGAGTTGTGAAATCATGCGTTACTCTGTGCTACAAATGTTAGGGAGATATGAGCTACACTTTCAAAGGATTTATGTTCTAACATTTCTTCTCTAGTGAGCTCAAATAGGTTATTCGTGATGTCTTCAATTTCATATGGTCCTCAAGGAGATGATGGTTGTTGCGATGGTGTAACATGGCTCCTAGGATCAAATTCTAAAGGATTTGGATCACTTGAGGTAAATGTAACTTTTTCTTTCTCCATGATTCTATTGTGTTGTGATCTTGTCTTTACCATAAATTTTGTGTTAGCTATGGTAGAGTTGTGTAATTTTTGAACTCTCTAGTTGACTCAAACCTAGGTAAAAGGGATGCTCTACGTCTTTTGGGAGCAATGATGATAATGTGGGATGAAAAGATGGGTGATGTAGGAAGTGATCTTTGCAAGAATTTTGGAACAACACTTTTGACTTGAGTTTGATGTTTTGATGTTGGGATAAAGGGTGCTAATGAACCTAAAAATATTTAGGGTAGATTTGTGACCTTCAAGATAAACTAGCTAAAAGATGATAACTATCTTAACTAAGTGCATGGAAAAGGATACATTTCACATGCAAAGTAGCCAAGGTAGCAGTTGGTTTGATGTTTAAGTCCCAAAGTGTTGGTGTATTTGAAACTTTGCAAAGATAGATGAGGTGAAGGATGAAGTTTGATGAAGGGGTAAGTGAAATGGGTAAAAGCAAAAAACTATGTCACACTTTTGGCCAAAAAATGTAATTCCAAATGGATTACTTTCGGTTGACAGGTTTTTGACCGAGAGGGTTTTAGCCGAAGCCATAGGGCAGTGACATGGCACCTACGTATCGACACTCTTTCGGCTGAGTGACTTTCGGCCGAAACCTTCTTAGCTAAAAAGGTGTCGATCGAAAATGTCAAGAGAAAAAAAAAAAACAACCCGACCATTTTGAATGCTCGGGTGAAAGGGTTCATGGCGAGAGCTCATCGACCGAGGTCAAGACCAACAACACCCATATATACCCAAGTTCTATCTAAGGTCATTTGATGTATTATGTGATTCCAGTTCTATGTGCTCTATTTCATCTCAAAGACTTTTGTGATGTATTTGGATTAGGGTTTCATTGATTTGTTAAAAGAAATTCTTCTCTTTCATTTTATTGGCTGAAAGTTATGAAAATTTGTGTTGTTTGTGATATTGATGAAGGAAATACATAGATTTGGTTATGATTAATTCAAAACATTGTTAGATTTCATTGTTTAAACCATTTGCTCTAGTGGATTAGAAATTTGGGGTTTTGTGAGAAAAGTGATATTGTCATAGCTCTAGGCAGAGAGATCAACCCAATCATCTTTGCATTGTCAATAATTGGTGAAAGAGCGATGATCAAGGCCCTTCTCACATGTTGCATTGTCTCTTGCCTTGGAGTTGCCCCTAGTGCAAGAGCAATCTCTACCTGCATATGGTTATTACGTTTTAATAATAAAAAAAATTGCATCTTGTGCTTATGTAACTACCATTTGATTTTTATTTATTCCACACCCACTTAGAGTAGGAAAACACATTACTCTAGTTAGTATGTCTGTTAATTGTAGACTACAAGTACAGATGAGGGGCTGATTTACCACTTGCAATGTCTATATGAAATTTGAAACCTTCAACTTTCGCTGAAGGCATTCAACAAAACAATAGAGCTGAAGCATTAACAATTCACAAAAATTTGCAGACACAATACCCATCATTTTTTTTCTTTTAGAATCAAATCCATTTCTTGGTAATATGCAATCATAGTTTTATGGTAGTGTAAACTTTTTCATTCTTATAAATAGGCTAAATGTAACTTTTTAGCTCCCATCCTAATCAACATACCTACTAGGCATATGAGACACCCATGTAAAACTCCATAATTGTAGCACTTATATTTGAAACTCATCACCAAGTTTAGGGATAAACACCACCTTGCTAATTGACCTACAACAAGAATTACATCATTTATCTTGTTAGATTCCAATGGTTAGATCCTAGAGATTTAAGAAATTATGGATAGATTTAAGCTAGCTCACCTTGTATTGAAAAATTATAGAGTACACAAGAAGCATAGCATACATTTTAGTATGATGACTAAAAAAGCATACTTAACTCTTAAACAATTCCAATGTGCTAATCTTTAGTTCTATTCAGAATTATATGATAAAAATATAGGCTTTTAGACTGCATGGTAGTGAACTGCAAAACTTGCTACTACCCTGTTGAGTTTACTGCCTTCTTGAAACTTTCATTACATTATTTGTCTTTACCATGCCACCTCCACTTTGGAAAGAGAATTGTTGTTTCTAACATGCTTATAGCAACTGTCACTTTTATCCTCTTGGTAAACTCATATCTGTTAATGCTTCTTTGCTCTGCCATCTTCATCCTTTTGGTTGTCATTGTCACCTAGGTTTGTCATATCTTATGTTAAAGGTTCCTTAGAATAGACTGTGATATAACCTTTTAAAAAGGCCTAAACCTAGTCTGCCATTAAGACTGCACCTCTATATTTTGTACCTTGTTCTTTCATACCACTGACTTTGTCCATTGAAACCTTTTCTTCACCAACATTACATCTGTTTCAAAACTTCGTAATGTTTATTTCTGCATATTTTCCTATCGGCGCAACTCTTGCACCCCCTGGTGCAAGTGCTAGTTGTGTATCATCTTGTTGATGTACAATAGACAACACTATCCATATATAATTATGAGACTATATATAAGAGAAATTCTAGGATGCAAGTGTAACAAATGCAAGTGAGAATTTCCATTTACTAGTGAAATAATCTGAATAGTTCTCTTTTGCAAGAATAGCAAAAGGCCGCATAATCAAGTTTCAACAAAAAAAGAAAAAATGACTGCACTAAAATTTATATTCATGAGTTCTTGAGAGTTGTACTAGAAATGGTATTCTTTCTTGTGTACACAACATAAAAAATACCTACATATAGAGACAACTATTTGTATTCCCTTTTAACCCATCACAGGTGTTCCTTTACTTTGTTACAGTGAGTTGATATTACTAACTCAATCAATTACCAATATTTATATTAAATTAGGATGATTAAAATTCTTGATTTAACTGTTTAACACACCAAAAAAATATGTATATGGGTGATTTACCAATTACAAGTAGCCATGGAACACAACCCTATATTGTACAAAAAAATGTCCCTCTTTGACAAATACTACATGTTGCCAAATGAAAAGATATGGGTCATGTTCCATGTTTTAAAAGAAAATAATACTAACTTGCACTTTTGAGAAGAGATATATCATAGCCAAAATTGAAATTAAAAGCCAAGATAGTGTTGAATTATTACAAGGGCTATACATGTACACAAATTTTTTGCCTAATTATTGCTAAGAGTTTCTAGATGACCTACGTAGTTGTTTTTTATTCAACATTTCAATTGAACTGCTTCATTCCTTAATAGGAACATGCACAAAAAAGGATGGGATTGAAATGTTTTGAGTAAATACAATTACATAGGAATTGGTATTGGAAACATTAGGCATAGATTAGGGTTGCACATCAACAATAAACTCTCTCGCAACTCATATCTAAACTATAGAGGTTGTAGTTTGTACGTCAATCCCTCAATGGGATGACGGTTGAAAAAATAGTAGTGAATGAGCCTTCTCCTTCTTGAAGGAGCTCAGTTTGAAAACACAGCCTGTTAGAAGGCTTACAGACAAACTTAATAACAATTTCTGCATATGCAATACATTGAAATCTAAATGTTTAAAAACAGTGACTATAAACTGAAAGTTGTAAGAAGAAACACTTTATCAACAATCATCATGTTTGAGGCATATTGTCTAAAGGGATGGAATAGTGTCCACAATCTTCTCATCACCTCTATTTTATTTTTTGTTCTCCTACTTTGTTTGACACCTTTATTGTCTAGTTTCTTGCTAGCTAATTGCCCACACAGTCATATATTCCTCTTGGGAAAAATGATGCAAATCTTTTACTCATAGATTTGACTAATCATGGATTACATTTAAACTATTTGAAATGCAAAATAGTATATGAATACACAAAATTAATTTTGAATCCCAAAATATAGCAAACATAATATCATCTCACAATATACACATAGACACGTGTATATGTATGTATGTGTATGTACTTGAGCGTAAATACATGTACATGTGTATACAATATATGTAAATGCATGTGTATGTACATACATACATTTTTCCTAAATTTACATTTCTATAAATTCAAAATTGAAAACCCCAAATTTTTAGTTCACCATATGTACATGTACATGTATACATATATGTATGCACATGTGTACATATATATGTGGATGTGTGTACATGTATACATTATGTACATAATGAACGTACATGTATGTGTACATATATATACATACATGTGTACCTGTATGTATGTATTATATATACATATGTGTATGTGTGTGTATATGTATATAAATTATGTATGTATGTGTATGTGTGTATGCATGTATGTATGCATATATATATATATACATATGTATGTGTGTATGTATGTACATGCATAGATGTGTAGGTGTGCATGTATGTGTGTATGTATGTATGAATTATATATGTATGCATATGTGTGTATGCATGTATGTATGCATATATATATATATATACATATGTATGTTTGTATGTATGTACATGCATATATGTATGTGTGTATGCACATGTATGTATGTACATATATGTACATGTACATTTTTATGAATACATGTGTATGTATGTATGTACTTGAGTATGAATGTACATAAATATATGTATGTATATGTATGCACGTGCATGCACATATATATATTTATGCATACATATTTATGTATATACATATGTCATGTACATGTGTGTACATGTATGTATATAGACATACATACATATACATACATGTATATACATGTGTACATACACACATACACAGATATATATATATATATATATATATATACACACACACACATGTATATACATGTACACATGCACTCCCACATACATACATGTGTACATACATACATACACATAAATGTATATATGTACATACACAAATTTATTGAAAGTCTCTTTGGAGTTGTCAAATTTCTTATGTTATCTAAGATGTTACAAAAGGTGAACTGTTGAGTTAAGTTCATTGAAGAAGAAAATAAATTATATTATGAAATAAAGGTCATTCCATGCTTACAAGGCCGAGGTTTCTAATCAAACATAGCATTCCCAAGGCCTAAACTCATCTTTCATGAAAGAAAAAGATGATATCAAAGGAGATATTGTGCCTACAAAACATGTGTACAATGTTTATATTTTATTCCTAAGGAATTTATTTCAAAGAATTTTAGTTATTACTTTAATATGTTTTAAGTTATTGAAAAATTAAGGAAATGTTAACCTTTTTATTTAGTGTTTGATTTAAAAAATAACTGATTACAAAGAAAGGCTATATATGTGACCAATTGTAATGAAGAGTATTTTTTTATTTTGATCTAATTTTAGTATAGAGTGGTTGAAAGGATAAATATATGTTTTCCATATTTATTCTTGGTTGCATATTACATGAATCTATGATTTAATAGGTTCACATAGAGATAGATATAAAGTTTGAACTAGATCTCATTAGATACATTTAAATTTAAAAATGTTTTCTAGTTTTGAAACTTGAAAATTTTACATTTAATTTAAATATATATATTTTTTTAGTTTTGAAAAAAATTCAATTTAAATTTGTTTAGTTCATCATGTAATTTTGTTTTAATGATATGTAGATCTTTATCTATTTATATATATCATGGCTGATGAGGGATCTCATCATTCCCCTCTTTTTGAGTGAGAAGCTCAAACTAGATCAAATATATTTCAGGATAGTATTGCTAGATTAGACAATGCTCTAAAATGTTTAGAGAAAAAAATTCATAACTCCCCCAATTTGGATAATTGAGATAGATTAGTCACTATTAGACAAAATATTATTAAGATGATTGAGACAATTTGATCATTCAATCCTTATTGTGAAATCAACATTGAGCAGTTTTATTTTTCTCTTGCCAAGAGTGTTACTGGCACAGTGAAACATAGAGAAGTTTCCAAATTAGTTTCAGGTGAAAATGTGTTATCCATGTTCCCATTTTATAGAGGAAAAAATAAAATTAGAGGATATGTGGTTACAAGGTGTAAAGATCCTCTTGTTGCACCATTCATATACCCTAGATGGTTGGCAGTGCATCATACATGGCCTCACAATGACGAGCTGCCACTGTATTTTGTCAAACAATTATATGCAAAATTTTATTTACATATAGAGGTGGACTACACATCTTATCCTAAGCATGCTAGCTAGGGTAAAGGCCGTTTTTCTGAAAAACCACAGTTTAGGCCTTCAAATTTTTCACCGCCTATGGAAAAGAGGGCATTAGTTGGCCCAAACCTATGTTTGGAATTGGCAGTAGCAAGGGAGGTAGCAACAGGCTCCACTCAGAGTCATATTTTTGATAACATTGCCTCTATTACGACACAGATTGATCATATTTCATTTGATCGAGTTGGTAGATACTTATTACACCCCCGGATCAACCTTCCTCCCATTGAGGCTACATTTGCATTTTATGATCCATTTATTAGTGCCGATCTACCTACTCTTGCAGATGTCAAGCATATGACCCACACGACTCTGCGTAATATGTGTAGACTCTCAATTTTGGATTTACTAGCAGCATGTCAGGGTATTAGTGAGGACCATGGGATTTCTCTTGAAAAGGTACCAGACTTTATTAGACAACGATATCCTCATACACATACGAGCCACGAGGTGGCAAATGCAGCTCAGGATATTCCTCATCAGCCTACAGGATCCCATGTGCATCATGTTTCTATTGATCCTTTAGCTTGTCCAGGTAGTCGTCAAGATGTTACAGGTCATGTTGAGGCTATTGTGACACCTGATCTTGTCCATGGGACATATAGTCAACTTCTTTTTTCCACTAATATTGTATGTGCTAGAAAGCCCCCTACGATGTCTTTACATTCTCATGAACCTAGTGACATTGGTAGAGCCATCGAGCAGGCATGACAGGTACTTTCAATTTATAATTTAAATACATATATAAAATTGTGTTCTAAAAAATTATGTAATGCATTTTAAAAACTTCTAGTTGTTTAACTCCTGATTGAAATTGTGTACTTGAAAATTTTAAGTAGTCTGGTGATTTGTCAGACTTTGGAAATTTGGAGCATGATGGCGATCTCGTGTAGTATGCAGATGAGGTACATTTAAATTTAATAGAAAAATTAATTACTTGATGTTTAAGTTTGAACAAATTGAACTCAAGTACATTGTAAGTTTAGATAATTTTACATATATGTACTTGAACACATGCAGGGGTTGGGACGAGGCTCAGGACACAGATTGGGAGATCTTGGATCGGGACATGGTTCCACACATCTTGGATTAGCAGAGTGGTCGGTCCATGGATCAAGGGAGATATCGGGTTGTGGATCGAGGGAGAGATCGAGCCATGGATCAAGGGAGAGGTTGAGGGAGAGATCGAGGGATAGATCGGGCCAAAGATCTGATGATTCTATTCATACTAGAAATCCCTCTCTTTGAGTTTTGTTTTATAGTATTACATGTTTGAGATCATATTATTACATGCTGGAGACACTTTTTATGATTTATGTATTGAACATTTGCACATGTGTTGTACTTATGTTTTATGGTACACATATATACTTGTTATGATTTACATGTCACATTCATACATTTATGTTTTATGGTTTGAATCTAGGTTTGTTATATATGTGCATTATTATGGTTTGATGTTCACTTACATTACATCTATAAATACATCATGCATTATTAGTTTATGGTTTTATTTATTTAGCAAGGAACAAGTACCTTTATTTAAATTTAAATTATGGTTTGTTCAAATGCACTTGTTGTACATATCTATTTACATCGTGAAATCAAAATGTTGTCCACTATCTAATGGTTGCTATTTGTAAATTTAAAAATATGGACATATACATGTAATTAATTTAAATAAATAGTTCAAATGAATTTGTCTTTACTAAATAGGTCAAGAAATAGAAAAAAATGAATTAAAATATGCTTGAGATTAATGCTATATTTTAAAGTAGAACATAAAAATGCAATTGGAAATAGATGATAGTTCTTGAATTCTTTAAAGCTCTAAATGTTCATTTTAAAGTCAGTCTAGGTTAAATACATTTAAATTGTGCATATATCATGCTATACATGAACCTAATAATTCCATATAATCTAATACACATGTTCATTTGAATGTGCATGCAAAGAATTCTTGAACTAGATGATGAGCTATACTTGTGTCCAGTTGAATGTAAATGAAATCATATATATATATATATATATATATATATATATATATATTCAATTGTTCACTTAAGAATTCTATATAGTTCAAAGAAAGCATATAAGCTATAAGTGGAGTTGAATGTAAATGAAATCAAATTTCTAGTCTTGAAATTTTGTGAATTCCATGTGGAAAATTTATATATATGCAATTGGAAATTGATATATATTTAAATCTTGAAAGTTATGCACATTTAATATAAGTAGATCTAGATCTTCCTAGATGGCAATTCTATATAAATTAAAAATTGATCAATCCATATTTAATTGTATTAGAAAGATGGACCATTACATACATGGTCTCAAGCTATACATGGTAAACAAAGTTAAATTGATACCAAAATGTAGCTATCTCAAGCACCCCAAACACCATCACTATGATTCACTACAATGTTCATATATTCCAATGCACCTTGAGGTGAACAAGAAAGACCAAACCAAGGGAACCTGGATACATTTTAACATTAAAAAAATGGATTTAATAACTATACTTAAAAGATAGGAGCTAATGTTCTTAAGCAAATTTGGATTAAAGATGAAATCAAATTATAAGGTCAAGTTATTTTTTATTAGGAGATTGGATTTGAAATGGATGATAGTCTAGATTAAGGATAAGGTCCCTAGATGTTGAAAGCTTTGGGCGATGACAAAAGGACAATATGATGTATGGACTAGATTGAGACCAAGTAACCAAATTTTGATGTTCAAGTGATGATTTTTTATTAAGGATGGAGAATGGATGTATGGTTGAGATGGATCTAGATGTGGATAATTTTTAAATGATTCTAGGATGATTATGGTTAAATGGGTTATTACTTGATAAAGTGATCTTAACTTGATGATTAGGATGAGGGATGCTTACCTGATGAAAATAATAAAATTAGGATGTGATAATTAGGACACATGAAAATCCAGATGATCATTTAAAATTATTGAATGTCATGCATTAGTAATGTATAAAAAATAAAGAAAACTAGAGACAACATTTATGTCTAGATTCTTCACCACTCAAACACCAGATCAACTAGATAATTATATAAGTTTGTGGAGTTGGATGTTCAAATGAAATGAAAGATTCATGTGAACTTAAGAATTCCATGGAACATAAGTAAATTTAAATTCAAAATTGGAACATAAACTAGGTTTTGTACAAATTGTTGCACGTATATATATATATTCAATCCAGCTCATGTATATAAGTGGAGTTGAACAAATATTTAAATTCAAAGATTTGAAAGTGAAAGTTTAACAATTCCATGTCAAACATAAAAATACAATCAAGGAATCTAGAAATGATATAAAGGAATTTCTAGAGATTCTTGAGTGAACTTACAAGAATGAACCATGTCCAACATGTAAAAATGCAATTGGAAATTTAGATGATTTAAAGGAATTTAGGCAAAATGTAAATGAATTTTTTTTTAAAGTCACTAGGTTTTGTATCAAGCATATATATGATCTAACATACATGTCACATTCTAAAAAAGAACCCATTCTAAATCATGTCACATGTCTAATAAATACAAATATATATTATAGATCTAGAGTCATAAATGTGTACATATATCCAAAAAACAACTTAAAGCTCCTGGTACATAAAATCTGGTGTTAGAGTAAAGGTTTTAACTTAATTATGTTAATTAAGTTACCTTTATTCCTCTCTTAAGATTTCCCTTTAGTTTGCATATTGTGAAATTTAATAATTATATTAATTATTAAATGTCTACCTATTAGGGTTTCTTTTTAGGTTTTTCTTGATCTCCTTTTAAGGATTGATCTTTGTAAATAATCATTAGATTGTTCTAATAATAGATCTCTAATATTACAAAGCTTCAAACCCTCGCTTGTTTTTTTCTCTATACTCTTCCCTGTGACAGGTATCCATTTGCATGCAGGTGTTCTTAGACTCTGAAGTTGGATCTGACAACTTCTACATGGTATCAGAGCAGACCTGTTGCAGCCTGTTCTTGTTTTGAAGATTTTGGAGCTACGAGGGTTTGATCAGGCTTTCACAAGTTTTTTGGTTGATTTTTTATGGATTTGGCTTCATTTTTTGGGTGCATTTTGGGCCCAAATGGACCTCACGGTTGGATTTAGACTAGCCAAAAACCCACATTTCCATATAAAGTTTATCCAGTTTGGCCACAGTCGACCAAAAAGGCAAAAAAATTTTCCCCAAGGCCGTATGGCCCTAGGGCACACAGATCGAGGTCAAAAATTGAAAAAAACTATTAAAAAATTCAATTTTTGCATTTTTTAAAAATGCCCACGGTGTTGAATAGAGGGCGCCACTCGACGGCCACCCATCCGCCGCTAGGCGGCCATCGCCCCTCCCCACCGCTGCGCCACCTCAAGTGCCCGCCACCGGTGTTTTTGGCTGCCACCACCACTCTGAGTTTAGCCCCCGCAGGCTCCAAGCCTCGTTGGTGGTCGTTTCAGTGACTGGGAGCTCGTCGCGATCAACACCTAGTTCTATAAGCAATTGGTGCTTAAATCTCCGCCCCTGCGACCACCCAGCCCCAGCCGGTGGTCACGAATGTGACCAAGAGCTGCACCAACAACCCATGACTACTGGATCCTTGGCCACGCATGCGACCAGGGGCTTGTTTTTTTAGCCCTTGAGGGCCCCTGGTGGCCAAATTGGACTTTTTCGAGCAATTTCATGAAATTAGGTGTATAAGAGGGGTGTTAGAGTAAAGGTTTTAACTTAATTATGTTAATTAAGTTACCTTTATTCCTCTCTTGAGATTTCACTTTAGTTTGCATATTGTGACATTTAATAATTATATTAATTATTAAATGTCTACCTATTAGGGTTTCTTTTTAGGTTTTTCTTGATCTCCTTTTAAGGATTGATCTTTGTAAATAATCATTAGATTGTTCTGATAATAGATCTCTGATATTACAAAGCTTCAAACCCTTGCTTGTTTTTTTCTCTATACTCTTCCTTGTGATAGGTATCCATTTGCATGCAGGTGTTCTTGGACTTTGAAGTTGGATCTGACAACTTCTACATCTGGATCCTCTCTATCTTTAATTATCTCTAAAATATTTTCATGATCTTCAATAGGCAACCTCCACTTTTGTTTGGCACATCCTCTTTTAGGTAAAGTTTCTAAATTTATTTTTGTTGCCAAAACTAAGTGATTGTAATGTAGAACCTTTTGTCCTGGCCTATAATCAACAAATATAATACCATTTTTATCTATCTTTATTTGTTGATAATATGTGCCTTCAATAATGACTGATCCAATGGGATACTCTTGTCCATCACCATCTGTCATCGATTCGACCAATTTTCTTTTTGGTTGTGTACATCTTAGTAGATAGTAATCTACACCTTTTGCATTTTCAAGATCTGCAACTACAACAGAAATATCTCCTATACACACACACCACATATATACATAAAGTAAATTATACATTTAAGTTGTAAAAATTGATATTTTATATTTGAAACTTAAACATAGAATATATATATAAATTTAAATCTTGACTTTAACTAAATTAATTAATTTTCATACCTGTAACAACTAAATTAGATACATGTTCGTAATCAGTTGAATATAGTGGATCGTAGACATCGACATTGTCATCTTCAACAAAAGGAGGAATTGATATTAACTATTTCATTTCCCATTGTGAAACATACCCATCTCTAATATTCTCACATTGATCAATATTTGCATTGTCCTCAATGCAATCAATACAAAAACATGATTTTTCTCTCACATTAATTGCATAAGGCCTACTACTTCTTGTTGTCATGATTTGATGTAGATTTCTATTACCATGAATTGCTTGACAATTATAAGGATTTGATTGATCAATATCTATTTAAATTCAAACTTGAAAATTCAATTTGAAATCATGTATGCACTTGAACTTTGAAATTCAAATTTTTAACAAATTTTGACTAGACATGTACCTATAACTTCCCAAAAATACCATGTTGTATGTTGAGTCGCGAGTAGAAAAATGACTTTTGCACCATTCAACAATTTCATTTGCATTTTGTATGGCATTACCTACAAGTTACACACAAGTTGGCACAATTTGTCACCTATTACTTTCAAGGAACTTAAAAGAATTTAATTTAGTTTTTAAATATATATATATCTAATCTTTTAATAAATATCAAGCTAAATTGGACATATATATATATATATATATATATATGGCGAAAACTTTACATACCAGCAAGTTCATGTTGATGAAGTGCACACTTCACACATGCTCTTTCTCCATCATACTCTCCTTTTCCATGTCCACTCATAAAAATTCCACAAAAATTTGGTGTTGCGTCTAGCATGTTGACTGCTTAACCAAACAAAGGCTTTTGTAGACTTAAATTGACCTATGAAGTTACAAATAATTAAACACTTGAAAACCAAATTAGCTTAAAAAAAGTAATTATATATATAGATTTAAGCAATCAAACAATTTAAGTCTCAAAGTTAAAAGTATATAAATTAATTTTTATTTTTTCTAAAACAATGTACTTACGAGCACATCCATCAGACCATATCCAGTGTTGTTCTTGATTTATTCTGGAACGTCATCTTAGGTCTTCAAAAAACATTTTGAAACAATGAGCTACATAGCTTCTATCATGATTTGTATCATGATTGATATAAAATTGAACCTCTTTGATGATAATTCTATCATCTTTGCTACTTTGTATTCCATCTACCGCTAACTCTGCATGCCTGTAGCAAACTTGCATGAAGATTGCAACTTGCTCTAAATGATAATATTGACTTTGGATCTCAATTTGAGGACTAAATGTATATTTCTCAGAGAAATCTACAATAGAGAGAATACAACTTGGTGGAAAACAATTCTTTGAATAACAAAATTGCTTAGCTTGCCATCTTGCACCATGACAATGCTAGATATGTGGATATATGATATTGCAAAATTTACTCATGGATTCATTGTAAGGAAATCCACTCTCTTTGAGAACAATTTTTTGGCCTCAACTCCTGACTTCGTTAAGTATGTCTCATATTCAAATCTCTTCCAAGTATCTTGCATTTCATTATTGTCAACATATAAAAGATTCTTCAAATCTCCACAATCATTACATACATTTTTTATACACTGAACATTGAATTCATCTGAATTTTTTGATTTTTCACATAGAAGAGACTTCACAAATTGTGTTGTGCTTCTAGGGATGGCTAAATTTTGATCAATTGCTGCCATAACTTTTCTATAAGATTGTAGGTGTAGATCAAAATCAACATGATTTCGACAACAAGTTTCACATACTTTATTTATACATACAAATGATGGTCATAGTGTTTCAAACATCCTTTGACAAATCTTCACATTTGAAAATTCTTGTTTAAATGCTTCAAAAAGTTCACTTTGTGTTGTATCTATAAAATTTTTTGGATGAGAAATTTTTGTACCATCATCACCTATTATTTGTATAGTATCCCTTCTATTGGAAGAAACATGAGAGTGGGTGGTCCAATATTCAACTACCTATTTCTTTACATCTTCTAAAATTCTATCTTTTCGAGGATCCCTACAAATATTTACCCAAATTTTCTCAATTTTTCCATCTATTTCATTTCTCTTTTCAATATACCTTTGAACAGTTCTCCTAGAAACACTTAGTAATTCAGAAATTGCTTGAACTTTCCTTCTATGTGATAATTTCTTACTAGAAATTACAGTCATCAATGCTCTACGTGCAACACTTAAATCACTAGATTGACTCTTCTTTTCAATACATTCTAATGCTTCTTGTAGGTTTTCAACAATTGTTTGTTTTAAATCTAATGACATTTTCCTATTATCAATACCTAACAACTCCAAAACAAGGGTCATTTCTTTTCGTCTAAATAACTTTGCAACTAACTATGCTCTTCCAATTAGAGATTTCTCTTAAAAAAATCCATCCCATATTTTTTTAGAGTGTAATTTTAATGTTCTTTTAGATAACATATCTTCAGATGAAATATTATTGAAATGAGAATCTTCATCCATCTCCATAAGATTTTCCATACCATAGTCCAAAAAATTTATATTAGTACTAGGTTCAGTTTGTTCTTGTACCTGTATGTCACCTTGATCATCAATATTTTCCATGGGTTGTTCAGTAGATGTTCCTTCATTTGCTTTTCTCTTTCTTTGTCTTACTCGTGTTCGATCATTCTTCCTCGATCTAGCCCTTGGATTTGCCATCACAAATTACACTCAAATTTGAATTTGTGCCTACATACAAATTTTTACACACATGAGCTTTCCATAAAACATGTACATGTAATATAACATAAACATTTTAAAAAGCTTGTAACTAGATGCAAAACATAAACATAAAATATTTAAACAAAAGTCTTTAATAAACATAAACATGCAAAACATAAAATATTTTTAATTGAATAATACATACATGTGTATAAAATTCTATATAATTCTAAAAAAAATTATATATAATTCTCAAATAACTAAATAAAAAATAAACTTCTTGATAATGATATCTTTGATTTTTTTATATAAATTTATTAATTTCATAAGTATGCTAATTTTATGTATATATATTGGAAATAAAAGTAAAGGCAAAGGTAAATTTAATAAAACATAGGTATTTAAGGAGGACATGTAAGAACATAGAAATGGTGATCAATAATAATGAAATCTAAGAATTTAAATAGTGAAAACAACAAATGCATTCATATTCAAACAATTTTTAAATAAATAAAATAATTGTTCAATAAATAATGTAAATAAAATAAAATAATCTTCTTTCTATATAAATCTTTACATATATATTTCTACAAATATTTCTTTGATGTTAATATTTTAATAAAAAAAATAGTGAAAACAAACTTCAAATGCATTTTTCATAAAAACATAATCAATTAAATAAGTTGAAGATCAATACATACCTTAAAAATATCTCTCCTCTTGTCCAAATGTCTTTTCTTTTGTTGAAATAAGTCTTCTAAATTTATAAAATTATAAACCTTCTAAAATGTCAAAATAAACCTTCTTTAATCGAAAATAGTCGAATATTTCAAAATATTTGTTATTTTTGAATTTTCTTAATTTGAGAAATTAGAAAGAATTTTTTTTTTTTTTAGTCATTTTTGGCCAAGTTCTTATCAGCCGATAGGTTTTTGGTCGAGCCAATACTAGCCGAGAAGGTTTCGGCTAAAACCTTCTCAGCCGAAAATGCCTAGTTGGCATCCTACATGGCAACCAACTCATCATTTCTCAGAATTTTCTGAAACATTCATCTTTGACAAAGTATTTCTCTAGTCAGATTGATCTTTTTGCAAAAAATAAAAATACCCTTTTGTAGAGCTCAAAGTGTAGAATCCAAATATATATATTTTATAATATTTTGATTAGTTTTAATATATTTTATTTTTAAAATAATGCAAGTAGGTTTTAAAAATAAAAAAAGAGGTTGATTAGATATTAAAAAAAAGATAGTAAGACTTATTAAAATGTTTTAAATCTTATATGGAGCAAAATAGGAGAGAGTCTACTTCAAAAGGGTATGTTTTGTTTTTTGAAAATGATTAAAAAAATTGAAATGAGTTTACTGTCCATGAAAACTCTCAAATTCTGACATGTTTGACTTTAAAATGTTATTACAAGAAAAATACATCAAAATGGTTTTTTTTTTTCATGCACAAGATATTGAAATCACCTATTTGGAAAAAAAAGTAGGGAGAAATGAAGTTTTTTTCAATTTGTTTCTTGATAGCCCGTGAAGTCACTCTTTTATAAAATTTTCAACATTCCAAAATTTGTCCTTAAATTGATAAAAACATAATGAATTTTTTTTTTTTTAAATTACAGGAATAAACTACACCAAAAGTTCTATATTTCATTAGTTTACACCATTTTGAAATTCAAAACATAAAGACCATTTTTATGTGGTTGAAGTTTAGAATTTTTTTTATTGTTGGCCGATTCCTTTATAAAGTGTGACACAGGTTTGTGCTTTTACCCAAATGTTTGACCCAATGTTGACCTAAAGTGAACCTTTTGTTTTGACAAGACCAAGGTAGTGAGAATGATGGTAGACCTCTAAAATTTTCAAATCCTAAAGACTCAATCATTTGGAAAAGTTGTTGATCTTCAAAAAGATGAGGATTCTGGCTCATAAAGAATGTGTACATGTCAGGGTATTTTTTTAGTGTATGTTCATAAAAGTTTATCAACAACTTGTTTTTGTTTTCGTAGAGTGCCTCAATGCGGTTGTTGATTGCTTTTGCAATACAATGTCTAAGTTTAAAGTGATGACCAATTGACCTTTGTTTAGGGATCCTTACTTTGCATGAGATCATATAGTATAATGAACCTTTGTTTCAACAAGATCAAGGTAGTGAGGATGATACTAGACTTCCAAAATGTTGAAGTTCTAGAAAATGAGAGCATAGATGGGAATGTTCAAACCTGTTTGGGCTCTCCTAGCTTGGGCATAAAAGTTTCTCAGCAAAGTGTAACCGTTGCGGTAGAATATTGAAGCCCACTTTTGACTATACCTTGTTCTATGATTCCTATGTCTAAAATGGAGTGTTGGAGATTTTCCCCTACAGACTTTGATTGTTTGATGAGAGGAGTTAAGTATCATGAAAAATACCAGGATTTTGACTCCAAAAGAATGCATACAATTCTATACTATACCTTGAAGCATGTCTATAAAAGTTTTCTACTAATCTATTTCTATTTTTTTGAACTGCTTGAAGGTGTTTCTTAAGAGCTTTCGGAGTGAGATGCCTAAGTCTAAAATGAGGACCTATAGACTTTGGCTTAGGAATCCTGATTTTTTGTGAGATCATGTGAAAATAGTTTAATTCTATGGAAGAAAGGAATATATATATTGCCACATGGGTAGTGGTAATAGGGGCCTTCCAACCTCAATATCGGTTTGTTCCTCTTCTTTGTCTAGAATGGTTGTTGCGTTTCTCAACTATATGTTTGTTTCCTTGTTTTCAAAAGTGAAGGTTCTCAAACTACTAATAAGATCTATTTGTTCACCATTTATGAGTTCAAAGTTTGGTTGAATTATAGCACCTAGAAGATTAGGTTGTTCAATGGGAGCAATTGGTCTCCAAATAGTCATGTGGGGTTCATTTGTCAATTTATCTTTGCTTAAGTGAATTGATTTTACCACAAACACTTTTCTTTGATTATGTTTCCAAACTAGATGTTTATGTCAAAAACATCATAACTTTCACAATGTCCATTTCATGAAAAACATGAGGTTAAAGCCATAATTTCCTATGTTGTCTTTGGAAGAAATATAGGTTTGAGATTAATGTCAATATATATAGAAATCACTAAGGACAAATCCTTAGGACAAGTAGTAATATCAAGGCTAACTCAAGAAGTTCATATTTGAGCCAAAGTGTTTGAAATTTGGATAGTGAATGTTTGTTTTTGGATCATTTTGAAGCCAAGCAAGTGTTAAACTGACTCAAAATCATTTACAACCCTAGGATAGAAATGGCTATATTTGGTGAGTCCCCACTAGGATTTCTCCAAACACTAGACAATGTGAATAGTTAGAGATTTGGCAACACTGGCTCCCCTCCATGGTACACACTTCTCGAAACCACCAAATCTAAAAATCCTTAAAATACAGAGATTAACAGGAATTTTCCTATTTCTACAATTGAATAGTACAAATGTGGGGCAGCTTCAGAACAACCATTCATGCACCAAAAAACATTTTAAGATTTTGGCATGCTAAACAAATGGGTTGTAGTAAGGGTAATCGGGGACATGGCACCTTGCAAGTGTCCAACAAGCCACTAAAGGCTTTGATCAATCCTACTAGAGGCTCTTACACTTTTTACGGTAGTACCATGTTCTGAAAGACACTGTACGGCTAAGGCCTACATACCATGAGGACTTGAAAATTTAGTCTTATCCATTTATATATCGGCCCGAGTGAAAAACCAATTGGATTTTCCTTTGAATTGGTCTTAGGTAGGACCCTCTAAAGATAAAAAAATTGAGAGAGTACACTTGTAGTTGAACTGCCTAGTTCATGTAAAGCACAAAGAGGGAGCACACACAATTTACTTTTCTCACACTAGCATGATTATTTAATTTTAAACCCAATTGAAAGATATGGGTGATTTTGCAAAGCATTAGAGAATGTTTCTATTTCTCAAGATCGCCAAACGACATGAGATAATTGCATAAACATTCACCAACAATGTTGAAAATCACAAAACATAGCAAACAGTTGTCAATTTTAACCTTTCAAAGCAATGATGAATTCATTTTAAGCACCAATTGAAAGATGAAATTTTCCTTGTTCAATTTTAAGCCCAATTGAAAGATGTGATGTGAGGGTTCAATTTTATCCAACTTTGAGCATTCATTTTAAACCAAATTGAACTCTAGTGCGTTTCCTAAAGCAAAAAGTAGAAAGCATGAAAATGGGTTATAATTGCCCCAAAGCATCAAACGCTTATTACAATCATAGAATTTGAGAGAGAAGAAAATGACTTTCACTTTTGCTCCATGTCCTTAAAACTTGCAAAACCCTATTAGTCTAACAACCAAAACATAGCAAGCATGCATCAATGATCAGATAAGCTAAATAAATTAAGTCACATGTAAAAAAAAAACATAAAATTTCTTACCCTGGTTGGGCGTTGCTTTGGTGAAAGTGGTCATCACTCTGTAGCAAGACTAGTGAGCACGATCGCATTGCTATTTTGATGGGTGTCACTTTTAACGATGGCATCATTGTTTGGAACTTAAAAGCATCAGAATGGTGAGTTTGAGCATCATTGTTTGCATTTCTGAATATATTCAAATTCAATATGTGTCACCATATTTAAATTAGCATTGGTAGATTAAATATGCATCATTATTTCAAATTGCTCGAATGTCGTTGTTTGTGATTTGAGCATTGTTGTAACCTGCAAAACAACATGAGCATGAAATTCAAGCTAAAAAATAGTTAGATGATCAGTTTTCCCTCCTAACACCAGAATGTGATGTGAAAATGCCAGTATTAGCCAAATTATGCTTGATCCATGAAGTTGAAGCATAACGGAGCCACAATACTCAAATCTCAACAAGATCAATCAAATAAAATTAAAACTAAACATTTCATCAAAACCTAACATACTAAATCATGAAAGCTTTCAAAAAATCTACTCTAATCCATTTGAAACTTATCTTGTTGTGAAATTGGTGTCGTGTTGATGTGGAATGATGACCCTTTCCCAATCCCATGATTAGTGAGTCTATTTCAGTCGATTCTATGGAAGAGAATCAATGAAATCATAGTGACTGATGTATGAAAACCTAGATTATGCTAAAAATGAACATGATGCGAGCTAAGTTACCATGATTTTATGCTACAAATGTTCTAATTATGCTATTCCTAAGCTAAGATTATGTTAGTATTTAGGTTCCTTCAACCTTGTAAATCCTTTAATTAATTACTCTCCTAAATTGTTTTCAACATTTACCCATAAGAGGTGAAACTGTTGACCAACGGTGGTGAAAGAGATAATGTAAATGTAGTGTTACCATTACTGTTTGTCATTTAAGAAAAGGAAAAAATAGCTAGGCATCCCACTTGGAATCTTCTAGAATGAGGTTGTTAGGATGTTGTAAGAGAATCTATGACATGTATGACAGTTGTCATAAGATGCTATGACAGTATGACAAATTCCTATGACAGTATGACAGATTCCTATGACATAATATGCTATCTTTGACCTCGGGTGCTCATGCATAAGTTATGCCTTATGATAGTTGTAAGAGGATATTCTTAGGGTGTCATGATCATTTCATGAAGGGAGGCATGAGTTTTGTGAGGAGGTATTGCTGCCTATTGTTTGGTGAAACCATGGTGGTTTTCATCCTCACAAATCTCTTTAAATAGGGGCCTTGAGCTAGAGTTATTCAATTCAGTTTTGCAGGTTTACAAGGTAACTGTAGACACGTCAAATTAGCATTATGCATATTCATCCGCTCAATAAATTGATTAAACGCAACAAATCCATTCATCAGGTCAATCCAAAGGTTTAATCAAATAATATCATTTCATCCCTCATAAATCATTTCAACCTTCATCTTGCATCATCTCCATTTAATTAAATAAATTAGGACTTTATTTAAATCAAATCCTAAATCATATTCCATCATTTTCTAATTCAAATAAATCAAAAAATCAAAGTCCTAAAGGTCAACTCACCTAATCAGCATTAAATCAGCATAATCATCATCTATTTAATCTAACCCTGATTAAATGTTAATCCCATCCCACTTGCATTCTCTAGATATCTCCACTTGCACAATAAATCAATTTTATTGATTTATTAAAAGCCTCATTTTCCCTCAACATGACAAGTCAAACATGGCATTTATTGCTCTTTTTCTTGTCACCCTCTCAAAATTTATTTCAAATTTGAATTCAAATTCTCCCTCTCATGGGCACTCTTCCCAAATCTTGCACAACCATTGACCACTCACCATTTGACAAGTGTCATCTTCTCATTGGAGGATCTTTAGTCCCACATTCACCATCTTGGCCAATCTCTCATCAAAAAAATCTATAAAAGAAGGCTCAATCCTCATTCATAGGATCCACAATTTTATGCAAGGTTACTCTCTTGGTTTGAGAAATAATCTTGTTCATCATCTCCATTGGCATTTTATCATCTTGAGCTTTGATCAAGGATTGGGAAAGGGTCACTAGCACATGTGACACCAATCCACTATGGAATAGGTAACTTGTGATTGCTTTCATGGTGCTTGTAGCTTTCTTTCATCCTTTTGTTGCATGTTTTAAGAATTTTACAAGGTATTTCATAGGAGTGTGCTTGAAGGATTTGTAGGTACTAACCCTTGTTTGAAGTTAGTGTTTGCAGATTTTGAAAAGCATGCTCACATATTGGCACTAGAAGGAGGGCTAAATATACTATCTCTAGTTTTGTTTACTTGATATTGATTGCATATAAGTTGCTCTATAATTTATGTTTAAATAAAGGCTTGCCTGTGCTAAAAAAAGAAGATGTGTATGCTTATTGGTTATCACAGAAATCACATATCACTTGTTTTATATTTTAAACTGATTGGATTTCTGCACTAGCGTATTGTGAGTTTCTGTAGTATAAACTAAAGTTTAGGTACGAAGCATAAATCATAATAGTTGGATTTGTAAAGTCTTGTTTTTAAACTGATGGGAATATGAATCCATTTATCTCTTTTGATGCACAAAATAGGGATGTTCTTAAGAAAAGAGTTTCAATATTTCACGAAGTAATTTTTTTTTCTGAAACCCATAGTGTGTTGATGGGCACCTTCTTTTTTTCTATGTTTTGTGATCTAAAGAGGTCATTACTACTAAATAAGTTACGCCTCCATTCTACCTCACACACGGTGGAAGGAGCATATTACACATGGAATCTGAGTCACTACTAATGATCATTTTTTATCAATATAATTTGGGCCATGTTTTATGTGTTCTGTACCTCAGGATTCCACGTAATCTTTATTTGCTGGCTGCAGTAAAGGGCGTATGAGTTAGATTGAACAAATCAGGCGCACATACATTCGAGGAAGACTTCTTATTAGTGAACTCTCTTTTTGCTGTTTCAAGCCGCACTATTGACCTCTCCAATAGGCACACATTTCATTGGGAGTCAAATCCATTGTGTTATCATTATCACATTGGAGAAGAGTTTTTGTTAAATATGTCTGACAGCAATCTGATGATATCATGATGAATAAATAGTTTCCTTTTCAAAATGTACAAAACAACGCTAGATTTAATTATTAGACTGATTTTTCCCTATTGCTTTTAATATGCTTGAAAAGATTTTGAAATCCACTTATAAAGATATGTAGAAAGAACGTTGTGAAAGGATCGCTTGCCTACCTGCCTGTCAAGGCAATTCGTGCCTCCCTTTCTGGTGTAGACAAAGAGGATGTTGGAGCGATTGGGTGGATGCATACGCAAATAAGGAGATCGACATCTATTGGGCTGTCAATAGCATGATCCAGAAACAAAACCAACGTAGCTAGGACAGATTGTTGGCGTATTGGAGACAAGATTATTGATATGGCGGCGTGGCTGATGACATGTTGAAAAAATGCTAAATGTCCTTCATATGCATTATTCAATACACTTTCTTCATACGCCTTTAGAAAACCTTTATAATATTTCTATTGTTTTGACATTTACTTGAGGATTTAAATTAACACGTATTGGAATCATATCCTATGCTCATCCATTTGACATTTGATGAATTTTGTAAATCTTCTGAATACTTATCACTGTTCACATAATTATTGCATAGTCAATTTTCTGAGTCTTTCAAAGCTAGTGTAATTCGGTGGTGAAGAATTGAATACCTCATAGAAGGTCGTACAAACTCCTACTCACTTGCTATTTTGCAGGGGAAATCCGAGGCAATCTGTGAGGATCATGCTACACATCAAATCCTGTAGAGATTTCTGTGTCAGATCATTTGCTGCACCTAATTTGATTGAGTGCATTTTGTTATTTTATTCTTCCTCCTATATACCTATTGATCTTATAAAGATGCCATAATTTTATGATTATTTTGATAAGTCAACATTTGAAATTGGGGAAAAAGTGTATTCTTTTGAAATGTTTATTCCTTATGGGCTTAATAACTTTAGTGTGAAAAAAGGGGTCTAGCAAATTTGATGGGTTTTTATCATAGTTTATTGGGATTGAATTATCACCAAGAAAAGAATTTTTTTTAAAAAAAAACCTTCTAAGTTTTATATTTAAAAATCCCAAGAAAGCATGATTCACTTATGAATGCCTCTTTCTATTCAAAACGCTTGTCCTTACAAATTTGGATCATGTTATTATTTGGGGTTAAAGATCAAAATGAATTTAAAGTTCTAAATCTTACATAAGTGTCTTTTCTTTTTATAGGTACCAAAAGCGAACAAAGGCAAGTGAACAAGGTACAAGAAAAGCGAAAAGTCAACAAGGAGGAGGCTAGCAAACGAAAACGAAAGGAGGATGATTTTTTTTGAAAACACAATGTGTTTTTTAACACTTTAAGTGTTTGATCAACACTACTTCACGAAGTTGTTTATCTTTTCATTTTAGAACACTAATTTTCATTTGGGTCTAAAACGAACAATTTGATCTTCATTGCAAAGGGCCTAAAATGAATCTTAGGACAAACTCACTAGATTTTGTTTGAGGTTAAGAATTGAACAATCAAAACTCACACTTCATTTTGGTGCTTAAAACAAACTCACAATTGCTTTGAAGGCTATAAAATGAACAAGTGCTTGAATTGTGTGATTTTGTCTTTTGAGTACGTATCCTCTCCCCTTGCGCTTCGTGCGATCTAGGGTGCAAGAGAAACACTCAAAATACATTTTATTGCTTTAAAACACTTCGATTTGGGCTTAAAAATCGAACATCTTGTGCGAGTGTGAGTAGGGGCATTTTCACGTACATTCTCTTTCTTTGTGCCATCAAAGATCGATCAAGTTACAGATTGTGTCTTTGCTTGCTTTTGTTTATCTTAGAGGGCCTACCTTGGGAAAAAGTACTCACCCAAGGGACGACTCAATTGGTAACACTCTAAAGCCAAGAGTATTTCCAGCTGGGATATAAATGAGGGTTTTGGTTAAATGCCATAATCACACGATTGGCTCTGACAAGATGGATCCGAAAGGGGACTCTTGTTGTATGGGTCAATCTCCACGAACAGAAAGTCCTTACTAGAACCCATGTGCTAGAATTTTCCAAAATCCTTAATCTATTTGTTGGTGCAAGAACGGTCGTTCTAAAGCCACCCCACACTCTTACAGTCTTCTAGTAAAGATGGAAAGCATGCCATGGGATTTTCATGGGTGTTGATGCTTGGCTACCCCGATTGACGTTAATGAGTCGTGTATGGGAGCCAGTGGGGTCAAGCATCTAACCATCCGCTAGAGATAAGCATAGCTGGACTTGTCCAAGTGGGAATCCAACAAATATTGTCTTACACATCCATAGGGCTTGTAATTGTTCTTCGTTTGAAAACATAGTGTTGTATTCGAAAACATTTTGCAAACAAACATTCAACATGATTCTCAAAATTTCAAACCCTCTTGAAGACAAATATCATTGGCTCAATCCATATGCTATTGCTTTCCCTTGGGATTCACGTCCTTAGAGGTTCCTAAGCATTGGATTATACCTCAATTTGTCTTCTTGAGTAAACAATAGGAAAACCATTGCCTTAAGTTCATTGAATTTCCACATAAAATATCTTGTGGGGTTTAAAGAAATTAAGACATTGGTACATCTTAGTTTGAAACTTTAATCAAAGAGAGTGTTTTTGGTAAAATAAAGCCATTAAGAAAAAATAAGCAAAATGAACTTTCATGTGTGTTGAAAACTCCAAAATCCCAAAAGCACAAATCATTGATTGGAAATCCAAAATGTTCAAATCATTCCTTGGTTACAAAGGTCTTTAGGAAGCATATGCACGTTCTTCAATACCTAGGTCTTGGAAAATATAAAGTGGTCTTTTTAGGTTCATCTAGGGATCAAAACAAATCAAACCTCTTTCATCCATCTTTCAAAACATCAAAACATCATCTCACAAATCATCTTTTGAAACAAACCTTGAAATCATCCTTGAAGTGCTAGGCTTTTATGACAAAATCAAGCAAACACCAAAATCATTGAGACCAAGTCCTTGAGAACATTTATCAAAACACCTTTGGCTAGGAATGTGTAAATGCATCCTTTTGCATATCCTTAGTCAAAGTCATCCAAATCATCTTGTCTAGCTTAGTGTATGTAGATGAATCCTTCTCCATATACTTAGTGAAACAATCATTTTGTTTGGGTAGGTGTGGGTAGATGCATCCTTCTTCTCACACATATCCAAATCATCATCCTTTGAACACAACTATCCTTTAGATCATTATCAAACATCTTAGGGTCTTTTTGTTCAAAAAAATCAAAATCCAAATCAAGATCAAGGACAAAATCTCAAAATCCCAAAATCAAACCAATCAAAAATCCAAAGTCCTAGCATTTCATTCAAGATTTATCAAAAGCCAAAAACATCCATAACATCCATCTTTGAACATCACCATCATATCATCATCACATTTGATCCTAAAAGCATCCTAAAACTTTCACTTTGGGACATAAAATAGAGATTAATCCAAAGAGTCAAGAGATTCATCTCCCATATTCTCGAAGATTGATCCTTGTTTTATGGTTCTAACGAGATCTCAATACAAGAAGAGTATGGAAGCCCACAAAGAAACTTCCACTTCAAGTGACCTTAGCCAAACAAATGCAGAAATGAATCTTGCAGAATCAAGCAATCCATTGGTCCCCTCATCATCACAAAACCCACAAGAAGAAAACCAAGGGGAGGACCTCACCTTTGGAATGTCTCATGAAGAAATAGCTAAAATGCTTCAAAATCTGGATAACCATAGAATCATCAACATCATGATGAGACTTAACCCTTCATTGTACATGCTTGAACTAGCAAAGCAAGGGGCCAAGTTGCCTTCAGATTTTGATGTGAGCACTATAGTAGAGACATATTTTCCACAAATCTCATCCACTATCCCCATTTCATCTACACCTCCATCCCAAAATGTCACACAAAACATTCCAAAAATCATGACATCGATTGCTCCAACTCAACCAAATGTCAACAAGGGAAACACATTCCTCAATGAACTTCAATCACATCCCCTTGTAAATAACCAAAACTTGGACACAAACACCACAGTGGAACAAAAAATCCTCCATAATCCATTACACCAAAATGTTCCTCTCACTTTACATTATGACCTATCATCAACATCTTTTCACGGAGCACCACAAACACATCTTCTCACAAATCCACAAAAAGAAGGGGATAAGTTCAGACAAGGGGGCATATTCAATACCACAACACTTTCGCAAGGATTCACCCCCCTCACATTTCCACCTATCCCACCACTACCATTATCATCCACATCACTCCTTGGCTTGGGATTGCCTCCCCTACCAAGTATGAATCAAACTGCTATCCCAACCATGAATCAAAACATTTTTCCAAATGCTCAAAAATTATTGTTGACATCACAACAACAAATGACAAACACACAAGCAATGGAAACATCATCAAACACCCCCACAACATTGCAAAGCATGGTCTCTCAAGGGCCAATCACATCAATGATGCCACTTACCACATCAACAACACCATCCACCAATCACGCAATCAACATGACAACACCATCCGCTAACCAAATAATCAACACAACATCACCATTCACCACCACCACAAACACCATTCCAAATCCACCACCACCCCCACCACCACCAACATTCACCACATCAAACCAATTCGACACAACATTACAAGCTGCTTTCCAAAGAGGCTATCAACAAGTGCAAAAACAAAAAGTTGTGCAACAAGCCGCTCAAGCTGCACAAGCTGTAATACAAGTGCAACAAGCTCAAGCGTTATTACAACAACAACAACAAGCCGCTCAAGCTACCCAAGTCGCGCAAGCATTGCAAGCACAAAGGGTCGCTCAAGCACAACTATTATTGCAGCAACAAGCTGCACAAGTGCAAGCCCAAGCACAAGCTCAAGCGCAAGCACAACAAGCACAAGCACAAGCACAACTTCTTGCACAAGTAGCACAATTGCAAGCATACCAACAAGCATTAAAGCAATATCAAGAACAACAAGAAGCAACATAATTGGCAGCCCAACAATAAGCGTTGTGAGAACAAGAACAAGCAGAACAACAAGCACAACAACAAGCAGAACAACAAGCATTGTTAGAACAACAAGTACAACAACAAGCAAAAATCCTAGTGCAACAACAACAAGAGCAACAACAAGCATTGTTCATCCAAAAGAAAGTAGAAGCCTACTTTTCCCGCCACAACATACCAATACCATTGAATAATGCACAAATCAACCCATCCATCCAAACCATGATGGCAACACCCCAAAACACATTCATCCCACCCCCTGATCCTCAGAATGATATGACGACGCAATTCAAGTTGCTCTCGCAACAAGTACTCGATCTTCAATCAGGGCGAACAACCAAAATGCAAAGCAACTTGTGTCCCTATCCATTTGATAGGAGCCTAGACATGAAACCATTCCCTAAGGGATTTGAGATCCCTAAATTTAACAAATATCGAGGGACAGGAAACCCTGAAGATCACATCAGGGAATTCCAAGTTCATTGTATGGAGGTTGCATATGACGATACTTATCTGATGCGGCTATTCCCTAGGAGCTTAGCAGGAGATGCTATAGAATGGTTCTCTTGCTTACCTTCAAGCATTAAGACATTTGAAGAAATTAGAGACCCATTCATTAGAAACTACGCATGTAACATTACAATGGATGTTAGTCTCGAAGAACTCTATGCTCTGAAACAAGGAAAGAATGAATCTTTCACTTCATTTCTTCAACGATGGCGATCCAAGGCCAATCGGAGCAAATGGACCATGCCAGAAGAGCAACAAGTCTGCACGATCATTACCAACCTTGAAAGCCGCTTGCCATTCCACCTCAAGGTTTAGGGAATCACCACCTATGATCAACTAATCTCCAAGGCGCTTAGCATCGAAAGAGCCCTTGCAACCCAACCCATCAAATCAACATCATATCATGAATCACAAAACAATCACCCACCATCAAATTACAATGATAAACCTTGTACATGGGCACAAAACAAGAACATCACTAATGATGGCGTCGTCGATGCCAAGGTGGTCATTAGTGGTCCATGCCAAAATACACCCACACCGCAAATCCAACCACAACGTCAAAACACTCATCACACAACATATCAACCCAACAATAATCCCACCATCAATAACATCAATGACCAAAGAGGACCAACTCAATGCAAAACATACCCCAAAAGAAAATACACTACTTTGGGGGAACCACTTGAGGACATCATGAAAAAGCTAATCGACGAAAAACTCATTCAAGCTCCTACATTTGAAAATTACCAAGAACCCGATGTCAAACCTCCTTGGTACAATGAGAATCAACTGTGTGAATTCCACAAAATCAAAGGCCACACCACAAATAATTGTATGAGACTCAAGAACATCATTCAAGATCTCATCGACAAAAGAATCATAAATGTGGAAGCACCTACTGGGAATCAAGATCTTAAAATCTACACGAATCCGATGCCAAATCATGGCAACAAAGGGAATAACAAGGATAAAGGAAAAGGTAGTGTAAATCATGTATACGAAATAGTTGTTGCCAACCTCAATGAAAATTGCATGGTCATCACCATCAAGGGCGCCCATGTAGAAGATTGTGGAGTCACCACAAGAGGCGAAAAAGTCACCATCGCAGGATCATCCCAACCCAATAGAGTCCCTACATCAAGAGCCGTTCCATATAGCTACAATGTTGTAGACCAACTCAAAAGAATGCCAGCACACATCTCCATCATGGAGTTTTTAAAAATCTCATTAGTGCATAAAGAGATCCTTGAGGAAGCATTAGCCTCATCTACCATCCCCGCAGACCTTGATGCAGAACAATTCCAAGCTATGGTCGGAAACATCATAACACCTAATCTCCTTACATTTTTTGACCAAGAATTTCCCACCCAACTATCTCACAATCGTGCACTTCACTTGGAGGTCATTGTGAACAAAAGCAAAATCAAAAGGGTCCTGGTGGATGGAGGTGCAGGTTTGAACATTTGTTCTTTTAGCCTCATCAAGTAGCTAAAGATATCAAAAGATTCCATTGACAAAGGAAAGGGCATAACAATAAGAGCATATGATGACCAAGAAAGAGTGTCACAGGGCACAATTAAGCTCCCTATCCAAGTAGGGCCAATGCTTATGGAAACCACCTGCCAGGTCCTGGACCTCGACTTACCATACAACATTCTCTTGGGACGCCCATGGATCCATGCAATGAAAGCCATAGCATCAACCTTCCACCAATGTGTGAAATTCACACATAATGGACAAGAGGTTACTGTCCATGGAGATCCTGAGCCATTTTCATACTGCAAGAACCTTGAAGCCAAATATTACAAAATCCCCCAAGTGCCAAAAAATGATGAGGGCCCATCCACATCATACATCGATCCCACCATTCTCACTTCTGCGACAGAGACACCCACCATTCCTACCATATCTGATATCAAGCTCATCATCTAGGAGGATGGTTGTGGAAGTTATAGGCTCCCTAACAATGCTTTTGTGATAGGAGAGTTACCACAATCTCCAAGATCACGAGGACACCCACAAGAAAATCAAGCTCCCACATCACAAACCTATTCTCAAAATTATCTTGAATTCACAAGGTGGGGAGACTTTGGCCATGAGGTAATTGAAGCAGATCCATCAAACATGTTGTATCGAGATGAAAGACTGACACCTAAATTACCAATGGATGAAAGAAGTAGAGGCCTACACATGATGCTTGTGATGGGCTATGACCGAAATTAAAGACTGGGACAAAATGACAATGGGCTCTTAATACCAATCATACCTGAGATGCGACCTATAAAAAATATTGGTCTTGGATGTACCCCTCCGAGAATAACCATACGTGGTTGAAGTCCTTCGGTTAGAGCCGCTAATGTTTCTCCTTAGCTAGTCCTAGTACAAGTGCACTCCCCAATACCCATAGGGACATACATGCATAACTTTATCACTGAGCCTTATATTAGTAGTGATGACAAAGATACCTTATCCAACCTACCTAGGTTATTTGAAGATACCACCCTATGTATGATTAGTACCATATCCTTTGAATCAGATAGTCAAAATAATGAGATCCGCTTAGACTACCCCCAACTGATCGACTATGACCAACGAGGACCACCAGTTCTTGATACATTCAAAAATGATGAAGCACTCTCAAAATTCATGGGGTTGAGAGATAACATTCCAGATGGAGATCACAAGATAGGATTCATAATGGAGTTGGACACACATGCCTACTATGGGGAAATGATTGAATCCTTCAATCGCAAAAGTGAGAAACTAAGAATCATATCCAAGTCCTTGAGTGAAAACCACATTGTGGCACTCTCTGACAAGAAAATAGTAAAAATAAAGGACGTATCCAATGGTGAAAACCTCTCTGAGGTGCCTGAGGATGAAGGATTCAATCTTCCCCTAAGAGCTATTCATCAAGAGAAATCAACAGTCTTGGCTGAAAAATGCAACCCAATCAACCTAGGAATAGAGGAGACCCTGCATATCACATTCTATGCGGAATCACTATTATCAGAAGAGCAAGAACTCCTAGTAGCATTCCTAAAGGAAAGACAAATAAACTTTGCATGGAGTTATGCTGATATGCCAGGACTTGATCCAAATACTGTGGTCCACCACCTAGCAGTATATCTAGATGCAAAACCTGTCAGATAGAAGCTTCGCAAAATGCATCCTCAAATTGCTTTGTTAGTCAAAATGGAGCTCAAAAAGCTATTAGATGCTGGATTCATCTAACCAATTGATTATCCAAAATGGGTATCGAACTTGGTACCTATTTCAAAACCTGATGGAGCTATCAGAATTTGCATGGATTTCAGAGATTTGAACAAAGCATGTCCCAAGGGTGATTTCCCACTCCCCAACATCGACATGATAGTAGACATGATAGCAGGGCACGAGATGCTATTGTTAATGGATGGATTTTTAGGATATAACCAGATCATGATAGCAAAAGAAGACCAACACAAGATAGCTTTCACTTGCCCATGGGGAACCTACTGCTGGAACATGATGCCATTCGGCCTAAAGAATGTCGGAGCAACCTATCAAAGGGCCATGACATTGATATTTCATGATATGATTCACAAAACAGTCGAAGACTATGTCGATGACATCTTAGCAAAGTCAAGAAAAAGACAAGATCATATAGCAACCCTAAGTGCTATCTTTGACAAATTAGAGGAATACAAGGTCAGACTAAATCCCAAGAAGTGTGTCTTTAGCGTGCAATCAGGAAAATTACTAGGATACATAGTCTCCATAAGGGGTATCGAGGTGGATCCTGCAAAAGTCAAAGCAATCCTTGAGATGGAGGCACCAAGGAATCTAAAACAACTGAGAGGCCTCCAAGGAAGGCTCCAATCCATTAGAAGGTTCATAGCACAACTGGCAGACAAGCAGAATCCGTATTCACACCTACTCCACAAGGGGGTAGTATACAAATGGGATACCAAATGCGAAGAGGCATTCAACAAAATAAAGGAATATCTACTGACACCGCCAGTGTTAATGCCACCTATCTCGAGAAAGCCATTGATCTTATATGTGTTAGCAATAGCAGCCGCCCTAGGAGCTCTTCTTGCTCAGCATGATGAAAACGGAACAAAAAGAGCCATATACTATATCAGCAGGACAATGGTTGGTCACGAGCTAAATTACTCATTCATCGAGAAAGCTTGCCTCATAGTAGTGTTTGCATCCCAAAAATTCAGACATTATATGTTGGCACACAAGATAAAGCTCGTCGCAAAAATTGATCCCCTCAAGTATCTCTTATCCAAGGCAATGTTAACTGGCAGAATGGAAAAATGGGTCATGATATTATCAGAATATGACATCGAGTATGTAGAGAGGAAAGCAATCAAGGGACAAGTTATTGCAGATCAATTAGCAGAAGCACCTATGTATTATGAGAATCCTCTTATATCTGAATTTCCAGACAAATCCATCTTTAACCTCAACGTTGCTGATCACTGGAAACTATACTTCGATGGGTCATATACACAACATGGATCAGGAGCTGGTGTCTTCTTCATCACCCCACAGGGGGACTGCATACCAAGATTATACAAACTGGCATTTCCTTGCACTAACAACATAGCAGAATATGAGGCTTTGACTATAGGTCTCATGATAGCAGTGCAATGGAATATCATAGCTCTTAAGGTATATGGAGACTCTTAGTTAATCATAAATCAAGTCAACAATGAATATCAGACTAAGGATGACAAACTAACTCCATACAAGAAATTGGTTGAGACTCTAAAAGAATCCTTCATCGACATAACATTTGAGCAGATTCCAAGAACCAACAATAGAGCAATTGACGCCATGGCTACAATTGGGTCTCTATTAGACATCCCTCATAATGTACCAAAATATGAATTTCTAATCAAGTAGATTCTCGTTCCCACATTCAAGGTACTAGAATCAGAGTATGTGTGTGAAATCGTTGGTCCTGGCGATCCTTGGTATCATGACATCTATACATATCTTCGAATAGGAGTCTTACCCGCTGACCTACCATCGAGCCTAAAATGAACTTTTATCAAAAAGGCATCCAGATTTGTCATCCTAGGTGATACCTTATACCGTAGAAGCATAGAGGGTACTTTACTTCGCTGTCTAAATGCTGAGGAGGCATTAACCACTCTAACCAAGGTTCATAACGGTATCTGTGGCTCACACTCGAGTGGAATGACCATTGCCAAGAAATTGCTGAGGCTGGGGTATTACTGGCCCACGATGGAGCGAGAAGCACATGATCATGCTAAAAGGTGTTTATAATGTCAACAGCATGGGGACCTCATCCATGCTCCAACTCAAGAGCTTCATCCGATTGTCACACCATGGCCCTTTTCGCAGTGGGGACTCCAACTAAAGAGCTTCATTCATTATAACTGCAACTAAGTACTTCACAAAGTGGGTGGAAGCCATACCCATGACCTATGTCACTAGAAAGCAGATCTCAAAATTCATCCTGAACTATCTCATTTGTCATTATGGTGTCCCACAAGCCATTATCTCAGATAATGGGACACCCTTCAAGAACCAGGAGGTTCGCGACTTGTGCAAGAAATTCAAAATCTAGCATCGCTTCTCCACCCCATATTATCCCCAAGGCAATGGCCAAGCAGAAGCCATGGACAAAACCATCCTCAAAATCCTCAAGAAAATAGTCAATGACGTAGGTCGTGACTGGCACTTGCAACTTAATCCCGCCCTCTGGGCTTATCGAACCAGCATCTGCACACCCACTAGTGTTACCCCCTTCTCCTTGGTCTATGAATCAGAAGGCGTACTCCCCATTGAGATCGAGCTCCCATCCCTCAGAATATCACTGCAAAATCTCATCACTGATGAGGAATATCGGGTCTCAAGACTAAACGAGCTGGAGTTACTAGATGAGAGAAGGATCGAAGCTTTGAATCATTTGCAAGTCTATCAAAATGGACTCAAATGAAGCTACAACAAGAGGATCAGAAGTAGGACTTTCCAAGTTGGAGAACTAGTCTTAAAAGAAAATCAGAAGAATGTCCCAAATCCCAGCAGCAAAGGCAAGTTCGAACCCAATTGGTTAGGGCCTTTCATCATCACAGCAAGCTATAAATCAGGGGCATATCAGCTATCAACACCTGAAGGGGAACCTCTGTAGGAGCCCATGAATAGCTCCCATCTGAAAAAATTTTATGCCTAATTCTTTCAAGGTATAGAACCAAAAAATCTAAAAAAAAAATAGAAAAAGTCCTAAAAAAATGGTTACTTTGGCGAAAACCTGGCAAACAAGCATCTTGGTAATCAAAAAAAAATAGTGAAAACCACTTCGGTGGCACTTTGGGCAAGTACCTCGGTGAAAACCTGGCAAATAGGCGCCTTGTGTAAATAAGCACTTTCCATCCACCAGGATCTTTATGGCTTGATCTGCATTATCCCTCCATTTCGCTTCCATCATCCATCTCATCTCCATCCATCACTCATCCGCTCACATCCGCACCATAGCTTGGTCCTGTGTTCGTATCATGATCCCTCCTAGTACTACTCGGCCCATCCTCAAGGTCAGTTTGTCCTGCCTTTATCGGAGTAGTCTATTGCATCACGCTGGGGGCACGTTCTCATCGGATCGGATTCGTGTATGGTCTTAAAGTCCTCAAAATTAGAAAATCCAAAACATCGTAAAAATCGTAAAATCCAAAACATCGAGTAATGAAAAATCCAAAAACATTAGAAAATTAGAAAATCCAAAACATCCAAAACATATCAAAATCCAAAACAAGTCAAAAAAGTCAATCAAAAAGTCAAAAACGGGTCGTCTTGTTGAACTACGTTGATCTACGAAGCTTGAGCGTAGGCAAGGTTGATCTTTGATCATCCCGAGACATTTAGGTCGATCCTATAGGAGTTTGTCATAATAAACTGACATCTCATCATGTATATCATCATCAGAATCGGTCAAAGTCATCAATGAACTACACATGGTTCTACAGATATAAACGTGAGCAAGGCTAATCTATCGATAAGCCCCCGAGGCCCCTAGGATAGGTCTTTAGGTTAGTATCTTGGTTAAAATCTCAAAAATCCCAAAAACATTGAAAACTAAAATCAAAACATTTGTAAAACCTCAAAAAATACCAAAAACAACCTCAAAACATTGCAAAACGCCAAAAACATCCAAATATTTGAAAAAATTCATCCGCCTCATCTCTTGCACCTTAATAAACACTATTCATAATAAATGATCGTCATCTCAACCTTTGGTGAAACAATTAGAAACAAGTCTAGCAGGTTAAAAGCAAAACTCAAAAGCGTCAAGTCTCAAGTCTAAGTCAGTACGTAAACAAGTTGGTCAAGTCTTTGTGTCGATAGTCCATCATCCAAACAGTCTCATATCAATCATCTGATAACATCATGTTGTAGGATGAATCCTTCCTACAAGGGGCATTATTTATCAGAAAGAACATTTTGGATAAACGAAATGACGTGCCGCCATCCACTAACATGTCCTAGGATGTATCCTTCCTACAATGGGCATTATCTTTTGGCAATAAGTTTTGGTTCTCATCCTTAAAAACACATTCCCTTTTGGTTAGCGGTATTGAAGAACATCAGCTTGTTTGTGTGCTTGGTCTTTTTCTTTTGACTTATCTTATTGCGCTCAGTCCAAGGACCTCTCGATGATATCCGAACAAAGGATTTAGAGAGATAGGAATGGGACAACAATCATTATTCTTTTGTCTACTATGCTTGTTGGGCGTTCTTGTAAAATAACTTGGCGAATACTTGCTTTGTTAGATATGTATGGAGGATGTTTTAGATAGCTTGTTGACTATTGCATTGATTGGTTATACCTTTTCGTGTTTTGGTCTGAGATGTTTGAGACTTCTAAAGTGCATCCTAGCAAGGTTTCCGTATGTCAGGTGTGAACAAGAATACTCATATCTATTTGTCGAGTTAAAGTCCATCACACTAAGTACAACGCCATCCTGGTCCTTTATACCTTGATGCATCATGCTTAGGCATGTTATCAAACATAAAGTAAGTGACCCTTTGAAAATCCCAATCCTTGATAAGCAAATCATCATCATCATCTATCATCATCATCTCTAATAAAGTCTCGACCAATCATGGACTTGTTGGATCCTCTTGTCATATCTGATCTCCACGCTAACATCATGCATCCTTCATGCATCCATCATGCATCCATCCTGCATCTACAAATCGTCAGCATACCACATATCATACATCATAGGAAACATCGATCATTTCACATGCATTGCATTTGCATCATCATCATAATATAGATCTGTTAGTCTAAGCATCTCATAAATCATCCATTGCATAATCACAACATATCACATCATCAATCTCATCCATCTCATATCATATCATTATTTAAGTTGTTTAGGATAATACAAATTTGTTATTCTAAGCATCTTGAAATCATCTCATTTGCATCGTCATCCATAACCATCCATTTTGAACCTCTTTATTGCAAGATCGACCCTCAAATTGAATCTTTTCACTCGATCTCTCGAGGGGGCAATGTACCAGTGTACTTTCTGCTGGGGCATCCGAAAAATCAGAAAATTTTTAAATTTCAATCGCAGCAAGTTTATTCTTTGAACCAACGCAACAAGTACATTGCTTCAAAGAGGGGCAAAATGTAGACACATCAAATTAGCATTATGCATATTCATCTGCTCAGTAAATTGATTAAACGCAACAAATCCATTCATCAGGTCAATCCAAAGGTTTAATCAAATAATATCATTTCATCCCTCATAAATCATTTCAACCTTCATCTTGCATCATCTCCATTTAATTAAATAAATCAGGACTTTATTTAAATCAAATCCTAAATCATATTCCATCATTTTCTAATTCAAATAAATCAAAAAATCAAAGTCCTAAAGGTCAACTCACCTAATCAGCATTAAATTAGCATAATCATTATCTATTTAATCTAACCCTGATTAAATGTTAATCCCATCCCACTTGCATTCTCTAGATATCTCCACTTGCACAATAAATCAATTTTATTGATTTATTAAAAAGCCTCATTTTCCCTCAACATGACAAGTCAAACATGGCATTTATTGCTTTTTTTCTTGTCCCCTCTCTCAAAATTTATTGCAAATTTGAATTCAAATTCTCCCTCTCATGGGCACTCTTCCCAAATCTTGCACAACCATTGACCACTCACCATTTGACAAGTGTCATCTTCTCATTGGAGGATCTTTAGTCCCACATTCACCATCTTGGCCAATCTCTCATCAAAAAAATCTATAAAAGAAGGCTCAATCCTCATTCATAGGATCCACAATTTTATGCAAGGTTACTCTCTTGGTTTGAGAAATAATCTTGTTCATCATCTCCATTGGCATTTTATCATCTTGAGCTTTGATCAAGGATTGGGAAAGGGTCACTAGCACATGTGACACCAATCCACTATGGAATAGGTAACTTGTGATTGCTTTCATGATGCTTGTAGCTTTCTTTCATCCTTTTGTTGCATGTTTTAAGCATTTTACACGGTATTTCATAGGAGTGTGCTTGAAGGATTTGTAGGTACTAACCCGTGTTTGAAGTTAGTGTTTGCAGATTTTGAAAAGCATGCTCACAGTAACAAGGTGCTTCAGGATTTTACAAGGATGATAAGAGAAGTCTATTTCTGCCTGTCATATTTCAAAATTTTAGTAATATACTTGCCTCTCTTTTGGTGGTGGAGTTTTTTCCCTTCGGGGTTTCTCCACGTAAATCTGTTGTTGCATGTGTTATGATTCTTCTATCTCTCTATCATTCTTTCTTCACACTAAGGCTAAAGGTTAATCTACATATTTCAGATTTTCATTCACCTATTTATGTTCATATTGCAAGCTTTCTTCACCTTGATAATCAACATTGGGTATCGGAGCTAACGGTTATGTTAAGGAAGGGATGCTTTCCTTTTAAAGTGTTGAAGGTTTTTTCTATAGTGGGAGCTTTTATGTTGTGAGTTTTGCAGATTTGTGATAGATTGCATACCATGGCCTCCACCTCTCATCAAGATATTGAGAAGTTCAATGGTACTGGTTACGAGATGTGGAAGTTGAAAGTGGGGGATCTCCTTGAGGAGAGAGATTAGTGGCTACCAATTTTAGTCAATACGAAGCCATCTACTTCAACCTTGTTGGATGAAGATTGGAAGAAGTTAGAAAAGAAGGCTCGAGGGACCATTCAGTTGTGTCTCACTGATTCTGTCCTCCTGAATGTCTCTTTAGAAGACACAATATACAAGCTTTGGAGGAAGATAGGCAAAATCTATCAAACTAAGAGTTTGTCTAACAATTTGTATCTCAAAAGATGTTTATATTCACTAAAGATGAAGAATGGTGATTCTATTGCTGAAGATTTGAATGCTTTTAATTTTATTATAAGTTGGCTTGCATCTATTGATGTTAAAATAGAAGATGATGATAAATGTATTCTATTGATTTTTTCTTTGCTGGAATCTTGGGAAAATTTAATTATGGTTATAAAAAGTGGTGGTGCAGAACCTAATATGGATGTTGTTATTCCCATACTTCTTTCAAAAGAGATGAGGAGAAAGACCATGCATAGTGGCTCCCAAGATGCCTTGCATGTGTGAGGTAGGCCCAAGGAGAAAGGTGTTGGTGTAATTAATTATTTAATTACACTTGCATAACTTTACTTAGGTAATATTTTAATTCCTAGGTTAATTATTCACATCCTCATCTTGTTGAGCTATCTTGTTGCTCAAGATAAGATTAGGGTTATGCATGCTTTACTTTCATAAAGCAAATCATCTCATGTAATTATGAATTCCTAAATAATATTATGTTGCACATCATTTTGCAATAGCTTTGCTTTTTCTGATTTTCTCTTCTGTGGAATGTTTTTTGGTTTGCATGTCTGATCTTGGTTTCTAACATGGTATCAGAGCCTCAATTTGTAGCCCCTTCTCAGCTTTTTTGGAGATTTTCAATGTAGAGTTTGTTCGGGGTTCCTCGAGGGTTTCATTCCTTGAGAATATTCATGCAGCGTCTTGGATCAGATCGAGGTTTTCCTTTGGATTCAGAGCACTGGAAAAAGTCAGGATTGACTTTTATTTCATTCATTTTGGTCATCGTTGAAGGAATCTTTGAGGGTTTCAAGCTTAGTGATTTATCTGGAAGATCTGGGGGTCACCTAATTTTCTGTGCATTTTAGACAGACCTCATCGTTGGATTTGCAGTGCCCCAAAACCCCTATTTTCATATAATTTTTTTCCAATTTGGACATAGTCATCTAGAGGGCAAATTGTTTTTGCAGGGAGGTTGTATGACCTCCCCAACATGCATTCCGAGGAACCTTTAAAAAAAAAAAAAAAGAAGGCTAAAAAATCAGTGCTCTCCATTCAAAAGGAGAGCACCACCCTAGCGCCACCCGACAGCCAAGAGAGCACCACCCTCTAGTGGCAGCCACCACTTTGCAACCCATCTGCCACTCTGCTAGGTCTCAACCCTGACGACTTTTAAAGGAGGTCACATGGAGAACCTGGGGCCCGTGCTCCAGCCCTCAACCATTTGTAGCATCTAACTTGGTCACATGGGTGACTAGGGGCCACACCCAGCACCCAGGCCGCTAGCCCCTTGTCCACCCAAGTGACCAGGGGCAATATTTTTTTAGCCCTTAAGGGCTGTAGAAGGGCATATTGGGCAAAATCAGAGCACTTTCACGGAATTGGCCATAACTTTTGTATACAACGTCTTTTTTTTGTAAACAAGATATCATTAGGAATCTGATTCCAAGCTCTTCGCAATGGTATAGGTGTGATTTTTTCGTTTTTCTTTTTTGATGCCTTTTTCAGCCTTAGAAGTTGCATGTTGTTGTTTTCACTCCAAGAGACATATCTTTTGACTCGCTTATCCATTTTTTTCCATTCTTGCGGCGTTGGAAAGCTAGTTCAGTTCTCTACATAGATATGAGGTCTATTTTTATTTTCTATTTATGAATTTTTATCATTCTCTCCTTTTTGAATCATTGGGTTATTGTAATAAATGAACTGAGATAAAGTTCCATCAGGGGGTTTCTTGCATAATAATCTGATTAGAGTGTGCATACACTTTGATCTTCATTTTGTTATTGATGATAAATCATATGGGTTATATCTGGTTTCTTAGTTTCTTTTGGCCTCATCTTGCTCTAGCTTGACACATATCATATTCACATTGGTTCACACTTCAAATTGGGATTTTATGGTTATTGATCCGCATTGGTTCAGATCCTTCGAGCAGTTTGAGGGCCATGTTTTTATGGTTAATGTTCCAAAGTATTTATGGTACTTGTTCCCATGGAAGATTTTTAGTTACAATTTGGCATCAGCATCGAGATACACAGTTTCCAAATTCTATCATCATTTCATCTATTGTTGCTTCACAGATTTCAGGGTTGATCCAATTTGTGAGTTTTCTAGTGTTCCATGGCATTGGGTCTAGTGTCACATTAATATGATTTTGCCTGAGTCCTTCAGTGACTCTCATTTGGTTTCTTGTAGACAGAAGTATCTTTCCTTGCTTGTTGGATTGCGGTTCCAATGTTACTCCACAATGTTCTTCCAGTGCTTCTTTACAACAATCATCTCAATGTAGGGGGGTTTTGTCCCACTGGGTTTTCCTTCTCTACCTCATTCATTGCATTTGTACATGATTTCTTAGTCTCCCTAAGTTGCACTTATGGGGGGTGTTGGTGTAATTAATTATTTAATTATACTTGCATAGCTTTACTTAGGTAATATTTTAATTCTTAGGTTAATTATTCTCATCCTTATCTTGTTGAGTTATCTTGTTGCTCAAGATAAGATTAGGGTTATGCATACTTTTCTTTTATAAAGAAAATCATCTCATGTAATTATGAATTCCTGAATGATATTATTTTGCACATCTTTTTGCAATAGGTTTGCTTTTTCTAATTTTCTCTTTTGTGGAAGGCTTTTTGCTTTGCATGTTTGATCTTGGTTTCTAACAAAAGGGCCTAAAGGGGATAAGAAGAAGGATAAGTATAAAGGACGATCTAAGACTCCTAGAAAGAAAAGATTGAAGTGTTGGAACTATGGTAAATGGGGACATGTGAAGAAGGAATGTAGAAATAAGAAAATGAATGCAAATTCCTTCACGGAAAAGTCCTCTGATAATAGTGATTCAGATGCTTTGATTATTTCAGCTAACATAGTTTGCAATGATGCTTGGCTTATTGATTCAAGTGCTTCCTTCCATATGACTCCTCACAAGGAGTGGTTTTCTACATACAAAGAAAATGATGGAGGAGAGGTCTTCATGGGTGACAACAACTCACAAAAGATTGTTGATAAAGGAAAGGTAAAGTTGTGTTTCAGTGATGGGAGGGTTAAAATCCTTGATGATGTTTTACATATTCCAGGACTTACAAAAATTTTAATTTCCATTTCCAATTTGAATGATTTTGAAATGAATGTGACATTTGACAAGTCTAGTTATAGGATGGTAAGGGGAAGTTTGGTGGTTGATAAAGGATCTCAGACAGGGAATCTGTTTACGTTACATGCCTCTACTTTTTGTAACTCCTCTTTTGTAACTAACACTGAAAATGCATGCATGTTGTGGCACCATAGATTGGGTCACATTGGTGAAAAAGTTCTTAGGACCATACTTGATAAGAAACTAGTAGATAGTATTTCTGATTATTCTGTTGGTAAAAATGATTTCTATGAGGATTATGTGTTTGGTAAACAAAACAAGTCATCATTTCCTAAAGGAACTAATAAAGCTAATGGATTATTAGAACTAATTCATTTAGATGTATGTGGTCCAGTGGATACAGATTCTTTGGGTAGATCTCGTTATTATGTTTCCTTCATTGATGTTTACTCAAGATATACTTGGATTTATTTTATGCATACAAAATTTGAAGTTTTCACCAAATTTAAGGAATTTAAGGCATTGGTTGAAAAGAAAATAGATTATAAGATAAAAGTATTGAAATCTAACAATGGGGGTGAATATTGTTCTAAGGAATTTGATGAGTTTTGCAAACATGCAGGAATTATTAGGAAAAAGACCACCTTACACACCCCAACAAAATGGGGTAGCAAAAAGAATGAACCGTACATTAATGGAAAGATCTAGGAGCATGTTAAGTAGTGCTATGCTAGATAAATGCTTTTGGGTAGAAGCTATTGGTACTACTTGTTATTTAATTAATAGAACTCCTTGTAAATCTCTTGTTGATAAAACACCTTATGAAATGTGGTTGGGTAAATAGCTTTCAGTTTCACATTTAAGGGTCTTTGGTTGTGAGGATTTTGTTCATGTTCCTAAAGAGAAGCAGTCTAAATTAGATCCTAAATCTCAGAAATGCATCTTTGTTAGTTATGGTGAAAATGTTAAAGGTTATAAACTTTGGAATCCACTAACATGAAAGATGATATTTTCTAGAGATGTTATTTTTAGGGAATTTAGAGCTAACTTTGAAGATGAGAAACCAAAGGAAAAGTAAAAAATAGTGCATTTTGAAACTAAGAAAGAAGATGCACATGTGGAAGAACAGAGAGATGGACAAGAAGATGGACAAGAAGAAGAGAGTTCTGAAGAATCTATTGTAATAGAAGAAGTTGAAAATAATGAGGATGAACATGAGGAACCTCATACTCCACCTTTGAGAAGGTCCACAAGACAATGAAATATAGTTGACAGGTATAGCCCACCTTATTTTCATTGTAAATTTGCTTTGATATGTACTAATGTTGAACCTAGATCTTTTAGGGAGGCTCTCTCTTCAAAAGAATGTGATTCTTGGATGCAGGCCATGCAGGATGAGATGATGTCTTTGAAAAATTGTGACACCTGGGATCTTGTTATTTTTCCCAAAGGAAGAAAGGCCATTGGTTTTAAGTGGGTATATAAAAAGAATTTTGGTGAAAATAGTAAGTTGGAATGGTACAAGGCCAGATTAGTGGCCAAGGGATGCTCCCAGAGGAGTTGATTTTGGTGAAATATCCTCTCTTGTTGCTAAGTTAACTTCTATTAGATTCCTTTTATCCATTTTTGTTGCTCATGATTTAGAAATAGAACAAATGGATGTTAAAACTACTTTCTTGCATGGGGATCTCGAGGAAGATATTTATATGCAATAACCTGACAGTTTTGTTGTGAAAGGAAAAGTACACTTGGTTTGTAGGTTAAATTAGTCTCTATATGGTTTGAAACAGTCACCTAGGATGTGGTACCAGAATTTTGATTCCTTTGCATTAAATTTGGGTATTTTTAGAAGTGAAGAGGGTCACTGTGTTTATTTTAAAGTTATTAATGATCAAATACTAATTATTGTCTTATATGTGGATGATATGTTGTTCATTGGTAACAATAAGGAAATGATTAGGGAACTTAAAACTCAACTTTCTGGAACATTTGATATGAAAAATTTAGGGGTTGCTAAATATATTCTTGGGATGGAAATCATTAGGGATCGGGTTCATAGAAAGCTTTGGTTAAGTCAGAGTAAGTATGTTAACACTATTTTGCAGAGGTTTAATATGCAGGACTGTAAACCAATAAATATTCCATTTCCTGTTGGTACTAAGTTAAGTTTAGACATGTGTCCTGAATTGGATGATGATATTGATGAAATGTATAAAGTTCCTTATGCCAGTGTTGTCGGTAGCTTAATGTATGCAATGGTTTGTACTAGACTAGATATAGACTAGTAAAGAACATTGGAATTTTGTTAAAAGTGTATTTAGATATTTGTGAGGCACTTTTGATCACTGTTTGGTTTATCATGGTACTAAAAATGTGGATAAGTCATTGGACATACAAGTTTTTGTTGATGTAGATTGGGCAGGTGACTTGGATAGTTGAAGGTCCACTAGTGGTTGTGTTTACTTTGTTTGAAGGTGCAGTGAGTTGGATGAGTAAAAGACAACCTACAGTTGCTTTGTCCACCACTGAAGCATAGTATATGGATGCAACACATGCCTCTAAGGAGGTGGTTTGGTTATAGAGACTGGTAATTTTATTGGTTTTGATTGTAGGATAGTGAGGATCAAATGTGATAGTCAGAGTGCCATATGTTTGGCTAAAAATCCTATGTATCATGCTCGTACTAAGCATATTGATGTTCAGTATCACTTTGTGTAAGAAATGGTTGAGAATGGACAGGTCTTGATTGAAAAAGTTGAAACTTTGGATAATGTTGTAGATTCTCTTACAAAGCCAGTCACCATGGATAAGTTCTCTTGGTGCAGAAAGTCCATGGGCCTTGATCACTGTATTTAATTCTATGTAATTGTATCTCTATGGGTGTAATTTAAAATGTATGATGTCAAGTGGGGGAATTTTAGGATTTAGGTGCCATCAACCTTGTAAATCCTTTAATTAATTACTCTCCTAATTTTTTTTCAACATTAACCCATAAGAGGTGAAACCATTTGACCAATGGTGGTGAAAGAGACAATGTAAATGTAGTGTTACCGTTACCGTTTGTCATTTAGGAAAAGGACAAAATAGCTAGGCATCCCACTTGGAATCTTCTAGAATGAGGTTGTTAGGATTTTGTAAGAGAATTTATGACATGTATGACAAATTCCTATTACAGAATATGCTATCTTTGACCTTGGGTGCTCATGCATAAGTTATACCTTACGAAAACTATCAGAGCATCTATAAGAGGATATTCTTAGGGTGTCATGATCATTTCATGAAGGGAGGCATGATTTTTGTGAGGAATTATTGCTGCCTATTTTTTGTTGAAACAATGGTGGTTTTCATCCTCACAAATCTCCTTAAATAGGGGCCTTGAGCTAGAGTTATTCAATTCAATTTTGCAGGTTTGCAATGTAACAAGGTGTTGTAGGATTATATAGGGATGATAAGAGAAGTCTATTGCTACATGTAATATTTTATAATATTAGTAATATAATTTCCTCTCTTTTGGTGGTGGAGTTTTTTCCCTTCGGGGTTTCTCCATGTAAATCTGTTGTTGCATGTTTTATGATTCTTCTATCTCTCTCTCTCATTCTTTCTTCACACTAAGGCTAAAGGTTAATCTACATATTTCAGATTTTAATTCACCTATTTAATTTCATATTGCAAGCTTTCTTCACCCTGATAATCAATAGATTATGCTAAAGATGAAAACCCTAATTCATATACAAGCTAAGATGGATGCATAGAATCCATTAATCGATGCTCTAAACTATTATGCAATGAAAATGAACTAAAAAAAGGTAACGAGTAAGCAAAAGATGAGTGTATATGTGAGTGAATTTGACAACATAAGTTTACAATTGAAAGATGGATGCATTTGTCTCCAAATAGTGACCTTTTTATAGGAGAACAAATGAGGAATGAAGGGTTGAGATCAAAAATCTTAATCAATGGTTCAAGATGAAGGAGATGAGAGGCATGGATCATGGATTCTCATCAATGGATGAGAATGCACGATTAAATTTAATCAAGGGCTCACCCTTGCCTCAAAAAACACACTTTTGACCTACTCACATAGGTCAAAGGTAACTTACTAAAAAGGTTGAAGGTTAACTTGCATTTGACACTGAGTGAGTTGATTAGAGGAGAGAGAATATTCCTTTTGGGTGAGGAAAAAGGTAATTTAAAAATTAAAACAAAGTTTTAATTGTGCAAAAAGGAGGACAAAGAATATTCCATGGGAATATTCCTTTTGCTTAGAAGAAAATTAGTTTAATTTCTAATTAAACAAGGTTTAATTTATGCAATTAGGGAATTAGAAGAATTAAGAGATTTATTAAATTAGATGATTTAATAAATAGGGGAGGGGTGAAATGATATTTAATTAAATAACTTAGGGTTATTTAATTAAATAAGATGACTTGGGAAATTAAATTAAATATTTTGATGTATTTAATTTAATGAGATGAAGTGTTAGTGCAAAAGAGATTAACTAACCTGATTAAATTATTTAGGTCAATAGATGAAAATGATGCAATTAATTAATTAGCTAGGATAATTAAATTAATTAAGTGAAAAGAGGTTTGATTCAAGAAGAAATGATAGTAAATCTGATTTAAATATATGACATCGATTAGGACATTTTTTAGTGTCTACACCTTGTATCTACAAATCAATGCATTATGGAGGTAGTGGAACCAATAAATATTTGGGTTCCTAAATTGGGCTTGAGGTAATAAAAGTAGATCTTAATGGTTTTGTTGATATCTTGTTGAAGAGTCCCAAAGACACCACAAAACCAAGATATGGTACATATGAGGAAAATTCCATGGAAGTCCACATGGAACAAATGAAACCACATATCAAGAAGAATATGTATAAAATGGTGGATGCATATGCTAAGGAAATGGGTCTATCTAAAGAAAGAGTGCAGTATGCTAGAGAGAGAGCCAAGCTAGATTCAAGTGCTATAGAAGCATCTGGAAGTTCAAGGAGATCTGGAAGGATTGCTACCACTCCTCCTATCCAAAATCCCTCCAAGACTTTTCCTTCTTTTGGATTAAGAAAAGAAAGACAACTACCAACCCTCCAATAAGGTAGAAATACCCTTCAGTTGTACACTCCACTAGAGTTGAAAAGAAGAAGGCCACCACTGCTAAACCATCTTTTTCCCAGCCAATAGAAGAATGAAGGAAAAATCAATGAGGTAGAAGGACATAGGCATAAATGTTGTAGAAGAGTTGGAAGAAGAGGGACCACCCTTGGTCTAGAGAAAAAGAAGTGATGCTTCACAAGGTGAAGCTAGCACCAAAAGGAGAAGAATTGATATCTTTGACACCAAGATCAAAGAAGAGATAGAGAAAGAAAAAGAATCATTCTAGGTCCATATGAGAGAAAAGAATAAGGAAGCCAAGAATTCTTCTCCAAAGAAGAAGAAGAATACAGAAGCAAAGAAGACTCTAGGTAAATGAAAAGAAAAAGAACAAAAGAAACTAGTAAGGCTTTATTCCCCCATCAAGTTAGAGGCATCATATGATAGTATTTTATAAAATGATATGTTGGGAGAGACCGTAGACCTATATAAGGATGCAAATGAGATAAACAAGGCTATTATCATTGAATCTATGGTCAAGTATTATTTTGTGCTTGAAGTTGATACGCGAAACATCAAGAAACATGTTCCTGAAGATTTATGGAACATTTTGTTGAAGAGAAGACAATAGGCAATAAAAGAACAAGTGTATACACCTTAAAATGGTCACATCACATTGTTTGGTAATTAATTAAATATTTTTAATATTTAATTAAAATCTTCGAATTCTATCTACATATAAATAAATTTAAATAATTTATTTATATTTCTTCATTCTTTCATTTCGATTAAATAAATAAGTTTATTTAATCATCTTTTCATATTCATTTCTTAATTAATTAAATAAACATTACGATTTATTTATATTAATTATCAATAATCTTCGTTTGAATATCTTATTCAAATAAAGATTAAAATATTATTCTTCTTCTAAATATCATTTACAATTAAATATTCTAAAATATTTAATTATTTCCTCTAATCCAATTTATATATTCATTTTTAAAATCATTTCAAAATTCCTCTAATTCGATTCAAAAATCTATTCATAATTAAATATTTCCAAAAATATTTAATTAAATCTTTTAAATATTTCAAAATCTTCTAAAGCCACATCATAATTATAAATTACAAAATATTTAATTAATTCTTCCATAGTTTTCAAAAATCAAAAATCAAATGCAATAAATTAAATAAATTTATTTTAATTTTTTTAATTTGGGATTTATCTTCAACTCCCGGGAAGCAAACAGTTGAAACAGAAAATTAAATTTCTCTATTTCTGTGCAGGTTTGTTCCTGTGGGTTGAAGACATGAATCCATCCTTCTCTCCAACCTCTCAACCTCCCCCATCTCTCACCATTCAAACTTACCAGACAATCTTACAGCCGTAGATTCTTGCCAGCCGGGATGGAGCCTGCAAAAATCTATAAATACAGCTGCCGGGAGCTCTAAATCATATAGAAGTTTAAGCAAGTAAACTATAGGCAAATCTCATAGAATCCATAGCATTCATAGAGTACTTTCATAGCATAGATAGCATAGAATCATAGCAATAGCAATAGAATCATGATACATTTCATTCACAGCCCCTGTCCATATCGGTATCATCAATCTCATCCTCATCAACATATAGAATAGTAAAGCATTCTCATTTGCATACTCGTTCTACAAGTTGTCATTTGAAGGAAGCCTAGCTTACATAATCTGAGAGCAATAGCTTCAAAAGAATCATTGTAGATAGAGAAAATGGGATGGCTCTGAAGAATACTAGTTTGCTTAATTTTAGTTACTTTTCTTTAGATTAATGTTTCATTAGAGTGTTTTTGTTTTCAATTAGATTAACATAGATAAACATAACACATTTTTGGCGCCCACCGTGGGGATCTTGCCCCATTTTTAACATCTTTTTGCAACTTCTTTTGACATATTACAGGAAAAAAATAGCGGAATAGCGCAAAAAACACGTTTCGGGAAGGTCACCTCCAGATTAGCGCATTTAAAGACTGTTGCAGCACCCTTAACTTCTGTTGCAGCGCCCTTAACTATTTTTGCAGCGCCCTTAACTATTTTTGCAGTGCCTTTAACTATTTCTGCAGCGCCTATAATGTCTGTTGCAGCGCAACTTTTAAAAGGTAGTTTTGTAATTTGTAATTGTAAAATAATCTAACTGATTCCGACGCAGCCACGGATAGTTAATAATCTAAAAAGATAAAATAAAGCAATCCTAGGGTAGTCATTTAAAGATAAAATAAATCAATCCTAGGGTAGTCATTTAAGGATAAAATTAAACAATCCTAGGGTAGTCATCTAAGATAAAATAAAGCAATCCTAGGATAGACACTTTATCTTTCAATTTGGGCTTAAAATGAATTTTCTGTTTATGTGAAGCAACATCTTCACTTAGTTTAGAAAATTTTCATTTGGTACTTAACAATTGAACCTTTGTTTGCTTTGTCTTCGGTGATAGGCCTATGCTCTCCCCTTAACTGGGTGATCAAAATGCCAAACTCACTTTTTTCTTTTTTATGCATTTTACAGCTTTGTTAAAACCTTGTAGAGAGCCTGCTCTTGTGGGAAAAAGTACTCACCCAAGAGGAACGACTCAAGTGGGTTCAAGCTAAAGCCAGGCTATTCCACCCCACTCTAAAATTTAAAGAAAAATTGGGGAAACCCTCTTTTGACGGTAGTGTGCATTGATAACCATCCCCAAAGCCTTTGTTCTAAAGGTAGGGAGGTCTCTCGAGGGAGTCTATCATTTGCCGCACTGAACGGAAACCCTTACTACGAACCTAGTGTAGTAACTAACCGAGTCAGTTTCCGAACATTGTTTCAATCACAGTGTAGGGGAGGGAAGAATCTACCCCCAAGATACTCACCATATAACTGCCAAGGATTTTTTGCTCAGGGGATCTGGTATCCACTTTCGTCACTCTGAGTACGCACCTGGAAAAGACAAAAACACAGGCGCCCTTTCGGGGGTGACATGGCTGTGTGAGTCGACGCAGTTCTAAGATGTGGGTTGTTGATTGTTATGATGACCTACTTGAGAACTAAGAGTGAGTCTGTTTGAAGTACTTGTCATGTATAAAACCCGTTAAAACACTTTTTGAAAAACATTTTGGTTACACACTTGATGTTTAGCATAGGACTTAAAACAACTGTTTTAAATTTGTTTGATGTGTTTTCACTACATTAATTTAGATAAAGATCATCCAAAACAATCATTATCATATTGATCAATCTCATGTTACGAGATTGGAAATCCACAAAATTTGTAAAGAAATCCATTTCCAAAAGGATTAAGAAGCCAAAGAAACCCCTCAACCACAAGAAATTATTGAAGAAACAACGATTCCTATATCAAAGTCGAAAAGTTTTACTCAAATATAAAACTTTTCTTCATAGGTATCATGATTGTGTTAGAGGTCTTTCAGATGATTATGCCATAGAGCCCTTTCTCAAAGGCATAACCATAGTCAACGCATCCGTTTCAGTTATATTCCCCAACCAGCAATCGAATATTCTACTCGTCCAAATCAAATCTTACAATAGAGAACTTAGAATACATTAGGCATCTATCATAAAATCTATCCTTTTACAAAGTCATGATCAAAATTTCATAAAGTGCAAAACCATCCTTTTCTAGATCTTTTGCTTATATTCCCACTAACAGGATTTTCATCCTTTCACTTAGGGAACAACACAAGCTACAAGATTAGAAATTTTGTGTAAGTCATAGAATCTTCATTCTATCTTGACTTTCATATTTATCACATAAATTGCACTATTTCACTCTTTTGATCAAAAGTGAGTAAAATTTGGATACAAATCTATGCCTTTCTTCACAAGATCTCAAAAACAAATGGAAAAAGACGAGGGAGAAACCACAACCAGTAAAATGGGTGACCGAAATGAAAAAGAAGAGGAAACATTTAATCTTGATGAGTTAATAGAAGAAAAACTTCAAGAAGCAGAACAAGATCCTCAATTCCATACTCTTATGGAAAGAATTCTAGAACGTAACAAAGAAAAATATTTTCTTTCATTAGCTAATCAAGGAGCTAAGTTGCCTCACACCTTTGACATAGAAGGGATTAAACAAAATCCTGAAACTCCTCCTAATGACTTTAGTGCTCTTAACCAACAGATAAAAGAATTACAAGGGAAAATAAAGGAAATGCAAGGAGGTACAACAAAGAAATATGTTTTGGAAGACATATCTCCTTATCCATTTGATAGGAGTCTTCAAATGATCCCATTTCCAAAACATTGCGAAATTCCTAAGTATGATAGGTATAATGGAAAAACTGATCCCATTGACCATGTTAGGGATTTCGAAACATGAGTCTTGAATTCGCCTATGACGATACTTACTTGATGTGATTATTTCCACGAAGTCTAGGTGTACAATCCATGGAGTGGCTTTCAAAAATCACTCCACCTATCAAAACTTTTGAGGAGTTGATAAATCAGTTTATTTCACAATACTCCTACAACATTCAACACCAAATAACAATGCTTGATCTTTGTAAAGTGAAACAAAAAGTAGGAGAACCCTTTACTACATTTTTACAAAGGTGGAGAAGGTTATTTGCACGATATTCTCGTCCTATTCCTGAAAAGGAAAAGATGGATATCTTTATCAATAGCCTTGATCCAGAATTAAGCTATAGGCTTAACCTTCATTGTCCTCATAACTTTGAAAAACTGATTGAAAACGCAATCACCATTGAAGGGGCCTTGGTTAAAAGGGGAGTGATAAAACTTGATAATCCAAGTACATCCAATCAAAACAACAACGATAAAACAAGGTTTTGGAATAGAAACAAAAATGTTGTTAATGATGGTATAGTGGATGCAAATAATTTATGAACAAGACCATCTATTTTCAATCTATCAAGTGCTCCACGAAACAATCCACAAGGAAATACAATTCAACAAGGAAACAACAATCAACAAGGACAAATTTCCAAGCAAGAGAACATGACCAATCAAAATACCAATCAAAATCGTGGTAATTTCAATAATAATCTTGGCAATACCCAAACATCAAATCCGTCTAGACCTTCGTTCTTTTCAAATCGACGGAACTTTTACTGCTTTGGGTCAATCTCTTGAGTCTGCTCTCAAGGAGCTTCTTGATAATAAGGTTATCACCTTACCACCACAAAGAGATTATGAGCCACGAGTTAAACCACCATCATGGAATGACTCGTATTATTGCAATTATCATCGATGTAAAGGTCATAGAACAAACAATTGTCAAGCTTTGAAAAATCTAGTACAAGATTTAATTGACAATGGTACCATTACAATTGAGGGACATCATACCAATGATGATCATCAAGCATTCAAAGATCCTTTGCCAAACTACCAAAAGGGGGAAACATCGGATACCAAAGCCAAAAGCATACATAATGTTGAAGACAATATAATCCGTCACATTCACACAGATGATAATCGGATTAATGTTATCAAAATCAAAGGAAAACAAGAATATCAACAGGTTAATGTAACAACAAGAGGTCAAGCAAAGGTTGTTTTAAAAGGAAGTTCATCTAAAACAACTATTTCTTCTCCAACTCAGTATAATCTGGTTGATCAATTGAGAAAAACATCAGCTCAAATATCCATTCTTGAACTTCTTAAAATATCCCCCATACACAAGAATATTTTAGAAGAAGCTCTTGTAAACACAACTGTTGATACTGATCTAGATGCAAACAAATTTCAAGCCATGGTGGGACATTTATCTTCCCCCACTTGTCTTTCATTTTCTGACAAAGATGATGCCTCTATGACACATCCACATAATTCCTCGCTCTATCTTGAAGTCATGATCCATAAACATCGAATTAGACGTGTCTTAATAGATGGAGGAGCCGGTTTGAATATTTGTACCTTAAAATTAATAAATGCCTTAGGAATATCAGAAAATGAAATTGATCCAAGAAGGAAGATAACCATCAAGGCATATGATGATGAAGAAAGAGCTTCTAAAGGATTAATATTGTTACCTATCAGAGTGGGACCTGTTGTGAAGAATACATTTTGTCAGGTTCTAGATCGAGATCTGTCTTATAATATACTTTTGGGTCGTTGGTGGATCCATGATATGCAAGCAGTACCATCAACATACCATCAATGTATCAAGTTTCCATATGATGGACAAGAAATAACTATACAAGCTGATTACAATAGTACCCAAACTTGTTCAAATCTTAGAGTAACTCAAGATGTCTTTGTGCCACACAATAGAGAAGCTCTTGTCGTTTCTTCTTCCAATCTACAAGTCCAATTATAGGAATTGACAAAGAATTTTGATACTAAGCTGAAGTTTAAAGACAAAGGGGTAGGTGAATATTCACTATCTCTTTCTACTTTACCTCCTTCTCCAAGATCACATGGTTTACCAACTTTATCAAATCAAAAGATTGCAACCGCTTCTACATCTCAAGCTTCCGTGCCAATCACAAAGTTTGATGGAAAATTCATTAGAGCTAATACCACTGAAGAGGAAGCTGAAGATAGGGACATCCTAAATTGGCTATTCAAAGATGAAGATGAATCTCTCTTGCACATTAAGTTGCCTAAAGAACAATATGGTAAGGGGTATGCTATCATGCAAAAGATGGGTTATGAAGGGAATGGTCCTATAGGAAAACGAAGAGAAGGAATTGTGGAACCAATTCAACCTATTTCAAAGCATTCAAGTGATAAAACAGGACTTGGATATGGTAAAGATAAAGAAGAACCTACTTCACAGCAGACATCATTAATTCATGAAGGAGGATCCGTATTAGATAAATCTCATGAATCAGTTTTCCAATTGCAAAATAGTTCAGATACTGATTCTAATGAATATGAATGGGACACCATTTATAATGATGAATTTTGGAGGGATAGACAAGTTGATACTATACACAAATATGCACCTATTCTTATACAAGGAGAAGGCTCAAGGCCTCCACTCGATTATGTTTTACAAAGCGATCATGACTCAAGTGAGGAAGAATCAGATTCTAATGAGATTGATAATCAACAGGAGAATACTATCACAGACCTTGTCTACCATGAGGATGATAACCATATCATGACTTTGACAATTCAAGACCTTACCCAACCTAATGATCCTATTCCCTTAGTTTATCCATAACTTATAGATTGGGACATTGACGCACCTATCCATATTCCTACATTCAATAATGATGAAGACATTATAACTTTCCTTTGTTCCTCAAATGAAGAAAACAATTGTTTCATTCAAGAATCTTATACTCATGATTTTGACAAGGAGAGTGTCAAGTCTCTTAGCTGCAAAATAAATGAAATAAAAGATGGATCTATTGGTGAAAACCGAAAAAAGGCAGTGATAGATCAAAACAAGAGAAAAATAAAGAGCGAATCTGACAGTGAAAACCTTTCTGAGGCACTGAAGGATGAGAAACTTGACACTCTTCCCAAGTATTATTATGAAAGATCTTCTATTTTGATTGAACCAACAGAATCAATCAACATAAGTACAACAGAGCAGCCAAAGTTTTGCAAATTGCAGCATCATTAACAGTTGAAGAAGTCCATAAATTTATGCAATTCTTGAAGGATAATCAAATTAACTTTGCTTGGTCATATGCAGATATGCCAGGGTTAGATCCTAATCTGATAATGCATCATTTATCTATCAAACCTGGGATAAAACCTGTAAAGCAAAAGCTCAGAAAGATGCATCCACATGTTGCATTATTGGTCAAGGAAGAATTAAAGAAGCTTTTGGATGTTGGATTCATTCGAACTATTGACTATGTAGAATGGATTACAAACATTGTACCTGTTTCAAAGCCAGATGGAAGGATCAGAGTTTGTACAGATTTCAGGGCTTTAAATAAGCATGCCCTAAAGATGATTTTCCTTGCCCAACATAGACATGATTGTTGACTTAACTGCTGGCCATGCAATGTATTCATTAATGGATGGATTTTCAGGATACAACCAGATAAAAATTGCACCAGAAGATCAAGATAAAATAGCGTTCACATGTCCTTGGGGTACCTATTGCTGGAATGTAATGCCATTTGGGTTAAAGAACGCTGGAGCTACTTATCAAAGAGCAATGACAACTATTTTTCATGATATGATGCATACATTCATGGAAGATTATGTTGATGATTTACTTGCCAAATCTCATACACGAGATGAACACCTGGAAATCTTGTCAAAAATCTTTATTAGAATGGAGAAGTTCAATGTTTGACTAAATCCAAAGAAATGTGTCTTCGGTGTTACATCTGGAAAACTCCTAGGGTACATTGTTTCAGAAAAGGGTATAGAAGTTGATCCAGAAAAGGTACAAGCTATAATGGACATGCCTCCACCACGAAATATCAGTCAATTAAGATCCTTGCAAGGAAGATTACAGTCCATCAGAAGGTTTATAGCTCAACTGGCAGACAAAAGCTTGCCATTCACACATTTATTGCATAAAAATGTTCCATTTAAATGGGATGACAAATGTGAAGCAGCATTCAATCAGATCAAGCAATATCTTACGCATCCACCAGTTTTAATTCCGCCTATTCCGGGAGAGCCGCTTATACTCTATATTTCAGCAACAAAAGTATCTTTGGGTGCATTGCTAGCACAAGAAGACTCTACAGGTAAAGAAAGGGCTATATATTATATCAGCAGAACCTTAACAAGACATGAGTTAAACTACAGTTTCATTGAAAAAGCTTGTCTTGTAGTAGTGTTTGCTTCTCAAAAGTGGCAACATTATATGTTGACTCATACAGTTAAGCTGATAACAAAGATTGATCCATTGAAATACCTATTAAGCAGAGCTACTTTAACAGGAAGACTTGCAAAATGGGTAATGATCTTAAGTGAGTTTGACATTCACTATGTAGATCGAAAAGCAATTAAAGGACAGGTCATTGCAGATCAGTTAGTTGAAGCTCCTTTACAAGAAGACAATCCAATGCATATTGAGTTTCCTGATGCAGATGTCTTTACAACAACAATTCAGAGACCGTGGGCATTGTACTTTGATGGATCTTATACACAATATGGCTCGGGGGCAGGGATTATTTTTGTTACACCTGAAGGACATACCATCTCACGATCATATCGGTTGATGTTTCCTTGCACAAATAACATAGTAGAATATGAGGCATTACTCATAGGATTAAAGATAGCTTTGGAATGGCAGATTACAGAGCTGGAAGTTTATGGTGATTCACAACTTATCATTAATCAAATTAATGATGATTATCAAACCAAAGATGATAAGTTGCTACCATACAAAAACATGGTGGATGATTATAAGAAATATTTTGTGTTAATCAAATTTTCACAAATATCAAGAATTGACAATAAAGCTGCAGATGCAATGGCTACCATTGCTTCTTTATTACAAATATCGGAAGATCAAACCAAGTATGAATTCTTGGTGGAACAATTGTTTTCTCCTGCATATGATAATCCTGAAACTGATTGTATATATTTGGTGATTCCGATTCACCTTTATATGGAAGGCTTATATACCTATTTGAAAACAACATCTGCCTTGATTTATCGCAACCAAAATGAATTTCGTGTAATCATCCGTTATGTAATTGCCAATATCTTTATAGGCGTGGTCTTGATGGTGCACTCATATAGTTTCTTCCGACATAATGAATCTGAAAAATCCTTACAAGAGGTTCATGGTGGTATATGTGGAACTCATTCGAGTGGTTTGACCTTAGCCAAGAAACTTGTCAGAATGGGATACTATTGGCCTACCATGAAGAAAGATTCTTTTACTTTTGTCAAGAAGTGTTCTAAATGTCAGATCCACGGGAATCTTATTCATGCACTGCACAAGAAGCGCATACTTTCATTTAGAGCATATTCTTTTTCTCAGTGGGGATGAGATCTTGTTGGTAAAATACATCCTTCATCGTCAAATGGTCATAAGTTTATCATCACAGCTACTGAGTATTTTACAAAATGGATTGAAGTTGTTCCTCTAACAACAGTGACTGGTAAACAGATATCTTCATTTATCCTGAATTACATTATTTGTAGATATGGAATTCCTAATTCTATTGTTACGGATAATGGAAGACCTTTTAAGAATCAAGATGTTGATGAACTTTGTGAAAGATTTCACATCCAACACAGTGTCTCTACACCTTATTATCCACAGGGTAATGGTCAACCAGAAGCTTCTAACAAAACCATCTTGAAGATATTGAAGAAGACAGTAAATGATGCTGGACGTGATTGGCATGTTCAACTCAACCCAGCTTTGTGGGCATATAGAACCAGTGTTCGCACACCAACAGGAGCTACACCATATGCTTTAGTTTATGGAGCAGAAGTAATTTTACCATTAGAAGTTGAAATACCTTCGCTTAGGGTTTCACTCAAGGGATTGATAAGTGATGAAGACTATAGGGTTTCTCGCCTCCAAGAATTAGAATTGTTAGATGAAAGGCGTCAACATGCAGCTGATCATTTGAAAGGTTATCAACAAGTCATGTCTCGTAGTTATAACCATAGAGTTAAACCACGGGCATTTCAAGTGGGTGACTTAGTTTTGAGAGAAAATCCACGTAATCAGCAAGACAGAGAAAAGAAAGGCAAATTTGAACCTAATTGGCTTGGTCCATTTGTTATCGTAGCAGCATACGGTTCTGGAGTATATCAGTTATCCACATCAGAGGGGGACCTGTTTGAAGAGCCAATCAATAGTATTCATCTCAAGAAGTTCTATGTCTAAAAAGTCCTAAAAAAAAAAAAAATTAAAAAGTTTTGAAAAAGTGCAATAAAAACAAGTAATGAAAACTTGGCAAACAAGCGCTACTTGTGATAAAAATGGGTTCCTCCATTTATTAGTTTATGTCGTGTTTTCACTTTCAGCATCATCCATCCATTTCCATCTTTTATCTGTATATATCTTTCATTATCCATATCATGTAGTGGAATCTTTAGGTTTCATCATGGCTTGATGAATTTGTACATATCTTTTATCTTTAGGTTGTGTTTACACTGGGGGCAAAACGCAGAAACATACAAGAAAGGGGTAACAAGCTTTCAGAATATTCCAAAAATAGACAAATAACAGTTTGACAAAACAAAATAAACATTGTCATATCAAATCAATCACAAACATATTCATGCCAATGAAAATCAAAACAACATGATCCAAACAACTATCGAAGTGAGAATATCAATAATGATAACTAAAACTTGGATGATCTTAATCTGAATAAATGTTTGAAATACTTTAAGCAAGAATGGAATAGTTGTTTGATTTTTTTTATCATATCTTTGGAGCAATTCGATGATGTACTGAACTAGAAAAGCAAGGAAGGAGTATGATTTTTCTTTGTCTGCTGTTTGCGAGGAAATCACTAGTACTATGCAAATTGGTTGCGAGACATGCTCTACTATGTATCATGGATGACATTTCAGAATTTGCATGGGAAATGGGTTAACTCTTGTCTGTTTATGCAAGCAATACTCAGGTCATCTCGGTTCAATTATACCTAGATGCTTGTATTTAACTTGCTATATTAAAAATCATGAAAGCAATACTCAGGTCATCACTGGTGCTAACATACCCTTTGATGCTTGTATTAACTTTCAACATTTCAAAGCTCTATGATGATACAAAAAGCATGTATAAGCTCTCCAAATGGCAATATTGTATGAATGTCCTGCATGGTTAGTATAGATTGCATTCATGTTAGAATATGCATTTTACATTTATAGATTTCTAAAAAGCTGGCAAAGAATCATTTGTTTATATCTTTTCAAATACATGACTGAGTATATTTTGACATTCATAAAAACATCATTTCATACATTTTTGCATTAGAAAATCATAAAAAGCATACATACATCATAAACATCATACATCCATTCATCAAATAAATTTCATCTCATACAATTATGTATATAAATATCATAAATCATGAAACCATCATATAGAACACATCATATGGATACATTATATATCATGTAAAATCATCACTGCATTTCATATATCTCAAAAATGAATGTCAAAATGTACAAGGATGTCAAACTACAAGAGATAAAATATCATCAAAAATGTGATCATCTCACGGTGTATATAAAATGTCTCAACAAAATATCATAAAAGAATCATATACAATGCACTAGGTAGAGCTATCCTGTGATGGAGCTGGCCTAGGACCTGTACCACCTGCCCCTGATGGACCTGTATCACTTGCCCCTGATGGACCTGCTCCGTCTGTCCCTGGTGGCCCTCTAGGAGGTAATGGCTGTGTCACACCCCTGCTAGTAGTACGAGAGCGACCATGAGTAGATCATGACTGAGTGTAGCTCTCTCTCTGCTCAGGTGGAACTGAATCATGATATCTAGTCCGATAGAACTCTGCCTCTCATGTGGCTCTGGTAACCTCTCTCATCATGTCACCTGGTAAAGTGCTACCTGCTACTCTCTGTAGGCTATCTACTAAGGCAATGGCCTGCTCACCTCGCTGTCTAGCTGCGTCTCTCTCAGCAGTAATCGAAGTCACCTGACCCTGCAACTATGAAATCAAGGCCTGTGCCTGTGATAGCTGAGCCTGCAAGCTCTGTACAATACTCTGTAGAGATGATATCTGACCTGCTACTATTGGATCTACGAAAGGGGATGGGTCAGTGTGCCTCATCCGTGGACCACCTCTGCCTCCTCTACCTCCTCTGCCACCTCTCCTACCACCTCTCCTGCCAACTCTATCTCCACCCCTATCATCACCACCATCATCTCCATCTGATTCATCATCTCCACCACTCTCCTCATCATCACTATCCTCTGAATCATCATCTCCTAACTCTGAGTCCCTCTGTCAACATCTCTATGCAATAATAGGAGCAATGGCCTCATCAGGATCAAACATACGTGGTGGTGGATGCTCTAGGACATACTGTACATACTCTGGTGTCGCCCCTGCATCAAGAACATCCACCTGGTAATCCCACATATGTGCCCCTAAACTGGTGAACTCTGCCACCGCTGCCTCATAAGAGATCCGTGGGCCCCACACTGCAAGCTCTGGCTATCACCGTGCATAAATAGCTGAACCAACGGGCATACCCTGAATCCGACCAAACTGTCGCAATACTCGTCCAGCAAGAAATCTCTCCAGGATCCATGTAGTCCGTCCAATCAAAAATCTAGAAGTGCATACAAAATGCATCTCCCTCGCATCCTCTGGCCATGGCTCACAATCCAAATATGGCCTCCAGCATACTGTATCCAAACTATCTAAAAGTCGTTGCCAATACACTAGTTTGCCCAGTCTAGGCTGAGCAATAATATGTGCATATCTCCATCTGTATGCTTGACCAGCTGGTCGATGTCCTCGGTTCAATGGATGTAAAACTGCAAAATGCTCCCATGCCCATATCTATAGTAATGAGCATCCAACAGCAAAACTCCGGCCTCTACCATATACGATATGATGTAGCTCATCATATAGGTGGGCTAGCATACATGTACCCCATGCATACCGTGTCCCCTGCATCACCATACTCTCCAAAACATGACCCCATCCAATCGCAAACCCCTTCGACCTATGGTCGGGGCACAACACACCTCCAATGAATCCTGCAAGTACAACTGGTAGCAGTGGATAGGTATCTATGATCTCACCCCATGGGATGAAGTATCCGACTATTTGATCATATCTAAATATCCGTCTCAAAGAAAGAGTACCTCCAACCTCTCGTCTGTCAAAAACAACTATCTCTCCCATCACTGAGATCTGTAGGATGCGATATACGTCCTCGGAGGTCACTGTAATCTCACCGGTCGGTAAATGAAAGGTGTTGGTGTCGCTATGCCACCGCTCTGCAAGTGCTGTCAATAGAGCCCTGTTGAGGTGAACCTCGGGCATATCAAGTAATGAAGTCAAGCCGCAAGCATCAATGACATCTCTATCAGACTATAACAAATGTGGAATCAATGACCATGTGCTCGGAAAAGTCTCTCGTAACTGCAAGACACCTAGTCTCTCCTGTTCACATACATCATCAAAACAACATCAATATCAAATCATCTTAACATATCAATCCAAAATTGAATCAATCAAACTATTTGTTTTTCATTATCATTATGAAATGCGAATAATATCAAAATCATGTTTGTTTTTAACAACCTTAGAAGCAAACAAGTCAATCAAACTATTTGTTTTTCATCATCATGGAACGCAAATAATCAACATCAAGTTTCTTTCTAACAACTTTAGGAGAAAACTTATCCATCCTATTTGTTTTTAACAACTTTAAAAACAAATTTATCAGCTACTATTTGTTCTCCAACAACTTGGGAAACAAATTAATCATTTGGAACAACATATAATCAAAAGCGCTACAGAACTAATTGTGGGCGCTACAAAATTCCTTATCAGCGCTAAAGTACTTTTTGCGCTACAGAACCAATCAATAGCACTACAAAATCTATTATATGCGCTATGAAATATTTTGCGCTACAAAACATATCAATAGCGCTGCAATAAGTCTCAAGTGCGCTAAGAAATCAATTGCGCTATGAAAATGATCATATGCGCTACGAAATCTTTCACGGGCGCTACGATATCAATTGCGCTATGAAACATGTTAAATGCGCTACGATACACCTTAAGGGTGCTACAATATCAAATGCGCTACGAAAATTATTGTATGCGCTACGAAAAACATTAAGAGCGCTAAAACTCGATTTTGTATATTAAAACATTAAAAACGTGCGCAAAACAAAAATTTTGAGAGACAGGGATTTACGAGACACATACCGGAGGTCCGTAGTGCGCTGGCCGCTGATGACGTCGGATACGCTCGAAACGGTGCAGGTGAACTGGAAGTGCCATGATTATCAACTCAGAGCTCAATATTTGCAAATTTTACTAGGTTAAAATTGAAAATGACATGGAAAATGACATTTTTAACCTATATAATGGTAAAATTGGGGCATTTTTATCATATTTTCACATCGCAGGGGCAATTTCTTCATCAAATTTTCATTTCATATCCCTTCGAGTCAATTTCTTCAAATCATTAGTTTCGAACGATGAATCGACATCTTCAAAATCATAAAAATCAAAAAAAATTAAAAATCATAAAAAATCAAAAAAATTCACAAAAATTCAAAATTTTATCGATTCATCGTTCGTGGGGGCATATACTTATCATTATTTCTATAATCAACATATGGGGCAAATTTCAAAATTCTTTGAAGCAATGCGTAAAACACATCACTTCAAAGAGGGGCAAAATGTATACACCTTAAAATGGTCACATCACATTGTCTGGTAATTAATTAAATATTTTTAATATTTAATTAAAATCTTCGAATTCTATCTGCATATAAATAAATTTAAATAATTTATTTATATTTCTTCATTCTTTCATTTCGATTAAATAAATAAGTTTATTTAATCATCTTTTCATATTCATTTCTTAATTAATTAAATAAACATTACGATTTATTTATATTAATTATCAATAATCTTCGTTTGAATATCTTATTCAAATAAAGATTAAAATATTATTCTTCTTCTAAATATCATTTACAATTAAATATTCCAAAATATTTAATTATTTTCTCTAATCCAATTTAGATATTCATTCTTAAAATCATTTCAAAATTCCTCTAATTCGATTCAAAAATCTATTCATAATTAAATATTTCCAAAAATATTTAATTAAATCTTTTAAATATTTCAAAATCTTCTAAAGTCACATCATAATTAAATATTACAAAATATTTAATTAATTCTTCCATAGTTTTCAAAAATCAAAAATCAAATGCAATAAATTAAATAAATTTATTTTAATTTATTTAATTTGGGATTTATCTTCAACTCCCGGGAAGCAAACGGTTGAAACAGAAAATTAAATTTCTCTGTTTCTGTGCAGGTTTGTTCCCGTGGGTTGAAGACATGAATCCATCCTTCTCTCCAACCTCTCAACCTCCCCCATTTTCTTCTCAACCTCTCCATCTCTCACCATTCAAACTTACCAAACAATTTTACAGCTGTAGATTCTTGCCAGCTGGGATGGAGCCTACAAAAATCTATAAATACAGCTGCCGGGAGCTCCAAATCATATAGAAGTTTAAGCAAGTAAACTATAGGCAAATCTCATAGCATCCATAGCATTCATAGAGTACTTTCATAGCATAGATAGCATAGAATCATAGCAATAGCAATAGAATCATGATACATTTCATTCACAGCCCCTGTCCATATCCGTATCATCAATCTCATCCTCATCAGCATATAGAATAGTAAAGCATTCTCATTTGCATACTCGTTCTACAAGTTGCCATTTGAAGGAAGCCTAGCTTACATAATCTGAGAGCAATAGCTTCAAAAGAATCACTGTAGATAGAGAAAATGGGACGGCTCTGAAGAATACTGGTTTGCTTAATTTTAGTTACTTTTCTTTAGATTAATGTTTCATTAGAGTGTTTTTGTTTTCAATTAGATTAACATAGATAAACATAACACAACAAGAAAGGCTTAAGGAAGAAGCTTTGGAGAGACTGAGTGCTCCATTATTCAACGATGATAAGGGAAAGGATGTGGAAATAGTTAAGGATTCTAGTGAATCTTTCAGATCCTCTAGAGATTCCTTGAAGAACATTTTTTGCATTCAACCTAAATTTCAACCTGTTGTATCATCCCAATTGTGACATTTTCCAATTCAACAAGGAAATGTTAATTTGGACAAGATCTCTACCATCCACAAGCTACAACTGGGAGACATATTTTATGCATCTACAAAAAAGGAAATAATTGAAACACATAATAAGAGCAAAGAACTTATGGAAGAAACAGTTAAGGCATTGTAAGAGACCATACCTGGATCAAATGTTGACACGTGTCTCTTTGGTATAGAAAACTTGAGACTTTTAATTGATTCATTCAAAGTTTATGCATCTAGACTAAAGGAAGAAGCAAAAAAATAAGTGGAGAAAAGGATAAGTGATAAGAGGATGCTAGAGATGATAGAGAAATGTGTAATTGCACATAATTTTTTTATAATTATTAAAATTTTTTGAAGGATGTATTGATGAGGCAAAGGTACTTTACTAGTATGGAATGAAGTGTCTCGGAGCCACACAGAGCATAAGAAAGGAGATGGACTCTATTGAGTCTCAAATTGATGTTGCCTCAAGTACCTATGATTTGGCACTCGACCTCATAGGTGTAACAAGGAATTCCATTGAAGACATACACAAGAAGTTCTTCCAACTCCAAGTGTAAAAAGAACACATTATTTTGTAGTTTGGAGAGGTAAGGGATCTAGTCAATCCCAAATTCTTACTCATTTCAAAATCTCTCCTAAGTGCAGACAAAGCTAAGAAGATGGATCTAGTACCTGCTACTCTGGAAGAGGGAGAAGAACTATTGTTAGAGTTTGAAATGCAAAGTATCTTGCTTGCGAAGCCTAAAAGAGAATGGGATGATAGAAGGAAAGCCTAAGAATATCACTTGAAGAAGTTGCAAGTGTCAACCACCTTTGGTTGACTTATC
>VDFB02271358.1:698834160-699111126 GCA_007258455.2 Sequoia sempervirens | reverse complement strand
ATGAGGAAGAAATGAGACAAATTAAGGAAGAAGAAAGAGAGCTGAAAGAGCTAGAAGCACTTATTGTCAAAAGAGTAGTGGGAGGAAAAGGTAAGTATGAAGGAAAATTTCCTCTTAAATGTTTTTCTTGCAATAAGATAGGTCATTTTGCATCAAGGTGTCTGAAAAGCGCTTCTAAACCAAGACATAACAAGCCTAAATTTCAAAGGAAGTGTTATTATGATGTTGATAAAGGTCTGACAAATGATGAATTTGATAAAGGGAATGTAAGTGAAGATGAATGGGTATTTATTGCTATCAAGGAAAATAATCACGTGTCTGCTAAATCTGCTAGTTGTACAAATGTGGAGAAAGCCCTAGTTGCTCAAGTTGAAGAAAAAGATGAATGGGTAATTGACAGTGGATGAACTCATCATATGACAAGAGATAAAATTAAGTATGTGAACTTGGAAAAGTATGATGGTGGTATTATAAGATTTGTTGATGACAAAGTTGGTGTGATCCGTGGTAGAGGATGCATTTCTCTTGATGGTAAGCATAATACTGATGATGTCTTGTATGTGGAAGGTCTGAAGCATAATATTTTAAATGTTGGATAGATGGTAGATAAGGGATACAATCTTTAGTTCAAGGATGCAAAGTGCAAAATATTGGGAAGTTCCAGAAATTTGATTACATCAGGTACAAAAACTAAAGTTAATATCTTTCACCTGAGTGCTACTAATAAAAGTTGTTTGATTGCTCAAGTTGATGAAAGTTGGTTGTGGCATAGGAGAATGTGTCATGCTAATTTTGATAATATTTTCAAGATAAGTTCCACTAAGGCTGTGAGATATCTTCCGAAGTTGATGAAACCTACTAATGCCATATGCAAGGAATGTCAGTTAGGGAAGCAAACTAGAATTTCATTTCAGAGCAAATAGCATTGTTCAAATGAATTGTTGGAGCTTGTGCATACTAATTTTTGTGGTCCTTCTAGAGTCAGAAGTTTACAAGGTTACATGTATTTCATGTTGCTTATTGATGATTATTCTAGAATGATGTGGGTTACTTTCTTAAGGGAGAAATCTAAAGCTCTGGAAAAGTTCAAGATCTTTATGGCTATGGTTGAGACAGAGACAGGTTTGAAGATTAAATGTCTGAGATTAGATAGAGGCGGTGAATTCACTTTCAGTGAGTTTAATTCTTTTTGTGAAGAACATGGGATAAGGAGACAATTATCTACACCGCGGACCCCTCAGCAAAATGGAGTTGTGGAAAGGAAAAACATGATAGTTCAATATGTTGTTAGGACTATGATGTTGGAAGGAAATTTTCCTCATATCTACTGGAGAGAAGTTGTGAATACTGTTGTGTACACTCTCAACCAAGCACAAATCAAAGGTGATACTGGTAATACCCCTTTTGAGCTATATAGATTTGGTCATAAGCCTACATTGAATATTTCAAGATCTTTGGAAGCAAATGTTATATCAAAAGAGATGAAGATATAGGAAATTTTGATGCTAGGAATGATGAAGGTATCTTTTTGGGTTATTCTACTAAAAGCAAGGTCTGTCAGTGCTATAATAAGAGATTGAGGAAAATGGTTGAATGTGAAAATGTCAAGGTTGATGAATACATACCTACACCATCCAGAACCTATGGATATGATTCTGATGATCATAATGATAGTACAAACAAAGGAAAGAAAGTTTAGACTTCAAATCAAGTTCAAATCATTCTGGTGAATCAAGAAGATCAAGAGGAGGAGAAACCAGTGAAAGTGCAAAAGAGAGATCACAAGAGCCTTAAGTTCAAGAACATCCTAAGACTCCAAGGTATGTGAGATTAAATCATTCAAAAAATCAAATTATTGGTGATAAGAACAAAGGTGTCTAGACTAGGAGAAAGATTGCAGAAGAGTATTGTTTGATTTCAAAGACTAAGCCTACTAATGTGAATGAAGCATGCAAAGATGAAAATTGGGTAGAAGCAATGAAAGAAGAGCTACAAAAATTTGAGAAGAATGATACATGGATTCTTGTTCCTAGACCTAAGGATAAAAATTTCATTGGAACTAAATGGGTCTTTAGAAACAAACTGAATGAGCAAGGTGAAGTTGTTAGAAACAAAGCAAGATTGGCTTGTAAGCGATATTCTCAAATAGAAGGAATTGACTTTGAAGGGACCTTTTCCCCTATTGCTATAATTGAAGTTGTGAGATTGTTTCTTGCTTATGTTGCTTACAAAGACTACAAGCTTTATCAGATGGATGTCAAGTCAACTTTTCTAAATGGTGAGTTGGAAGAAGAGGTGTATGTTGAGCAACCAGATGGATTTCAATTGACTGATTAGGGAGATATGGTTTTTTGATTAAAGAAAGCATTGTATGGACTTAAGCAAGCCCCTAGAGCATGGTATGCCAGATTGGATAAGTACTTGTTGAAGCTTGGATTTAATAAAGGTATTGTTGATAGTAATCTGTATTTCAAGATTGATCATAATAAATATTTGATTGTGGAATTCTTTGTTGATGATATCATTTTTGGACATGATAGTTTGTGCATGAAGTTTGCTGATGAGATGCAGAGTGAATTTGAGATGTCAATGATTGGAGAGATGAAATTATTTTTGGGATTGAAAATTACTCATCTAGATAAAGGGATTTGTATATCTTAGTCCAAGTATGTGAAAGAATTGTTGAAGAAATTTGGTATGGAAGATTCAAAGTCAATCGATACACCCATGGTGACCAGATATAAGTTGACAATAGATGATGATTCTCTAAAAGAAAATCAGACTAGATATAGATCAATGGTGCTAGATTGTATTTAACTCAAGAGCTAGGCACGATATCATGAATGTTGTATTTGCAAGATTCCAAGGTGATCCTAAGAGAATCTCATGTATTTATTTGTGAAGAGGATTTTTCGGATACTTGAGAGAACGTTGATTTTGGTCACGTGGTATCCTAAAGATGATGATCTTACTTTGAGTGCCTTTACTGATGTTGATTGGGTAGGAGATGTGAATGACAAAAAAAGTACTAGTGGTGGTGCATTTTTCTTGGGAAAGAAGTTGATTTCATGGTTAAGTAAGAAGCAGAATGCCATTTCTTTATCTACTACAGAGGCAAAATACATTGTTGCTACTAACAATTGTACTCAAGTATTGTGGATGAAATTGATGCTGAAAGATATCAGAGTTATGTATGATGAACCTATAGCTATATTCTATGATCATTCAAGTGCCATTAACATTTCTAAGAATTCGGTGTTGCATTCCAAGACCAAGCATATATCTATCAAGTTTCACTTTTTGAGAGAGAATGTGAGTGAAAAGGAAGTCAGATTGGAGTATGTGCCTACTAAGGAGAAAATTGCAGACATCTTTACCAAACCTTTTCCTAAGGATACTTTTGAGTATCTCAAAGAGAAGTTAGGGGCGATTACCCCTCCTAATCAGAACTAAGATGCATTTCCTTGCATCAGTCTATGCATTTCATAGTCATATCTTGATCCGGATTGATGTTGTGATGGCTACTACTTAGGGGGAGTATTCAGATGTTCAGATGTTTAGATGTTCAGATATGTGGTTCAGAGCTTGTGTGGAGAAAGAGATCTTTGTCATTGATGTCAAAGGCGGAGAAGAGCAATGTGAAAAACTTTTTGGGAGAGAAGAACCTTGTAGGGAGAAGAGTTATGTGAAAGAGTTGAGGAGAGAAGAATCATAGCCTAAGGGGGAATAAGTGTTAAGAGATAGTTGCGTTGATGGTGTTTTTCACATCATGTGTTTCCATCAATGCAAAAGGGGGAGATTGTTGGATGTTGTGGTTGTGTTGTTGATATACGGTCGTCATTGATGTCAACACTATTAGCATTAATGCATTAGAAGTTGTATATGTCAAGGATATTGAGAAAATTGTAATGAAATGAGTTGCAGGTTGTCAGTGGTGAAGTGAAGTTTAGTTTGTCAGTGAATTCAATATGTTGATGATTAGAGGTTGTGGACTAAATGGTTTCATGTCAATTATATCTAGTTTATCCATGTTCAGTTTCAGAGATCTGCATGAATATTTGATCGAGTTATGAAGATTTATATTCTAACAATTTTTCTGTTGCTTTAGTTAGTGTTCATGAATGAAGATGATGCAATTCCAGTTAGTTCAACTATTGTGGATGGTTTTCTAGTGATTCATGATTTTTTTGGATGTTTCTAGATCATGCTCTATCTATTTTGCATGTCTGCATTGATCGTTGTGCTCATGATTGGGGATTTTCTCTTGCGTGTTCATGTTTTTCATGTTCTTGGCTGACAAGGTGATGGTAGCGTGTTGTGGATCTTCAAGGAATATTTTTTTGAAGGTGGTTTGTGTTCAAGGATGTTATTTTGGGTCTTCACTATGTTGTGGCCAACCTTGGTTGATTCACATTAATAATTGTTATTGATTTGGGCCAACAATTTATATTTGTTTTAAAGATAGAAAAATGTTTGTATGTGCAAATAATTTTCTAAATCATTCGAAGGCAGAGCAGAGAGTGAAGAAGAGTGAAGAAGTGTTCATGTGCTTAACTAGAACTATGATTAAGCATTAGTAGATGTTATTTTATCAGTTCAAATCCCTACGGACGTAATCTGAATCCTTCTGTAGGAGAGTGTGTCTTCCTTTGGGTAGTGAGCCTTGTTGTAATTGAGCAGTGAGCTCTAGGTAGTGTCCCTAAATGCATGTGCATTCCCCATTTCATTATGTATACTTTTAACAGGCTATAATCTTGTGAACTAACCTCCAGCATGGTTTTTCCCCTAATAGGCTTTTCACATAAAAAATCTTGGTGTCATGTGTGTTTCTGATGTGTTTTTGATTTATTCTTTCATTGTTATTGATCAAATCTGAGAATAAGGATTAATAAGTTTAATAAGTTTGAAATTTTGTGACAACTGATTCACCCCCCCTCTCATTTGTCCGCCCTTGTGTTTCCAATAGTGCTATCATCAAATCTCCAAGATTAACCTATTCAACATCCAAAATGAGATATAAGAATACCATTTATATAAATTTTAGCTATTCACATGTAATATTTATAATTATTTACTAGTACATACCTCTACAGTACATGTGATCATGTAATAGGGAGGTGGAGGACCACTAAAAATAGAGTGAAAATTATGACCTTGAAATTTCAATATATTCATTCAACTAATTTAGTTAATCTTACATTTCAAAAATGAAATTTAATAAATTAAATTCAATGAACTTGCTAACATTTACTTGACTATCAAGATCGAATGCCTCATGAAGGAGGGCATCTATCATCACCATCTAATAAGCTATAGATGTACCCTAGGACCTGTATCCTGACTATCTATGGGATCATAACCACAGGGTGACCCACAAGCTTGAAAAATATGAGGCTCTAGGTCAGATAACTAATTCATTGCAATGTATGGACCTCAACACTCCCCTTCTCAACAGAAGGGATAGACACATGCTCGTATGTTGATCTAGCGAGTTCTCGTCTCGCTGACTGTTGTGCATCAATATGTGCCTCCAATCTATCCTATGTGGAGCCTCGACCTCCACCCTAGAAGTCCCAGTTATCAAAATAGTTTAGTATTTCATTAAGGAAAAACTCATAGTAGAGTTTCCTAAAAAAAATATTGTGGCACCTCATTTTAGTTGCATGGAGGATGGTTAAAAACCATCCACCACCTCCTCCAAAATTTGTTCTTTATCCCTTTGTGGTTGCACCAATGGATAGGGAACCTCTTGCTTGAAGGATGCAAAGGTTGATTTTTTCTAGGGTTTGTGAATAGGGTACACAAGTCAAATTTTGTAATTTTTTCATCTTTCACTTGTTTATTGGATAATTTATCTACATAAAATTCTCTAAACTCTCACCTCTTGTTTGACCAACCACTTATTTACTTGTTAATTAATCTACATGTGATACTATCGATTCAAGTGATTGAGCAAGTGTGATTCTATGTGAGGTTGACCTTGCAGGATCTTTCAACCTTATAATTATATCCTCAATTTTATTTTTGTTGTTTTCAATTTGCCCCATTAAATTTTATTGAGTTCTTGTAGCATGTTGAGGAATTGTTGGAGGTGTTTGTTGGGGTTGTTCTTCGATAGAGATTTGGACATGAGGTGAATTAGGATTTTGAAGAGGAATTTGAGGAGGGTTTGGAGGTGCATTATCATTTCCTAAAAATTAAATAAATTTACATCAAAAAACATATTAAATCTACCTACTTAATAAAAAATTCACACAAAAAAAAACTTACTCCTTTGACCTCCTCAATGTCGTGGTGGAATTTTGATGAAGATTCGGTGAAGAAATAGAGCAGTTTGAACCTTCCAATAACACAAGTGCGCTTCTAAGGGTTTGCAAGCCACAAAGGAAATAGGAAACAACAAAGAATACAATGAAATGAAGTTGTTTTTTTTGTTTATAACAAACTAAAATGCACTCACATTATAATGTGCGCACATTTTGGCCTTGGTGTGGCCGAGCCTAAGGCTCGGTCACACTAAGCCATAACGTGAGTGCGTTATGAATTTTTTGAAATTTGAAAGATGGGTGGCCACTTTTTGGTCCCCCATCTTTTTGCACCTGTCCGAGGAAGAAAGATCAATTATCATATAGTCCCTCACCTTACAACCCCATAATAATTTAAGAATAGAATAAATTAAACTCTAATTACCTAAAGCCCTAAGGGGTTTATGTATATTCCAAGAATCATCCCAAAACAAGGCATTCTCCCCATTATGTATGAACCCAAGATAAATAAGGAAGGATGAGTGTTCTGCAAGATGAAATGAAGGTCCATATCTTAGAGCCTCAGGGGATATTTTTCATTATGAAGATCCTTTCCCTCTCTAAAGAATCAAGCTATGTATTCCTCACACTTTTGCACCATTTTAAATTTTGGTTTGCTTATAATATCCATAATAGTTTCTCACCTAAAGCCTTATTTTGAAAAACCAAGTCCCTCAAACCAATACCTCCCAAATATTTTGGGAGACAAACTTTTTCCCAAGAGACGAGGGATTTTTTCTTTTCCTTTACATTTTATGCCCAAAGAAAATCTCTTAAAACCTTCTACAAATCTTTTGACTTCCCTTTTGGATTTTTTAAAAAAAATATTAGATATATTGGCAGAGCTTGAAGAACCAACTTAATCATCACCAATTTACTAGACAAAGAAATCCATTTAGATTTCTACAATAAAATATTGTTTGAAACCAAGGAGGTGATCTTGTCCCAAAAAGAGTGTTTTTCCTTACCAGAAAAGAAAGGAACACCAAGATATTTGCAAGGAAGGGAGTCTAGTTTAAAGCCCCAAAATCGAATAATCTTATTTTTGATCAAAGGGCTCACATTCAAGAAAAATATCTTAGATTTCTCTTTATTAATCTATTGACCAAAACAAGCAGTATAGGCAAACAAGACTCCTTTCATAGCATTAGCTTATGGAATCAACTTCTTGCACCCACCTTTAGCTAAAATAAAAAAATCTATTTTTTTATGATTCCCCTTATCACAACTAATCCTACAATCCTTTTGATTATAATGATAATGCTAGTCTTTCTTTTGATTAACAAAGAATAAGGATTTGAAGGGCCCTGAAACACTTCACAAGCGAACATGCTGCTAAAAGAAAAGACTAGAATAGACTAACAGCCTAAAAGAAAACTGAAATTAAGATGAAACTTTACAAATCAAGATAATGCTAGTCTTGTTGATAAGAAGAGTATGTTCCATTTGAACATAATGATGATGATAAGATTATTGTGAACTAAGATGAATACACCCATGAATCCTTAGAAGATTTTTTCTTAAGATATCTCATCACATAAATCCTTAGAAGACTTTTTCTTAAGACATCACATCACAAACTCTAATCACCCAAGCATAAACCATCAAGAATATATAAACCAAGAACCAACTATCACAAGCTATCCCAAAAATCACATATCCATTGGTCATCCTTGTGACACCTTTGTCAAGGGAAATATAGGTCCTTCATCTAAGGCCCTCATTACAATTTCATACCTCAAATATCTAACTCATGTGAGCACCTTGAAGCCTCCGCCTCCTATTTAAATATTTCATCCTTCAAAGTGTTACAATCTAACACATCCCATCAATCTAACCATAAATAAAAAAATATTAACTCAAGGTTTTTCTCCAAGAATTATTTGCAAAGAACAAGACAAGTTTTGGAACTCTACAAAAACACTCATCCTATTTCATTCAAAAGTATTATCATCCACCCCAAATCCTTAAACTCTATGAATTCCAAAATCCATAAATATAAAAGATGCTTCTCCCATCCATGTGTACAAATCAAATATTTCATCTATGCATTAGTAATTAGTGAAAAATATCAAATAAAAAATCCACTGCCCACTTGTGTCTTCCAAAAAAATCTAGATATGTTAAGAGCTTGTTCTAAAGCCTAAATGTATACCGTATCCCATAAATATCTAAATAACCCAACTCATCCATTGCATAGTCTCATTCACTCTCAAAATTGAATTGAATCCATCCTTGAACCATGATCATATCACCTTGGTTCTACTAACTTCATCTAGTCTAGTTTTCTCACTATCAAGGAAACTACAAGTGCCACTAATCCATATCCATCCAAAAATAGATTTTTCTTATTTCCAAAGAAGAAAGCATCCAATAAAAATTAGATATGTCAAAGCATGAACTATCAAGGTACAAGATTAGGCCTCTATGAACAAGGGATCCTAGAACCCATACAAATGAAAGAAAATAAAATATTTCAAGGCCTCATATATCTAGGTCTCATAGGAAAGACATAGGTAACACCTCCACAAATCCTAAGGAAACTTCCTCCAACATCTAAATATTTGTATCTCTTTTCTCCTATCAATATTTTTCTACCACCAAACCTTTTGTTGATCTCATCAACACTATTAACCCCATTACCAATCCTTTCATCAACCATATCACTAACTATGGCCACCCATCCCCTAAAATTGATCATCAAAATCAACAAATGCACACATCATTCTCACTTATTCCAAAATGATGAAGTCGTCACTCCATTCACCAGGATTTCAAGATAATATATCCTCATGGGACCATAGCATCAATTTTGGATGTGATTTGGATGTACAAGCATATGAAGCAAAGAAGTCACAAGAATCTAAGGACTACCATTATTAGGAATTAAGGTTTTTCAACCTTTACAAGTACTTGGTTTAATTTTTTCATTATTTAGAATTTTCCCATAATTCTTTAACATATTTTATATTTTATTTGAATTAATATTTATGCTCCACCTCAAATTTTTGGGTGTTGAAAATTGTTTGAATCATTCAATGTCAGGTTGTGGTACTTTTTTGCATTAGTTAATATTGTTATAAGGTGGAAATATTTAGTAAATTCGGAGTGTCCCTATTTTGTGGGATTCTATGACAAGCTATGATGGTATCCTATAATGTGTAACAACTAAGAATAAGGAGATTTACTTTGGAATATTGATCAATTATAACAAGATATATTATTTTCTATATAGTTCCTATATTTAAATAATTTAACATGACAAGTTGGGTTCCCATGCTAATTAGGTCAAACAAGAGGTTGCAATTGATTTATTGTTTTACAATATTTAGTAGGCTGAAAGGAATACCCAAAATTGGAAATTTAGAAATTATGCCCAAGTTAGGCTACATTAGGGGATTTTATTTTGTAACATTGTTTTGAAAACCATGTGTGGTTTCTATCTTGTTCATTTGTCTACAAATTTGAAATTTGTACTTGAGGATGTGGTTTTAAATGAGAACTTATAGGTACATAGGTGCTATTGGAATGATGTTAAAATTCTTCCAAATTTATTGTTTGTTAAATGGTCATATAACTATTTACATTACAAGTGTATTATATAATCCTTTTTAGATTTAATAATACATTGTGCAAGTTTTACAGTGTATTTTTCTCTCAAAAGGATTTACCCCATGTAAATCACTATGTCATGGTATAATTTCTTGTCTATTCAAGATTGTGTTTATCTACTTTCTATAATAAGTTTGGACAAAATTATAGGTGTTCTATACTTAAATCCCTTCAAGATTAGTGTATGAAGATATTTTCTACATACCTTATTTCCTTACAATTAGTATCATATCCTAATCACCATTGGTTCTAGTTATTAGGGTAGATATTTTTTGAGCTAATCATTATTTGAGTGGGCATTTGTGTAGAACTTTATGATAATTATTATAAGAAATAAATATATTAAGTTCATCATTAAGGATTGAGATAAAAAAAAATAGGTATGAAATTTGAGATGTGGAAATTAAAAATGGAAAATATATTGATTGACCATAATCTATGGCATGTTGTTGATGAAAATATTTAATGGCATATAGGTGTTATTCATCATTTCAATATGATTTAATGGAATAAAAAGTAAAATTTATAATCATATTTTTCCTTAAATGTTTTATTCTTATAAATTTTCATGAAGAACCCACTACAAAATCTTTATAAAACAAATTAGGAGAGATACATCAAGCCAAATCCTTGTTGAATAAAATATTACTAAGGAAAAATATGTATTCCTTGAGGATGAAAGAAGGTGGGTGGATTTCAAACCCTTTGGAAAAAATATGTTGGTGGATCAATTAAAGTCTATGGGTTTAAATACATATGAGGAGGAAATATGTCAAACTTTTCTATGTTTGTTGCCAAAATCATGGGATTGCCTAGTCATGCCCATTAGGAGAACTTTTATCACTTTGAAGGTAGAGGATTTTGTTGGTTCTTTTATTTTTAAAGAGGTGAGGGGGAATTTTTTTCTAAGTGCCATAGAGGATTGAAATGTTCTAGTAAGACAAAAATAAAGAGGCAAGAAGAATGACAAGCAGTGTGATAAATCCATATCTAATTCTAGAGGGAGATAATCTTCTAGAAATTCCAAAGTCATTTGCTCAAAAAGTGGTAAGCCCAGTAACTTCTATAAGAAGTGAAAGAAATAATAAGTTTTATTCTAATTTTGAGTCAAAGAAGGAAGATGGTGACACATTTATTGCAAATTTGTTCACTTGTGTAGGTGAATGCATGGTCAATTGAATTAGGTGCATAAATTCATATGTACTCAATTAAACATTGGTTATATAGGTATGAAGAGTATGAAGGAGGTACGATGTACTTGGGTGATAATTCTTAGATATTTTTTTCATGGTACTATACAAGTAAAATTTCCTAATGGTAGAGATAGAAGGTTTGATGGTGTCTTACATATTTGGAGATAATAGTATAGAATCTATTATGGGTAAAAGCCCAAAGTTGTGTCACACTTTCAGCCAACTTATCAGCACAACTAAATTTAAGTATTTCTAACTAACAATCATTTTTTGTCAAACATATAATCTAGTAAGATTCATTCTAGCTAAGTTGGATTCTTCCACAACATTTTCAACTAAAATTGTTGGCTAAAAATATATGGAGCACCACTTTGAGTCCAATTTACTATAAAAATAAAATTATTTGAAAAACTTGAAGTTTCAATAACTCCTAATGTAAATAACATTTTTTTTAAAATATAAAAATACACTTTTGTAGATCCATAACTGTAATTTAATTAATATTTATATTTTGTTTTTTTTTTTATGTAAAGTAGGTTATCAGCACAAAATATTAGGTTGATTACCATGACAAGGAAAAATACTAAAACTTACTAAAAAAATTGAAAAAAATATGATGCACTAGATAAAAGAATCTATTTTAAGGTGGTAATTTTTTTTTTCCATTTTACATAAATATTTAATATGAAAGTTGGTGTCTGATGGAAACAATTGTTTTTTTATTTACACACATTTTAATATTTATTTAAAAATATGTATTTATCAAAATTGGAAAAAAATATATCCATGCACTAAAGTTTCAAGTTATAAATACACAAAAAATTTGAAAGAAAAAAAATAAAATTTACTATAAAAAGTTTGACATCCCGTGCAACTTCATTTTTCAACATTTTATGAGCAACTAAATTATAGTGTTAATTTATTAAAAACTAGTTTAAAATAATTTTTAACATAAAATATACTAAAAAATACATATTTTAGTAGTTTACATCATTTCAAAATTCAAAACATATATGTCACTTTTTAGTGATTCAAGTTTAAAAGTTGGATTAGCATTGGTCATTTCCTTAATAAAGTGTGACACAACTTTGTGCTTTTACCCTTATCCGTGAGGAAAATAATAGATGTAGGTGTGTAGGTTATGATTTTTGAAGAAGGTGTTAAAATGGTGAGAAGTTCTAAGGTGATTATTAGACGTAGTATATTGGGAACTTTGTTTCAACTCAATACATTTATTGTTGAGTATAGTAGTACTTCTATGAAAAGTAAGTTTGTGTATGCTTTATTGCATAAAGAGATGATATCCTCTTTAGTGGATGGTCATGGATTTTAGGTACCTAAGGTTCCTATTTCTACTAAATCTAAGTTACCTATAAAAATTAATATGTTATGGCACCAAATATTAGGCCACATACGAGAGAAGGGTCTATAAACCTTGAAAAATAGAAACCTTGTTGAATATTTATCAGATTGTAATCTTGAATTTGATTTCTATGAGCATTGTATTTATGAAAAATAAAACCACACTCAATTTCTTATAAAACTTGTGGTACTTTGGACCTTATTCATTTTGATGTGTTTGGTCTTGTTCATATTCCTTCAATTACAAAATCCAATTATTATGTTGCATTTATTAACAATTATAGAAATATGACATGGGTTTAAATTTTCTAAAGAGTAAATTTAGATTTTTTAGTCATTTTTGTTGGTGTGAATAAGGTTTCTTACCTAGCTAGTTCACCTAGTAGGTCCTATTCACATGTTAATTTTACTTAAGTCCTATGAATATGTCTAGAAGCCTTAAGTGTCATGTGATCTTATCATGTCATTTAATACTTGTTTTAGGTCATTTAATATTTGATGAGTTAGTTGTCACATGACATAGGATTAAGACACTTGTCATGATCCTATCTAATCCTATGTCTCACCTTGGCTGTATAATGGTCTCTCATAATTTATACAATGTGTATACACCTAAAATGTCACATCATATAAGTAATTAATTAAATATTTTTAATATTTAATTAAAATCTTCAATTCTATCATGATAAATTTAAATAATTTATTTATATTTCTTCATTCTTTCATTTCGATTAAATAAATAAGTTTATTTAATCATCTTTTCGTATTCATTTCTTAATTAATTAAATAAACATTACGATTTATTTATATTAATTATCAATAATCTTCGTTTGAATATCTTATTCAAATAAAGATTAAAATATTATTCTTCTTCTAAATATCATTTACAATTAAATATTCCAAAATATTTAATTATTTCCTCTAATCCAATTTAGATATTCATTCTTAAAATCATTTCAAAATTCCTCTAATTCGATTCAAAAATCTATTCATAATTAAATATTTCCAAAAATATTTAATTAAATCTTTTAAATATTTCAAATTCTTCTAAAGTCACATCATAATTAAATATTACAAAATATTTAATTAATTCTTCCATAGTTTTCAAAAATCAAAAATCAAATGCAATAAATTAAATAAATTTATTTTAATTTATTTAATTTGGGATTTATCTTCAACTCCCGGGAAGCAAACGGTTGAAACAGAAAATTAAATTTCTCTGTTTCTGTGCAGGCTTGTTCCCGTGGGTTGAAGACAGGAATCCATCCTTCTCTCCAACCTCTCAACCTCCCCCATTTTCTTCTCAACCTCTCCATCTCTCACCATTCAAACTTACCAGACAATCCACAGCCGTAGATTCTTGCCAGCCGGGATTAAGCCTGCAAAAATCTATAAATACAGCTGCCGGGAGCCCCAAATCATATAGAAGTTTAAGCAAGTAAACTATAGGAAAATCTCATAGCATCCATAGCATTCATAGAGTACTTTCATAGCATAGATAGCATAGAATCATAGCAATAGCAATAGAATCATGATACATTTCATTCACAGCCCCTGTGCATAATCACAGCCCCTGTCCATATCCGTATCATCAATCTCATCCTCATCAGCATATAGAATAGTAAAGCATTCTCATTTGCATACTCGTTCTACAAGTTGCCATTTGAAGGAAGCCTAGCTTACATAATCTGAGAGCAATAGCTTCAAAAGAATCACTGTAGATAGAGAAAATGGGACGGTTCTGAAGAACACTGGTTTGCTTCATTTTAGTTAGTTTTCTTTAGATTAATGTTTCATTATTGTGTTCTTGTTTTCAATTAGATTAACATTAATAAACATTACACATTTTTGGTGCCCACTGTGGGGCACTTGCCCCCTTTTTAACATCTTTTTGCAGCTTCTTTTGACTGATTACAGGAAAAAAATAGCGGAATAGCGCAAACAACACGTTTCGGGAAGGTCATCTCCAGATTAGCGCATTTGAAGACTGTTGCAGCGCCCTTAACTGTTTTTGCAGCGCCCTTAACTATTTTTGCAGCGCCCTTAACTGTTTTTGCAGCTCCCTTAAATGTTTTTGCAGCGCCATTAACTGTTTTTGCAGTGCCTTTAACTGTTTTTGCAGCGCCCTTAACTATTTTTGCAGCGCCCTTAACTATTTTTGTAGCGCCAATAATGTCTGTTGCAGCGCAACTTTTAAAAGGCAGCTTTGTAATTTGTAATTGTAAAAAAATCTAACTGATTCCGACGCAGCCGTGGACAGTTAATAATCTAAAAGGATAAAAAGAACCAATCCTAGGGTAGTCATTTAAATGCATAAAATTAACCAATCCTAGGGTAGTCATTTAAGCATAAAATTAACCAATCCTAGGGTAGTCATCTAAGGTAAAACGAAGCAATCCTAGGATAGACACTTCATTTTTCAATTTAGGCTTAAAATGAATTTTCTATTTATGTGAAGCAATATCTTCACTTAGTTTAGAAAATTTTCATTTGGTGCTTAACAATTGAACCTTTGTTTGCTTTGTCTTTGGTGATAGGCCTATGCTCTCCCCTTAACTGGGTGATCAAAATGCCAAACTCACCTTTTTCTTTTTATGCATTTCTGACTTTGTTGAAGCCTATGATACTCACCCAGAGGAGCGACTCAAATTAGGTTCAAGCCAAAGCGGGGCTATTCCACCCCTCCCTCTAAAATTCACCGGCAAAGGTGGAAACCCTCTTTTGGTAGTGTGCATTGATAGCCATCCCCGACCTTTGTTCTAAAGGGTAGGAGTCTCTCAAGAAGTCTATCATTTACTTGCCGACGAAGCCCTTACTACGAACCTAGTGTAGTAACTAACCGAGTCAGTATCCAAACATCATCTCAATCACAGTGCAGGGGAGGGAAGAATCTACCCCCAAGATACTCACCATATAACTACCAAGGATTGTTTGTTAGGAGGTTGGTATCCGCCGAATCACTTTCGAGTACGCTTTGGAAAGGAACAAAACCACGGGCACCCTTCGGAGTGACATAGGTATTAGTCGGCCAGAGTTCTAAGATGTGGGCTATTGGTTGCTATGATGACCTACTTGAGAACTAAGAGCAAGTCTGTTTAAAATGCTTGTCATGTGTAAAACTCGTTAAAACACTTTTTGAAAAACATTTTGGTTATATACTTGATGTTTAGCATAGGACTTAAAACAACTATTTTAAACTTGTTTGATGTGTTTTCACTACATTAATTTAGATAAAGATCATCCAAAACACTCATTATCATATTGATCAATCTCATGTTACGAGATTGGAAATCCACAAAATTTGTAAAGAAATCCATTTCCAAAAGGATTAAGAAGCCAAAGAAACCCCTCAACCACAAGAAATTATTGAAGAAGCAACGATTCCTATATCAAAGTCGAAAAGTCTTACTCAAATATAGAACTTTTCTTCATAGGTATCATGATTGTGTTAGAGGTCTTTCAGATGATTATGCCATAGAGCCCTTGTATTCACAAGCTTATTTTCAAAGAAGAGCCCTTTCTCAAAGGCATAACCATAGTCAATGCATCTGTTTCAGTTATATTCCCCAACCCGCAATCGAATATTCTACTCGTCCAAATCAAATCATATAATAGAGAACTTAGAATACATTAGGCATCTATCATAAAATCCATCATTTTACAAAGCCATGATCAAAATTTCATAAAGTGTAAAACCATCCTTTTCTTGATCTTTTGCTTATATTCCCGCTAACAGGATTTTCATCCTTTCACTTAGGGAACAACACAAGCTATAAGATTAGAAATTTTGTGTAAGTCATAGAATCTTCATTCTATCTTGACTTTCATATATATCACATAAATTGCACTATTTCACTCTTTTGATCAAAAGTGAGTAAAATTTGGACACAAATCTATGCCTATCTTCACAAGATCTCAAAAACAAATGGAAAAAGACGAGGGAGAAACCACAACCAGTAAAATGGGTGACCGAAATGAAAAAGAAGAGGAAACATTTAATCTTGATGATTTAACAGAAGAAAATCTTCAAGAAGCAGAACAAGATCCCCAATTCCATACTATTATGGAAAGAATTCTAGAACGTAACAAAGAAAAATATTTTCTTTCATTAGCTAATCAAGGAGCTAAGTTGCCTCACACCTTTGACATAGAAGGGATTAAACAAAATCCTGAAACTCCTCCTAATGACTTTAGTGCTCTTAACCAACAGATAAAAGAATTACAAGGGAAAATAAAGGAAATGCAAGGAGGTACAACAAAGAAATATGTTTTGGAAGACATATCTCCTTATCCATTTGATAGGAGTCTTCAAATGATCCCATTTCCAAAACATTGTGAAATTCCTAAGTATGATAGGTATAATGGAAAAACTGATCCCATTGACCATGTTAGGGATTTCCGAAACATGAGTCTTGAATTCGCCTATGACGATACTTACTTGATGCGATTATTTCCACGAAGTCTAGGTGTACAATCCATGGAGTGGCTTTCAAAAATCACTCCACCTATCAAAACTTTTGAGGAGTTGATAAATCAGTTTATCTCACAATACTCCTACAACATTCAACACCAAATAACAATGCTTGATCTTTGTAAAGTGAAACAAAAAGTAGGAGAACCCTTTACTACATTTTTACAAAGGTGGAGAAGGTTATTTGCACGATATTCTCGTCCTATTCCTGAAAAGGAAAAGATGGATATCTTTATCAATAGCCTTGATCCAGAATTAAGCTATAGGCTTAACCTTCATTGTCCTCATAACTTTGAAAAACTGATTGAAAACGCAATCACCATTGAAGGGGCCTTGGTTAAAAGGGGAGTGATAAAACTTGATAATCCAAGTACATCAAATCAAAACAACAACGATAAAACAAGGTTTTGGAATAGAAACAAAAATGTTGTTAATGATGGTATAGTGGATGCAAATAATTTATGAACAAGACCATCTGTTTTCAATCTATCAAGTGCTCCACGAAACAATCCACAAGGAAATACAATTCAACAAGGAAACAACAATCAACAAGGACAAATTTCCAAGCAAGAGAACATGACCAATCAAAATACCAATCAAAATCGTGGTAATTTCAATAATAATCTTGGCAATACCAAACATCAAATCCGTCTAGACCTTCATTCTTTTCAAATCGACGGACTTTTACTGCTTTGGGTCAATCTCTTGAGTCTGCTCTCAAGGAGCTTCTTGATAATAAGGTTATCACCTTACCACCACAAAGAGATTATGAGCCACGAGTTAAACCACCATCATGGAATGACTCGTATTATTGCAATTATCATCGATGTAAAGGTCATAGAACAAACAATTGTCAAGCTTTGAAAAATCTAGTACAAGATTTAATTGACAATGGTACCATTACAATTGAGGGACATCATACCAATGATGATCATCAAGCATTCAAAGATCCTTTGCCAAACTACCAAAAGGGGGAAACATCGGATACCAAAGCCAAAAGCATACATAATGTTGAAGACAATATAATCCGTCACATTCACACAGATGATAATCGGATTAATGTTATCAAAATCAAAGGAAAACAAGAATATCAACAGGTTAATGTAACAACAAGAGGTCAAGCAAAGGTTGTTTTAAAAGGAAGTTCATCTAAAACAACTATTTCTTCTCCAACTCAGTATAATCTGGTTGATCAATTGAGAAAAACATCAGCTCAAATATCCATTCTTGAACTTCTTAAAATATCCCCCATACACAAAAATATTTTAGAAGAAGCTCTTGTAAACACAACTGTTGATACTGATCTAGATGCAAACAAATTTCAAGCCATGGTGGGACATTTATCTTCCCCCACTTGTCTTTCATTTTCCGACAAAGATGATGCCTCTATGACACATCCACATAATTCCTCGCTCTATCTTGAAGTCATGATCCATAAACATCGAATTAGACGTGTCTTAATAGATGGAGGAGCCGGTTTGAATATTTGTACCTTAAAATTAATAAATGCCTTAGGAATTTCAGAAAATGAAATTGATCCAAGAAGGAAGATAACCATCAAGGCATATGATGATGAAGAAAGAGCTTCTAAAGGATTAATATTACTACCTATCAGAGTGGGACCTGTTGTGAAGAATACCTTTTGTCAGGTTCTAGATCGAGATCTGTCTTATAATATACTTTTGGGTCGTTGGTGGATCCATGATATGCAAGCAGTACCATCAACATACCATCAATGTATCAAGTTTCCATATGATGGACAAGAAATAACTATACAAGCTGATTACAATAGTACCCAAACTTGTTCAAATCTTAGAGTAACTCAAGATGTCTTTGTGCCACACAATAGAGAAGCTCTTGTCGTTTCTTCTTCCAATCTACAAGTCCAATTATAGGAATTGACAAAGAATTTTGATACTAAGCTGAAGTTTAAAGACAAAGGGGTAGGTGAATATTCACTATCTCTTTCTACTTTACCTCCTTCTCCAAGATCACATGGTTTACCAACTTTATCAAATCAAAAGATTGCAACCGCTTCTACATCTCAAGCTTCCGTGCCAATCACAAAGTTTGATGGAAAATTCATTAGAGCTAATACCACTGAAGAGGAAGCTGAAGATAGGGACATCCTAAATTGGCTATTCAAAGATGAAGATGAATCTCTCTTGCACATTAAGTTGCCTAAAGAACAATATGGTAAGGGGTATGCTATCATGCAAAAGATGGGTTATGAAGGGAATGGTCCTATAGGAAAACGAAGAGAAGGAATTGTGGAACCAATTCAACCTATTTCAAAGCATTCAAGTGATAAAACAGGACTTGGATATGGTAAAGATAAAGAAGAACCTACTTCACAGCAGACATCATTAATTCATGAAGGAGGATCCGTATCAGATAAATCTCATGAATCAGTTTTCCAATTGCAAAATAGTTCAGATACTGATTCTAATGAATATGAATGGGACACCATTTATAATGATGAATTTTGGAGGGATAACAAGTTGATACTATACACAAATATGCACCTATTCTTATACAAGGAGAAGGCTCAAGGCCTCCACTCGATTATGTTTTACAAAGCGATCATGACTCAAGTGAGGAAGAATCAGATTCTAATGAGATTGATAATCAACAGGAGAATACTATCACAGACCTTGTCTACCATGAGGATGATAACCATATCATGACTTTGACAATTCAAGACCTTACCCAACCTAATGATCCTATTCCCTTAGTTTATCCATAACTTATAGATTGGGACATTGACGCACCTATCCATATTCCTACATTCAATAATGATGAAGACATTATAACTTTCCTTTGTTCCTCAAATGAAGAAAACAATTGTTTCATTCAAGAATCTTATACTCATGATTTTGACAAGGAGAGTGTCAAGTCTCTTAGCTGCAAAATAAATGAAATAAAAGATGGATCTATTGGTGAAAACCGAAAAATGGCAGTGATAGATCAAAACAAGAGAAAAATAAAGAGCGAATCTGACAGTGAAAACCTTTCTGAGGCACTGAAGGATGAGAAACTTGACACTCTTCCCAAGTATTATCATGAAAGATCTTCTATTTTGATTGAACCAACAGAATCAATCAACATAAGTACAACAGAGCAGCCAAAAGTTTTGCAAATTGCAGCATCATTAACAGTTGAAGAAGTCCATAAATTTATGCAATTCTTGAAGGATAATCAAATTAACTTTGCTTGGTCATATGCAGATATGCCAGGGTTAGATCCTAATCTGATAATGCATCATTTATCTATCAAACCTGGGATAAAACCTGTAAAGCAAAAGCTCAGAAAGATGCATCCACATGTTGCATTATTGGTCAAGGAAGAATTAAAGAAGCTTTTGGATGTTGGATTCATTCGAACTATTGACTATGTAGAATGGATTACAAACATTGTACCTGTTTCAAAGCCAGATGGAAGGATCAGAGTTTGTACAGATTTCAGGGCTTTAAATAAAGCATGCCCTAAAGATGATTTTCCTTTGCCTAACATAGACATGATTGTTGACTTAACTGCTGGCCATGCAATGTATTCATTAATGGATGGATTTTCAGGATACAACCAGATAAAAATTGCACCAGAAGATCAAGATAAAATAGCGTTCACATGTCCTTGGGGTACCTATTGCTGGAATGTAATGCCATTTGGGTTAAAGAATGCTGGAGCTACTTATCAAAGAGCAATGACAACTATTTTTCATGATATGATGCATACATTCATGGAAGATTATGTTGATGATTTACTTGCCAAATCTCATACACGAGATGAACACCTGGAAATCTGTCAAAAATCTTTATTAGAATGGAGAAGTTCAATGTTTGACTAAATCCAAAGAAATGTGTCTTCGGTGTTACATCTGGAAAACTCCTAGGGTACATTGTTTCAGAAAAGGGTATAGAAGTTGATCCAGAAAAGGTACAAGCTATAATGGACATGCCTCCACCATGAAATATCAGTCAATTAAGATCCTTGCAAGGAAGATTACAGTCTATCAGAAGGTTTATAGCTCAACTGGCAGACAAAAGCTTGCCATTCACACATTTATTGCATAAAAATGTTCCATTTAAATGGGATGACAAATGTGAAGCAGCATTTAATCATATCAAGCAATATCTTACGCATCCACCAGTTTTAATTCCACCTATTCCAGGAGAGCCACTCATACTCTATATTTCAGCAACAGAAGTATCTTTGGGCGCATTGCTAGCACAAGAAGACTCTATAGGTAAAGAAAGGGCTATATATTATATCAGCAGAACCTTAACAAGACACGAGTTAAACTAAAGTTTCATTGAAAAAGCTTGTCTTGTAGTAGTGTTTGCTTCTCAAAAGTGGCAACATTATATGTTGGCTCATACAGTTAAGCTGATAACAAAGATTGATCCATTGAAATACCTATTAAGCAGAGCTACTTTAACAGGAAGACTTGCAAAATGGGTAATGATCTTAAGTGAGTTTGATATTCACTATGTAGATCAAAAAGCAATTAAAGGACAGGTCATTGCAGATCAGTTAGCTGAAGCTCCTTTACAAGAAGACAATCCAATGCATATTGAGTTTCCTGATGTAGATGTCTTTACAGCAACAATTCAGAGACCGTGGGCATTGTACTTTGATGGATCTTATACACAATATGGCTCGGGGGTAGGGATTCTTTTTGTTACACCTGAAGGACATACCATCTCACGATCATATCGGTTGATGTTTCCTTGCACAAATAACATAGTAGAATATGAGGCATTACTCATAGGATTGAAGATAGCTTTGGAATGGAAAATTACAGAGCTGGAAGTTTATGGTGATTCACAACTTGTCATTAATCAAATTAATGATGATTATCAAACTAAAGATGATAAGTTGCTACCATACAAGAACATGGTGGATGATTATAAGAAATATTTTGTGTCAATTAAGTTTTCACAAATATCAAGGATTGATAATAAAGCTGCAGATGCAATGGCTACCATTGCTTCTTTATTACAAATATCTGAAGATCAAACCAAGTATGAATTCTTGGTGGAACAATTGTTTTCTCCCGCATATGATAATCCTGAAACCCAAGTTATATGTCATTTGACTGGTTCAGATTCACCTTTATATGGAAAGACTTATACCTATTTGAAAGATAACATCTTGCCTTCAGATTTATCCTGCAACCAAAAATGGAATTTCATTCGCCAATCATCCCGTTATACCTTAATTGCCAATATCCTTTATAGACGTGGTCTTGATGGTACACTCCTTAGATTTCTTGAACGCGACGAATCTGAAAAATCCTTACAAGAGGTCATGGTGGTATTTGTGGAACTCATTCGAGTGGTTTGACCTTAGCGAAGAAACTTTTCAGAATGGGATACTATTGGCCTACCATGGAGCAAGATTCTTATACTTTTGTTAAGAAGTGTTCTAAATGCCAGATCCACGGGAATCTTATTCATGCACCTGCACAAGAACTGCAACCTTTCATTTCGACATGGCCTTTTTCTCAGTGGGGATTAGATCTTGTTGGTAAAATACATCCTTCATCGTCAAATGGTCATAAATTTATCATTACAGCTACTGAGTATTTTACAAAATGGATTGAAGTTGTTCCTCTAACAACAGTGACTGGTAAACAGATATCTTCATTTATCCTGAATTACATTATTTGTAGATATGGAATTCCTAATTCTATTGTTACGGATAATGGAAGACCTTTTAAGAATCAAGATGTTGATGAACTTTGTGAAAGATTTCACATCCAACACAGGTTCTCTACACCTTATTATCCACAGGGTAATGGTCAAGCAGAAGCTTCTAACAAAACCATCTTGAAGATATTGAAGAAGACAGTAAATGATGCTGGACGTGATTGGCATGTTCAACTCAACCCAGCTTTGTGGGCATATAGAACCAGTGTTCGCACACCAACAGGAGCTACACCATATGCTTTAGTTTATGGAGCAGAAGCAATTTTACCATTAGAAGTTGAAATACCTTCGCTTAGGGTTTCACTCAAGGGATTGATAAGTGATGAAGACTATAGGGTTTCTCGCCTCCAAGAATTAGAATTGTTAGATGAAAGGCGTCAACATGCAGCTGATCATTTGAAAGGTTATCAACAAGTCATGTCTCGTAGTTATAACCATAGAGTTAAACCACGGGCATTTCAAGTGGGTGACTTAGTTTTGAGAGAAAATCCACGTAATCAGCAAGACAGAGAAAAGAAAGGCAAATTTGAACCTAATTGGCTTGGTCCATTTGTTATCGTAGCAGCATACGGTTCTGGAGTATATCAGTTATCCACATCAGAGGGGGACCTGTTTGAAGAGCCAATCAATAGTATTCATCTCAAGAAGTTCTATGTCTAAAAAGTCCTAAAAAAAAAAAAAATTAAAAAGTTTTGAAAAAGTGCAATAAAAACAAGTAATGAAAACTTGGCAAACAAGCGCTACTTGTGATAAAAATGGGTTCCTCCATTTATTAGTTTATGTCGTGTTTTCACTTTCAGCATCATCCATCCATTTCCATCTTTTATCTGTATATATCTTTCATTATCCATATCATGTAGTGGAATCTTTAGGTTTCATCATGGCTTGATGAATTTGTACATATCTTTTATCTTTAGGTTGTGTTTACACTGGGGGCAAAACGCAGAAACATACAAGAAAGGGGTAACAAGCTTTCAGAATATTCCAAAAATAGACAAATAACAGTTTGACAAAACAAAATAAACATTGTCATATCAAATCAATCACAAACATATTCATGCCAATGAAAATCAAAACAACATGATCCAAACAACTATCGAAGTGAGAATATCAATAATGATAACTAAAACTTGGATGATCTTAATCTGAATAAATGTTTGAAATACTTTAAGCAAGAATGGAATAGTTGTTTGATTTTTTTTATCATATCTTTGGAGCAATTCGATGATGTACTGAACTAGAAAAGCAAGGAAGGAGTATGATTTTTCTTTGTCTGCTGTTTGCGAGGAAATCACTAGTACTATGCAAATTGGTTGCGAGACATGCTCTACTATGTATCATGGATGACATTTCAGAATTTGCATGGGAAATGGGTTAACTCTTGTCTGTTTATGCAAGCAATACTCAGGTCATCTCGGTTCAATTATACCTAGATGCTTGTATTTAACTTGCTATATTAAAAATCATGAAAGCAATACTCAGGTCATCACTGGTGCTAACATACCCTTTGATGCTTGTATTAACTTTCAACATTTCAAAGCTCTATGATGATACAAAAAGCATGTATAAGCTCTCCAAATGGCAATATTGTATGAATGTCCTGCATGGTTAGTATAGATTGCATTCATGTTAGAATATGCATTTTACATTTATAGATTTCTAAAAAGCTGGCAAAGAATCATTTGTTTATATCTTTTCAAATACATGACTGAGTATATTTTGACATTCATAAAAACATCATTTCATACATTTTTGCATTAGAAAATCATAAAAAGCATACATACATCATAAACATCATACATCCATTCATCAAATAAATTTCATCTCATACAATTATGTATATAAATATCATAAATCATGAAACCATCATATAGAACACATCATATGGATACATTATATATCATGTAAAATCATCACTGCATTTCATATATCTCAAAAATGAATGTCAAAATGTACAAGGATGTCAAACTACAAGAGATAAAATATCATCAAAAATGTGATCATCTCACGGTGTATATAAAATGTCTCAACAAAATATCATAAAAGAATCATATACAATGCACTAGGTAGAGCTATCCTGTGATGGAGCTGGCCTAGGACCTGTACCACCTGCCCCTGATGGACCTGTATCACTTGCCCCTGATGGACCTGCTCCGTCTGTCCCTGGTGGCCCTCTAGGAGGTAATGGCTGTGTCACACCCCTGCTAGTAGTACGAGAGCGACCATGAGTAGATCATGACTGAGTGTAGCTCTCTCTCTGCTCAGGTGGAACTGAATCATGATATCTAGTCCGATAGAACTCTGCCTCTCATGTGGCTCTGGTAACCTCTCTCATCATGTCACCTGGTAAAGTGCTACCTGCTACTCTCTGTAGGCTATCTACTAAGGCAATGGCCTGCTCACCTCGCTGTCTAGCTGCGTCTCTCTCAGCAGTAATCGAAGTCACCTGACCCTGCAACTATGAAATCAAGGCCTGTGCCTGTGATAGCTGAGCCTGCAAGCTCTGTACAATACTCTGTAGAGATGATATCTGACCTGCTACTATTGGATCTACGAAAGGGGATGGGTCAGTGTGCCTCATCCGTGGACCACCTCTGCCTCCTCTACCTCCTCTGCCACCTCTCCTACCACCTCTCCTGCCAACTCTATCTCCACCCCTATCATCACCACCATCATCTCCATCTGATTCATCATCTCCACCACTCTCCTCATCATCACTATCCTCTGAATCATCATCTCCTAACTCTGAGTCCCTCTGTCAACATCTCTATGCAATAATAGGAGCAATGGCCTCATCAGGATCAAACATACGTGGTGGTGGATGCTCTAGGACATACTGTACATACTCTGGTGTCGCCCCTGCATCAAGAACATCCACCTGGTAATCCCACATATGTGCCCCTAAACTGGTGAACTCTGCCACCGCTGCCTCATAAGAGATCCGTGGGCCCCACACTGCAAGCTCTGGCTATCACCGTGCATAAATAGCTGAACCAACGGGCATACCCTGAATCCGACCAAACTGTCGCAATACTCGTCCAGCAAGAAATCTCTCCAGGATCCATGTAGTCCGTCCAATCAAAAATCTAGAAGTGCATACAAAATGCATCTCCCTCGCATCCTCTGGCCATGGCTCACAATCCAAATATGGCCTCCAGCATACTGTATCCAAACTATCTAAAAGTCGTTGCCAATACACTAGTTTGCCCAGTCTAGGCTGAGCAATAATATGTGCATATCTCCATCTGTATGCTTGACCAGCTGGTCGATGTCCTCGGTTCAATGGATGTAAAACTGCAAAATGCTCCCATGCCCATATCTATAGTAATGAGCATCCAACAGCAAAACTCCGGCCTCTACCATATACGATATGATGTAGCTCATCATATAGGTGGGCTAGCATACATGTACCCCATGCATACCGTGTCCCCTGCATCACCATACTCTCCAAAACATGACCCCATCCAATCGCAAACCCCTTCGACCTATGGTCGGGGCACAACACACCTCCAATGAATCCTGCAAGTACAACTGGTAGCAGTGGATAGGTATCTATGATCTCACCCCATGGGATGAAGTATCCGACTATTTGATCATATCTAAATATCCGTCTCAAAGAAAGAGTACCTCCAACCTCTCGTCTGTCAAAAACAACTATCTCTCCCATCACTGAGATCTGTAGGATGCGATATACGTCCTCGGAGGTCACTGTAATCTCACCGGTCGGTAAATGAAAGGTGTTGGTGTCGCTATGCCACCGCTCTGCAAGTGCTGTCAATAGAGCCCTGTTGAGGTGAACCTCGGGCATATCAAGTAATGAAGTCAAGCCGCAAGCATCAATGACATCTCTATCAGACTATAACAAATGTGGAATCAATGACCATGTGCTCGGAAAAGTCTCTCGTAACTGCAAGACACCTAGTCTCTCCTGTTCACATACATCATCAAAACAACATCAATATCAAATCATCTTAACATATCAATCCAAAATTGAATCAATCAAACTATTTGTTTTTCATTATCATTATGAAATGCGAATAATATCAAAATCATGTTTGTTTTTAACAACCTTAGAAGCAAACAAGTCAATCAAACTATTTGTTTTTCATCATCATGGAACGCAAATAATCAACATCAAGTTTCTTTCTAACAACTTTAGGAGAAAACTTATCCATCCTATTTGTTTTTAACAACTTTAAAAACAAATTTATCAGCTACTATTTGTTCTCCAACAACTTGGGAAACAAATTAATCATTTGGAACAACATATAATCAAAAGCGCTACAGAACTAATTGTGGGCGCTACAAAATTCCTTATCAGCGCTAAAGTACTTTTTGCGCTACAGAACCAATCAATAGCACTACAAAATCTATTATATGCGCTATGAAATATTTTGCGCTACAAAACATATCAATAGCGCTGCAATAAGTCTCAAGTGCGCTAAGAAATCAATTGCGCTATGAAAATGATCATATGCGCTACGAAATCTTTCACGGGCGCTACGATATCAATTGCGCTATGAAACATGTTAAATGCGCTACGATACACCTTAAGGGTGCTACAATATCAAATGCGCTACGAAAATTATTGTATGCGCTACGAAAAACATTAAGAGCGCTAAAACTCGATTTTGTATATTAAAACATTAAAAACGTGCGCAAAACAAAAATTTTGAGAGACAGGGATTTACGAGACACATACCGGAGGTCCGTAGTGCGCTGGCCGCTGATGACGTCGGATACGCTCGAAACGGTGCAGGTGAACTGGAAGTGCCATGATTATCAACTCAGAGCTCAATATTTGCAAATTTTACTAGGTTAAAATTGAAAATGACATGGAAAATGACATTTTTAACCTATATAATGGTAAAATTGGGGCATTTTTATCATATTTTCACATCGCAGGGGCAATTTCTTCATCAAATTTTCATTTCATATCCCTTCGAGTCAATTTCTTCAAATCATTAGTTTCGAACGATGAATCGACATCTTCAAAATCATAAAAATCAAAAAAAATTAAAAATCATAAAAAATCAAAAAAATTCACAAAAATTCAAAATTTTATCGATTCATCGTTCGTGGGGGCATATACTTATCATTATTTCTATAATCAACATATGGGGCAAATTTCAAAATTCTTTGAAGCAATGCGTAAAACACATCACTTCAAAGAGGGGCAAAATGTATACACCTTAAAATGGTCACATCACATTGTTGGTAATTAATTAAATATTTTTAATATTTAATTAAAATCTTAATTCTATGCATATAAATAAATTTAAATAATTTATTTATATTTCTTCATTTTTCATTTCGATTAAATAAATAAGTTTATTTAATCATCTTTTCATATTCATTTCTTAATTAATTAAATAAACATTACGATTTATTTATATTAATTATCAATAATCTTCGTTTGAATATCTTATTCAAATAAAGATTAAAATATTATTCTTCTTCTAAATATCATTTACAATTAAATATTCCAAAATATTTAATTATTTCCTAATCCAATTTAGATATTCATTCTTAAAATCATTTCAAAATTCCTCTAATTCGATTCAAAAATCTATTCATAATTAAATATTTCAAAAAATATTTAATTAAATCTTTTAAATATTTCAAAATCTTCTAAAGTCACATCATAATTAAATATTACAAAATATTTAATTAATTCTTCCATAGTTTTCAAAAATCAAAAATCAAATGCAATAAATTAAATAAATTTATTTTAATTTATTTAATTTGGGATTTATCTTCAACTCCCGGGAAGCAAACGGTTGAAACAGAAAATTAAATTTCTCTGTTTCTGTGCAGGTTTGTTCCCGTGGGTTGAAGACATGAATCCATCCTTCTCTCCAACCTCTCAACCTCCCCCATCTCTCACCATTCAAACTTACCAAACAATCTTACAGCCGTAGATTCTTGCCAGCCGGGATGGAGCCTACAAAAATCTATAAATACAGCTGCCGGGAGCTCCAAATCATATAGAAGTTTAAGCAAGTAAACTATAGGCAAATCTCATAGCATCCATAGCATTCATAGAGTACTTTCATAGCATAGATAGCATAGAATCATGGCAATAGCAATAGAATCATGATACATTTCATTCACAGCCCCTGTCCATATCTGTATCATCAATCTCATCCTCATCAACATATAGAATAGTAAAGCATTCTCATTTGCATACTCGTTCTACAAGTTGCCATTTGAAGGAAGCCTAGCTTACATAATCTGAGAGCAATAGCTTCAAAAGAATCACTGTAGATAGAGAAAATGGGACGGCTCTGAAGAATACTGGTTTGCTTAATTTTAGTTACTTTTCTTTAGATTAATGTTTCATTAGAGTGTTTTTGTTTTCAATTAGATTAACATAGATAAACATAACACAACAAGAAAGGCTTAAGGAAGAAGCTTTGGAGAGACTGAGTGCTCCATTATTCAACGATGATAAGGGAAAGGATGTGGAAATAGTTAAGGATTCTAGTGAATCTTTCAGATCCTCTAGAGATTCCTTGAAGAACATTTTTTGCATTCAACCTAAATTTCAACCTGTTGTATCATCCCAATTGTGACATTTTCCAATTCAACAAGGAAATGTTAATTTGGACAAGATCTCTACCATCCACAAGCTACAACTGGGAGACATATTTTATGCATCTACAAAAAAGGAAATAATTGAAACACATAATAAGAGCAAAGAACTTATGGAAGAAACAGTTAAGGCATTGTAAGAGACCATACCTGGATCAAATGTTGACACGTGTCTCTTTGGTATAGAAAACTTGAGACTTTTAATTGATTCATTCAAAGTTTATGCATCTAGACTAAAGGAAGAAGCAAAAAAATAAGTGGAGAAAAGGATAAGTGATAAGAGGATGCTAGAGATGATAGAGAAATGTGTAATTGCACATAATTTTTTTATAATTATTAAAATTTTTTGAAGGATGTATTGATGAGGCAAAGGTACTTTACTAGTATGGAATGAAGTGTCTCGGAGCCACACAGAGCATAAGAAAGGAGATGGACTCTATTGAGTCTCAAATTGATGTTGCCTCAAGTACCTATGATTTGGCACTCGACCTCATAGGTGTAACAAGGAATTCCATTGAAGACATACACAAGAAGTTCTTCCAACTCCAAGTGTAAAAAGAACACATTATTTTGTAGTTTGGAGAGGTAAGGGATCTAGTCAATCCCAAATTCTTACTCATTTCAAAATCTCTCCTAAGTGCAGACAAAGCTAAGAAGATGGATCTAGTACCTGCTACTCTGGAAGAGGGAGAAGAACTATTGTTAGAGTTTGAAATGCAAAGTATCTTGCTTGCGAAGCCTAAAAGAGAATGGGATGATAGAAGGAAAGCCTAAGAATATCACTTGAAGAAGTTGCAAGTGTCAACCACCTTTGGTTGACTTATCTTTTATTCTTTTATGCATTTTCAACATTTATGTTTCGATTATTTGTATATATGTGGACAATATAGAGAATTTTTCCTAGTACCTTTTTGGTTTTTGCTCTACTATATTACTTAGAGGGAGTCAATCCATTCTTTTCAATTTGTATATATTCTTACATTTCTCAGTGGGAGTTCTAGTGACAGTTAGAACAAGTTGAATAGGTACCCTTTAACCTTAATGCCAAAGGGAGAGAGTAGTTTGGAGAAAATTTTGGATATTTTTTGGTATTTTACCATCAATGAAAAATGGGTAGATTTTCGGAAGGTTGATGAAGATTGTCATTGATGATGTTGCTTGGAAACATGAGATGGATGGTATGAAAGGTACATAATACTATGTTATAGTGTTTTCATTGATGTCAACATTGTTGTGAATCATTTTGATCAATCCTAACAGGTTTTAGAGTTTTCAAGGAAGACATTTTTGAAATATGATTTGGTCTAGAAAGATAAGTTGTTTGGAAATTTGACTAAGTATCAAATTTTCCAATATAGTGTAACAATGCATCAGTTTTTGGGTCCACACCACTCCACAAATGAAGGTTTGAGAGATATGAGTAACAAAGTTTGGCCTAGTGTATTATAGTTATTCTCTGTATAGTGTGTTTGTATGGGAGAATCTACACTTCTCCACATATGAGTTTTTGGCCTTGCAGTATTGAAGATAAGTTGTCAGATATCAGTAGAGCATAAATTCCAAATGGTATCAAGTTTTGAGGTCCACATGTTTAGATATGGATACACAAATGAAGGTTTTTTCTATTAGGTCTTATGTGAAGTTGACCTAATATGTTTGATGCTATGCAAAGGTTGAATATGTGTTGCTAGATCTTATGTAGGATCTATTATAGGTTTATGCCAACCTATCTTAAGACATTTTGAGTTTTGAATTATCGTTCGTTATGTGGATGATTTTTTTTTAATCCAACAAGGTATATTTTGATTGTTACATCTAATTAGGCTGACCTAATTGATGTTATGTTTGATGCAGATATATAAGTTGGATTATTTTTGGTTTCTTTAAAAAAAGGCAAGTAATATGTGATGTGTATGATGCGAATTTGAGTGGAGTAGTGTGAAGTTAAGTTGAAGATTGAAATTTTGTGAATATAGAGCATGGAAGAGTGTTGAATTAATCAAATTAGATAAAGTTTGTTTATTGTTCTTCATTAGAATTTTATTCATGCATATATTAGATGCAATTGTAATAGTTCAAAAATAGGTTGTGAGCCACCATCTTTCTTCTATATTTGTCTCTATGGATAGTAAGTCCACTTAGATAGTGAGTCCACTTGTAGTGAGCATTTTTGTAAATATACATAACTGGCTATAATATATTGTGAGCTAACCCTCACTGTGAATTTTCCCATGCTGGGTTTTCCACGTAAAAATGTTGATGTTGATGTTTTATGTGATATTATGGATGTTTCATGCTTTCTTTCCTTATTGCACTTGAATATACTTTGGTAATTGGATGTTTAATATTTGAATGGTTTAAGAGAATACTAATTCACCCTCCTCTCAGTATTCTAGGTGTTCAACACTACTTCATAGTCTTTCTTAATGATGTAGTGGATTTTCTTATCTTGGAAGAGATGAGGTGTAATGCTTTTAAAATTATTAAGGAAGTACTAATTTATTGCAAATGGTCAAAGGAAAAAGGAAAGAAATGTTGAGAAAGACAACTAAGAGGGGGGGGTGAATTAGTTGTTACAAAATTTGACCTTTAAAGCTTTAACTAGAAATTAAATCAATCAAAAATTTTGCTAATATGATTATTCATTACGTGCAAAGGTAGAAACTGAAAAACATCACACATACACAATAATACTAGGTTTATGTGGAAAACCCAATGAGGGAAAAACCACGGTGAGGATTATCTCACAATATAAAGAATATCAAAACCGATTACAAAGGCTCATTGCCAAAATAGGACTCACTGTCAAGATCAAGACTCACTATCCAACAAGGGTTAACCACCCAAAGTGATCGCTTCCACATAGATACAAAGAAGATAGAAGAGATATGTTACATAGATAAAAAAAGTCTCAATACAATAGAGATTTCCACTAGGATTTGCTCAAACACTTGCAAACATGCATGAATGATCAAGTACACCTTTAGCTCACTGCTTCTAAAAACTCAAAAATTATACTTCACATTGATCTACACCAACCTGTGTTACATACACATTGATTTGCATCTATCTCGCATCTATCTTGCTCTATTTATTTGCACACCTTTCACCAATATCTCATCCTATATTTATACCATCTTTAACTTTGAAACATATCCAAAGTCGACAATACACCATTTGCATTTATAAACTCAAATTAGGTCAGAGCCAAAACATTATAGGATGGAATTAGAATGAGGGTGACCCAAACACACACTTCAACATGTTTTCATAAGCCTCGAAAGTAGTGCTAAACACAAGGTTGACCAAACTAGTGTAAAACACATAAATCAATTAAGCACACGTAACCTTAACATGATCCAACCCTTCTAGATGATAAAATTATCTTCAACATGATCATATCAGCTTAACTCTAGAACCACAAGTCATAAGACTCAAACAAGAAGAAATCTGAAGCAACTACATTTCTCTTAGACCTCAACTAGATACATTGAAAAAAATAGTTCACAACTAGTGAACATAACTCACACTGTACAATGATCTAGAAGCCCAAATCCTGGATGTAATAACTTCCAACAACTATGATCAACATATCTAAACCACATGAACATAGGATCAAATCCCAGAGAAAAACCCAGAGCAACAACTAAGCACCTGCAATCTTTTCCTTTACAATTTTCTCAATATGCTTGACATATACAACCAATAACCATGATCAAAGATAACAACAACTAGTTGAGAATTAGTTAACTAGTTGACATAAATGGCAACACTTTCATACTTGCAACAAGAAAAGGGACACACGTATATCTAAGTCTTAAGGCACATATAATAATTTTATTAAGTCCAAGATAATATTTTAGAAATGTGGTAAGAAAGGGTAGATAAAGGACTACAAGGAGGAGAAAAAAGAAAAGAATGAGTCATATGATAATTTAGATTCTAGAAATTCTCAATATAAATTAGATATTTTTATTTTAGCACTTGACACATATGCATTTTTCAATGCATGGATTATTGACTCTTTTTCCTCTTTTCACATGACCGCACAAGGATTGATTCTTTAACTATGAGAAATTTGTTGGTGGAAAGGTATACCTTGGTGATAATTATTTTCTAAGTATTATTAGGTATAGTTGAGTGAAGATCAAATATTTTTTATGGAAGGATCAAAGGTATTCTAGGATTTATAAACATGTCAATTTTGGAATAAAATCTATTATCTATTATAAAGATGAATGATGTGATTGTGTATATAGTCTTAAATAGTGGTGGGTGTAAGATGGTTTGTGGAGCTATAGTGTTGGAAAATGGATTTTGGGTTGGAACTCTTTTATCTTTGATGCTAGCACCTAAATCTAGTATAATATTTTAGTAGTATCTATAACAAAGGGACTTGTAGTATCTAAAAAAAACTTTGGTATGTACAACATCTACACCTATAAGATGGATGTAGCAAAGGGACTACCAACACATAGAAAAGAGATATGATTTCCTAAACATGTTCTCACCATAAAGTGAAAGATGCTAGCTAAGAAGATTATATTATGGCATGAATGAATGGGCCACATAGGTGAGAAAGTTCTTAGTACCTTGAAAAAAAACTTGTAGATAGGTTGGTTAATTGTTCCCTTTAATTTTACTTTTATGAACATTGTATTTATTGTAAAAAATATGCTTGATTTTATGAAATCTTACATAAGTCATGGGATTTTGGATCTTATACATAGTGATGTATTTGGTATTGTAGGTGTTCCTTCATTAGAAAAATAATTATATTTTTTATCGATAGAAAAAAATTATATTAGATTTATTTTATTGATAATTCTCTAGGATGACTTGGATCTATTTTACCAAGCATGAGCTTGAGATCCTTAGTCAATTCATGGCATTTAAGGCTCTTGTGGAAAAATTGACAAGGAGAAAGATCAAGGTGATAGGAATAGATAATGGTGGAGAATATTATTTGATTGACTTTGATATATTATGTAAAGAGAATAACATTGCATGGTGTTACCACAATCTTTTATGTACTCCCTAAAACTGCATACACTCATTAAAATTTTCCTAAGTTAAAGTGTCACCCTTAGTTTTGAAACTATGGTGGGCATCAATATAGTTTCCATAAATTCTATTTTACCTAACTTTACAAAGTTAAGCCAAAAGATTATTTTGAATTAACTGTTTGTGAAGTTCTAAAAAGGGTGTTGGAACCTAAATCAATTTTCATAACCTCAATGTACTCTAACTAGAGGAAGGAAATTTAAATAAAGATTGATTCTTCTTCAAGGATTTCATAATTTTTTCCCAAATAAGCTTCAACTCAGGCTAGATAAGTTGGCCTCACCAAGTGTTCTGAAGCTTTAGCCCCCCATTCTAATTTTCTAGAGTTGTGGACGATATTGTATAGAAAACACTCTATCAGGGAAAAGTTGTGCACATGAACTTGAGCCATGAAGTTTTCTTTAATTATCTTCCTAGTTATACCTTCCTCCATGTCACTATGTATCAAGAAAATCTCATTGAGATGGAATGAAACTAGCCTCCTCATTGAACTACATTTCACTCCTTCAATCATCAAGAAATCACTCTTAGAGGTGACATCGCTTGAAGTACTTGACATTTTGAAACAAAATTTGGTATGTGAAAAATGAGAGTATTTATGCTTGGTTTATAGAAAAAGGAGTAACATGAAAGAGGTTCACTCAAGAGAAATTAATGGTATGATGACATTTCCAATTGTCTTAAATTTAATGAGAATAGAAATAATGTGATGTTATTTTAACTATATGAACTTCAACATCAGATAAAAACTCCTCACTTAAACAATCTGCATGAGTATGATCTCTAGTGGATGTGTCATTAAATGTAAAATTGAGGAGTCGTAGACTATTCGCACAAGTAGGAAGCCATGAGGCTTACATACGAAGAGTGGTGATGCATTGCATGTCTAAATCAATCAATATATGTAAATTCAATCATATCATTCCTTAAAATAGCAACAAATGCTCATTTGGTTTGATTGAGCAGAAATTGGATAATTTTTTACAAAATGTTCATTTGGTAAAGTTGGTAGTTATAAATTCCCCAAGATTCAGTTTTTAATAACCTCATGATCGTTATGATGTAAAAACTATAAATTTTCTTTTCATGGACATTTGAAGGTTCTTAATTTTTTGATCTCCATTACACTTTGATGCAAAAGTGAGAATCAATTGAAAACAAGGATCAAGTTTTGCAATTTTATTTATTTTTTTGAATTTCTTTTTCTTTGATCAATGAATTTGAATGCAATACTTAGTATTTGTGAATGAGTATTTGAGCTCTGATAATTTCTAGAACATTAATTATCTTTGTGGATGCTATGTTCTTTGGTGTTACATTCATTGTTCTTCAATAATAGATGGAATTGTATTGGGTTGAGTCACTTATTTGTTACTAGTAATCCAATATTTGAATTGTGATATTGGTGGCATATGCATTTTTTTAGTTTCATTCAATGTTTTGTAATTTGAATCCAATCACATTTGCATCATGGCTATTAGTAAGTGTTAGTCTGCCTTTCCTACTTTATGTTCAAAAGTATACCTATTTTATTTAAAAATAAATAAAAATAATATCTTATGAGGGATTTGTATCTCCACCAAAATTCAGAGGAAGATCACCAATGAAATGGTGATCTCTCCAACTATTTTTTGTTGATTTGTCTTTCTTTTGGGTAATATATAGAGTCAAACTAAATCAATATTTCAAAATACCAATCTATCAACTAACATATTTTTGGTGACTCTGCTAGGGATAACAAAAAAAATCAAGGTTAGCTTTTCATGAGTAAATATGGTCCTACCACATGAGAATTTTTTCCTGGTGTTTCAGTCGGACCTTGATTGGATGCAAGCACAACAGGAAGACATTATCTCCCAATTAAATACCTTATCTTGGAGACATAGAGGAATCATTATGGAGTACATGAGAGTAAAATTTGTTTTAGAAGAACAACAACAACAATCACAATGAGTGGTGGTTGTTCATGAAAGAGGTGCATAGAGGGTTCCTATGCTAATTCTTGAGCTAGATCTTCAACCTCAACACAGTCAATAATGTAACAAAAATCCTCCTCAAGATCAAAATCCATGACCAAGGAATTAACTTATGAAAATATTTGTAACTTCCTAGTTACAAGCATTTATCAAAAGAGAAAAAGGTAAAAATTATCTCCTCCTAGATGGAGATTGGTGACTTTGTGTTTTGAAAATTTCCCCACCTCTTGGTGAGAAGGATTCCAAATTACATAATGTATTTAGTCTCATCATAGCCATGGAAGACTCATTTTGGACCTCTAGCTTTAGCTTATATTCAGCCTTACTTGGAGGATCCAAAAAACATTTCTTGAAGTTTACTAGAGAAATGCACAAAATCTAAAAAACATCATTCAAGATTTTACCATTGCATGTGGGATTTTAGGTGTTATAAAGGAGGATGTGTTTTTGTGAATTTTTGTAGAATCTCTGGTTGGTAAAGTAGTGGGATGGTTTTATTATTTAGAAGATGGATGCATCACCAATTGGAACATATTGAGGGGTAAGTTCATTGAAAGGTTCAAACCAATCATTGACATAGGTACTCTGCTATCTTACTTCTTTAGGATTTGAAAGGAGGAACATGAAAATATGAGAGATTTAATTGATGAATTCACTCAGTTTCTAAAATGGATTCCTTATACTAACAATACCAATCAATCAAACTTATTGACAATCTTCATTGTTGCTCTTCATCAAGAATTATAATTTCACCTCAAGAAAAAAGTTATGTGACTTTGAAGCTATGAAACTAGAAGACCTAAAAATAGAAGATAGTTTACATTTGTTTGGATCTTTTGATCAATACCAAGTTGAAATGTCATCAAATAAAAAATTTACTCAAGAGTCTTTTCATAAAATATCAAGTGAAACAAAAATATCACCTTGTTTAGATACATCTTCTAGTCTAGTCTTATTATGCCAGGAAGATTGCTCAATCAAGTCTAGCATCGATGAAGGGAGTGAAGTGCATGTCAGAAATTATGTAGAAAAAGAGGAAGATTTTGATAGCTTGAATCAGGAAGAAGATTATTCTCCTCCTATAACATTTTGTTCCAACTCAGTATCCTCCATCCTAGCAGGAAAAATTGTTGATTAATTATCTGATTCTATAACCTAGGTCCCATCCATGTTCCCATAATTCAAACAATTCACCTTTGATTTCAATGCATCAATTAGTAGGGTCATAACAACAATCAAAGTTTGTGAAAAATTAGGAGAGCCTAGAAATTATATTCATGAAAATTGATTAGGTAGTTTTAATTATTTATATATGTCAAGTAGTTTTGGTCAGGATTTTGAAGTTAGAGATAATCCTTTACTTGAATTTCATAAGCCTAAGCTAGAAATCTTGGAGATGTTTGTTTCTGTTTCTCACAGTAATATGATGACTAGTGATGATGATGAGAGGAAAGATGAAAATTCTGAGAAGGACATTGGATCATGAAAATAAAAAGAAAAAGAGCAAGGGTAGTTGGCAAAAATCATTTCTTTTGTGGATGGTTTTTTTATCCTCTAAATTAGGATTTAAAATTTTCTAATGGCCAACCTTTACAAAAATGTCTTTCATCCACCTTTTACACAATGGATTAAATTGAAAACTTAGAGCTCACATCAATAAGAAATAATGAAACTATCAAAGATTTATCTGGGAGTCTTAGGGGAATGGTGTCAAGATGTGATGTTCCTACATTGGTCGAAGGTGATTATAAGGCTTATGCTCCTCAATTACAAGTTGATTCTAGCTCAAATTTGTATCTATCACATTTGTCCTTTATTTCAATTGATGGAAGATGGTCCTATATATTATTTTGTTCAAGGTGAGGATGACTGATATGGCTAGAAATCTACAAATCTATGCCTAGGGGATGACAGAGATATACAATCAAGAGTGGCTATTTGTCATTGGAAATACACATTGGAGTGCTTCTTTTCACATGGATCTTATTTGGGACTATCTATTCTTCTAAATTGGCAAGTATTGCATGGGAATGTATACTTTTATCACAATGGATCGTATTTCTCATAGCCTATTAATAGTTTCATGTATGTAACCTTGAATTCCCTTGAAGGTAGGTTTTCCCCTTGCCTTGCACATATTTTAATTTTTTTTTTGTGTTTTTATTTTAGGTGTTCCTTTCCTTTGCTTGTCCTGATTTTGGCTTTTTTGGATCCCTTCCTTCGATGTTGCTAACTCTATTACCCAATGGAAAATAATTGGTCTACTATTGAGATCCTAGGTTCCTTTTCCATCCTTTCTAGTTTGCATCCCTAGTTAGAGCTAGTTGTTACCGTGATATTTTTCATACTCCCTAAAACCACATACACTCATAAAAAATTACCTAAGTTAAAAAAAAAATTCCCTTTCATCTAGTTTTGAAACTATGGCGAGCACCTATATGGTTTCCATAACTTCCTTTCTACATGACTTTACAAAGTTAAACCAAAAGTTTGTTTTGAATTAGCTTTTTGTGAAGTTCTCCAAAGGGTGTCGAGACCCGAATTAGTTTTCATAACCTCAGTGTACTCTATTTGAGGGAAGGAAAGTTAAGTAAATATTGATTATTCTTTTATGTTTTTGTAAGGTTTCAAACCCTTTTTTGGTTACTGACAGGGTTTTGAAAACCTACTCTATTCCCAAAGGAAATTTCTCTTCTAAAAGACTAAGTTTTTCACCATTTCCTAGGGATCTTTTAAAAAAAAACCCAAAGTACTTCAAACTAGACCTTGAGAAAAGTTTATAAAGTGGATAATGGGGATGCTTTATAATCTATGTTGGGTTATGATTGGATCCCAAAAACCCCACTTGGGTCTGACATTGATTCATCAACATTGGTTAAACAATCACCTCATGATTCAAAGATTCATTCAATGAAAGATGGTATCACCCAAAGAAAAATGCATCACAAATAGAATATTTAAATCAATCAAATGTCATCAAAATTTATTGCAGATTGTGAAAATAGAAACAATGCATTACAATAGAAGAGAAATGCATGGAATTAAAATAGAGAACTCCAAGATCATCACATCAAACAGATTGAATGCAAAAAGTATATATATTCATATATTGTATTGTATTACATCAAAAAAGGGGGTATTTTCAATACATTTTCAAGCATATTTTTAAACACAGAGTAAAAATTAGAATACGGATTCCCTCCACCACCTCTTGGAGCCTCTCAATCTATGCTAGCAAGAAGAGGTTTTCGTTGAACTCCACAAAGTGAGCAAATGTTTCCATCATGTTTCTCTCTATTCTGGCACGAAGAAGAGCAATGACTTGCTTAGCTCATTCATTTCTCTAGAAAATGGCTATACAAACAACATCCCTCTTAAGCTCACATGAGGGTACTCAAGATTTCCCAAAGTAGCTTCAACCCAGGCTAGATAAGCTGCCCTCACTAGGCATTCAACAACTTTAGCACCCATTCTAATTTTCTAGAGGTGTGAATGAAATTATACATAAAATTCTCTAGCAGGGTAGAGTATGCACATGAACCTAAGCTAGGAAGTTTTCTCCAATTATCTTCCTGATTATACCTTCCTCCATGTCACTGCATATCAAGAAAACCTCCCTGAGCTAGTCTACAACTAGCCTCCTCACTAAACTACATTCCACTACTTCAATCATCAAAAATTTTCTCTTAGAGGTGGTTCCACTCAAAGTGATTGACATCTTGAAATGAAATTTTTTGTGTGAGAAATGAGAGTATTTCTGCTCAATTTATAGAAAAACAAGTAAGCTAAAAGAGGTTCACTCAAGAGCAATTAATTGTATAATGAAATTGCTAATTTTCTTGAGTTTAATAAGCATAGCATTGATGTGATGTTATGTTAGCTATATGAACTTTGACATCAAATTAAATATCCTCATTTAAATAATCCACACAAGGATGATCTTGGGTATGTCATTGAATGCAAAATTGAGGAGTCATAGACTATTCACATTAGCAGGAAGCCATGAGGCTTACATACAAAGAGTGATGATGCACTTTCCTATATAAATCAATTGATATATGCAAATTCAGTCATATCATTCCTTAAAATAGCCATAAATGCTCATTTGCTTCAATTGAGCAGAAAGTGGATAAGTATTTGCAAAATGTTCATTCAACATAGTTGGCAGTTATAACTTCCACAAAGATTTAATTTTCAAGAACCTGGAAGCCATTATGATGTGAAAACTATAAATATGATTTTTTTGGACATTTGAAGGGTCCAATTTTTTTGATCCCTGATGCACTTTGATGAAATAGTGAGAATCAATTGAAAAGAAGGATCAAGTTATGCAGTTTTATTTGTTTTTTTGAAGAATTTCTTTGTCTTTGAGCAATAAATTTGAATGCAATACTTAATATTTATGAATGATTCTTTGAGCTTTGATAAGTGCTAGAACATTAATTCTCTTTGTGGATGCTATGTTCTTTGGTGTTGCATTCATTGTTCTTCAATAATCGGTAGAATTTAATTATGTCGAGTCAATTATTTGTTACTAGTAGTCCAATCTTTAAGTTGTGATATTGGTGGAATATACATTTTTTAGTTTCAGTCAACATTCTACAAGCTGAATCCAATCACATTTGCATCATGGCTATGAGAAAGTATTAGTTTTTCTTTCCTACTTTTTGGTCAAAAGTATACCCATTTTCTTTTATAAAAAAACAAAAAAAACAAAAAATTATATTTTATGAGGGATTTGTACCTCCATCAAAATTCAAAGGAAGATCACCAATGAAATGGTGATCTCTGCAACTATTGTTGATTAGTCTCTCATTTGGGTGATATGGATTCTAACTAAATCAATATTTCAAAAGACCAATTTTTCAACCAACATATGGTATAGGATAACTTTATTCACCCCTCAACAAAATGGAGTTACAAATAGGATTAATGAGTTGTTGATTGATAGGTCCAAGAGTATGCTCAAAGGGGAAGGTTTGAATAAAAACTAGGTTAGTGGTATTTAGCTATGTATGGTACCTAATTAATATATCTCTTATATCAATACTTGTGGATAAAAAAAATTTCAAGGTTTGGATAGGTAGAAATCCTTCACTTCAACATATTTTAGTTTTTGTTCATGATACATATGCTTATATTCCTAAGGAGAAAAGATAAAAGTTATATTATAAAGTAGCAAAGTATATCTTCATAAACTATGATAACAATATGAAAGTTAGAAGCTTTGGGATCTTGTAATTTAAAATGCATTGTATAAAACTATGGTCTATATAGACATAAATCCTTCTACTTGAGTTGAGTGACCAAATAGAAGTGTAAATTCTATAGTACAGTTATAACCAAAGACCAAGACAACTAGACTTAAGGATAAACTAGATATGTATTGTTTTCCTTTATTACTAACAATAATAAGCCTTGAACTATGACTAAGAAAATAAAGATGGATAATAGAGAGTCTTAGAAGTTGTCCATAGAAAATAAGATGGCTTCTTTAAAAATAATGATACTTGGGACTTGGTTCAGTTGCTAATGGTGAGGAATCCTATTGAAATGGACCTTCAAAAATAAGTTCAATGTAGATGGGAGTGTTGATAATTACAAGGCTACACTAGTTACATAAGGATACTCCTAGGTTGAGGGAGTTGATTATGGTGAGATTTTTTTCTAGTTTCTAAGCTGACATCCATTACATTTGTATTTTCTACTACAATTTTTTTAAATCTTGAGATTGAATAGATGAATGCGAAGACAAATTTATTGCATTATGATTTAGAGGAACAAATTTGCATGACATGGAATTAGCACTACATGATAAAAGGTAAGGAATCATTGGTTTGTAAATTAAAGAACTTTGTATGGTCTCAAACAATCCCCTAGAATGTGGCAAAAGAATTTTAATACATATATTTTGAAGTTATAAATTTTAAGGTATAAACCACAACACTCTATATATTTTAATTACTATGGTGATAATTTCCTTGTTATCATATTGTATGTGAATTATATGTTGATATATGGTAATATTAAGGGGATGATTGGGGATCTAAAGTCTCAAATTTCATTATAACTTGATATAAAGAACTTAGTGGTTGCTCAGCTTGTCTTATATATAGATATCATAAGAGAGAGCTAAAATAAATATATGGTGTGGAAAAATCAAGTATGTTTAGTCTATGCTATAATATTTCAACATGGAAAAGTACATACTAGTGCATATAAATTTTATACCAACATGTGTTCCTACTTTACTAAGGACTAAGTTATTAATTAAGAATTTTCCATCTTTATCTTCACCTATGAATATGTAGGATATGTCTCATGTCTCTTCCACTAGTGCAATTGGTAGTTTGATGTATGTTATTCTTTACACCAAACTAGATATTGCCCAAGTAGTGAAAGTATTGAGTTGATTTATGGCTAATGCTAATAGAGAGAGCTTCGTAGCAGTGGTACTTATGAGGAACTATAGAGTATTCAATTTTCTACCATGATCACTTGTAGCAAATAATTACTAGTGTACACTTGCAATACTTAGATATTGAGTGGTTTATTGACTCAAATTATGCAAGAGATGTGGATAGCAGAAAATCCACTAGTGGTTATGTGTTTAACCTATTTTATGGTGTAATTGTTTGGATGGAAAAATTATAGGTTATGACCACTTTAACCACATCAAAGATAGAGTACATTGTAGTTACTCATACCTATAAAGATGTAATCTAGCTTCAAATATTGTATTTGAATTATAAGTGGGAATTTAGAGTGAATATAAATGCAACTAAAGAGCACAATAACTAAACCTTTAATTGAGTGGATAAGTTGAATTTCTCATTTCATGATGGAGTGTGGATGCTCAAATGATTGTGTAATATTTTTGCATTTTGAATATTTCTTATATAATTTCTCTAAATGTGGGTTGAAGAATAAAAGGTAGATTTTTAGGTTATTGGATGAAGAGATAAATGGTTGAGATTAATTCACTTGGTTTAGAACAGTGAAATATTTTTCTTGATTTTGATTTAAAACTAACTTACATGACCTTTGATATTGTATTTAAGAATGTGCAAGCATAAATCAAGGAATTAAAAATTTGCATGATTGATGAGTGGAAGAGATTGACTTTTGAAAGTGACACGTCAAGAGGATATTTAGTTAATTATCTACATAAATAATTAATTACCTGTACATGAAGTTTATTTATGGAATTTAAGAGAGGATATTCAATTGATCATTTTACATAATTAATTAATTGTGTGTGCATGAACTTATTTAGGAATTAATTAATTAATTAATAATTATAAGTTTGTTAATAAATCTTGAAGTGATATTAGTGGATAAATATGGGAATTAATTAGGAAAAAAATAGCTAACTAATTAATGATAATTAATTAGCTAACTAATTAGTTATAATTAATTAGCTAACTAATTAGTTATAATTAATTAGCTAACTAATTAGTGATAATTAATTAGCTAACTAATTAGTGATAATTAATTAGCTAACTAATTAGTTATAATTAATTAGCTAATATAATGTGATGATATAACAATCAATGATAGAAAATGGTGAAATTTAGGTGTCTTCACAAATATTGGGCTAAGTAAGGGAACAATCAAATTGGATGTGACGGTCAAATGTACATTATCTTAGCAAAGAACTCAACTATTCATGCATGGACAAATAATATGTATTTTTAATATCATTTTGTTCATCACATGATGGAGGATGGAAGGGTGATTCTCAAAAATATTGGCACGTTTGTGAGTGTTGTAGATGTGTTGAAAGAGCCTATGAACATAGAGAATTTTGTGTAGTGTTGTAAGTGTATGAACCTCATGGACCCTAACAATTAGATTTAGATTTTTAAGTTTCCTTTTGATCTTTGGTGAGGTATTAAATAAGTGGGAGAATGTTGGGAAATGTGTCTCAACCTTGAATCATAATGTTATTATTTATTAAATATTTATATTTATTTATTATTTTGGCCCCGTGTTAGGGAATGGGGAATTTCACTTTTTGTTGACATGTTTTTCACATGGAAGACACTTTTGGAAGTGTGTAAGAGGTTGTAAGATAATCTAATGCTATTATGATGTCTAGGAGAATATTATGGCATTGCAAGATAGGAGATCTTATAAAATATTATTATGACATGTGTAATATTGTGATTATAGGGGAGTTACATTAGAATAAAATCAAGGATCATATTTGAATGGATATTATGGAGCTAAAAATGGAGTGTCTTACTTGAGGTGTCAATTATGGGTTATAACATCTTATGATAGGTGTAAGATGTACTAATTTTAATGGATTGAAATATTCATGGATATGGGCATTGGAATTTGACCAATTTGAGTTCCAATTTGTGGGTGGTATTTGTCCATTATATTGGGTTTCTATTTAGTAATTTATTGTATTGTATGATCTATAAATTGGGAACTTGGTATGGATGATGCATAATTCATTTGTAGGGTATTGTTATTTGTAAGGCCTTGCCTTGTGTGCAATTGATACAACCCTAATTTACTATGTGTATTTCATAGATTACTAGTGAATCACATTGGAGATGATGAATGAAGTATATGTTGTCATTATTGTATTACATTAATAAACCTTAGAGTAAACTTGTACTCTCTAATACATCATGTTTAAATAACAAAATGGGATTGGTTATTGGATGATGAATTTCTTCAAGTAGGGAATAATTAATTAACCTTGTGTCCTACAATGTGTTTTATAAGTAAGGATTGCTATATAGTTTAAAGGATTATTTTTTAAATCTCCAAATTTTCAAATTTGCATCTTATATAATTATGACGATTTATTGGGTGATATGTACATTGAAAATGAATATCTAGTCTAACTAGGGCTAATGTGTTATTGTGGAATGATTATGATTTATGAGTCACACTTCAATGAACTAGTAGATTTAATATGAAGTTAGGAAGTATATTTGAGTTAGATCTTACTTGATGAATACTAATGAGTTTTATGTCTCCTAAGGTGGATACTACTAGTAAGTGTGACAAGAATATTGACAGCTTGTGAATGATGGAACATGAAGGTTGGTTGACTACAACCTATTATGCATGGATGAAACATTGATCGAGTATGGTAAGACCACAAGTGTGTGGAAGAAGTGAGTAGAATATATTTTATATTTAATTGAGTTGTCACCAACAATAATGAATAATTAGATAAAGGTAAATTAAGTGGCTAGATGAATGATTCTTCCTAATTGTATTATTTAATTGATTTAAGATGGATTTTGATTGGTATCTTAATAGACAAGAATGGCATATGGAATTGGGTGGATAGCCAATAGCTAAGTGTGGATTATGGTTCAACTAATATGGATTTTTATATTGATATTCCCTAACCTTATTAATATGTTCTATATAAATGGTTTGAGCTAATGTGCATGTATAATAATCATGTCAAGGATAAAAGGAGGTCCTCATATACCTAAGTTAATACCCATTTTGTAAAATCAATTGTTGTGAACCCTTGTAACCAAAAATGTGAGTGGTGTTAGAATTAATGTTGGAGTGATTGTGTATTAGGGCTTAATATTTGGGGTTATGTATGAAGATATCTTGTGATGGTAGTTAAGAGTGTGAATAGGAAATTAGGGGTTGCAAACCCTTAATTGGAGTTGAATTTTGGATGCATTCTTTAATGTGGTTTTAAAGGGGGTTAAAAATCTTATTTTTAAGTGGTTTCATGATTTTTAAGGTCTTAGGATAGGTACCTAAGGCTTGGGTGCCTAATTAAAGTCATATTTTGAAAAGTGGCAGATTTGGGGAAAGGGGAAGTGTCTTGGTCTCCAAATCCAATTATGAGATGTGACATGAGAGAGGGAATGACCAAGTACTCCATCCTTCTCTTAATGAAGATTAATACTTTTTGTATGGAGTGGAGTCCACTTCTTCCCTTAACATCTCCCCAAATTTTCTCTCACACTTATAAGAGATTGTGCTTGAAGATTGAAAGAGAAAGTGACAAGTGTCACTCCCTCATTCAAGGAGATTCAAGTTGAATTCTTTTATACTTTTATGGTGAAGAGAAAGGGGTGTTACCCACTTCTCCTTTTAGAGAATCCTTTTGTTTTTAGAGTTGAGAATGAAGAGGAAGGAAGGTTGGAGAGAAACAAGGAGCTCTCACATATGATGGTGGTGTTCAATGAAGCATAGTTTTAGAGATAATTTCTTCTTTTCTTGTAGTTACCAAGTTAGTTTTTTTAAAATATTTATTATGTTACTTTTTTAATTGTTTGAAAACAATTTGAGAAGAGTTTAAATTTGTTGAGTGTGTGGGTTGAGGGTTGTTTTGTGAAATGGGTAAATATAATTTGTGGATAAGTCATTTTCTTTTTTCATACCAAGATCATTGGTAGTATTTTTCTTCTTGCTCAAGGGTATGGCTAGAGTCCATGAGGCTTCATGATGCCATTTCAGTTGGGTGGAGAGAAAGTATTATTCATTTGTGTGTTATTCATTTTATTCCTAAATATTAATTGTAATATTGAAGGCTAGTATTTTTTTGTAAAATGAAAGAATGAAAAGAGAAAGCCTTTTTTTGGCATGTTATTGTTTCACTTCTATATATTATTGGTAGTATAGCAAAGTTGAGATAATGAAATTTGTATCTTGTTGCTATGAAAATAAAAGAGGTATTTTATGAAGCTTGCATTCAAGATATGTATGGAACAAAGAAGAATTTTCTTTTGGAAAAAGAAGGAAATAATGTAATAATTTTTTATGTTTCCTCTATATTTGTAATAAAGGAAAAAATATTCTTATGTAAATGGCAAAGTTATAATGGTATCTTTCCTTAAAAAAATAATTTGTGCGAGTAAAGTTGCAAGAAGGAAGGTTTCAATATTGAGTAAATAGATTATTGTGTTATTTTATTTTCATTTTTATATGAGAATCTCATACACCATTAAAGTTTTAAAATTTTGTATTGCAATTCATCTAAGGGTTACTCCAAAAGTGTTAGTATTATTTAATAAGATAATAAAACTAAGTTGATTTGGTAATTGTAATGAAACCTAAGTTCTAGCAAAAAAATATTTCCTTTAAATTTTATTATAAATATATAGGAGGTTTTAAATGCATATATATATATATATATATATATCAAATAGTCTTGCATGGAAATGAATAATTTCTTATCATCATAGATGCAAGCAAAATAAATATTCATATTATGATGTTAGCTAGAAATAAAAGAGAATAAAAAGAATGGAATCATTTTATTATGTACAAACATAAGTCTATCAAAGCTTCTTTTATATAATGTTAATGTGTATTTAAACTTAAACCTATACATTGTGAATATTACACACAATTTATATTTTCTCACTCCATATATGACATGTATATATATGAGATATTTATATATACATGCATATTTACATATATCTGATTATAAAATAAGTATTATATACAATGTATAAATAATAAACATATATATAAGTATTATAAGACATATTTATATAATTGATATATAAAACCTAATTTATATATATAAATATAAAATTCACATTATAATAAAATTTTAAAAAGTAAATAAAAGAAATTTTAAAACAAAAAGAAAGAAAAAAGAAATAGAAATGGGGAGGGGAACAACCCTCCCAAACCCTAACCATGGTTGGGAAGGGAGGCATCACCCCCTTCTAGCAAGAGCACTACCCTTGTGGAAAGAGGCGTGACCTCCCACGAGTTGGGTCAGGCTACCCCTGCCCCCTCTCATTTTAAAAAAATAAAAATATTTAAAACTGTGTTTTTTTTTCTTTCTTATTCTTCAAAGAAAAATAGTTATAGGCACTTGAGGAAAAGAGGCAGACAAATAATGTATATAATTTTGAATAAAATTTTTCTAGAGAGCTCTTTGATATGTATAGAATGCATCCATATGGTGGGTCCAAACCCTTGTTTAGATATGTGCATATATAAAATGAGAATGAAATTTAATTATTCTTTCTTAAATTCTTGTCACTACATTCAGAAGAAAAAACATAATGAACAAAATACAAGCAGTCTGTAGCAAATAGGTGACCTTTTCCTTAACTAAAATGTAAAAGATAAAAGTAAAAATTGGGTACGTCTACAGATGCATAGAGGAGAACCATGCAAATTTTTGAAAGGAGAATGTTAATAGAGCACAATAGTAGCACCAAATAAAATGTGAGCATATAACTCTAAGATTTAGTGGGTTCGATTTCACTTTCGGGTTTAAGAGGTGGGACTAATTGCAGGTAGCGGATCTCACCCGCAGGGGACTAGTCTCGCCCCAGGTACCCAAGGTATGGGTTGTTGGGTCGCTGGGATGGGTCGCAAAAAAAAAAGCTCTAAGATTTAGCAATAAATCCTCCATGGGTGTAAAGCCTTTATATTTATTTCCAATCTACAAACACAAATGAGATGAAGATAAAATTTATTTATAGAATATCCTTGTGGGAATAGGATTTCCTCTTGAAACCCTAAGATCCAAAGGATGAGATTTATTGCTCAACATATTAATATTTTGTTTAAACTTAACATCCTTTTTATTTAAGTTAATGAAGTTTAATTTTATGGTGGGGTCCATAAGATTAAAAGTCACTTTTGAATCCTTTAACTAAATAAACTTTAATTCTCTTCTTCAAATTTTAAAATTTGAAATTACATCAAGTCATTTTTAATCAATAATAGAAAAGGGAAATTATGTTTTAAAATTTATGTTGATCTAACTTGTGGACCTCAAGTAAAATTACTTGAAAATGGAATAAAATAATTGTGTTGGCCTAAATCATTGAATTTTGAAGATTTTATAGTAGTTGGGTAAGGATTAGTAAGATAATATGTATTAACTATTAAAATAAAATTCCAATCATAATTTCCTTGTAAACTAAATGATTATGCATTAAGTTTATAATTAAAATCACATAATTTTTTATATGTGAAATATTTCACAATGCTAGATTTGGGTTAACTTATGGTTCTCCATCCATGTTCAAGTTAAAGTGTTAACGTTTGGAGCAAATAGTTGTTGGCTATTAAAACCAAGTGAGAATTATCAATAATAACTATATACAAAAAAATTGGATAAAATAAAAATGATAAAACAATAACATGCATTACCTATCTAAATTTTCAATATCTAAAATATACGCAATGATGGATGAATTATTCGATTGATTTGATATGTTGGTTGCTTAATTCAGCAACATAACATTGACATGGAGATGATAGATAAATGATGATAGATAGAAATGGATGAATGATTCAAGAATGATTTTGGCAGCATAAGGATACTTGAAGAATCAACCCCCTAATGGCTTATGAGAGGGTTGATTTATAGATAAGGTCTGATTTGGACTAATGGTTGAGATTGGATGTCAATAATATGTCTTAATCAATGGTCAATATTGAAAGTTGTAGTATGAAATAGGGTTAGGGAAAAATTAGGGTAATGATAAGGATTAATGGCCAAGATTGAATTATAGGATAATTGAATCAAGGGTGGAAAATGAATGAGACAAGAGAAGATAAGAATGACACGGATAATGAGGTTGGCACAGAAAAAGAGGTTGTTGGAGAAAATTAAATAATTATAAAATTATTTAATTTGGGAGGGAAGGTGAATAATTAAATAATAAATGCATTATTTAAGTATAAAAGACATGTGACATGTTGAATTTTAAATTAAATAATAATTTAATTCAAAAGTGGATGAAAATGACAAATTAGTAAATAATTAAATAAATAAAATTTATTTAATTATAGAAGAAGAGGATAATGAATAATTAAATAATTAAAATAATTATTTAATTATAGTAGAAAAATGACAATAATTAAATAAATAAAGGAAGGGGCTAATTAGTGACATAATTAAATAAACAATTTTTTTAATTAATCAAGGCAAGAATAAAGGAAAAAATGAATTAATTAAATAATTAAGCATTATTTAATTAATAGAGGAATATGACCTTAAAAGATAATTAAATAATTAAAATTATTTAATTATGCAAGTAGAAGGATGAATTGATATGAAAAGGTGGGTTCATAGGTGAAGGACAATTTTCAATGTCTACATTTTACCCCTCTTTGAGATGATGTTCGAGATGATGAGTTTTGTGTTGAGTAACATCATTTCAAATAAGCTAAGGTATGGATAGAGGAAAATGGATGATGATAGAAAGATAAGATGATGACGAAATAAGAGTGGGATGATGATGATATAAGAATAGGATGATGATGCCCCCTCGAGGGGATAGGCAAGTTGGACAAACACGGGTTTGCTCTCGAAATGAAATGATAAGGAGGGACAAGATGAATAATGCAAGATAGGAAGTGGATGAAGGAGATGAATGACATGTTATGCTACAAGAAAGTGAGCAACCATGATGTTTGATGTAACACTAGACATGATGCACCAAGGTATAAGGACGAAGGTGATGATGTGTCTAGTGCCCCAGCTTAATACAACCTTGTCTATATACAAGATATGAATATTAGTTGGAATAATTTGGATTTGATGCAAATGCAAGATAAAAATGATAAAAAACACAAGAAATCATGCACAAATGATACAAAAACAAACAAGATATTGCCTCTATCAAGCTACAAACTGATAAGTAATTGATTGATTGATTGATGATGATAGTGTTGTCATTGCGGGGAACACCATATCCCTAGATCAACACAAGGATGATTGATTAATTGATTGAATTTGATTGATTGGGTTTACAAAAAGATTAGGATCAAGACCAAAGGATGTGATTTGATTATTTGGCAAGATTGATTGACTTGATTGGTATGGATTTAGGATTGCCTTGCATTTGGATTATTGCTTGGATTAATTTGATTGATTTGATTTGAAGAAGTGGTTTGGAATGATATGATGAGTGATTTGATGATTTTATTGGATGAAAGGATGTGATGAATTGAATAGAAGAATTGATGTGATTGGAATAATTTAGGTTGGAGCGATTTGATTAGAATATTGATTGATTGATAATTTGAAGATTGATTTGAAGGAGTTGAATTGATGTGTTGAATTGATTTGAAGAATTTATTTGAAGAATTGATTGGAAGAAGTGTTTTTGTTTGAATTTATTGCTTGGATTTTTGTTGTCTATTTAATTTTTTTGTCTTTTTCTAGGACCTTTTTATATATTTTTTTGGTATTTTTAGGGATATTTTGATATTTTTATTTTATTTTTGAAATGTTTTGAGGTGTCAATGGATGAAAATTTGGGTAGCCTTTGTGCTAGATACCAATGACAAGGGAAAACCAAGTCTAGGTGCAAGGAGATAGATGGGATTGATGGATGGTAGGGTGGGTGATGGGATAAGGGATAAAAGGCTCACAATGGATGGATGGATGGAATGGATGTATGCATCATAAGAGAGCAAGGATGTGATCACCAAAGATTATGTCGCATAGGAATAACATGCCCCATTCTAGGTACAATACTTAGAATTTTTCTAGAAAAAGCATATGACAATAGGATAATGATATGATTGGTTGAAAAGGATGAGGTATGTCAAGAGATACCCAAAACATGTTTCAAAATTTTGCCCCTATATCTTCATCAAGATCAAAAGGAGAAGGGTGGATAAGTGGACTCAATATGATAGGTATGTATGATGGCTATAGATACTAGGATGGTAAGATGGAATGATATGACATGAAAATGATAAGTTGGATAGATGAGACATTGTGCCCCCACGTGTAAGTGACATAGAAGATCAACCTACACATGATGCATGTTTGCCAGGTTTTCATCATGGTACTTATCTAGGGTGCCTGCTTACCAAGTTTTCACCATTGGATGAAGGGATTTCTCTTTAATTTTTTGTTTTTGACTTTTTGAATTTTTGGATAGGAGAAGGGGAATATTAATAGGAAGGACTCAAGTGTCTAGTTCCATGAAAGATGGTAGTCCCACTAGAGATGGATGTCATTGCATGGACCATGTCAAATGTCATTATGCTCATAGATGTTGGTAAGAGATGACATGAAAGGGATACGGAGTAGGTAGATGATGGATTATGATGTGGATTATGGGGGAAAATTGATGCAGATTATGTAGGGAAGATGGTAGGCATTGTATGGGACTTATGAAAAAGATGAATGGGGAGGCTTAGCCAAAAACATGGACCATAGGAAGGTGGTGGGGGAGATATGTAAGATAATGATTGATGGGTGAGGAGATGGAGGTATTTGTAATTGTTGTGAAATGGAAGGGAACCATGGCCAATGGTTGCACACATTGTGATAAACGTTGAAGCTTTTGATGTGGACGGGGTGTAGGAAGCAATGTAGATGTTTTCTTAGGAGATGGGTGATGAAGTGTTTTAGGTACCCACATAGACTTAGTATTTTTATGAATTTTATTTTTCTTGTGGGAGGGAATATGAGATTCTTGAATAGAGTGGTAATGTGAGGTGGAAGTGGATGGTTGGGATTTTGTGATGAGGATGCCTCATTGGACTTGCTTTCCTTTTTCTTAGGGACCCAAACCAATTTACTTTTGGCCTTTACTTTTGGAGGTATGGGCTTATATAAATTTTTAGATGAATTTTTCTTTTATTTTGTTCTTTTGTGCCCTAAGGCATGAGGATTTTTAGGATTTTTGGCTTTATAGGTAGAGGCATTGAAATTTTTCCTTTTGAATCCCATGGGTATGGTGGCATGAGTAGAAGCTTCATGTTTAGACAATGTGTGCATTTGTTGGTCATGACTAGGAATGTTAGGGTATTTATGGATAAATGGATAAGAGGGTTGGGTGGTAGGGATATTAGGTGTTGGAAGTAATGGTGGTAAAGTGGATGGAGGTATATTAGGAGTTGGAAGTATTGGTGGAAAGGTTAATGGTGGAAAGTGTACGGTCACATGCTTTTGATATTTTTAGGATGATGGAGGAAGGATGGAAACATATGTTTTAGATGTATGCTAGGATTTATGATGGAAAGTGGACTCAGGATGCATGGAGGAAATAACAACATCTTGAGATTGGTGTCCTCGGGGTGTATATCCAAGGCCATAAGAGTGTGGAGGTACTTTGACATGGATGGGCTTCAAAATACCTTGTTCATGAAGGTCTAGACCTTTACCTTGGTGGTTCATGCTTTGGAGTATGCAATGGACAATAAGACTAGGTGTAGGTGGAACATTAGACACGAGTTCATTATTGGATGGAGAAAATGAAGCAAGGGAAGATAATGGTTGTTGTTGTTCTAAGGAGGAACATTCATGAATGAGGGAGGACTTGGGGTCGATAGTGGGTGATGAAGGGTCATTAGGATCTTGATTAGACTTGTGTTCACTTAGATCCAAAGTATTTTCTTGATCTTCTATATGTGCTTGGGAGGCATATGTCTCATCAAGGGAAGTAGATGTTGATGGATCATAGATAGGGCTAGGTAAGGGGTGGATGGAGCAATGGAGGTTTCTTGCTCATGGATAGGTGAAGTGATAGAATCTTGACCATGGAATGCATAAAGTTGGCTAAGAGGATCATCATGACCTTATTGATCATAGGTAAGATCATAAAGAGGAGCTTGATCATAAATAGGACCAAGTATTTTATGAGTGGGATCATTAGATGGGCCTTGATTTGAATGAGAGGTTAATGTTTCCTCATGCTTAGGATAATGCTCTTGGCATAACTTTTGTCTTGCTTGAATGGAAGTGGAAGGGGGTGACTCTTGAATGGGCTCAACATGTCCTAGTTGGTTAACTACATGGAGACATGATGGAGGTTGACTTAGGCTCAATGGGGAAGACTCTTGAATAGGCTCAAGGGGGAGACTACATGAACGGGTTGTAAGGATGGGTATGATGTTTGAAGACTCTTTGGTAGGTTCAAACATATGAGTTGGATGACATGGAGATGTTTGATTCCTTTCTAGTATCCCTTGGGTCACATCCTTTGTAGGTGGATGGGTGGATTTGGGTAATGCCATAGGTTTTCTTTTGAAAATTTTGAATTTAGGGCATATATTTGATGGAGGAATAGATGATGGTGGGGGTAATGAAGAGTTTTATGGGTTAGAAGGTGGAGAGGCCAATGAATTAGGACTCGGACATGGTGGCTTAGGGATAGGCCTTTGATTGGATGGTGGTATGATAAAGTTATAGGGTGCATGAACTAGATTGGTGTTCCCTATGTCAAATGGAACATGAGAATTGAAAGGCTCTTGATTTTGTTGCCAAGGAATACTTGGGCTCCTAATTTCTTGTTGTGATATGGGTGGATATGTTGATGTGGCATTGACATGATAGGTAGATGGGTTAGGTTGGCATGATGATGAAGGTGACACATAGGATGGTGGTTGAATGTGTTGAGGTTGTAATAGTGTTTGGACTTGTTGTGGTATGATTTTTTGTTGTGATAATGATGGAGGGGTTGCATAGGATAATGGTTGTTGAGAGCTGGATTGATATGGATAAGAGTTGACTTTATAAGAGGTGTGATATGTTGATGAAGGGGTAACATGATATATGGATGGATGAGGTTGATATGATGATATAGGTGACACATAGGATTGATGTGAAATTTGTTGATGTGGTGATTGGATTTTATGTTATGCTTGTTGGATTTGATGTAAGTGGCCATGAGGTATTGGGATTGTGCTATGAGTTGTTGCATTTGAGGTGATTAGTTGGTTTGAAATTTTTGGATCATTTCATGGATTGGTTGAATGGTTTGTTGGCTTAAAGGTGACTGGCTTGTTTGAGCTTCGTGAAGTATGTGAATGAGCTCTTGTGCTATGTCTTCTAATGTTGTCATGGTGTAAAATTATGTTGATTGGATTAAAGAGATGATGTTGATTAGGATATGACATGGAATTACAATATTGGATTATTTGGATGATGTGGCAAGTTTTTATTGGAAGTTTGACTTGGGAAATATCAAACACAAGATCTCACATGTAAATGCATGAACACACACACCAAACACAATGATAAATTTTCCTTTCAATATTAAATGTTATGATTAAGCAAACACTTGAATACACAACAACAAGCCTAATTTTAGTCAAGTGGGTATGGCCAATTAGGTCTTGAGCTAGGATGCACAAGGTTGACTAGGGATTATTTGAAAGAAAAATCTTGCCACATAGCTGAGAGAAAGGGGTAACCCACCCTTCACCTTCACTTCCCAAAGGTATAAAGTTCTTTGGGGCTTAGTCAAGAGTGACAAGATTTCAACTCCCAAAGAGGCGTGTCTTTGGATTCACACCTTGATTGAGTTCATCCCTTGGAGGGGTGTGTGCTCCAAGTAGGCCTCCAAAGAATGGTATGACAAAAGCAAACCAAGCGAGGTGTTTTGGAGGACACACACACTTGATTCACACTCACAGTTGTTAATTTTCCTTTAGAAAATTGAAATGTGTGTAAGAAAATAATGGAAGCACTTATTATTTTTAACCTAGAACCAAAATGTGCGATGGAAGACAATGGTTCTTTTTAAGTCAGTTTCAATGATGTGACAACAAACAAGATTGATTTTAGACCCCAAAATCCAAATGTGTGACACGCAAGATTAAGAGATGAAAGATGAAATGTGTGCACCTATACTTTATTTAGCTCCAATTTTTTGTCCACTTGACCCAATTTGTCTTTTGAAGTGTTTATTTTTCTGCACATTCACAAAACCAACAACAAATCCAAAACCCTAACAAGATAATTGATCACTAACGTTAAAGGGGTTAGCTAGTCAAGACAAATCTGATTTTTGGAAATGTTTTTTGCATCAAAAATAAAAATATAGAGAACAAACCCTTATTGAAATTTCTAGAGTTTTCCAAAAATGTAAAGAAATCCAAAAAATTTGTTGTTTTGCACCCAATATTAATTTTTCACAAAAAATCATAAAAAAATAATAAAAAATTCAAACCAAGTCCAAAAATTCTGATTTTTGAATTAAAGGCACCAAACATCATCCTAAATCTACAGAAAGAGTTTTGTGAAAGGATCTACAATTTTTTGTGAGATATAAGCAAATATTTGTAAAACCCTAATTTTCAAATATCTATTTTTTGTCTAATTATTTTTCATCCAAATTAAAAACATAAAGAACAGACCCCTATTAGAATTTAGAGAAATTTCCAGAAATATAAAAATATCCAAAAATTCTCTAATTTTCTCTCAAAATTGATTTTTTATGAAAAAAACAAAAGATTTTAAAAAATTTAAAACAACTCCAAAAAAATTGATTTTCAAACTAAAAGTTCTTGATATTGTCCCCAACCTATAGAAAATGCTTGTGAGAAAATATGTAGACATTTGAGAGATATGGTTGAATCTTTGAAAACTAGGGTTTTGTCCCAAAATGATGCAAAACCTAGAACAAAAAGCTAACAAAACTTGCAACAAAAATGATCCAACTCCAAAATTTCTCAAAATATTGAGCCAAAAATTAGTTAGGGGGTTCATGTCAGGTTCACCAAAATGTATACAATTTTTTTGGATAAAATAAAAATGATAAAACAATAACATGCATTACTTGATCCAAATCTTCAATACCTCAAATAGACGCAATGATGGATGAATTATTCGATTGATTTGATATGTTGGTTGCTCAATTCAGAAGTATAATATTGAGATGGAGATGATAGATGAATGATGATAGATATAAATGGATGAATGATTCAAGAGTGATTTTGGCAGCATAAGGATACTTGAAGAATCAATCCCCTAATGGCTTATGAGAGGGTTGATTTATAGATAAGGTCCGATTTGGATTGATGGTTGAGATTGGATGTCAATAAGATGTCTTAATCAATGGTCAAGATTGAAATTTGTAGTATGAAATAGGGTTAGGGAAAAATTAGGGTAATGATAAGGATTAATGGCCAAGATTGAATTATAAGATAATTGAATCAAGGGTGGAAAATGAATGAGACGAGAAGATAAGAATGACACAGATAATGAGGTTGGCACAGAAAAAGAGGTTGTTGGAGAAAATTAAATAATTATAAAATTATTTAATTTGGGAGGGAAGGTGAATAATTAAATAATAAAAGCATTATTTAACCATAAAAGACATGTGACATGTTGACTTTTAAATTAAATAATAATTTAATTCAAAAGTGGATGAAAATGACAAATTAGTTTAATTATAGAAGAGGATAATGAATAATTAAATAATTAAAATAATTATTTAATTATATTAGAAAAATGAAAATAAATAAATAAATAAAGGAAGGGGCTAATTAGTGACGTAATTAAATAAACAATTTTTTTTGAATTAATCAAGGGAAGAATAAAAGAAAAAATGAATTAATTAAATAATTAAGAATTATTTAATTAATAGAGGAATGTGACCTTAAAAGATAATTAAATAATTAAAATTATTTAATTATGCAAGTAGAAGGAGGAATTGATATGAAAAGGTGGGTTCATAGGCGAAGAACAATTTTCAGTGTCTACAATAACTATTTCACGTGAATATTATTAATGGATATTTAAATTCAGATATCAAATAGAATAATTAATTAATGTAGTGAAGTCATCATAAGTAAAAGGATGAGCATGGATATTATAATCACCCTATACATCTGACTCATGGAGGTCAATCCTCTTAAAGTTTGGATAGTAAAGCGACTCAATTACAAAGTTATAACAAAGATGTTCCTAATGAAGGAACTAGAATGTTACATGTGAGTATTATTGCTATTAATGTTATAAGTTATAATCCTGGTGAATTTTAAAATAACTATATTCGGATCAATTACTTTATAATCAAATCAAAGTGACCTAGTCAAAATAATATGTTGTCTTAGGAAAATGTGCAGACAAAGATACAAATTTAATGATAAGTTTATTGGTAGCAATGATATTAATCATGCTATCTCATCATGACATTGGTAAAAAAATTGAGTTAAAAAAAACTCAACTAAAGGAGTCAACCAATATGAACCTATAGTTAATTAATCATTGAGTTATTCCTTGTCCAATGTCATATTATCAAATAGTGTTAAACTTTAGAAGTTATGTTATGCAAGGGTGGTGTGATGTGTAATATGTTAAGTAGTGATCCTATGTTGTTTTAAAAAAAATGTTTATTTTTCTTAGCAAAATTTTTGGGCATGCCACTTGGTATCAAAGCTAGGTTGCAACTCTATGGAACTTTGGGAATAAATTGGACATTAAGTATTTTGTGCATGGATAAATGTGCAAACCATTTCATGTTAGTTAGAATAAAATGATTGGAAGGGAAAATTCTAAAGGGATTGCATTGGATAGAAGATAAGAACATAGTCATAGCTATCCAACCTAAATAGGGTGGTAATGTACCAATTGGTCAATAATTGACCATTATGGATGGATCAAGCAAGTATTTAATTAATGATATAGTCAACTTTTAGAAGAAACTCAATCTAAACATGGTCCCTTGTTTTAAGTAAATACGGTGAATGACTTGAGCCACATATTAGTCCAATTAACAAGGGTTATGGAGTTAATCCAGTCTTTTGACATTAAATTTTCTTAAACCTTAAAAAAAGTATAATTGAGTTTCTAAAGCATATTCTTTTTATAAAATGTGTGAAAAGTGTAATAGGACATCACAATGTGTGTTATTAAAGAAACACTTTTTTGGTTGAATTCTTAAGACCATAATTCTTAAATACAATAACAATATAACTTCTTAAAGTTATGGGTGTTTTGGGAGCAACATATTTTCTTATAGAAACCTTAGTACGAATAAAGGATGGAACACCATAACTATATTTTTGAAAACTTGTAACTAGTCAAAAGAAAAGAATTATATGGACCACAAAAGGGATTAATGTGTTAAAGGTTGTAATTAAATAAGTTTAAATCTCTAAACCCTTAAATTGACTAAATCAAAATGACAACAAGAATGAAACAATAGAAATCCCTTGAACCATGTATTATGTACAATTTGAGCACCCATATGGTTGGATTTAAAATCTTGAGAGAAATTAAAACTAAACCTTTAAGGTGAAGGTTGTTAGACATAAGTTTAAGTACATGTTCACAAATTGGTATTAATGCACTCATGAACTTGTATCTTGTATGCCTTAGACCATGGTATTTCTAGGCCTTATCCTATTACCCAAAGATCTTGATTTGTATATAAGTGTATAAGGGTTAATTTTGTGAAGCAACAAATTGTTCACCTTTCAGTTCGTAGGTAAAAATTCCATGTATGATGACATCAACTAATGATCAAAGCCTTGCATTGTATAGTAAGTCCAATTTAGAAAAGTGGCCAAAATCAAATTTTACCTTGAATTAAATGGTGAGATTTAAGTTATTCAAGCATTTTTTCAAGTAAACCATGACCTAATAAACTTAATAGAACTATGATACCTACCAAACCCTTGTGGTGTTTTATCTAAAAACTAAAATAACAAGTGAAAGAACATGATTACTAAATTTCAAGTAAAAGGTGAAAATGTATAGAAAGATACAACTAAGTTAAGCTTTGTAAGAAATTGATTGAGATAATATAAATAATTTTCTTCTAGTAATTAAACATAAAACCTTTGTGAAGAGACCTTGTCAAAATATGAATTTGGAGTTAAACATTATGTAGGACATATGTTTTTACTACTTCCTCATACATAGCTAAGGATTAAAGGCTTGTTGGAAGCCAAAATAAGAAAGGATAGATAATATCTAGGAAGTAGTAATATATTCAACTAGGTGTTGACCTTGAAGGTTGTGGATCAAACAAGAATTGAATAATCAATTGTTGAACTTATAAATTGAGTGATAAATTATGTATGATTTACCATGAATTAAGTGATTGAAGAACTAAAAATTAGCAATAAGAGATATTACAATTGACATGTAATACTCTCCACTAATGTTGTGCATTTCTATACCATTAACTATTACTCTAGGGGGGGGAAACATATATAGGAAAAATACAATAGAGAAAACTTAAAGTAGGATTTTTACTCACTATATATCCTTATACCGTATGAAGTTAGTAAAAGAAAAATTGTGAAATTATGAAAATGATGGTCATAACATGTGATTAAATGATTCAACCTTAGATAGAAAAATACAAGATTTGTAAAAAAAGAAAAAAAATAATGAGTTGTTTGAATCACCATTCTATGATTTTTTAATGGAGCAAATTTGTACCCCTAGGAAAATTCATTTCATCACCCCTACCTTAGAAAATATTAATCTGATGATGCAATATTTTCACCACCACATCACTTCATCCACCTAGTTGCATCTTTTTGCATCGATGGAGGAATCTCTATTAGGGATGCATGCACACTGTGTGAATGTTCATGCACCAAGCTACCATCCAGACATGATTCCTACCCCTAGAATACATAGAGGTGTTACATTTTTCCATTGGTGACGAAGTGTATGTCTCCTACCTCCTTGACCAACATAAAACGAGTCCTTTTCCTCCCTTTTTCAATTCAAATGATATAACTTCTTATTCATTCCTTCTTCTTGAAATCTCTCTTAAACTCTTGAACACTCTTCTCCAATATCAAACTTCTTGATCTCATTCACTCTCTACACACTTTTAGCTCCATTCTTTCACTCTCAAGATTTGATCTTCTTGGTTGCAAGCTATTGTTCTTGGCTTCTCCACCATGTTTGTTGTGACAATGCTACTTTGGGAGGATTCACAAGCTCTCTCCTTCCACTACTTTCCTTGAGTGCTCATAGCTGTGGAAGTGATATTGCCCATTACTATTTTCCCTTTGCATCATTTCGTTTACTACATAGCATACTTGTTGTTGATGCTATCTCTTAGTACTACTACTTCCTTTCTATTTATTTATCATTTTCTATATTATGTGGCTATTTGGCTATATGTGGAGGTGGGAACACTAAAGTGGGGTAATGATTAAAGCAGTCCTCTAAAAATAGCCCCAATATATTTTTGTCTCTTTGTGTGTAGATGTGTGTGAGTGAAGCTATGTGGAGATTCAATTTGTAGGTGGACAGGTCTAATTCATAACCCTATGTCTATTCTATCATAATTTAGTTACAACATTCCTTTTGTTATGCTTTCATTTCTATGCTTTCTAGTATTTTGTCATAGTGTAAAACATCTAGCATTCAGATAGTTAGTAGGTTTTCCTATGTTTTAGTTTTCTCTCTGGACCTTTTGTTCGTATGGACGCTAGCACATTCGTGAGACACCTATGTGTTGTGTTGGAGTTCGAGATCTATGTTGTTGTCCTCAAATAGTGAGTTGTCTGGGTAGCAGATCGAACCTTGGAAACTAGCTCTTCTAACCTTGTAAGCATTCAGTTTTAGTAGAAGGAAAGCGACAAGCCATATATCCTTCCTTTTTAGCCTCAATACCTTACCCCTTTCAATTCTCTTAGAAAAATAGAGGTAGTTTAGGGCATCCCATTGCTTGGGACTCTCTTGTGACTTAGAGTCCTGGAGTGACAAGTCCCCCTTCTCTACATTTTGGTGAACCTGATGTGAACCTCTTGAATTCATTTTTTTGTTTTGAGACTTCTTCTCTCATGTATATGGTGTTTTATAGACTTTTGTGTGGTAAATATTTATGAGATTTATGACTCAGTCTATGACCTTTGAACACATTGTTAGGAGCATGTGACATTTAAAGATGGATTTTGTGAAAGTCACCACAACTCCCACTTTTGATGAGGTAGTTTCAGGAATGGACAAAAATTCTTTGGAGAAACCATGCATGTACCTACCCCTCCCATTTCTCCTATGGCCTCATCTAAGGAGGAAGATGAAGCTCTTGTGATTCTTACAGAGAAAATCATTTCTCTTGATTGAAGGCTTATAGAATTTGGGAGCTATTTTGGGAAAGAAAAGATCATGGCTAGGGCTGCAAAGTGGGTAATGAGATAAGACATATGTTGGATAAGGACCAAGTAAGTCTAGAATTTCTTTGGAGCCTTACTAGAATAATGGAAAATCATGTACCATCATACAACCCTAGATTGAGTGTTTTATGTAACGCCCCGCTACGCAAACCCCAAAGGAACAAGAAAGAATGCAACAATTTTTTTTTTAAAGAACATAATAAATGTACTTAAGTATTCCAACATAACAATGTTCTAAGTTGCACAACTAAATCCCTTGGGGTACACATTACCAAAACTAATCCATAACAAAGTAATAGATGAAATATTATATAACCAATAATGTAAATCCAATCATTCATGACATCAATTAAAAATTTATTCATGATATCAAGAAAGATGTGAATATACCAAATAAAAACATACATACATATGACAATAAATGAATCATAAAGATATAAAGTATATGTATTTTGATAGATACAACACAACATAATTATTAATTACAAATGATAGTTCTTGAATGATTACATGGTATGAATAAACATTACATCAATCTAATAGTACCACATAATGAACATATAAAAAAATTAAATCAAGTTCTTCCCATCACACATGGGAGAGATACATCAGTAGCACAAATACACATCTAGAGCATATGAATCCTAGATCAATAGCATCTACCAAAACCCTGCAATGAAAGATACAATTGCATCCAAGGGGAACCCAACAAGGTACGAAGCACATTCCACCCAACCACCCTCATGCTGGGAGTAAACAAGGAAGGATCCTCGACCAAGCACATCAAGAGAACACAAGACTAACTCCAAACAAGAGAACGTAATAACCAAAATACCACTCACAAAACTAAACAACAACAAATCACCAAAAGGCATAACAACAAACCACCTTTGAAACATAACGATAAATCACTTTCTAGATATTACAACAATAAGTCATGAAACACATCATCAATAAATCTCAAGTCACAATATCAATAAACTACTTCTAGAGGACTTCAATAAAACAACACAAATGGAATGTTAGAGGAGTGTGTCATCACATGGTTTCACATGGATTATCCAGACAACCTATCACAAGGTGTCACCTCCATCTATACATGGATTATCTAGACAACCTAGTTCAAGGTGCCGCCTCCATCTATGGTTCTCCTGACAGCCTATCTCAAGGCACTGCTCCATAGGGTTACTCATGCATAATCATTAACCTCTCATGAGGACAAGGAAACGATCATGCCAACCATGGCCTTCTCAGTCCCCTTTAGTCTATGATAGCACTAACAAGCGGACAAGGCATCATAGTTATCTTATTAATGTTTAACCACCCACCCATAATTAATTACTTAGGTTATCCCTAATTACTTTAACTCTACGTGGGTTGCCCTAACAACCCCTTTGTGCACTGACCCCCACTTAGAGCCACTCTGTCTAAGCACTCAACACAAAATATCCAACACAAAAGGATTGTACCAACAAGAAAAATTGAACCAATCAAATGGATCATCCGCAAGGCATAACCATCTCTCTAAAACATATGAAACACATCTACAAGTAGTACAATCCATGTGTAACACAATTCACAACCATAGACCCACAATAGGCCAAAATCAATACAATATCAATATTCCCCCCTCTGGAAGTCCTAAACACAACTTAAGTTCCTATAACTATATAAACTAACTCTAGAGTTTTCCCGCATGACATAAACCCCAAATAAGAGAAAGTCACAATTGAGTAAATGAATAACCTTGAGAGAAAATAGTTACATAAAACAATGCCATATAAACATCTCCAATACACAATAAATTTCACCAATTAAATAATTCAATTACTCGAGAATAATCAATTTAATTATAATCACATAGCTTAATTATAATTTGCACAATTACACTATAACATGACAAATTTATACAATTTTTCTCCATAAATACAACATATAAATAACCAGTTATTACTTATAAATATATACATGCATATATATGCATAAAAGTGTATATACATATATATATATATATGAAAACATATATATCAAATCATAAATTTGAAATCATTATAAAACAAATAATTAAAAATAACGCACTGTAATATATATAGTAGTATATATACATATATATATATATAAAATCAAACCATTCAACAAAATTTTGAATAAAAAAACAAGTCAAATGCAATACATTTACTCATGGCTTAAAACACATGCCACTCCATAACAAGTCATGTGGGGACCACTGTATGCAATCCCCACTGGACTGCGCCCAACAACCTCGGTTGTTGTGCACAACCGGTGGTGGCTACGTACAACAAGCCACGGGGTCCATGGGGGGTACGGCCTGGGCTGACCACCCACACCCAATAAAAACAAAATAAAACATTTTTAAATATATATATATGCCCACTCATATATATTTTTAAATATATTTTATTCGGCTCCCAAACAATGCAAAACACGAATCTGTATTGAAATATATTTTTAAAAAAAATAGAACATAATATATATATACACACACATATTTAATCATGAGTATCAAAACAATAATATAAATAAACTATTTCTTTTTTATCAGACTCAACACAAATTTGAGCATGCAAATTCAACCTAATAACAAAATGATTTTCTTTTCAAACCATAATTTTACAACTCAATTTTATTGAAGAATTTTGAAGGGTTTAACTATAGGTTTCATCAGAGAAATTCAAAGGTTTAACAATCAAATTCTCAATCACAAATAACCTCTTTCAAAACATAGAGAAAGTAATTTTCAACATGGCAACAAGATTTTGTTCACAGAATATTAAATTTAAGGAAATATTAATTTGGAAGAACCCAGAGTCCTTTGTTCAATGTAGAATCCCTTCTGTAGCTTCTTCTTAGCTTCCTGCCTTCAGCTCTCTTATGAATTAAAACCTCTTCTTCTTTTCTTACAAAACAACTTTCACTAAGAAGTATAAAAAACAAAAACCTATCTTTTCTTTTCTTTTTCAGCCAAAAACCAGAAAAACCTTTTGTCTCTCCAAACTCTCTCACAATAAAAATAAATAAATCTCATCATCTTTTTCCTCAAAAATCCTCTCCGTTCATTGGTTCTTTTCTTGCTTTTAAAACACACACTTATCTCACAATTTTAATTAAAAATTAATTATTTTCTCAAGATATTATCCACACAAGATTTTCTAATTTAATATCAGGAAAAAGATAATATATAATCGTCGCCATCAATATTTATTTAATTTAATTTCTTACACTTTTAATTAATTAAATAAATTTTAAATTTACAATATATTTAAATACAACATTTTACTAACTCACAGTTAATTAAAGCAACAAGACAACATTAATTAATCTTATAAATAAGATTAATTAAAAAACCACTAACCATAAATAAAATAAATAATCAAAAATCAAATAATACAAAGAAAAGGACAAAATCTAAATCATGACACAACAACACTCACTACAGGATGATAGACTTGGGATGGGGACACTTCCTTATTAACTTCCTTTTTCAACATTGTACCCATTAGGTTAATTTAATGCTCGCCCTGTCTTGTCGAAACAGGTGGAATCGAGACTTTATTCTTGCAATTCCTACATACCAATAAATGTCAAGTAACATATATATATATATATATAATCGAAAACATCATATCATGAGAAGGAATTACAGCATAGCGGGGCACTCGTAAATGAGTGGTGATACACTGTCCTCTCACCTAAGCTATACTAACAAATACTACATTAGATGTAAAGTAACAATTCTAACTAACTAATCACATCATAACTAATTACTAAACCACTGCATCACAATGTATTACTGAAATCAAATTAAACATCACCAACCAAATCTAACCATAATGTCATATCAATTATCCATGTCATCAAATGAAGTAGCACAATCATCAATCAATCTAAACTATGCAATCCACCAATCCAACAATAAGTAATAACTATCACAGTCTCAATGTATCAAGTAAAAGCATAGCAAGATAACAAGTCCAAACAACAACATGAGGGGTATTACATTATCTGAGGACCTAGGATTAAGACACCTGAGAGATAGATAGAAGTCTCAATGCCTAGGGTGTCAGTGAACATGGCTGAAACAGGCCCCTCCACCTTAGCTCCTCAAGTGCCCCCATCATTAAAGTAAATAATGTACCTTTGGGATTCATCTCCACTACTCCTAATGCTCTTAATGGTAATCTCAGGTTCAATGTTAGCTTGGGCGATGGGGCCTCTACTAGAATGGGGGATGGTTGGTCTAGTAGTCACGGTGGTTCTAGTGGTGGTTCCACTAGTCCTATCTCATAATTTGATCCTATTTTGAATGCCTTGCTGCAAAACATGGGCCAAATGTAGAACCAACTAGTGAACTTGTCCAAGGCCACCTCTTACCCCATCCTTCAACCTTTCTTTCATCATAGTCCTTTGTTGATAGAAATTCTAAATACACCTATCCATCAAGAGATGTAGATTCTAAATTTTGAGAAATATGGTGGTAAGGGAGATCCATAAAAACATGTTTTGGTATTTAATTCCATGTGTACAGATTTCTTCCACCATGATGCATTAATGGCTAAGTTGTTTCATAGGTCTTTTAAGGATACATCCCTTGAATGGTACTGTTCCTTACCTAACAATTCCATGTTCTCATTTTATCAGCTCGTGAATCAATTTCTAAGACAGTTCCAAGAAAAAATTGAGTCAAAGATGGCCTTCTCGGATCTCATTCAGTGTAAGAAAGGAGAACATGAAAAGATAACTAATTTCATAGCTCATTATCAAGCATTATTTTCACAAATTTCTTATCCTTTTCCTGACTCAGATGTCCAAAAGGTTTTCATCAAGAACCTACAGAGATATTCATAGGAGAAATTCCTCTTAATGAAATATCCTTCTTTCACACATTTATGTGCCACATTATGAGAGTATCAATAGATGGTTGCTCAATTTGGGGGATCCTCCTCACACTTCCATTCTGACGATAGGTCTATAGTGTCAATCTATAGCAAAAAAAAGACTATTGTGAATGTGGTCTCTTCAAATGATAACAAGGGCCTCAAACGCGATAAGCACTTTACAAAACTATTTGAATCATATTCTATTATCTTAAAGAAATTTTTAAAAGGTGAATTCTTGAGTTTGCTAGATTCTCAACCTCTTACTGAACCCTACATAGACTAGTATGATGAGCACACATTTTTCCAATACCATCAAGTTCATAGACATGATACCAAAAGATACATGCACTTGCATCATGAGATTCAAGATTGCATCAATGATGGTACCATCTATATTGATGGGAAGAAGCAAAATGCTAACAAGTCTGTGGAAAAGGACAACGAAAAATTTCAGATTTACATAGATCCATTTCTATCTCATTCTATGAACTTATTTTTTGAACCTTTGGGTTCTATTGAGTTAGCTCCATTAGAGTATGTAAACATGGTTTCATTTATATGCATTCCTCTCACCTAGCCTACAAATGGGTCACTGGATATAAATTTCACATCATAGGATCTACCAATGAACAAAGAGCCTTCCCCCTTGTACATTCCTGCTCACGTCAATGGAAACATTGTGATCAGTGTCCTAGTTGACCCTGCAAGCCATATGAACATCATAACGAAGGAGACTCTGCTTATCAACTTTATACATAGGGAGGAATATGAAGAATCAAAAACCACTATATGCACACATGATGGACTCTCAATCCCTCATCTCGGTTCTATCACTCTGTTGGTCTTGGTAGGACCTAGGGTGGTAGATACTTCTTTTGTTGTAATTCTAGAGTCGGATTTATTCAAGGTGAAACTAGGCATTCCATGGACAATTTCCATTAATGGAATCACTTCAGTTATTCATAAATGTATTAAGTTTTCTCATGAGGTCTTTATGCATGTTGTGCATGACATTGGTTACAAATAATTGGTGTCACATGGGGGGATTCTCATTAGATCACTTTAGGCCCACTCTCGTTGGTCTTCTCCCTCTAAGGACGAACTTGTTGTATCATTCCTATGTCAATTATAAGACTAGGAGCATGGTGTTGAAGGTGACCTATCCAGTTCCCCTCTATTCCATCTTTGTCAAAGTTTGCATGATTGTGCAGTAGCAAGCTGCCTCCTCTCAACAAAATAGGAAGGGGAAGCTTTCTCATGCCCAAGACCCTTCCTCTTCTTCTACTCCATCTACTTCCGCTTCTTTCCCTACTATGATGCCTTCGACTCCTGCTCCCATTCCTTGCATGGGGAGCCCAATGGTTCCCACTTGGAAAAAATCTAAGTGCAAAGTGTTTGAGCTACCCATCTTTCCCATGGTGTCTAAGCCTGTTGTTTATAGAAAAGGGAAGCACCCTCATGGAATTTCCCCCGTGTCTTAGCTTCTTTGGCCTCCTACCATTCCTCATGTGGCAAATGGGAAGAGGTCTATTGTTGTGGCATGTGTGTCTACTTCTCCACCTATTGTTGTTTTTTCCCCTGTGCTTCCTATGCTTACTCCTATCTAGGAGGCTTCCCTTACACCGACCATGGTTATGGAGGACACTCCTATGGTAGAACAAGATCCTCCTATCACTTCTTAAGCTATGACTTCTAGTTCTTAGAGTTGAAAAAATTGAATCACATGAGAGTGTAAGCACCAAAGAAAGGCTCTGGCTACTAAACAAAATGCCTTGAAAAAGGCATAAGGGGAGCCAATAGCTCCTATCTCTACATCTCTAGATGTGCTTCCTCCTTTTTTTCCTTTTACTTTAGTTTCACTTGCCTCGATTCTACTTCTGGATCCCTTGATGAATGCTAATTATAGGTACCCAAAAAGGGTGCAATCATTCATTGCTCCCTCTGTGGATCCCCCTCTTTTGATGTCCCTTTTGGACATCCCTCCTCTTTCCCATCTTGTGGACATTTCAAACACCATGATGGTGTCTATTGTAGTTTTGTCCTCTTCCTCCTTGCCTTCCACTTCTTCTATGGGGACTATGTATCATTTGCTGAAGCATAAGTTGGAGGATGACCTTGCTTCAAGTGGAGGTCAGAAGAAGGGATCACCTTCTTTGGAAGGGAGTTATGTTTTGGATTGCACTGTTCTAGTTATGGAAGTAGCTCCAGCATCCCCTAATTTTTTTTCTATCCCTCTTGATGAGGTTGATGATGGATCTCGGGAACCTTCTTCATCTCATACCTAGTTAACACATGGAACTCTAATTAAGTGCATGTTTAACTCGATGGATGATGCTCCATCTCTATCAACGAACTTTGTGAGATTGATGACCTTTACCTCATAGGAGTTGAGTGAAGGAGACCTTGAGGATCCTTCTTCCTTGTCCCTTGTTATAGGAGATTCAAAAGGTGCTCAACTCATTATCCTACCCTTGTAGGTTCATCTGCCCTCCCCATATAATGATCTAGATTGGGAGAATGGCAACCTCCTAGTTGATGAGGACTAAGGGTACCTCTTCTTTATCTGTAGGTTAGATTTATGTGTGTGTTTTGTTTCCCTCATGCTTATCTTTATGTGTTCCTAGAGGACTCTTTCTACCCTTGTAGGTTCTTGGATACAAGATTGAAAATGTTTTGTGAACTTCCTCTATATGTTTCATCATTCTTCTATATGTTGTGACTTTTATTTTTGACAATCAGGGATGATGCAAAGTGTTGAGGGAATTTAGGCCTCCCTTCCATGTTGACCCAATTTTTATTTTTATTTTGTATTCATGTGCTCTTCTTTAGATCTGGGAACTTGGGGGATTGACGATATTTCATTCAAATACATCATAGGTTACCTATAAGAACTGATCTGACCTTGAACTCCCAGATCCCCATGTCTCTTGATTTCTTCATCTCTATTTTTTCTTTGTTTTCTTTGTCTCTTCTTACCTCACTTCTTGCTCACTTTGTGATTTTGTGGTGCCTATGTGTTGTCCCTTGCATGCATGATAGCATTTCCACATTTACATCTCACTATTCTCGTGGGCCACAACATCATTGCCTCTTCTTACTTTCCTTAGGATGTCACATGCTTCTTTTACTTGCACGCACCATCCTAAGGGGGGATACTACACTTATTTTATTTTCAATAAGGTGAATTCAGTGGCCAACGAATCCCTTACTAAAAATATTTCATTTTTTGTTGGGTGAATATTTTTTTATTCCTTTAACAATTGCAAAATGCTAGTTTCAGCTATAGCTATGATGAGAAATTAATCTCTCCTCTCATATAGGGGAGGCTCCCTTCTTATTTCTCACTAAATTAAATAGAAATTAAATAGATTATGTACACTACAACTATCCATGGGGGTGTCTCCATCAAAATATTTTCTTTTTTTAGAATAAGGGAAAAAAGTTACAATAATGACCTTGATGTTCACAATAAGTAATAAACTAAATGACACTAGTTGGAGTAATAATAGTCGATACCCAATTCTATTAGACATAAGAATAACAAGAATGATTACCAAAAAATGATAGTAACTTAGAAAATCCACATAAACACAAGTCTTCCATCACTTTCCATGATAGTTCATGTATAACAACAACTTATAGTTAAAAGACTCCAAGTTATTCCCATAGATGATTCCAAAGAGTGAACCATGTAGCAAGTTGTAGCTCAAATAATATCAACTAACAACACTAAAGATTTACAAGAATATAGCTAACAATTGTATCACAAAGACTACGAGTTCTCAACCAAATTCATACAAAAAACATATAGCTCCAAATGCAATATGATAACACAAAGTCTATTAGTACTAAATTTGAATTCCCCTTCAATTATGAAGTAATGTGCCACTATAAACCAAATTTAAAGACAATATTCAACAAGAGAGACATAAGAACACTCTTACGACAAACGTGCTCCAAAGCAAAGGTTGGAGGCAATCTGCTTCTTTTATTGATCAAATTTTAATTTGCACATTCAACTCAAAGATGCAAGTATGCTCTTCAAAATGGCAGTATTTTGTTTCAAAAGATCAAAAGGTCCTATTACAAAAGAACTCCCTCATATATATAGAGGAGAGTTGAGAGATAATATAGGAAAGAAGTAACTAAATTGACTTATTCAATAGGTGAGTCTAATTTCATTTAGGACTTCTTTATTTTTACATGTAATTACATTTTTGAAAATGACATGTAAAATGTTTGAAACTAGTTACATAAAGCATGGAAATACTAAAAATTAAACAAGGCACATTTAGCTTTCTCCACTATCCTTCTCCATGAAATCTTCATACTTCTTCATGATTTATTGAACTTCATCATTATCAAGACTTGAAGTATGTTTGGAGATAGCTACGACACTTGTTATGGAATCCTGTATGGTGTTACAAGCTTTGTCATGCCTTCCTAAAAACACCTTTAGGTTCTCCAAGGTTAATTGAATATCTAACAACTTGTCCATTAAATCCACTGAGAATGCTTGACCTTTAAATTATTTTTGGACCATGTTGGTGAATTCCAAGACAACCACATCTAAGGAAAGGAAATTTTAGTTTTCATCAAGTAACTTACAAGGAAGCTCTTCAACCCTGTTGACAAGATTCAAATCATTGTACTCACTAACTTCTTGAGCACTTTGCAAGTTGTTGATCAACTCCTTGATGATGTTCACTTTATGTATCATGGTACCCTTTACCTTGACAAAAATTTCTCAATTTGGAATGATCCCAATTTCCACTAATGCATCTAGTTTTATCTTCTTCATCTTGATCCAAGCTTATAAACTATTTTCCATATCTTGTTGTTCCTCAGATAAAGTATCAATAGTTTTGTCTAACTCTGATCTTATGTTTTCTATCTTTTCCATCTTCTCCACAGAGGATCTTAAAAGTTATGAACTATTTGCAATAATTTATCCTAGGAGCTCATTGACTACCATGTCCCTTATATGCACTTTTTCTACCTTCTGAATGACTAGATCTTCAATTCTCATGACCACAAGCTCAACTGATTCCAAAGATTGGGTAATCTTTTGGAATACCACAGTTAGTTGTTCTACCTATTGCAAGAGTTTCACCCTTGGTCTCCTTGTGTTGTGCAGAATGGTTCTTGGGTTTGTGACATGGATTAACCACCTCTTTTGGATCTTGGATCTTGTATAAATCTAGCGGTTGTATCTAGCATTAATAGGTTGATCTTTTGGTACAATGGTAGCCACCTATGCAACAATTGGTATTAGAGCCAAGGTAACAGGTTTGAACCCATCACCTCATGTGGAAATTGGATCTTGTATAAATATGGTGGCCATATTGGGCATTAATAGATCAATCTTTGGTGCAACGGTAGCCACCTATGCAACACTACCTTGGATTTATATTGATCCTTCACCTTTTTGACTTCATCAAAGTTATCTATGAGAGAATTCAATGTGGATTAAGAATTTTCTTTAGCACTCTCATGAGTTATCTTCATTAAATCAACTCTTGTGATAGAATAATCAGAGATTTCCACATCTTCCAAAGTCTTGTTAGAAAGAGGTTGTGCCGCCTTCACATTTCAAACAATGACCTGGAAAGAGTCTTTGGATTTTTCTTGGCTTTTTTCTTCACCAATTCTAACTGTGAAAAATAGAAGTCATCTAGGGAGATGATTTGCTTCTTGTTTGGTGTTTGATATGAAAGCCAAGGTGGAAGTGGAGAGATTTCTTTTGGATTAGCCGCCATTTCTTGAGTTTATTTTGTTGTACTTATAAAAGTTATTGTCATAATTGAAGTAGTGTTAGTCAAAATAGTAGTAGGCATTTCCACACTAGAAACTTGCATAGACTTAGACATAAATTGTTCTAAGTCAGATTGAGAAGTAATATCAAATGAAGGTGACAATAAACTAGGAAAAGACATTGGTGATCATGAATTATTGTCCAAACCGTGTTTGGGACTATCAAAAATTGACCGAGAAGATAGGGATGAATGAACTAATTGAATGGACATAGAAGGGGTAACTGTGACAATAGGAATGACCTCATAAATGACATGTAAAGACTATCCAACAAAAATAGTAGGAGGAATAGGAGCAAAGATAGTAGTATTAATGGGAGAAGAGGAGATAGGTGGTTCCTTTGAGACATTCTCATGAGGAGATATTCTTTCTTCCTCATGTTCTTATTTCTTTTCCTCTTGAGCTAATTATACTTGCCCCTTAGTAGATGGCCCATCTACAGTTGTTTTACTCTTTTTCTTACTACCTTTTACAAAAAACATGATCTTTGGCCTAGAAGGCTTACTGGAGCTAGGATCATCACTTTTATTCTTCATCCTTATTTTTGACTTCTTACCTACGATATCTTGTGATTCTTCCTCTGATCCAATGAGAAAGTATTTAAACCAAATTCCCATTTCTTCTAACCATACATTTGTGTTAGCAAGAGTTGGTTCACACCTTTCTCTTATTGAAGTTACCTATTTTTGTGACCACTGGATGGTTGGTAGAGGAGATCCTACAACATTACCCACTTTTTAGGTAGGATCTAGAGTGTCTCCACCATATTCCATGCCTTTAATAATACCATCCAAGTCAAGCTATTCAATTTTTTCTAATGTCAAGCTGTAGTAATCCAACTTGCTTATCTCATCCTTTGTCCCATAGTCGGCCCATGCATCCTTAATTCTATGCACATGTGTGTGAGCTTTCTTGATCCTATATTTCATGACTCAATAATCAAAATCAGATCTCCTTTTGAAAGTATTTAGAGTGACCAACTACAACTCAGATTCAATGGCCTTAGCCCTTGGAGATGTATGAATTGAATTCCTTCCAATCATCAAGGGAAACTTGAAACCTAGATTGTGAGATTCCATATGTTTTCTATGGATTTACATTATTTTTCTACATAGCTCCATTAAGATAATTTTGTCACTTGGGTACCTCAGAAGTATGTATGGATATCCCATGAAGCAACCAACCCTTAAGTACATGAATATGGGAAACTAAAGGTAGAGGAAACCATGCTTGTTCACCACTTCCCAAGATTCATTAGAAACCCTTTTCCTTTCCAAATTAAGATCAAATGCACACATGAATAGAGAAAAGAAAGCATCATTCACTCTTGTAAAATGGTGAATGCTTCCATCAAGATTAATCTGAGGAAAGTTCTTGTACATTGGAGTCACCCTCCTATTTCCTTTTGTTGTCAATCCAGGAAAATCTCTCATCACAACAACATCATACACCAAGTAGGATTTCATGTAGAATTCAAGTGAAGTATGCACTTTGATCAAATTTTCATGAATTGCATCATTGATTTGTTGACCTCAAAAGATCTGGTGTTTCCTCAATATAATTTTGATGTATAAATACATCCAATTTTGGAATGTGGATGAGGTAGGAAACCTTACACTCTACTAAGAAGAGTGATCAAATCGTTCACCTCTTCGATGAAATCATTGCGCAGAAAGATCTTAGGCCACCTTGAAATAGTATGCCTTGGGTTCTTCAACCATTTGTTGTTAATAACCCTCTTAGAAAAATCTAGATCTTTATGATATTCTTCATATGCATATTCCTCGGTGTTATCTGCATAGGAATCAATACTTGGACATATGAAAGCTTTGTCAAGAAACTCTGCATCTAACCTCATGACAACATTTCCATTAGCATCCCTGATGCTTCAGTCATTTCTATTGTAGTGAGTAGAAAATTGAAGAAAAAACTTTGGATTATGCACTGCAATAAGAAATGAAGCTACCATATGGATATTAGTTTCAACTATAAATCTCATACCATCATTTAAGTGTTGCTTCTAATTCCTTTCCACAAACATGGACATATCAACATGTTTGATCTCAATGTTCTTAATCTCATCATTTTTTAATGTTACTAAAGTTACTGGGAACACTCCTTGATATTTATACTTCATTACTTTTTCCTTGCTCGGAGATGGATTTGACATTTGAAGAGTAGTAAGCAAGTGACTATATTCTTGCAGGAGTGCGGATGTGAATATCTTGAAATGCATGCACAAAAGTTGCATTACAAAGTCCATTGTTTCATGATGTTAGAAAAGATTGCATGGTTGAAAATTATAGTAGTGGGAAAATTTAGAGCAATTGCATGAGCTTGGAGGGATTAAGCATGATGGAGGTGAAAAATAGAGTGAAAGTAGGAAAACTGGTAAAATGGAAAAAAATCTCAGTGTTAGGAAAATTTTGCAATATGGGTGTAAGGTCGCTAAATTTCAGCACCATTGCAAGTATATGTAGCTTTGTATGTATTTGCACTAAAAAATAGTGCTTTACAAGTTGATGTGAAGTTTTGTAAAAATCAACGACCCTACAAGTGGGAAAAAAATTGAACTTGTAATGTTGGAAAAAATAATTGACATTGCATGTGGGTAAGTCTACAAAGTGCAAGGTCGGTGAAAAACTATGACCTTGCAGGTGGTAAAATGGGTAAATTCCACTCTTTAGTGTTGAGTTGGGAAAAATCTTTGACTATACACATTGTAACATGGGATTTTTATGCACAAGCAGTGAAAATCCCTGCTTGTGCATACAACATGAGTTTTCAAGTGATGAGTCAGACTTAACTTTAATGTTCGGGTAGTAAAAATTACCACGTTAATATTTGAAAAAAATCACTTATTTGAAACCTTCATGCATCAGTAGTGACTTTCACCACTCTTGCATGTTGGGTCAAAAGACATATTGTGCATAGTCAGAGAAAAATTCTACCAATGCACCTTATTGATTCATGGTTTGAAAACAAGACTGTGCTCGGTTAGGGAAAAACCCTGGCCATACACATTTGATGGGTAGAACATATGTCGAGGTGGAAAAAATATTGCCATTACATTGAGGTTGGGCTTTCATGTAGAATCGTTGAAAAATATTTACCATTTATCAAAAATTCGAGGGTAAAATATTTGCAAGTATAGATGGTAAATTTTGTTGATGTTTCACATTACAATTGACTTAGCATGTGCCAATGGTGAATTTCACCACCTCTACATGCTAGGTCAAGATTTAAACTTTAAATGAACTGGAATTTGTGAAGTCGGGTCAAAACATTTTATTTTTTAAATTGAAGTAATACCTCGATGACACAAAAAACCAATTTTCCTAACCCAACAAAGTTAACACTTAGCAATCTTGAATGATCTGGAAAACTTTAGTGGTTTGTATTAAAAATGACATGGCATGCATGGGATAAACACACCAACTAGTGAACCTTGAGACGAGATTGTGGGTAAGAAACTAGGGTTTCAAATGGTGAAAAAAACTTAAAAGATAAATCAATATATACACAATAATCATTGAATTTAAGGAAAGTAAAAATAATTTAAACTATAAAAAAAGAGAACACAAGCAAACCCTAGAAAAAAAGAAGTGGAAGAAACTACATATGTGGAACAGAATGAGGAATGACGAAAACCCTAAATGAACCAATGAGAAATTTAGGTAAAATCTGCATGTGAAGAAATCCAAACTCCTTGAGAATAGGGAGATTCATGCGAGCAAGAAGAAAGAATAAAATAAAGTTAAGATGGGGATGAATGACTTTAAAAACTGATTTAACCAAACATTAAAACCTGCATTAATGGCACTCCAGTAAAATCGAGTTTCCAAGTCATCAAAATTACCAACTAATGTAATTTTCAGCAAGTTGATATATAGATGTCATGCAGGGTTGGTGAAATTCACCGACCTTGCAATTTTTATTGTTTTGCATTAGGCATGTAGGGGTGCTGAAATTCAACACTCTTGAATGAGAAAAAAAAATTCTAACACTAAAAAGTGAAAATTTACAGCTTCATTTTAATCACAAATTTGATGAACATAAAATGGTTAGCACTTAGAAAGACATTTTGAGATTGAGGAACCATGCATGAAGGCAAGAATGATCTTCCTTGTTTTGCGTACTAAGAGTACATGGGTTAAAAAATGGACAAGTTTCGTATGGGTTATCCCGTGAATTGAGTGTAGTTGAATTCGAGGATAACATTTTTTCAAAAACGCATTCTTCAAATCCCCTTAGTGAAATTTTTCTTTTGAAAACGAATTCGTAGCAAAAGAATTTGAAAAATTACCTTCAAAAGAGGAGTAATTTTTCTGATAAAGAAGTTTGAAAACTTACCTTTGAGAAGGAGCATTCTTTTTATCATATTCCTTGATGAAAGAGATCTTTCAAAAGGATTCCTTGATGAAAGAATCATTTGCAAAACATGTTGTGATTTTCAAATAGAGTGTCCCTCTACATGGGTCCCTTGCTATCTTGAAGGGTTCTTGAGGGACCCCTTTGAAAAATTCTCCTTCAATTGCTTGCTCTGTGATATGTCTATCTATCTAATATTTTTTTCCTAGCATGTTTTGTCTACAACTTAACATGTTTCTTTGTAGGATCGAGCACCTATAAAGCTACTTTTACAATCAAGATTGCAGGACCAACCACCTTGTCAAGCTTTCCTTGGAGGACTGAGCACCTGTAATGGCCTTTCACATCAAACTCTTTGGAACTGAGAACTTGTAGAGTCATTTCATGCAAGCCCCATAGGACCAAGACCCTGTGGTGCTCCCTTTGTAGGACCAAGAACCTATGAAGCGCTTCCTTCTACAAGATTGAGAACCTGTAGATCCCTTTGTTCAACTTCTGTAGGACTGAGAACCCATAGAGCCTTTCAATTTTTGCAAGACCAAGTACCTATGGAGCCATTTCTCTCTCTTTCACATCAAGGTTACCCTATAAGATCAAGAACCTATAGAGCTACCTCATGCATGTATAGGTGTTAGATCAAGGATCTACTTCCTTGATGGTTTAGATATATTATCTTCAACCTCTTTTCTAATTTACCTCACATTCACACCAACACACATGCTTGCTAAAGTGGGAGAAAAATGTAATGGAGCGAATTTTCACCCCTAGGAAAATTCCTTATTTCATCACCCCTACCTTAGAAAATGTAAATCCGGTGATTCAATCGCAATACCGCCACCTCGCTTCATCCACCTGGCCACATTTTTTTGCATCGATGGAGGAATATCTATTAGGAACATGTGCACACTACATGAACGTTTATGCACCATGTTGCCATCCTAACAAGATTCCTTCCTCTAGAATCTACAGAGGTGTTATGTTTCTCCATTGGTGGTGAAGTGTAACATCTCCTGCCTCCTTGGAAAATGGAAAACAGGTCTTTTGCTTCCATTTTTCCATTCAATTTCTCTAACTTCTCATTAATTCCTTCTTCTTGAACTCTTTAACACTCTTCTCCAATCTCAAGATTCTTCCTAATCTCATTCACTCTCTACACACTCTTAGCTCCATCCTTTCACTCTCAAGCTTTGATCTTCTTGGTTGGAAGTTGTTCTTGGATTCTTCACCATGTTTGTTATGAAAATTCTGTTGTTGGAGGATTCAAAAGCTCTATCCTTCCACTACTTTCCTTGAGTGCTTGTAGTTGTGGAGGTGATATTTTCCATTACTATTTTCACTTTGCATCATTTTATTTACTACCTAGCATACTTGTTGTTGGTTCTATCTCTTAGTACTACTTCTTCCTTTCTATCTCTTTATCATTTTTTGTATTCTATGGCTATATGTTTGTATGTGGAGGTGGGAACACCAAAGTGAGGGGTTGACTAAGGCAGTCCTCTAAACACAACCCTAAATTTTTTGTCTCTATGTGTCTAGGTGTGTGTGAGTGGAGATACATGGAGATTTAGTTCATGGGTGGACAAGTCTAATTAATCACCCTCTCTTTGTCTATTCTAGCATAATTTAGTTACAACATTCCATTTTTTATGCTTTCAGTTTAGTGCTTTCTAGTATTTTGGTGTAGTGTAAAATATCTAGCATTTAGATAGTTAGTAAGTTTTCCTATGTTTTAGTTTTCTCTTTGGATATTTTGTCCATACAGATGCCAACATGTCCCTAAGACACCTACATGCCATGTTGGAGACTGAGATCCACATCATCATCCTTAGACAATGAGTTGTCTAGGTAGCAGACTGAACCTTGGAAATTGGCTCTTCTAACCCTGTAAGCATTCGGTTTTAGTAGAAGGAAAGCAACAAGCTATCTATCCTTCCCTTTTTACCTCATTACCTTACCCCTTTCAATTTACTTAGCAAACTTGAGGTAGTTTAGGGCATCCCATTGCTTGGGACTCTCTTGTGACCTAGAGTCCCAAGGTGGTAGGTCCCCCTTTTCTACAAATTTATTATGTACCTTATACATTGAGTGTGCTTTATTTTCTTAAATTGCAATGTTTCAAAATAAAATGGTTGACTATCTTCTTTAATAAGTAGAAAACCTTCTTTAGCATGTTGTAAAAATTATAGTGGAATTACCCAACATAGATATATTAGTGAACATAACAAACATAGTTGAATGAAAGAGGAAGAACGGTATGGATAAATATAGAAAACTAATCTTGATCAAATATGTGATGTTGAAAACTTAGGAAGATGGGAAGTGTGTTATACCATGTATTGTTAATTCTAGAAAAATGGAGTAATATATCTAGGCTAAAATTGAGCATCATATAGCAATTTCTTTTACATATGAAAAGTGAGTAGATATTTACAAAATTGAGAAGCAAAGTGAATATTGTTTAAAGAAAATGGAGTGTATATAAGTGCATTGATTTTGTTCTATAATATGATGAATTTCATAAAGTGTATTGTGTTATAATGTGAAGTGAACCAATAAATGTGTTGTGCCCCAAGTATGAGATACAGGGTATCCAAATTGGGAAAGGGTGGGTGGACGTCAGGTACAATCCCCTATGTGTAAGTTAGCTAGTTATGACATAATGTAAACATGATAAGTCTGTATGTGTGCCTACTAAATGAAATGTGATGTATTCCTTTGTGTAATTCATGTTCGAATGTTAAATGTGTACCCCTAGTGTATGGTTCTCCTACAAGATTGAGATGCCAGCTAGTGTAAATAAGGATGAGAGAGAAGAGGACCTCCAACAGAATCTATATGATTTCATAAGATGGTGTCCCTAACCTGCTCCTCCCACATATTAGAGCCACACTCATTAGTTCATAGTGAAAACCTACTCCTTGACATTTATAACCCATGGATAGAGGATGGAATCCTACAGATCATAGTGTTGGGATTGTTATTCCACTTGTGAATACAAAACATGGATACTAAGTGGATGAGTTCACCATGATATTTTGCACTATCATATCTATGTGGTTAGGTATCACCATGTTATTTAATGCTATTATACTTATGTGGTTAGGGATCCACCATTCCCCTCCTCCCCTTAAGTGGCCTATTAAAGTCACATGATGCTTGTAATGTGTAAATTTTATTATTAAAATATGAATTATTGGAAATTTCTTAGTTGATGTTTTATTTTATTGTGTCAACAATGTGAAATTTTACATTTATTTTCTTAGATCTATTTAGCCATTTGAAGTTCATCATAGTCCAATTTCCTCAAGGACTTATTTTATTTTATTTTTGAATTAAGATTGGAATGTAGCTACAATTGATCTTTATTTTATTTTTCTCTTGAATTTATAATTTTCCCCCTTTTATGGGACTTTTATTGTAACTTTGGTTTATGATCTTCTAATTCTCTATTTGAGGCTTGCTTGTTGTATAAATTGTTGACAAGTATGGTGTAATGTTACATCTATAACAGGGAAAACTTTAGTGGCGAATCTTTGCCAATTGGCGAAGAATTGAAATCGGGACTTCCAGAAATGGCTAATAGTACAAACTAAAAAAGATGTTGAATCACTAGGTTTTTACAAAAAAATAATTTTGTCTCAATTAATTCACCTCTGTAAATGATGCGTCATTGGAACCGATTCGCCATTAGTTTATACTATAATTACAAATTATTAATTAAATTCGCCAGTAATATTATATTACTACCATTAATTTTGGGGCAATATTTCCACAATAATAAATTAGAATTTAATATTAGGGATACTTTAGCCTTGAATAGGGCTTTTATTTATTATCATCGAATCATCAATTATCTTTTTAATTAGATAGCTACAGGTTGATTTTGTTCCCTAATAAGCACGTTCATTTTAAAAGGCTCGTTGAGGCCCAAAATTTGTTTTGGTCCACATGATTAAACCTAATTGTGTGGCCCAAAACAAATTCTAGGCCTCAACAAGCCTTTTAAAGGGAACATGCATATTAGGTCGTAGAATCAACCTACAACCATTTGATTAAAAAGCTAATCAATGGTCTTCATTGTCGGCCTATCACCCAAAACTTGAACCTTGTAACCTATGTCGCGAGGTTTTGGAAGTTTGAAACCGGGTGACAGTGTGTTGGTTGAGGGATCGTTGACTTCTCTAACCTTGGAACCTTGTTGTGGTATTCAAAAGTTTCTTAACTTCTCGACTGGTCAATCTTCTTTGTTGTCATGATGTCTTAGAGTTTCCTAACCTCCAACTAGAGGTTGTGAAATTTGTCATTTCTCTGAATGGGTGACAAGTCGATGGATGGTGGGACTGTTCTGCGTGGATGGTGACAACCACGTATGGCAGTGACTTGGATGCCAACGGATGTGGGGACCACTTGGAGGTTGGGAGTTAAATATTCAAGTCTTTTTTGGGAGACTTGTTGCGAATATTGTATATTCCTATCTTGATTCTTCGGAATTGCACAAGTGGTGTATGCATGTCTTGGTGGAGACCACAAGGAACGACCAACAGTTTGGTGTGATAGTCAAATGTGATGGACGAGTGATGTGTCAACACGTGGAACAATTTCATTTGTTGATTTTACATCGCTATTGTAAATCAACAATCATTAGAAAATTTTAAAAGGAGAGATTCACCATTGTAATTAATCTTTTTAGTGATTATTCGCTAGGATTCACCACTTTGATTATTATTTTTACCAATTATTCATTAAGATTCGCCAAGATTTTACAATTGTTTTAATAATGTGCATAGATTCGCTAGGAAAATTAATATATTTTTTCAAATAAAAGGAAAGATTTTCTAGGATTTTACACCTTCACTAAGGGGGGGTTTCTTAAAGTTATCCCTGATCTATAAACTATCATATCTCAGGGGGTTCCCTAGTAGGTTGTATAGGGGAATAGATGCATTGGAGAATTATTTGAAGGGGTTGCTAATTTTACCAATATGGGACAGTCGTAATCCATTCCCCCTAGTTCTATGATTGTTCTTGTTATACCTTCCTTTTGGAGGCAAACCCCTTTAAATAAAAAAGGGTAGGGTCCTTAGAGAAGGGCCTTGAGGCCATCTTTCCTAATGGTTGTGGTATCCAATAATTTTTATCCTTGTAAACCCCATTATGTGTGAATTATGTGTAACTATTGTGATGTATGGGTAAATTTGCAAATAAATTAGATGTTGTATACATGTGAACTATGTGAGGAAAGAAAGTAACAAATGAAATTGGGGCTCCTATTCTGGTGGAGCCTATAAAATTTCATGGTTATAATGTTGTTCTAGCATTTTGGGAAATTTTGAAATTCCTCAATTGTATTGAACTAGGGTTTAAGTCTACAAGTTAGGGCTTTCTAAAAACCCTCTTATCTCAAAAACCTTAGTGCTCTTATATTTTGTCATTGACATGTTGTACTTTTTCACTTGATCACTTAAGTAACAACCTGAAGGTATCGACATTGTATGTTCTTGCATCCCTTTGTGTGCTAGGAAGTGGCCCTCATTGCCTTTATTAAAAATATTTGTTTGCCTTCCAAAATCCTTTGTTACTCAGGTGCCTTGGACTTGTGTCACCATATTGCATTATCTCTATGGCTCGTAGGGGATTTTGTTTTTTCATTTTCTATCCCCACAAACTTCTAAAAATATGACATGTGTCCAAATATTTCCTTAGGCTAATGTTTGTTTTCTAATGTTTTTTTTTTTGTTTTAAGGCCCTACTGCCTCATTTTTGGTTGGTCCCTTTTCTCCATAGTTATTTTAAGTTGTTAAATTGAGCTCATGCATTTTTTAGAGGTTGTGTGCTTCACATAGCCCCACCATTCTAACACCCTCATTTTTGCAAATCAATCAAACCTTGACATATATTCTACCATGTACTAATTCCTATTGTGGAGGATTAAACCTTTGCAAAGTTGTGGTGGGTCCAAATTTTTGCTTCTACTAAGTTACAAGATGGTGACAAGTGTCACCATCACAACACTTCATGGAGAGTTCTTCCTTCGTGGAGGCCTTAATTTTGTCCTATTATCCCTTTGTTTGAGAAACAATGACACTTGTCCACATAATGACAAAGAAAGGATGTCAATTTTTGGAGACAAATTCAACAAATTCAAAATGTTGCAAGTATGAAGGTGTTATCATTGATGTAAACTATGTGTTGAGGAATTTGATTACATGATGAAGATGTTGAGGATACTAAGAAAATTGATAAAATAAGGAAACAGGGTGTTGCAAAGGTGTTCTAGTTTTGCTTTGTATTTCTTCTAGGTTGAAGATCTTCTTTTTTGGTTTGGATATGTTGGTTAGAGTTGTTTAGAGTTTCTATATCTAAAATTTGGGCTTCTAGATCACTGGTCAAAGGAAGTTGTGTTCATGAGTATGTGAACTGGTTTTGCAATTTTGTATAGAGGTTTCTGAGAGAAATGTATTTTCTCCACATTTCTTTGTAGGTTCTTTTTAGGACTTGTGGTTCTAAAGTAGATTCAATGGTGTTATTCTCTTGTTTTTGTCAAGAGGATTTGTGGTTAGGCATATTGGAAGAAGGTATTTTGAGTTATAGAGTAATTAAGTGTTGTCTAGATAAACAATATGGTTATAATCTTCAAGTGAGATTTGTTGTGAAGGAATTTGTTGGTTTTCAAGATGTTGTTAGATTGCATTCAAGTGAATTTTGTTCTCTAGAAGTTTCAGATTGATTTTAGGAAGCGTGTACTTAATGTTTAATGTGCTTTCATGGGTAATGGCCGACCTGGTGTTTACACTACATTCAAATGTATTCAAGCATTGCATGTGAGATTTAATTTTGGTCCCAATTAAGTGTTGTTTTGGTCCACTTTCATTCCTATTCACCACAAGAATGTTTAGTGCCAACCTAATTTGAAATTGTAAAGTGTGAAGCATGTATTTATAACCTTGGAGAAAGTTTTCGAGGTTGAGGATGGTGTAAGTATGAGTCAAGATGCTAAAGGTTGTCAAGATAGAAAGTATAGAAGTTTTTCATGCAAGTTATATGAATTTTTGAAGAGTAGAGTGTGAATTTATTCTTTGTGTAACATTTCCCTTCTATCTTCTTTGTTTCATTATGTGGTTGTGAGCCCTAATTGTGAACCTTTTTGGACAGTGTCTTATTCTAGCAGTCATCCCTTATACCAATTTTGCAATTACTTATATTGTGAGATAATCATCACTATGGATTTTCCTTCATTAGGTTTTCCATTTAAATCTAGTGTTATCTTGTGTATGGTGTTTCTATTGTGATTATGTTATCTACATTTCATTATTAATCACTTTAACAAAATAATGGCTTATGAATGTTTATGGATTTGATTACTATTGAGGTTTTTGATGTTTTAATTTGATACAACTGATTCACCCCCCCTCTCAGTTGTCTTGTTCATTCAACAATTAGTATCAGAGCAAGTTTCCTTGGAGAAGAGATTAACCACTTAAGGTAGATCTTTGATAGCCAACAAGTTGGATTTCTCTAGATTTGATGGAGCTTACTCTGCATTTTGGAGGACAAAGATGGAAGGATATCTGGAATCTCATGGATTTGAGATTTAAAAGGAAATAAATAATCAATATACTACACTATTGAATGGTCCAAGCACAAGTGATGAGATTAAGGCACATGAGGTAAATCCTAAGTCAAGATTTATTCTAGTGAATACTCTTTCAAATTATGAATTGAAAGTTATGAATCTTAAGACTACTAAAGAAGTTTGGGATAAGCTTGAGAGTATTTATGGATGAGATGAAAAGGTTAAACAAGAAAATTTGTAGAATCTGAAGGCACAATTTGAGACCCTGCAAATGTCTGAAGATGAGACAATTACAGTCTACATGCAGAGAGTTGATGAGCTGGTAAGTGCTATGAGAGGTCTTGGTGCACAAGTCAAAGAACTTAGGGTGGTAAAAAAAGTTCTCAGATCTCTTCCTAATTCTTTTAGTGAAAAGGTATCTTCTATTGAGTAAGTTGAAACTTTTAATACTTATTCTAGAGATCAGTTGACTAGTACACTAACTTCTTTTGAAATAAGAAAACTTGGTTTGAGAAATGGAACAAAAGTGGAGATTGTTTTTAAGGCTAGAAAATAAAAAAAGATTGAAGATTCAGATGGAGAAGATCCTGATGATGTGGAAGGTAACTTTGTAAGAAGGATGAAAAAGGGCATGGGTAAGTACAAAGGTAAACCACCTTTCAAATTTTCTAGCTATAGAAATGTAGGTCATTATGCTTCAAGATGTCCAAACAGAGTTGTGAACAATAAAAGTAAAGAGAATAAAGGAAAGATGGTCAAAAGAAGCTACTATGTTAGAGAAGATGCTAGTATTTCTTATGATAAATCTAATTATGGAGATGATGATGAATGCTTGTTCTTGGATATAAAATATGAATCTACTTCTGCTAACTCTAAAAGTTGTGTGAAGGAAAGTGTTTTAGAGAAGATGAATAAGCTTGAAGGCACTTTGGTTTCTAATTTTCATGTTAAACAATGATAAGAACTACTAGGTTGTTGATAATGGGTGCTCTAATCACATGGCTGAAGATAAAAGTAAGTTTGTTAAACTTGAAAAATATGATGGAGGATTAGTTAAATTTGGAGATGATTCGGGAGCTAAGATTTGTGGAATAGATTCAATCAGTTTTGATGGAAAGCATAATACTGAAGATGTTTACTATGTAAAGGGATTAAGGCATAATATTTTGAGAGTTGGAAAAATGTGTAGCAAGGGATATAATCTTGTGTTTAAGGATGAAATATGTGAGATTAGAAAAGGGTTCGAAACTATGATTGTTACTGGTAAGAGGACAAATAGAAATATCTATTAGCTTAAGGGTGTTGATGGCCATTGCTTTATGTCTCGGATTAATGGAAATTGGTTATGGCACTAGAGGATGTATCACATGAACTTTGATAATTTGGTTAGAATCAGTTCATTTCATGCAGTGAGAGACCTACCAAGAATCCCAAAGCCTATCAATGTTGTTTGCAAGAATTATCAATTTGGAAAGTAGGTAAGGAGTAGTTTCAAGGGAAAGGAACAATCTACTACCAGACTACTGTAATTAATAAATATAGATCTTTGTGGTCCTACAAGGGTGAAAATTCTTCAAGGTGACAGGTATTTCATTCTTTTGATTGATGATTATTTTAGAATGACATGGGTTACTTTTCTTAAAGAGAATTTTGATTTACTAGATAGATTCAAAGCATTTAAAGCTATGGTTGAGAATGAAATGGATTTGAAAATCAAATGTTTGAGGTATGACAGAGGTACAGAATCACCTCCAATGAGTTTAACATGTTTTATGAAGTTCATAGAATAAATAGGCACTTGTTTGGCCCTAAAATCCTCGGCACTATTGAGTGGTTGAAAGGAAAAACCAAACTGTTCAAGAAGCTGCTAGGACTATGATGAAAGAAAAAAACCTACTGAAATTCTACTGGAGAGAAGCAATTCATACTATTATTTACATACTTAACAGAGTTCAAGCTAAAGCTAACAACACAAAGACTCCCTATGAGTTATGTTATGGAAGGGTTCCTATTGTCAAGTACTTTAGAGTATTTGGAAGAAAATGTTATATCAAAAGAGATGAAGAAAACTTATGAAAGTTTGATGCAAGGTCTAATGAAGTTATCTTCCTTGGATATTCTACTAAAAGAAAATCTTACAAATGTTACAACAAAATGTTGAGAAAATTTGTTGAAAGTGCAAATGTTAAGGTTGATGAAAATTTGTAGAATTCAATTATTGTAGATGGATATATATCAAATGAACCTAATTGTAGAGAAGAATAAGAAAAATTTGAAGAAAAAGAAGTGTGGAATGAAGAGGAATAAGCTCTAGAAAAGACCCCTAAGACCCCTAAGTATGTGCAAAAGAATCATTTTGAAGAAAAAATCATTGGAGACAAGAGGAAAGGAGTATTGACAAGAAGCAAAGCTACATAAGATGAGGAAAATCGGTGCTTACTTTCTAAAGTTGAACCTAAAACACTGAGTGAGGCATGCAAAGATGAACACTGGATGAAGCCAATGGAAGAATGACTTATACAAATTGATAAAAATTAGACTTGGGAAATGGTTCCTAGACCAACAAACAAGAACAAAATTGGAACTAAGTGGGTTTTCATAAACAAATTGAATAAGAATGGAGAAGTGGTAAAAAATAAAGCAAGGCTTGTGTGTAAGGGTTACTCATAAGTGGAAGGAATAGAATTTGAGGAAAAAATTTCCCCAATGGCTAGGATGGAAGCTATTAGATTTTTTTTGGCATTTGTAGCATACAAGGACTTTAAATTTTATCAGATGGATGTGAAGTTTTCTTTTCTAAATGGTAAACAAGAAGATGAGGTTTACATGGAACAACCAAAAGTATTTCAGTTGCCAGATCAATCAAATATGGTGTGAAAATTAAAAAGGAATTATATGGATTGAAGCAAGCTCCTAGAGCTTGGTATGCAAGATTAGACAGATATTTTGTACAACAAGGATTCAGTAAAGGCACCACAAATAGTAATATTTACTTCAAAATTGAGGAAAAAATCTTGATAGTGATTGTGTATGTAGATGAAATTATCTTTGGAGGAAACAAAGCTATGTGTAAGAAATTTTTAGAAGAGATGCAGAAAGAGTTTGAGATGTCAATGTTTGGGGAGATGAATTTCTTCCTTGGGCTACAAATAAATCAAACAGATAAAGCCATTTTCATTTCACAGTCAAAGTATGTCAAAGAGATGTTCAAGAAGTTTGGAATGGAAGACTCCAAACTAGTATGCAGTCCTATGTTGACTGGTTGTAAATTGAGAAAAGATGATGACTCACCTAAGGTTGATCAAAGCAAGTAAATATCTATGATTGGTGGACTTCTATATCTAACTACTAGACTGCAAATCATGTATGCAATTTGTCTGATGACTAAATTTCAAGAGGATCCTAAAGAGACACATGTTGTAGTAGTGAAGAGGATATTTAGATATTTAAAGGGCACTCCAAATTATGGCTTATGGTATAATAAGGATACTGATTTCACATTAAGTGCTTATACAAATGTAGATTTGGTTGGTTGTGTTGATAAAAATAAAAGTACAAGTGGTGATGCATTCTTTCTTGTATGCATATTGGTGTCATGGTTAAGTAAGAAGCAAAATTCGGTTTCCTTATCCACTACAAAGGTTGAGTATATTGTAGTAGCTTGTTGTACACAAATTTTGTGGATGACACAAACATTGAAGGAAATCATCTAGTAATGTATGATGAGCATATATCTATCTTTTGTGATAATAAAAGTGCAATTAACATTTCAAAGAATCTAGTGATGCATTCAAGGAAAAAGTATATATCAATCAAGTATCACTTTCTAAGAGAGAAGGTTATGGAGAATGATGTGAAGCTTGAATATGTACCTACAAAGGATCAAATTGCTAACATATTTACTAAGGATCTTCCTATGGATACTTTTGAGTAGCTTCAGGAGAAGTTGGGGGTTATTGTCCCTCTTTCTTTGAACTAGATGCATATGGAGATGCATCAATCTAGTGGATCTATGGATTCATCTCTTTTCTGGACTGATGTTGGTGGCTACCTCTCAAGGGGAATAAGTAGTGTCATGTGTTTTCATTGTTGTAGTAAGGAATATTTTCATTGTTCTGGAGTTACTTATTTGGTCGGGTGTACTCCTAAGGGGGAGTATTTAGAGCAAGTATCTTGGTTCATTGTCAAAGGGGTAGAATAATGCAAAACACTTTATCCTTTTCCATTGATGTCAAAGGGGGAGAAAGAATCATGTGAAAAAATTAATCTACTCATGGGGAGAGAAAAGAAATAAATTAATAAGGAAGTGTGTTTAGAGTTGTTGTGTTGTCTTTGATTTTGTTTCACATCATTTGTTGTCATCAATGAAAAAGGGGGAGATTGTAGCAAGTATGAAGGTGTTATTGATTTATGTGAAGTTGTGAATTCTAACCTAAAAATTGAAAACAAATGCAAAAAAAAATCAAGAAAGAAAGTCACAAACCCCCACTCAAAATTATCCTAGTTAAACTTGAACAAAACAAAAGAGAAAGTAATTTTTTTTACCTTGTCCAATTTGATGATTTGTTGTCCCTTTTGATAAAATGGCTTAAAAACTATAAGAAATATATGTAAAGTTTCATGGTGAATGCAATGGTGATTTTGGTTGATGGATTTGATGTAATATGAGGGATTAAGGGTGCTACAACAATGGAGGCTTGAAGGCTTCAATGTATGAGAGCTAAGTTTGCATAAGTGTGTGTTGTTAAAATGAAGTAATTTTCATTGCTTTTAGGGAAAGTTTGTTGGGAATAGGATGCCATTTAATTGCAATACCAAACTTTCTTTCATGTATCACCTAAGTCCTTGGAAAGTGTTCCTCAACTCTAGGATTTGAAAGAGATTAAATTCAAATGAAATGAACATGTTAATTGACATTTGTAATTAATTATAAATGATAGGAACATGTGGGGATGCCCATGAAGAGATCCTACAAAATAGGAGCACATGGGGCACCCACATGGAAGCTAGAACTCACCTCGAGTTAAGTTAACTATTTGGAGTAAAAGATAACACTTCAATAATGCATGTAAAGATCCTAGAAGTTAGGGATTGATGTTTACATGCATGGAGTTTAGTTTAGTTCAATTATGGTTCAGTTATCTTCAGTTGAATGCTAGTTGACTTCAGTTGACTTGGAATGCATGACTAATGACTTGAGTTGCATGAAAGATAATAGGTGATACATTTAGTTAAGTGGGGATGATCAATCATGCATAATATTTGCATGAATGGTGGAGAGATATGTTTCAGTTAACAGAGATTGACTTGGACCCACCTTGGGTGCCTAAGTTAGCATCTTGGAGTTGACACTTTTGCATGATAAGATATTTTATAAGGCTTAGTTAAGTGGGCCCATTATTGGGCTCCAACTTTGAGGATAAGCTTAGAAGATATCTTCGGAATCAAGGTTGAGTTATGACTTCATTTTGGGACGCCCAAATGGATGAAGCACTTGTTTTGACATTGTTCTTCATGATAGAACTCTACTTGCAAATAGTAGGCATGGGTTTTGTGAGATAAGCATTGTGCTTTGTAATTGTAAACTCCAAAGAGTTTACAAGGCTCACTATTGTATATATATTGTAGTAAGTTGAATAGTTTTTATAAGATTTTATTGCAAGTTGTGAAGAAGAATTGTTGAAGGAAAAAGAAGCATCTCAAGGAAGGATTGATAAAGAATTATTGTAATCTTGTTCTAAGCTTAAATAATACAAGCACTATTGATTCTTGGTGGAGTTTTTTTCCGAAAGGGTTTCTCTATGGTATATGTTGTGTAACTTCTTTCTTCTGGTCTTATTCTTCTACAAGCTTTTGTCTACTTCTACAAACATTAAAATGAATCTAAATAGATAATCATCCACAAAGAAATTGTAACAAAGAACACTTATTTAGATCTACAATATAATAGTTTTACAAGTTTTAAAGCTACATAATTACCTCCATTTTCAACATTTGGTATTAGAGCTAACAATTGGGTAGATTTTGGGATGCCTTTCTCTAAAAATTTTGAAGGTTTGTTGGCTATAGTGGGAGCTTTTACTATTGTGTTATTGCTGATTTTGGAAAATAAGTTTGTTACAATGATTTTTAATTCATGTTTAAATATTGAAAGATTCAATGGATCTAATTATGAGATGTGGAAACTAAAAATGGAGGATCTCCTTGAAGAGAGAGATCAGTGGTTAGTTGTTGGTAATGAGACAAAGTCACCTACAATGATGTCAAATGAGGATTGGGATAACCTTGATAAGAAGGAAAGAGGGACAATAAGATTATGTCTTTTTGATGTTGTTCTCTTGAATGTTTTAGAAGAAACTACTACATATAAGTTGTGGAAGAGAATATGTGATATCTATCAAACCAAAAGTCTTACTAATAAGTTGTATCTGAAAAGACAATTGTATTCTTTAAAGATGAAAGATGGTGATTTTGTTGCAAATCATTTGAATGCTTTTAATTTTATTCTAAGTCAGTTAGCATCTATATATTTAAAGCTAGAAGATGAAGATAAATTCATATTGTTACTTTGTTCTTTACTAGAATCTTGGGAAAATCTAATTGTTGCTATCACTGGTAGTGGTGCAGATCCGAAGATGGACAATATAATTCCTACTCTCCTATTAGAGGAGATGAGGAGGAAGTATAAAATGGAAATCCAAGATGCCTTGTTTGTAAAAGATAAGATTGAGAAAAAGGAACCTAAGGGATACAAGGAAGGGAAGGGTAAGTCAGAAGGATAGAGTAAGGTAAAGTGTTGGAACTATGGTAAACTGGGACATGTGAAGAAGGATTGTAAGAACAAAAAATTATTTTTGATTCTTCTATAGAGGAATCCTTGGATGACAGTAATCATGCTTTCATCATTTCATGTAAAAATGTTAGTGATGAATCTTTTCTTGATATTAAAGAGTGATCTTCATGAGGAGGATGGTAGTCATGATGCCATGTGTAGCTCGTACCACAGTTCAATGGGAGTTGTTGGCAATGACATGGATGCATCATTGGTAAGGTTATCTTGATGTGATTGGGGATATGTTTTTTTCTTAGTTTAGAGTGGTTGCTATTATGTCATGGTTTACTATGGATATGAATTTAGAGTTTGGCATGGTATTTGCTCTCTTGAGACTAGGATGTATATATGTTATGGTGCATGTGATCTCCTAGTAGGAGATGGTTAGGTCATGTTGTCATCTTTATGTTATTGATTCATGATTGGAGCTTTGACATTGATCTTGTGTAGTTCTATTAAGTATTGGGTACATTAATCAATTGCTTGATTACTTCATGATAGTGCTATGTTGCATTTGGAGTTTGGCATGGATTGGTTGGTTATAGGTCCTCATGGATACTTGGAGAAATAGGTGAGGCTTGAGTTCTCTTATGGTAAGATATATATGTTGGAATGGTTACTTGTAAGAAAATCTATTTTCAACAGTAAAGACCAAGAATCCTACACCTTGGTTGGATGTGAGTTCAACACACTTGGCAGTTTCACATGCCTCCAAATTTGGTTTTAATTGAAAGTAAGTTAAACTTGAATGTGATAGTTAGAGGGCTATGTGTTTAGCCAAAAATTCTATGTTTCATGCTTGTACTAAGCATGATTAATGGTCATCATCACTTTGTGTGAGAAATGGTTGAGAGTGGGAAGGTATTTATTGAGAAAGTTGACACTTTAATTAATGTTGTAGATTATCTTATGAAACCAATTCCTATAGATAAGTTCTCTTGGTTTTGAGTATTAATCATTTGCTTGGAGCTTCATGATTATGCAGGTTGCATTTGAAGTTGGCATGGATTGATTAGTTGGTGCAGGAAGGCCATTGGCCTTGAGTCCTGTACTTGATTTATTATAATGATTCCTTTTTTAGAATAATTACAATGTATAATGTCAAGTGGGAGAATGTTGGGAATAGGATGTCATTTAATTGCAATCCTAAACATTATTTCATGTATCTCCTAAGCCCTTGGAAAGTGTTCCCCAACACGAGGATTTGAAAGAGATTAAATTTGAATGAAATGAACATGTTAATTGAAATTTGTAATTAATTCTAAATGATAGGAACATGTGGAGATGCCATGAAGAGATCCTACAAAATAGGAGCACATGAGGCACCCACATGGAAGGTGGAACTCACCTTGAGTTAAGTTAATTTTTTGGAGTAAAAGATAACACTTCAATAATGCATGTAAAGATCCTAGAAGTTAGGGATTGATGTTTACATGCATGGAGTTTAGTTTAGTTTAGTTTAGTTTAGTTCAATTCAATTATGGTTCAATTATCGTCAATTGCATGTAGTTAGTTTTAGTTGAATGGTAGTTGACTTTAATTGACTTGGAATGCATGACTAATGACTTGAGTTGCATGACAGATAGCAGGTGATACATTTAGTTAAGTGGGGATGATCAATCATGCATGATATTTGCATGAATGGTAGAGAGATATGTTTCAATTAATAGAGAATGACTTGGACCCACCTTGGGCGCCCAAGTTGGCATCTTGGAGTTGACACTTTTGCATGATAAGATATTTTATAAGATTTTATTGCAGGTTGTGAAGAATAATTTTTGAAGGAAAAAGAAGCATCTCAAGGAATGATTGATAAAGAATTATTGTAATCTTGTTCTAAGGTTAAATAATACAAGCACTATTGATTCTTGGTGGATTTTTTTCCTAAAAGGGTTTCTCCACGGTATATGTTGTGTAACTTCTTTCTTCTAGTCTTATTCTTCTACAATATTTTGTCTACTTCTACAAACATTAAAAATGAATCTAAAAAAATAATCATCCACAAAGAAATTGTAACAAAGAACACTTATTTAGATCTACAATATAATAGTTTTACAAGTTTTAAAGCTACATAATTTCCTCCATTTTCAACAAAATTCCTCCAAAAGAATGGATGGCTAGGATTAGTTTTAGGGTAAATGATCAAGGGTTGATATGTCTTGAGACATCTCAACCCATCTCATGAGGAAATGTAGAGGCTTAGGTGGAAAAGATAGGATGAAGTGGCAATGAAGTGGAAGTGAGGTGGAGGCCACCTAGAGGTACTTGCAATTACCTAGGGAATGGGCAAGATCTCCTTATAAAGGAGTTTCTTGTCCATTTGTACAAAAGCATGTGATGGGAGGACAAGAGAGGAATTAAAAATTTCTCAAAAATACTCATGTGGAAAAACAAAGGAATTAAAAATTCCTCAAAATGCATGGAGGGAATAAATGGGAATTTTAAATTTCAAAGGGTATGAGGGTGACTTCTCCAAAAGGAAAAATCCATTAATAGGGTTGAATAAGGGTGGATGCCATAAATGGAATGAAGATTGGGTTAGCTTAAATCATTGATTTAGGTTGTGCAAATGAGAGATTAGGTGAGTTAACCTTGATTAGTGAGCCACTTGCATTTTATGTAGGATGTGACCCTAATCTTGATTAGGAATGTACACACATTAATTTGAGGTTAAGTGGGCTAATCATTATTAAAGGAAATGTTGGAGGATGCGACAAGGAGAGAGAAAATGAATGAATTAAAAATTGATTTAATTCATTTCGCTAAAGTGACTAAATTAGAGAAATTGGACTATTTATTTAATTTAGAGAAGAATGGGTGTAAGGTATTTAATCAATTAATTAAACACCTTAGGGGACATTAGAAACAAGATGAATATTAACCAAATAATGAATTATTTAATTAGTATGGCTTATGGACATGGGATATAAGAATATAAGAGATGAATTTGACCATATAGGGATGGTCAAATTCAAGTGTATATTTTTCCCCTCTTCAAAATATTGTTAGAATAACAGTGTTTCAAAGAAAAAATAAATTGTAGATGACTCCATAGGCTAAGAGGACTTTGGTAGATGCCTTAGAATTGTAGGTAGGGTGGTAGATAGGAAAAGTGAGGAAATATGATAAGGTATGCCCCCTCGAGAGGGCAGATGGGGAAGAAAAGGGCCCCAAGTGATGTCTTAATAGGAAAAAATAGAAGGTAGCATGTAGAAGAGAATGGAAAACCATGAAGAATGGATTTTGAATGAGGAAAATAGATAAACGAGGTGCAAATGGCAGCCAGTAGAAGAAATCAGGTCAAAGGATTAAAAAAGGTTAAAAATTGACTAAAATTAACAAGGCTAATTAGGGTCAAAAGGTAAAACCTGTAAATAGTAAATTGGAAAAGTTAATATTCACTTGGATTTCATTGTGCACACATGATGAAGAGTGACTAGACGATCAAGAGTGAGAGGTGAGTAGACGATCAAATGAGATGGCAGAGGAGGACATTATCCACCATGTAGACATCATCCACAATTACTACCATCAATTCACCGTGCCTGGATAGGTAGGCCACAAAAACTAGCCTAGTCTTTTGATTTGATTTTCACACATGTTTTTGAGTTTTGAGATAGCCTAGGGGGTTAGGGGGTAGGCAGGGGTTAAAAAGGGCTTGGCGTGGGGGGAATATTTTCCCATTTATGGAAATGCATTTTCCTTTATAGCCAGAGAGGTGAAGATGCAGGGGTAAATGGGTTAATGCGCATCCAAGAGGTGGGTTCACAAGGGTACAAGGGAAATCATGAAATCACCCCAAAAGGGAAAGGGGTGAAACTAAAACAGAGGGGTGATTGTGAAATTTCTCCTCAAGGGAAAGGGAAAATGCAAGATCGCTCGAGGGGATATAGGGGCAGACTTGACTCAGAGGGGTGATTGCAAAATTGCCTCTCAAGGGAAAGGGTGAATGCGACATCGCCTAAGAGGACACAGTGACGAAATCAACACCCCTCTATGGACAAAGGGGTGAGCCTACACCAGGAAGAGGGAATAGGAAAACTCACTAAAGAACAAGAACACCAATGGGTGAAGGTGCCAATGGGCAAGGGCACCAATGGGTGAATGTGTATGCCACAAGGGTGAATGTGAAAAAGAGTAGAAAGGATGAATGCACAAGCCACAAGGGTGAATGCACAAAATGGGACTGGGGGGAAAAAAGAAGGGGTAAAATAAAATGGTAGAAGGGTTGACCTATTTTTCGGGTGAATGTAGAGCATAGATACACTAAGAACTCGGAAGCAACACTCGGTAGTATTGATGATTAAGGGATTCACTAATGTCAATTTTGATACATTGGAGCTAGCATTCCCATTGTTTTTATGTGGACTAATTAGTGGGATCCTCCTCTTAGATAGGCGTGGCAAATTTTTCAGCCTCAAGATGATTGAGGTTGTATGATATATCGTGGAGTGGAGACAAGTTTTTTTTGCATGGGGGGCCTATGTTTTGGCCCAACCATACAAAGATATGCATGTTGTGTGTTACAAGGGAGTAGTTAGTGTGACCCATGTGACCTTACTTCAGGTATGGGCATGGGAGAAAATTTGAATCACTCGACCGGATATTGTGGCAGCCATTGGTGGTGAGGAGGAGAGGGCAGGGATTCTCATAGCATATGAGTACGGAGAGATCATCTAATTCAAGGAGGTGTGAAGCTTGAATTATTGACAAAGGGTCTTGGATGATCTCATAGATGATTAGATCATGTGGAGACCATATATGTACCGCAAGTTTCCATAATGGAGTGTAGAGACTTGGCTATACATGGGTTTCATGTTCAACTGTTGCTACCACATAGGGAGGGATATATCATTGAGTTATATAGGCCAAATAAGGTCACTTGACAGTTTGGTGTACAGTAAGATGTACTAGACCCCATAAAGTGGTACAAGAGGATTACCCATGAGAGAGGTTGGGGGCACAAAGTGCCATTTGTATGGGCACGACAAATATGGGATGCATTGGGAGATCAAATATGGACATGGAGAGGGGGCCCAGATGATGCAAGAGTTATAGCCAAATATGTAGCTTGGTGGTAGGGGAGGATCCTTATGAGGATTACACCTATAGTACATCGGGATGATTCACCAGTATAGGAACCAATGGGAGAGGTACGGGTAGGTGGAGGTGAGGAGGAGGAGTAGGAGAGACTACTTAGGAGGAGATGGAGAGGGTGAAGATGGAGGGGGAGTAACAAGAGCGGGAGGAGAAGGATCACCCCAGAGAGAGAGCCCTAGTGCTATAGTAGCCTAGGATTGTAGACAATAGTGCAGAAAGGTTAGTAGGGGCACAAGCAGGGATAGGGGTCTTGCAGTAGCGATTGAGGACCATAAATATAGAGAATGAGAGGTTGCAAGGGGAGGTAGAGAGACTGTAGGAAGCATAGCCTATGGCAGTAGATGGAGCAGCAATGGAGACAAAGGGAATAAAAAGAGAGGTGGAGAGGATATAGGGGGAGAGGGATGAGGCAGTAGGGCTAGCTAAGCAGGAGGAGGGACATGTGGTGAGAATGTGGCTAGCATAGGATGCATGGGAGCTTGAAAGGAGGAAGATCCAGCAATAGTGAGACATATATAGGCTGTAGAGAGACTAGGCATGGGTACAGGCTGCGGGGGCAGATGATGTGAAGATAGAGGCAAGGTATTGGATGTGTGCATACTATACGTTTGTACCTGATCCTATACAGAGAGTGGCCCCATATGTACATATAGTTGCATAGAGACCAATACTATCATGATCAAGACCTACACAATTAGGTGAGTCTAGCTACCAGGATATAGTTAGCAAGCAGATGGGACCATCAGGTAGAGGAGGAAGGGGGCATGTGCCTGAGTCACCTCAACATTCTGATGCAGTTGGAAATGGAGGAGGGAAAGGATGATAGAGTGACAGAGATGACATGGCCCTAGTTTTGATAGGTGCACAACAAATAGTGTATATAGATGTAGAGATGAGATACAAATTCTTGTGTACAAGAATATTAGAGTAGATATTCTTTATGATACAGGACACATGATGTGTCAACGGTGCTCATATTCATTTATATATTATGATTCCTCTGTACTTGTATTTATTATTTGATAGACACTACATGAAATTTTATTTATGGACATTATGGATTGTATGGACTTTATTATGGACTTCTATTTTGATATATATGACATGATAGATTATGATGATGCTTTATATATGATTCTTATGTTTTTCTTTGGATATTTATTATACATAGGTGTGATGGATATGATTATGATGAAATGTATGATGTGGATGGTATGGATTATTTCTAACACCTTGTGATGTAGGATGTGATATTTTATGGTTTATGATTTATGATATGGATATGATACTAATGATTTGTGATGGAGGTGGTGATGTGATTGTGATTTAGTAGGTATGCAGGGGATTATGACATGTGTTTATGTATGGCATGGATGTTCATGGATGGAATTGTAATGTTTGATTATGAATGTATGATATGACATGAATGTAGATTATGATATGCATAATGGATGTTGTAATAGATGGATTATTACTCTAAACAACTTAAAATGATAATGGAAATGATAATGCAAAATGAGATGATAATAAAATGGATAATAAATCTTAAAAGAATGATAATGAAATGGACGATGCAACCTAATGAAATGATAATGAAATGGCTAATGAAACCTAATGAAATGATAGTTAAATGGAAAATGACATTGATAATTCCATGGATAATGCAACCTAATGAAATGTTTATAAAATGGGTAATAAAATTGATAATGCCACGGATAATGCCATGGAATGAAATGGTAATGAAATAGATAATGCAATGTAATGAAATGATAGTGAAACCTAATGAAATGATACTGAAATGGAAAATGACATTGATAATTCCATGGATAATGGAACCTAATGAATGATTATAAAATGGGTAATGAAATTGACAATGCCATGGATAATGCCATGGAATTAAATGATAAAGAAATGGATAATGCAATGAATGAAATGATAATGGAATGTACCTAAAGGATAATGAAAATGCAAAGTGAAATAGATAATAATGGGTGATATGGTGCACCTATCAAGACTATAGGGACCCTAATAGGAAGAATAGGTGGGGGATTAGCATTTGCACAACCAAAAACCAAAGACCATGGGCTAGGGAAAATGGTTTAGGATGAATGAAAGGAAAATGGGAGGATAAATGTAATACAAATCTAATGACATTATATCATATAAGGAACACTGAATTTTACTGTAGCATAAGATACTAGGCACTAAGGTATTAGGAACCAAGGAAAATTAGTATTGTATGCATAGGACTAACACAAAAATAATGAAGGTTATTCCAACACCCCAAAGACACGAGGGCTTTGGTCAAGCCTGATATTGGAATAACCACAAGTACAAAGGATGCCCCAACATAACACAAGACCACAAGGATCTTGGTGGGTAATATGCAGGACAACTAGGAAGACAAGATCACACAGAAAATCAAGATATGCCCCTATGTTTACCAGTCAAAGTGCACCATGATATGATGGATCATGGCAACCCTGACTAGGCATAGTAGGAAGCGAAAATGATGAACAAAATGTTGAAAACACCAAAAGATCATAATAAATTTCAAATATCCTTTGCCATAGGACCAATAGGTGGATGGGATTGATATGGTTTGATATGAGGAAGGATACATCCTACTAAGAAAAAAGATGGATGGGGGTAGATTTCTTGATTGATATGACTTAGGATACTTAAAATAGATTAAACCTCATAGTACCAATGGATTTTGTTGTTAGAAACTGACTGAATAGGGACACACTTGACGAAACAACACAAAACCAGGACACACCCTAAGGAAAAACCTAGGGTCTGGGGGGTTGATAAATGATTAACCTTGCCTATGTGAAAGCATAGAGACCTTGTAGTTCTATAAAATATTGATGACTAATGATGGATAAAGTGGAAAGAGGATGATGAAGACTCAAACAGATAGAAAAATTCCTTAGGGGCTCATCAAAGATGGTCTTGCCTACGTGAAAGTGTAGAGGAAACATAGTTTGATAAAAAGAACTGAAGATGACATGAGACCTAATGATAAAAGACACGATCAAGGACCCTAGATGAAGACTTGAGACCAATTACATGACACCAACATACAATTGATGAAAAGATCAAGATTTGGGATAGTAAATTGAAAGTGTCTAATTCTCAATCAAAATACACCAAGTGGTGGATGATAGGATGTCGATGAAGGATGGATGTGATAGGATACAAGGATAGGAGGAGGATAGGATGGATGGAAATGAAAGCATATAGGAAAGAGGGATGTAAGGTAGATAATGATTAAGCCCTCTATGAATGACACCTATTGTTAGGTTTTCACCAATCGTACTTATCCAAGGCGCCACCAAGGGTGGTTTTCACCATAGGACAATTTATTTCTCTTTACTATTTTTGGATTTTTTTGACATATTTGATTTTTTTTGTATTTTTCTAGATTTTTAACCTTTTTTTGGGTACTTTTTAGGTGGGGTAAACCAACTAAATTAGGTGTAGAACCATTTTAGATGCACAATATTGATGGGTTCTTCTAGGGGTTCTCCCTCAAGTGTAGCAAGCTGATATACTCCAAAACCATTCTTTATGGTGATGACATATGGATCCAACCAATTAGCTTCAAACTTTCCTTAAGGACTATATCATCGACCTGAAACTAATGAGGAGGAACTTTCTTATTATAGTTTCTCTTAAGTCGATGCTAGTAAGCCTAATGATGATTGTAAGCCTTAAGATTCTTCTCATCTAGGAGCTCCAACTGACTCAAACATGCAACACAAGATTCATCATCACTAATCAGGTTCTTCAGAGAGATGCAAAGTGATGGGATCTCAACTTATATTAACAAGATGGCATTAGCACCATAGACAAGGGAGTATGGATTTGCACCAATAGGGGTGTAGATAGATGTTTGATATTCCCAAAGGGAAAGATTAAGGTAGAGATTCCAATCACAACTAGCATTATTGACAACCTCTTTGAGGATTTTGATTAGAGTTTTGTTGATTTCCTCATCCTGTCCATTACCCTCAGGGTAATAGGGTGTGGACCAATGATGTTGGATGTGGAATGTTTCACATAGGTGACACATATACTGGTTTTTGAATGATTTTTTGTTATGAGTAATGATGGTGGCAAGGATATCATATCTACAGAGAATATGGTAAAGGATGAATTTAGATATTTGGATGCCAATGATTTGGGAGAGTGGAATTGCTTCCACCCATTTGGTGAAACACTTGGTAGTAGTGATTATGAAAGTATGGCCATTGGATGATGGAAGATAGATCTTTCCAATCAAGTCGAGACCCCACTATGAAGGACACGGTGTAGTGATAGGTTGCAGGTCTTATGCATGAGCATGGATCAAATTTGCATGTTGCTAGCATGGTATACACTTTTTGAAAACTCACAAGCATCATGCTCCATAGTTGGCTAATAATACCTAGTTTTGAGAAGCTTCTTTGCTAAGTCCATTAAATTAGTATGGGTCCTGTAAACACCACTATGCACTTTGTTTAAAACAATGTGAGATTCTAATTCATTCAGACATCGAAGAAGAGTACCATCATATCCCCTACAATAAAATGTATCACCTAGGATGGTGTAATGGGAAGCACGTTGGATGAAGGATTTATGCTAGTTTCGATTTAGATCAGATGGAAGGGTGTTGTCATGAAGGTAGGTGTATATATTGTGATACCATGGAGATTGGGGACTTATGATTTCACACACCATTTCATTTTCTAGAATGTCATATGTTGGGATTAATAATTGTTCAACCAAGTACTCACAATTTGTGTGATCTTGAGACATTTCTATAAGGGAACCAATTGTGGCCATTTCATCAATAGCCTTGTCCAAATATCTAATTCTGAAACAGTGAAGATAGATTCATCTGGAAATTTTGTCACCAGAGGATATGCATCGACTAAATGGGTCTTGACCAACTAATCTGCAATAACTTGCCCCTTAATTTCTTTGTGTTCAACATACTCAATGCCAAATTTACTTAGGAGCATAACCCACTTAGCCATATGTCTAGTCCATGATGTTCTAGATAACAAATATTTGAGTGGATCAACTTTAGATGTCAACTTGATCAAATTATTAAGCATGCAACGTCATAGATTTTGGGAATTGAAGAAAACCACTAGACAAGTTTTTCCCATGAGAATAATTGAGCTCATATCCCACCAACATTCTATTGATATAGTAGATGGCTCTTTCTTTTGAGGAATCGTCATGTTGTGCCAATAATACCCCTAGTGCAACTGAACTAGATGAGATATATAACAATAATGGCTTACCTGGTATGGGGGCATTAAGATAGGTGGATTTACAAGGTACTCTTTAATTTTTTCAAAGTCCTCTTGGCATGGGTGATCCCATTTGAAGATTGTGTCCTTGCATAGTTCATGGGTAAAAGGTTGACACTTGTCTGCGAGCTAGGCTATGAAGCACCTAATAGACTACAATTTTCCTTGTAATCTCCTTAACTACTTTAAATTCTTGGGTGGGAGAATTTCCATGATAGCTTTAACCTTGGTAGGATCAACCTCAATACCCCTTCTAGACATAATGAATCCTAACAATTTATCAGATGTTATGCCAAAGGAACACTTCTTTGGATTTAACCGTGGCTTATATTGTTCCTATCGGTCAAAAATTTGTCTCAAAATTCTATGATGATACTCTCTACTCCTTGACTTTCCCTATAGGTCATCAACATGATCTTCCATTATGATGTGAATAAGGTCGTGAAAGATAATAGTCATAGCTTGTTGGTATGTTTCCCTTGCATTTTTGAGACCAAAGGGCAAGACATTGTAGCAAAACATGCCCCAAGGAGTAGTGAAAGTGGTCTTATGCTAGTCTTCTAGTGTAATCTTGATTTCATTATATCCTGAAAAGTCATCCATGAGTGATAGCATGGCATGTCCTACTATTAGATCCACTAGCATTTTGATGTTGGGTAATGGAAAGTCATCCTTTGGACAAGCTTTATTTAGGTCCCTAAAATATGTGTAGATTCTGATACCGACAATGGGCTTGGCTAGAGGTACAATATTGGATATCCAATCTGAATAGTTGATTGACCTTATGAACCCAGCTGCCAACATCTTTTCTAACTCAACCTTAACAAGTAAAGCCACATGTTGATGCATTTTTCAAATTTTTTGTTTGATCAACTTTGCATCTAGACACACATCAAGGTGATGGACTACCAAAGTAGGATCCAACCCAGGAATATTTTAATAAGACTACGTGAAATTGATGATTCCTTCTTCCAATAGGTTAGCAATGACTGGATATTACTCTTTAGATAAATACTTAGCCACATAGGTGATTTTTCGGTTCTTCTATTCCCAAATTTCTCATTTCTTCAATGAAGATCAAAGACCACTTAGAAAAGTGAGTCCCTATAAGGGTAAGATGAACATCCCCATCCTCTAGTACCTCATTGAGGTTTTCACTAGAGGATACACCCTTTGTCTTTACTTTTGCTGAGTCAAGAAGTACCTCAGAGAGGTTTTCACTAGATGGCCCTTTCTTAGTTTCTTTCTTTTTACTTTTTCGGTTAGGGTGTTCATCCTCCCTAAAGTGGACTCCATGGTCTTCTCCTAATCCCATGAGATGTACATATTCCTCTTCCAAAGGGAATACATCAATTTTTGTGCTTCCTTGTAGGTCCCAATCAATAAGGTCAAGGTGGCAAAGTGAGAAGTTGATGGAGAAAATAGATCTGGATTTGAATAGGGCATGGATATCCAAATCATCATAGGAAATTATGATGGATTCCTCCTTAGGGGTGTGTTGCAAAGACGGTTGTTGTTGCACAAAAAGGTCGACCTGTTAATGCCCAATACAGCTGCTAGATTTATATAAGATCAAGATCCACATGAGGTAGTTAAACCATGTCATGAAGCCCAAGCACCATGTTGTATTATGCCTACCACAAGAAGAGGATACCAAGGGTCACACCTTGCAACAATCCCCCCAGTGCAACTGTGGGGTTCAAACTTGTGACCTCGGCTCTAATACTAATTGTTGCAAAGATGGTTTTCATTGCACCACAAGATCAACCTATTAATGCCCCATACAACTGTTGGATTTATATAAGATCAAGATCCACAGGAGGTGGTTAAACCATTTCATGAAGCCCAAGCGTCATGTTGGACTATGCCTACCATAGGAAGAGGAGACCAAGGGTCACACCTTGCAATAGGATGTCCTCAAGAAATTCAATTTCCACATTAATATTATGTGATGCACTAGTGGATGCAACAAATCCATTTTGTTTCTTTTCATAGCCGAAACCCAAGTGTTTTGGATGCACGGGTGTTTCAATAGAATTCTAGGTAAAAGCACAAGGTTTTGTCACACTTTCAACCAACTTATCAGCACAACTGAATTTAAGTATTTCTAACTAAAAATCAATTTTGGTCAAACATATGATCTAGTAAGATTCATTCTAGCTAAGTTAGATACTTCCACAACTTTTTCAACCAAAATTGTTGGCAAAAAATATATGGAGCACCACTTTGAGTCCAATTTACTAAAAGAATAAAATTATTTAAAAAACTTGAAGTTTCAATAAACCCTACTAATGTAAATAACATTTTAAAAAAAATATAAAAATACCCTTTTTGTAGATCCATAAGTGTAGTTTTCAAAGATATATTTATTTTAATAGTTTAATTATTATTTATATTTTATTTTTTTATTTTTACTAAAAGTAGGTTATCAACACAAAATATTAGGCTGATTACCATACCAAGGAAAAATACTAGAACTTATTAAAAAAATTGAAAAAAATATGATGCACTAGATAAAAGAATCTATTTCAAGATGGTGTAATTTTTTGACGTCTCATGCAACTTCATTTCTTACCATTTTATCAGCAACTAAATTATAGTGTTAATTTATTAAAAACTAGTTTAAAATAATTTTTTATTTTATTTTTTAAATACAAACATAAAATATACTAAAAAATACATATTTTACTAGTAGTAGAACCCACATTCTTGGAGCTGATTGTTTTGATCATGGGTTCTTCTTTCTATAAAGATTTATATGGTAGTTCATAGGTGTAGGGTGAGGGAGGCATTGTGCCTACATTAAGTGTAGTGCACATCTCATATTCCCCATAGTCTTTGTCAATGATCTTGACTTGGTGATGGTGGAGTCAGATGTAGAAGATGGAGTGGAAAATGTATCAGATGATGGAGCAAATGATGGAATGAAAGATGGGATGGAGGATGATATCTAATAATTCCCCACTTCAATCCCTAGAAAATGGTATGAATATGGGAAAGATGCCTCAAGAGCATGAAAATACTCAAAAGGTTGAGGATCGACATGGATAGTAATCTCAACCCCATTATGTGGGAACTTCAAAAATTGGTGGTAAGTAGATGGGACAACTTGTATGGCATGAAACCATGGTCAACCGAGGAGAAGGTTGTATGGTAAGTCAAGATCAATGACATGACAATTTGTATACTGCATAATCAAAACAACTTGAATAGGGAGGAAAATGATATCCTATGAATCTCTTTGCATTATTGTAGAATTTAATTGTGATCACCTAATTGTCCAAGTCAATGTGAGTGTACCCCACCTGTTTTATGAATTTCAAAGTGCACAAATTAAGGGTAGAAACATTATCTACTAGGAACCTCTTAACCTTACGCTTGCTAATAAGGACTTCAATTTGAAGGGAAAGATTATGAGCGGGATCAATCGGTGGCATATCATTTTGACTAAAGCCCAACTAATAGGTAGATGAAAAATGTACCACAAGAGCTTGAAACTGAGTAGGATCAATATCATTTGGTACATGAGTGTCATGTAAATCCTTAGTGAGGATCTTTGTATGAATTGGGGAAGACCTTAGCAAATCCAAGATAGATATTTGTGCAAGAGTTTTTCCAAGATGGTCAAGGATATTATATTGTGAGCTTATAGGTGCTTGTTGGGGTGAAGTAGAAGGCCTTGGAACTGATATGCGGGTCTATGGGTGATGACAATGCATTTAGGGTCTTTCCCTTTAATGCAAATCATGGAGACATGCGGGTCTACTTGGGTAATGCATCCAACAATATTACTGTAATTAAAAGGAACCTTGTTGTAGCTTATGGGTAACAGTACAAAGTTGTGTCACACTTTCAGCCAACTTATTAGCACAAGTGAATTTTAGTATTTATAACTAAAGTTGACATCGAGTGGAAACAATTGTGTTTTAATACATGCACATTTAAATATTTATTTAAAAATATATTTATTAAAATTGCAAAAAAAATTATTCATGCCCTAAAGTTTCAAGTTATAAATATACACAAAAAATTTGAAGGAAAAAAATAATAAAATTTACTATATAAAGCTTGATGTCTCATGTAACATCATTTTTCAGCATTTTATCAACCACTAAATTATAGTGTTAATTAATAAAAAACTATATTCAAATAAGTTTTTAATTTTTTCAAAAAAATACAAACATAAAATATACTAAAAATAAACATTTTATTAGTTTATATCATTTAAAAATTCAAAAAAAATATACCACTTTCTAGTGATTCAATTTTATAAGTTAGATCAATGTTGGTTGGTTCCTTTATAAAAGTGTGACATATCTTTCTACTTTTACCCTTATATTGCTGGTTTGATTATCTTGACCACTATTATTAGACCCAATATTGGCATTCGACTTGTGAGGACCCTAATTGTGCTTGGGGAAGGAATTTTAGAATATTTGTGATTGAGCATTAGATGAGGTAGATTGATTTCCCTCCACCACAATATCTCCTTGACCAATAAGATCTTGGATGTATCCCTTATGACCTTTACACTTTTTTGTGGAATGACCTTTGATCCTATGATAATCACAGTACTCATTTTCCCTATACCAATTAGGCTTTGGCTTTCACTCATCAAAAGGTTTGGTACAAGATAGGTAATTGCATTGGCTTGAACCAACCTTCTAAATATTTTGTCTAATGGTTCTCCTAAAGGAGTGAATGTATGTTTGGTGTTCCCTTGATTAGATTGATTGGATTGAGGGGAGGATGTGGTGCACCTTGAGGCATGGATATAAAGTTGGTGACTTGTGGAGGTTGAGGGGCATTTTGTGGCCTCTTAGAAGTGTTAGCTACTTGGATATGTTTAATGTTAGTGACACCATCATTAGCAACATTATTATTCTTATTCCAATAGTGTGATCTATCCCCAAATTGTTTGTCCTTATCATGGTTGAAGATTTTGATAAGCCCTTTAGCAATAAGAGCCTTCAAAATAGTGGTCCCTTTCTCAATAACCTCTACAAAGGTGGTGACGCAATGGAGATGTAGGTTATGGGCCAACTCTGGATGGGATTTTGCGACAAATATTCCTACCAACTCCTCAAGAAGACTGCATTTAAGTCAGCTATCTAGAGCTCACCACCTTTTTAGGTAGCTAGCAAATGTCTCTCCATCATGTTGTTTATCTTTCAAAAGATCCATGGTGTCTATGTCCTCTGGATTAAAGGAGAAGTGTGTGACAAATTTCTCTAATAAATTAGCAAAGGTGTAGATTGATCCTCGTGGAAGGCATAAGAACCACTATAAAGCTTGTCCTATCAAACTACGGGGAAATAGTCAAAGGAGGTAGTTATCATTATATAGAACCTCCTAAAAATGCATGTAGAACTCCTATAGATGGTCTTGAGGATCTCCCTTTCCCTTATACTCTTCAAATTTAGGAATTTCAAAGTGCTCTAAGAAAGGGATTGTGGAAATTGATGGATCAAATGGATAGGGACAAATGTCCTCAAATTTAAATGAATTCTTTGAGGTGTCTTCTTGCAAGTATTTTAGGGTGGCTTTCATTTCTTCCCATTCCTTATTGATTGGTGTTGATGGTGGGGGACCTGTCAGATTGGATTGATCTTAGGGATCATATTGTTGATATGGAGGCGGTGGAAAAAATGATTGATCATATGATGGTGGAGGATATGAAGGGACTTTTTGATATTGATAAATGTAAGTGGGTTGTGGATTGTTGTAAACTTGTTGTTGGGATGGCAGTGCTTGGTAATAGGATGAGGAGGCACCCTGCTACTAAGATGGTTCATGTGGGTGATATAGTGGATTGGACTGATAACTATATGTAGGTTGTTGTTGGGGGGTGTATGGAGGTGGTTTTTGATTAGGCTATTGTTGGTAAGTGTTTTATATGGGCTATTGAGGGTTAACGTAAGGTGGTTGCTATTGGAATTGTTGCTAGTTGTAGTAATAATTATAATTGTGGTTGGATGTGGTAAGTTGTTGTCTAGGAGTACTTGGTGGAGGAGGTGGTTGATAATAGGTATTTTTCAGAGGTGGTTCCACATAGTGTGGGGGTTGATGATAGCAAGGCAATAAATAATGAGGTGGGGGTTGTGGCTGATAGTGGTATTGAGTTGCAAGGTTTCCTTGGGATTGTAAAGGGGTTCTTGTGGTTGTGGGGTGACTTGTGGTTGATTCGGAGGTTACAATTGGGGTTTTGTTTTAGTTTGTGGTAGGATGGTTGTTATGGTTATGGATTGACTTGAGATTGATGATACGAAGACTATTGTGCTTGGGGATTGATTTCTAGTTGATATGGAGATTGCGATGGGGGTTGTTGTAGGATGGAGTGACTAGGATTAAATAATGGTGTTTGTTGAGGCAATGGTTGTGTTTGGATGAGAGGAACATGAGGGAGTGCAGAAGCTAATGGATTGGATGTCATGCCTCAAACATTCCCTGATTGTAGATTTGATTGATTTTGTGTATAAGGTGGTTCAAATGAAGTGGGTGTAGGACCTTACAAATTGTTAGGACCTTACAAATTGTTTTCAAGTACCACACCATTGACTGAAACCTGAACAAGAGTGTGTGGAATGTGATAACAAATGTCATTTCCAAATCCTGGTTGATACCACATGTCTTGTGGAGTAACTTGAGGAACCTAAAGAAATGAAGGTCCTGGATTAACCTGAGAGCTTTGTGGATCCTATGATTAGGGGGGAAAGGTGCCAAAAATTATGACATATTAAACCTAGGTGTTGGCTTAGCACCCCTCATAAGTAGTGTAGCAAGTATCTTATCTCCACACTCAATAAGGAGGTGATCAGTCATTTTGGAATTGGTGGGGTTTCTAAAACATTCATCAATAGATAGCTCAAGTTGGTTAACCATGCCTTCCTCAAGGGAAGGACGAGGGTGAATTTCCATGTTGGATTGTTGATACCCACCATTAGTGGGTGGATTGGAAGGATGTTGAGGTTGAATAGCTTGGGACTATTGTACTTCCATGAGTTTCTTTTCCCATGATCATGTAATGGGAATGGAAATGTGGATGACTAGGAGATGAAGATGAGGTGAAATTATAGGATGCCACTAAGTGATGATGATTTCAATAGCTAATTAAAGGACTACTAGGATGATGATTAGTTAATTGGATGACTGAATAGGATGACTGTGGATTTTCAATTGGATAGGATTTGATTGGATTGATTGATTGGATTAATCCTAGACTTGAGTGTTTAGCTAGATGACACTGGATGATGATGATTGGATTGGACAATAAAAGGGATGATTATGGCACAAACCCACTTTTAGATGGAGATAAATTGATGAGGCCACAAATGATTAGTAACTCAAGATGGATGATGTTCCTAAGTGAGTATGGATGACAATGATTAGGGCCAGTTGACTAACCCAATTGGATGAAAAGCTCTCGAATTGATGTCTAGGGGATTTAGATTGATTGATCGATGATTGATATGATGTCTAAGGATGTCCTAGGATGAACCTATGTGATTAAATTGATGATATGATGACTTTTGGAAAATGTAGATGCACTAATATGGTGATTACATGAAATTGAATGAAGATAAAAAAATTCATCACAGGAATAGACTTGAAATAAGGCAGGAATTCAGTGGTCAGAAAAATTCACACTCTATTTTTTGTATGAGAAACAGATTTTCCTTTGTATATGGCAGATTCATCCCTTTGGGTAGTAGCTTCTCCTATCAAGGCAATCATGTATTTTCCCTTGTGGGTAGTGGGTTCACCTATAAAGGTTCGCAGGTTCACCTATGAAAACTGGCTATATGGATAAATTTCAGGATCACCCAAACATGTCGCAAATTCACCTAAATAGGAAACTATACAGATGGGGACAAAAAAATCTCCCATAAGTAACTTGGGATGGACTTTTTCTAAAGATGTATAGATGAGATTATGAACCTTGACATGTATTTTCCTATATAAGAAGTGGGTTTTCCTATCTAGGTGATGGTGTGTACAACAAACTCAAGTGTATTCACCCCTTCAGAGAGTGGGAACGCCTATCTATGGAAATATATGGACACCGAGTGGAATCTCCTCTTAGAGAAGAAAGATCACCCAAGGGGGATGGACCAAAAAGCAGATTCACTTCTATAGGAAGTGTATTCACCTATTGGGGATGACTGACTAGACTAACTTGACAAGGACATGAGTTTTCCCCTCAAGGACATAGTTCTCTCATATGCAGTGCAAATTCACCTTTGGGAAGGGATGGACCACAAAAAAGGACCCAAAAAAAAAAACAAGAAGATAGTGGGAAAATATCGACTCAAGACTAAAGACACACATTGGTATCGCACAAGAAAATAGTTCAAGCAACACAAGCCTAGAATTAGTATTGAGGGTTTACAAACTTGATGTAGGACCACCACTCCAAGGGGTTAACACTTCATGATAATCAAGTGGAAACACACTTTCCCGTGAAGGTGGATAGGTAGAGATCCAATGACATAGGGTCATCGAAAGATACCATGGGCTCACCTTCTCTCTCTCCTTGAGAACTATCGTAGTTCACCATGAGGATTTTTATCTCAACCTAAGGAAGTATGTGGTGAGTAGCTTTGGGGTGCCATTTGTAATCCTTGCAATACACCAAGTCATGGCTAAAACATGGGTCTTAAACTAGGCTATACAGGTTATCTCGTGAGTCCTTGATACACCAGGAGGGTACATGGGCACAATTGTGAACACCAACCCATCATAAGCATGGATTGGGAGCCCCAACAAGGTACTGGAAACTTAGACCAATGCTTCACACCTAACTAGGAATCATCCTAGTATCAATTCTCTACCAGACATGACATGACTTGATTGGGATATAACTTTAGTTCTCCCCCCTTTATATACCCCATCAATAACATGTGGTTGAAATCACCCCTCGGGTGATGAAATCCTAGGCAGGTCTCCTAAAGGGAAGGAAATGCTAGGTGTTCCTGATCTTTGAGCTCTCATGAGGCACAAGGGGAGAGCATACGTACAAGCTAGCACTCCAAGGTAGACCCGAATGGACTTGAATTGACTTGTAATTTCTTATCCTCGGGCTCACCAAACAATGTAAGGGGAAATCATATGTCGACAAGGGATTCCAAACACAACAAGCAAGTAAATTAACCCTTTAATTAAAACTACGTGTGCCTAGCTAGTATGAAAAATGACACACAAACTAACTAAGGCGCTTGGACCGAACATCTTGCAAAAGATTTGTTAGTCCTTGTAACTACCGGTCTTCGTCTAGTGTGGGAAAAGTTGCACAAGTGTTAGAAAAACTCCACAAACACCACCAAAAAAGTTAGCAAATTAGTATCCAAACCCAAAATAAACTAAAAGTTCAAATTGAAAATGTATGGTCTTGAGTTTACCACAAATTCACCTTTGTAGGTCTCACTTTCATGTATCAGCAGAATCTCCCATCTGCACAATCTCCCATCGACAGAATCACTCATCTTCACAATTTCCCATTTGCACAATCGCCTGAGAGTAGATTCACCTATGAACTTATATGCCTATGTGCTTTGGGTTTCGACAAGCTGAAGTAGAATTGCTCATCTAGATGGTGGGTTTCCCCTATAACAACATGGATTCATCCGTCGGGGTGGATTCACCCCTATATCTGAGATCTAAACCTGCAAAATTTTAAACAACAAAGAACATAAAAGGAGACTCATGATGTCAATCCCACTAGGCATGCTATAAATGTGTGGCCATGAATTCTTACCTAAAAATGCAAGAAAAACACAATAAAATGCAAGAAAGAAAGTCACAAACCCCCACCCAATATTAGCCTAGTTAGACTTGAACAAAAAAAAAGAGAAAGTAAGTGTTTTCACCTTGCCCAAGTTGATGAGTTGGTTGGCCCTTTTGATAATAATTTGTGTACTAATTTTTGATAAAATGGATTAAAAACTATATGAAATGGATGCAAAGTGTCATGGTGAATGCAATGGGGATGTTGGTTGATGGATTTGATACAATATGAGGGCTTAAGGGTGTTGCAACAATGGATACTTTAAGGATTCAATGTATGAGAGCTAAGTTTTCATAAGTTTGTGTAGTTAAAATGAAGCAACTTTCATTGCTTTTAGGGAAAGTGCCTCCAAAATAATGGAGGGCTAGGATTAGTTCTAGGGTAAATTATCAAGGGTTGAGATGTCTTGAGACATCTCAACTCATCTCATGTGGACAAGTAGAGGCTTAGGTGGAAAAGATAGGATGAAGTGGCAATGAAATGGAAGTGAGGTGGAGGCCACCTAGAGGTACCTATGGAATGGGAAATATCTCCTCATAAAGGGGTGTCTTGTCCATTTGTAAAAAAGAATGTGATGGGAGGAAAGGAGAGGAATTAAAAATTCCTCAAAAATCCTCATGGGGAAAAACAAAGGAATTAAAAATTCCTTATGGGGGGGATGTGAGGAATTAAAAATTCCTAAAAATGCATGGGGGGAATAAATGGTAATTTTAAATTTTAAAGGGTATGGGGATGACTTCTCCAAAAGGATATATTCATTAATAGGGTTGACTAAGAGTGCATTCCATAAATGGAATGAAGATTAGGTTAGCTTAAATCATTGATTTAGGTTGTGCAAATGGGAGATTAGGTGAGTTAACCCTGATTAGTGATCAACCACTTGCATTTTATGGAGGATGTGACCCTAATCTTGATTAGGAATGTGCACACCTTATTTTGAGGTTAAGTGGGCTAATCAAGATTAAAGGAAATGTTGGAGGATGGGACAAGGAGAGAGAAAATGAATGAATTAAAAATTGATTTAATTCATTTGGCTAAAGTGACTAAATTAAATAAATTGGACTATTTATTTAACTTAGAGAAGAATGGGGGTAAGATATTTAATCAATTAATTAAACACCTTAGGGGACATTAGGAACAAGATGAATATTAACCAAATAATGAATTGTTTAATTAGTATGGCTTATGGATATGGGATAAAAGAATATAAGAGATGAAATAGACCATTTGGGGGTGGTCAAATTCAAGTTTCTATAATTTCAACAAGATAGTGTTGTCATTGATGTTAACTATGTGAAGCTTGTTGCATGATGAAGATGTTGAGGATACTGAGAAAATTGATAAAATAAAGAAACAGGGTGTTGTAGAGGTGTTCTGGTTTGTAGAGGTGTTTTGGTTTTGCTTCACATTTCTTCTAGGTTGAAGATCTACTTTTGTGGTTTGAATATGTTGGTTGGAGTTGTTGAGAGTTTCTATATCTAGAATTTGGGCTTTTGGATTGCTAGTCAGAGGAATTTGTGTTCACTAGTATGTGAACTAGTTTTGCAGTGTTGTACAAAGGTGTTTGGGAGAAATTTATGTGCTCCATATTTATTTGTGTGTGCTTTGCAGGTTTTGTGGTTCTAAAGTAGAGTTAATGGTGTTGTTCTCTTTTTTTTTTTCAAGAAGATTCATGGGTAGGAAAATCAAAAGAACGTAGTTTGAGTTACAAAGTTTGGAAGTGTTGTCTGGTAGTGTTGTCTGGATAAATAGTATTATTATAATCTTTAGGTGATATTTTTTGTAAAGGAAGTTGGTTTTCATGATGTTCTTGGATCGTGTTCAAGTGAATTTTGTTGTTCATAAGTTTTTGATTGATTTAAGGAAGTGTGTACATAATGATTAATTTTTTTTCATGGGTAATGATTGACTTGTTGTTTATACTACATTTGAAGATGTTCAGGTATTAATGAATGTGTAGCGTGGCATGTGAGATTTAATTTAGGTCCCAACTAAGTGTTGTTTTGGTCCACTTTCATTCCTATCCATCATGGGAAGTTTTAGTGCTGATGTAATTTTAAATTGTAAAGTGTGAAATGTGTATTGCAACCTTGGAGAAAGTTTTCAAGGTTGAGGATAGTATAAGTATAAGTTGAGAAGTTAAAGGTTGTCAAGATAGAAAGTATAGAGGTGTGTGATGCAAGTGATGCAAATTTTTGAAGAGTAGAGTGTGAGTTTGAGCAAAGCAGTGCAAAATTCAAAGTGTTGTACTTTTGAATGTAGTGAGTTGAAGGTGTGCAATCTTTCAAACAAGGATGCAAAAGTTTTAGGGAATTTTTGATGGATTCCTTGTTACATTGAGAAGTTTTTATCTATGTAACATTTCTCTTCTATCTTCAATGTTTCATCCTGTAGAAGTGAGCCCTAGTTGTGAGCCTTTTTGGAAAATGTGTCCTATTTTGGCAGTGATCCCTTCTATCAGTTTTGCAATTACTTATATTTTGAACTAATCCTTACCATGGTTTTTCCCTCATTGAGTTTTCCATGTAAATCTGGTGTTCTCTTGTGTATGGTGTTATTTTGATTTCTATTATTTGCATTTCATGATTAATCACTTTAATAGAATAAGGGCTTAATGAGTGTTTGTGGATCTGATTATTATTGAGGGTTTTGATGTTTTAATTTGCTACAAATGATTCACCCCCTCTCAGCTGTCTTGTTCACTCAACACAAATTTGTGTGATCATTATCAATCTTGAGATCTACAACCAATATTCAAACTCAACCAATGTCTACCATAGGTCACACATCCAAGAATACAAAGAGTAATTACATATAGGATTTCTAATTTATGAATTCATGAAGGTCGAGATAAAATGTTTTGATTAATTTTATTTTAGCAATATTTTCTAAAAATATTAAATGAAGTTTCAAATTTCTAGAGTGAACAAGGGTTTCTTCTACGAAATTGGATTTTGTGATGTCGACAAAGCTAGTAAGTACTTTCAACTTAAAAATATGAATTCTAGAGAAATTTTGAGTAGAAGTTATCTATTTTTAGTAAAGGAAAGAAAAAATAACTAGGGTTATAATGGATAAATGCTATCATAATCTTTATAAGAATACCTATCAATCGGTTTTTCCAAACACTAGTTGTTGTAGTATGAAACCCTAATTTTTTATTTTAAAGCCTTATGTTACAATGGTTGGGACGTCAAGGGGTCATAAGTGAGGTTTGGATGAGGAGATAATTTCACAGCTCGTAGGATCTCACAAAAGACCAAGAGTGGGTCTAGGATCTAGAGTTTTAATTGATAAGTTTATGGATAAAAATGAGGGTTGTAGAGACCCTATTCTCATATGCGAAGGTGTAGAGGAGGGGGACCAGCTGCTCCAAGGCCCCAGGTCATAGAAGGGTCCAAATAAATAGGCTACCCTGATCTATCTTATGATTTGCTAAGTGATTGGAAAGTTTAAGCAGTTAAGGTTGAAAAGGAAGAGCAATCTAGTTGTTACTGTCCTTTTGCTAACCTAAATGTTTCAAGAGGTCAAATGAGTTGATTCTCAGAGTTCAATCTATGAATCAAACAACTCACTGCCTAAGAACAATAGTGCAAGACATGGAATCTAGTGTGGAACATTGGCATCTCAGTAGGGAAATGGCATTCGTAATGAGAAAGAGTGTCAAGAATAGACAAAAAAACAAGGAAACAAGCTAATAGGTTGATTGATAGATTTTATACTATAACAAAATGTAAAAAAGGTACAGAAATATAGTACAAAAAAAAGAATACTATTGATGCCTAAAATTTCTAGGCTAACAGCCTTATGGGAAACTCAGTTAATGGGGGACCAATTGTGCTAAACTAAGTAACCTCCAAGTTTTTTAAAGAAGTCAGCTCCTTCTGTATTTGGGGGGATGGAAAGAGAAAAGGAAGCAGATATATAAAAATAAAGTCTAATCTAAGGTGATGCACCAAGATGTAAGTAAGTAGGCATGGGAAATGTTCCCTTTCAGTGAGATTTAAGGGCCTATTCAATAATCTACATGTCCAAAAATAACATAAAGCATAGATGTAAAACCTAAGAAGTCCATCAAATAACATAAGATATTTTCCATATACATTCACTGAAAAGAAGAGTTCAAGACATGATTTCAATCAACAAATTTATATTGAAATTATATAAGTCTTGCAGATAAACTACTTAGTACAATAAATAGCACATTATCATGTCTTGTCAATTAACTAAGAAACAGATAGGTCAAACAAATTGGAATAGTCTATGAGTCTTAATACAATGATTAAAATATAATACAAAATCCTACAGTCTTTCAAAAAAAAAAATGTATTCTCTGAACCCATTTTCAGAGAGTTGAAGTAGTATATATAGATTATCACCCCACCACCTGATAGCCACCAATAGAAAAGATTCCTCAAGCATGGGTGCTATCGCCCATTGCAATGATTCACAAAGGTCGTTGTGACATAAAGATTTTGAATCATGGTATCCAATTTCCTCTGGCAAGGTGTGCCCTCATACAATGATGAATGTGGTCCTAGAGTGGAAGTAGAAAAAATCCCAAGAAGACACATGTTGCCCACCCACATATTTGGTTAGGACATATGGCCAAAGGGCGGGGCTCGACATTCATTCTTCCCTTCCTTGTGATCAAATTTCCTGCAGAGAAGACACATGGAGAAGTCTTTATTTCAAGTGTTGACTGTGGGGTCCACCAAAAGGTTTCCCACATAATGATGCAATGTGGCACATGGGTAGAGCTCAGAGGAGAGCAAAGGAGAGAGGACCTTCAAAGGCCCACACTATAGACACGTGGCGAAAGGGTGGGGCTTGAGAGTAAAGCAATGGAAGAAAACCTTCCAAGGAGCATGCGGGTGACACGTGGCACAAGGGATGAAGGTGCATCAAAAAGGGGCTCAAGAATGTTCAAACATATGAGGCACGAGCCAAGGCTAATGCAAAATTATCAATGATGACCCAGAGGGAGCTTTAAGGATTTTTAATCCACAACTTTTGGCAACTATCAAGGGCATTTTTCCTATGGAATAGGAACCCAAAATTTCTAGTTCGAAGACCAGAGCTCTATCCATCAAGCAACTGAGTTAGAGCTTTGAGAGTGTAGTCTACAGAGGCAACCAGTCAGCCTCAGATGGCATTGATATGGCATGAAGATTCTCTTGTGCCTCATGTAGATTGATAACTTCTTTGAAAGGTAGCTCCATGGAGATCTCATTTCCAAACTTGAACTGAAGGAGAAGTCGTGCTATCAGTAGTGGGAGGTTGACTAAAATCTTGAAAAATAGATAAATCCCACTGCTTTTCCATGATCTTTTTTGCAATGTGCTTTGTCATGGCCACTGAATCATTAGAGAAAAGGGGATGGCAAGCCCATTTAAGTTAGTTGGGAGAATTGCATCCGCATATTGGTCATAGTCTGACTCAATGCTGCCAAGAAATTACTAGATTGGAGGATGGCCGCATGATAATAGATGAATTCTTTCACCTTCTTGGTAGCTGAGCTCTGATCTTCAATCCCCACGTTCACCAAGTCTGCTTTTTCCACAGTGTACAATTTTTCTAGAAACTTCTCTACTATAGGCACCTTTTCTGTAATGAACTATGGAACCTGCTCAATCATTTCATGCACCTCCCTACTTAAACTCACTACATCCACCATGAATTGAAGAATTATTTGAAGATTCAAGCGAAAATATTTGACTCTCTCCTAGTAGGAGATGTATAACTATTGAGCTACCAAAAGGAGATCCGATTGAGAAGCACGGGGTTGGGGAGGATTTTTCAAAAGACATATCTCCATCTCCTTTGACTGCAAAGATCTATTCCTGTAGAGTTTCCAACCTATCATCCTTGCTTTGCAATAGCTCCTTAGCTTAGCTTTGGGTTTCAGATTCCTTTTCTAGGGAGAGCTTTAATTCCCAGATCTCCTTTTCAAATTGGGCCTGTCAGTCCTTAATCTCCTTGTCCTTCTACTATATTTCCTACTCTAACTAAGTTCATTAATCTTGGAGATCCTTATTCTTTTGTTGCATTTCTCCCTCTGGTTTAGCCAACCAGTCTTACAACTCCTAGTTTTTCTATTGCAATTCAGCAACCAGGCTAGGATCTTGTTACCATAACCTTGCAAGTTTTTCCTGAAGTTTGGCCTTTTCCACCTATGCTTGTTGAGACAAGCATGCAATTTTAGCGTCCTTTGCCTTTTCCCTTTTCTAGAGGATCTCCATCCTTTCCTTGAAATTCTTGAGCTCCTCCTCTCACTTCTTCAGTTGGTGACTATGCTTCAAAAATTTGATAGTCACCACCCACTAAGTCTCTTCCATCAGCTCAACTTTGTCTTGGGGTCGAACTGCTTGTAGATCAATCCCTATAACATGGATCGTATAGTCCTTAGGTTTCATCTACCCTTGTAGTTTGAAGATGTTGGGAGTCATGGCTACAAATGTTAACTGCCCCTAAACTTCGTTAAAGAGGGTCTGCATGCATGGCTCAATAGGCTTCACTGCAACTTTTTCTTTTCTCTTTTGGGCTCTAATAGCCCATGTAGCCTTAGTCCTAACATGTTGCACCATAAATTATATTGAAGACTTGATTATTGCACTAGCAAAGGGTGCACCAGGAGGAAGAGAGAAAGGGAATGAAATAAATGTGGTCTCGGATGATGTTTTCTTTGGAAGAGAGACCGTCAATGGGGGAACGGGGGAATATTATGCCAAGGTCCAATTTGGGAAGTAGTGGAAGGACTCGTAGGGAGTGGTGGTAGAAGCGAAGATGTAGAGGATACCATCTATTGGCTAGTATGATTCAGAGCCAACACAGTGGGAGAAATAGGATTTGTAATAGCGGGGCTGGATTGGGCTCTTACAAAAGATGGAACAAACTATAGGGGAGTAAAAGTTGTTTTTCTGATTTGGGAGAATTGGGAGAAACCTCCCATGGGTACAAAAGTAGAAAAGGAAAGGCTAAAACTTGAAGTAATGGGAGACGCAGAGGAAGCAAGATTAACCAAAGAATTTGAAGAGAGAAGAGGGGGAGAGAAAGATACCTAAGTTGTCGTGGTCCCCGATCCTTGGCTCATTGCAATTACTTGTGAGCCTTCTCCAAGAGTTGCATCTATGCACAACCTCTTCTTGGGTGGAGAATTGTCCACCTCTAACACCTCGTAAGATTGTGGGGCTTCCTTGGGTCTCTTTGTATCCCATGTATGTGGTAGCAAGGCCTCTAAATGTGATGCAGTTACCTGTACACTCAGTGGAGCATTGCTAGGTTGTTTCACTGCTTTTCCAGTTCTATGTGCTTGGGCCCTTTTCACCTCTTTTATTTTCATTATTGCAGTCACTTCCTCTAGATCTACATCCTCATCTCTACTTGCATCAGTATCATCATTCCCCCTATTCTAGATATTATCAAATCAATCATCCATGTATGTCTCCTAGAATGGCGCATCAAGGCATCTAGTCTCCTAATGGTAAATAAAAAAGTGTGCAATCTTTTCCTCACTCCACTGACATTTCTTGGCCAATTGATTATGAAGGGTGGCCCCAATTTTACATTTTTCACTGGGCTTGGCCAATGTAAAATAGAAAGAGAGCCATGGTGGCCTCTTATCATCAGTAGGAACATAGGCTAGGTCCACAAATAGATCATCCTGGTCTCCTGACTGTGGATTCCGCCTAGCTTCCCAATAGGGCTGGGAACTATGAGTCACTTTAACGTTCAACTTTGCTAAGTCATTATTAGGATTATAACCCCATTTATAAAAAATTAATATGAGCCCCAGATGAGCTAGCTTCACCTCTAGTAGACCATGCATCTGCTTCTTTACCATTATTATTGTATCGAAGCTCAAAGGGCATTTGAAAACATCTTTCTTATTTTTTCCCCCATAGAACTTGACGTCAATAATCACCAATTGCTGAAATACCTCAAGGGTTAAAACCTTGTTTGTGACACATACCAAGATTCAAAATGGTTCCTCGGTAAAACCATGCAGCCTAACAAATGAAAAATCCTCCCCAAGGAACCAGTTGCAAGGAGGAATAAAATTTTGCATCCACCTCGTTTTCTCAGTAGAAAGTCGATAACCCTCACCCTCCATAATAAAATATCACAAAATCAAAGTCAGGAAAAACTTAGAGAATGCATAGTAATTTTAAGTTATAGAAAGGAGGGAAGTCCACACAGAAACCAGTCTTCTTACCCCATTTTCATCAAAAGTAGCCAAACCCATATAGTTTCTAAAGAAATCAAGGTTTTGTGGTAGAAACATGTGAGCAAGGAGAGAAGGAAACCTAAACCTAAGCTACATCTGGTATTCCTTGAATTGGGTTAGCATCTCTTGAACAATGACCTCCATGAAGTCATACTAGAATAGAGAATGTTGTCTTCTTGACTGAAAACCCGGACCCATTTGAAACTCCTAAACGTACTGATCACTGTCCATGCTGCAAATGAAAGCCATCATAGAGAAAGCATCCTACAAGTCTAAGTTGAAAGCATTACGCCAAACCAAAAACTGTGGTGGACGATTATCATCCTTAGGCCTTTTTTTTCTTGGTTATAAAAGCTTAGAGCCTAGTTTTTGGTCCTCTAGAGCTCTTCCGAGCCCACTATAGTGAATCTCTCCATCACCTCTGTCTCCCTTATGGTAGGGATGCATAGCATATTCCTAATAGCTTCCACACTAATCACTACCCTTAGGTTTTTTCCTTCTATGGCCCCTATCTCTAGATTGAAATGTTGAGTGCACTCGTGAACTAGTTTCAGGCAGTGGTGCACCAAGGGGACCATATACTATGGGAGACCACAGAACCACAGCTTGTGTGCCAAACTCTCTTGGTTACTAGTATTTTTCATCCTCTTGCAAGCTGCTTCCCTAAGACTCTTAGGGGTAGTTCTAAGGATAGGGTCATGAATATTATCCCATTCTTCCACTACCAAGGCCTTGTTCCTTTGATTACTCTTCTCTAGGGCCCACGTGTGAGGCCACTTTGGCTTTCTTAGCAATCTAGGAAAGCGTAAGAGACGTCATAAAAACATTGGCCATTGGCATCATTAACATGGCATCAAATAAGCTTTGAACCGCCTCTCCTTGTGCTTTTGTTTGAGGATTTTGGGCCATTTTAGGATTATGTGGACCTTTGTGAATGCTCAAGCTTTTTGCAACTCACTTAGATTCTTTTCAGCAAACTATGCACTCAAAACTCTTCACAATGAACTGCATACTTAAAAATCTTCAGTTGCCTTTTTGCAATAAATTCGGCATGTACCACCAACCATTTCATTCATGTGAAATTAATTCTTTACCTTTTGAAAATACAACAATTCATAATGATGATTAGTCATTATTTCCTATGGCGCCATCTCTTGGGAAATTGAGTTGGTGATTAAAGGAATACAAAACCTTTCATATGCTTTTCATTCAATAACTTAAAAAGAATGATTAGAAAAAAGGGCGTAATGAGTACACAAAATATTTTGATTTAATCTTGGGAACTGAAAACTGCTCATAGCTTGACACATTTGCACCTGACCATGCAGACTATCGCTTGCGCCTGCCACCAGTTTAAGCTGATTAATTACTTCTTCTTAACTTGCATGCAGCAATTTGTACACAACAAACGTAACTTGGTGGGATTTTTGAGTTTTCTCTCGGTGGGATTTTTGAGTTTTCTTTTGATCACCATCATGCTTATCACATGCATTGTACCCAGCTATGTCTATAAATAGAATTAAGGATATCAATAGAATTTACACTTGGTAATTGGGCTTTCTGGGCAAGGCAACGGATACTCCTATTAGGCTTACCAGCAATAGGTCCCAATTAGCTTTTCTAGGTGAAATTTCTAGTAGATGTTTAAAGCGCATGACCAAGAACAAGCATTCTCTGGCAATAATTGCAATGAAATGGGTGTTGGGGAGGGATTTTATAGAATATGAGGACAAGTATAGAGTGAATATTGATGTTTTCTCTAATTTCATTGCCTCTTTTCCTGACATACAGGTACCCAAGTAGATGATACTATGGCTTACCATGGAAATCTTCCCAAAGTGCTACCTCGAAGGCCTTGGTGAAGTTGTGATGAATGTGATGTATGGCCTTGGTCTTCCCATAGCAAGTGATCTTCACCGACACATCAAAGAGGATGCGGTGGTACCGTGGGTGCCATTCCTGAGTGGATTTTTCATTATGAAAATTGGAGAGAATTTCCAAAGAGTTTCTCATTCCTACCACTTCCTACTATAATGCTACAATGTATTACTTTTCTACGACGTGGAGTGGTACACCAACTTCAGAAAATTGGTGTTTCCTCTACTTGTTGTTGTTGCCATCCCTGCTAAACCCACTACCATTCCAGTTGCTACTCCAGTTGAACCTGCTGCCCTAGTTGAAGATGAAGCTCTAGTTGCCCCAATTGATCCTATTGAATGAATGACCACTTTTCTCCTCCACTTTTTGTATATATATCTCAAATATTTTAATATATATACTCGAAATGCATGGCTTAAGAGCCATTTTGAATTGCAATACTCCAAAGTATATATTACCATATAATGAATATAAATCTCTTTTTATCAATTTTTTGTCTCTCTTACTCTTCTTTGCTTCTTGCATTATGAGTTTCGTATAATAAAGACTGGTCAAACAAAAATACAAAGAAAATTTACATAATTACATATTTACATGGGAGAAATGATTAATAAAGCTAATTAAACAATTTGAGTTGAATTTTGTTGACGAGAATTCTCAATACTTCTTTCTCTATGTTCTCTAATTCAAATGCATTATGTTTCTTACATTGAATAATCCAAAAGTGGCATTCCCACATACTATCAAACTTGCCATGTTGGCTAGGCTTTGTGGCTCTCTCATTGAATTTTAGCACTAAGTCTCCAGATTTAAGACCCTACTCAGAGGTCTTCTTGTCAAACCACCTTTTAACCAATTGTTGGTGGTTACACATGGCCATTAGGTATTTTTCTCTTTTCTCCTGCACGTCCAACAACTCAGGCAACCGACCCTCCATTTCTCTATTTTTTTCAACCTCCAGAGACTTGATCAACAGTAGTGTAGGAATTTCCATAGATACAGGCAATAGTGCTTCCTTCCTGTATACTAGTTCATATGGTGAAGTCTTTAGGACTTGCTTTGGGGTTATCTAATCTGCCCAAAGTGCTACTTGGAGGTTCTTATTCCACTCTCTTTGATGCTCTGACCCAATTCTTTTGATGAGTTAGACTAAATTCTTATTAGTCGACTTAGCCAATCCATTCCCCTGCGGGTAATAGTTTGAAGATGTCTTTAGGAATATGCCATGTTCAAGTGTGAATTGACATACCTTTGAACCTAGGAAGGCTTTCATGTTGTCATATATCATGGTCTTTGGCATGCCAAACCTTGTTATCAATTCTTCGAGAAAGTTCACAATCTTTGCCTCTATTGCATTCTTTAGGGGCAAGGCCTTGGTCCATCTGGTAAAATAGTCGGTGGTCATGAGGATCCATTTATGTCTAGCACTGGAGGTGGGAGTAATCATTCTGAAAAAATCAAGGCCCCATTGTGCAAAGGGTTCCTCAACCACTATCAAATTTAGGGGAATTGTTGAATTCTTTCTCCTTCTTGTGAAGAATTGGCATTCTTTGCAGGTTTTAACCAGAGAGTGAGTCATTGAATAGTGTAGGCCAAAAATATATGGCACACATAATTTTGATGGTGGTGGTCTTTGCAGAGAAATATCCACCCGTGGGATTGTTGTGGAATATGCCTGGAATCTTTTGTGCCTACTCTTGAGATATGCACCACAGAAGAACACCATTGAAGTTCCTTTTGAAGAGAACCCCTTCAATAAGAACATACCCACTGTTCTGCAATCGATAAAATCTTTTCTTCTAAGAAGGAAGGCCCATTGGATATTTCCCAGTCTGCATGAATCTCATTCTATCTATCAACCAGTAGCCTTCAGATTTAGGTTCATTCAGTAGAACTATTTCGAGTTGTTCCTCCTCAACTTCCATTTCTTGCTCATGTTCCAAATACTCACACAATCCTATCTCACATATGGTCTTCATGGGCTTGACCTTAATGTCATATTCCAAGATATTAGTTATATAGTTGGCCCTTTTTTGGTGATTTCTCCTTCCATGATGTACTCACACACACTGGCATGTGTGACATATACAACCACCTTGTTGCAAGATATGAGATGTTGGAACTTCTTAAGCCCCTTAACAATGGTGAATACTTGTCTTTTGATGAAGTTATATTTTGTCTCATAGTCCTTTAAGGTCTAGGAGTGGAATGCTATCAGATGTTCTCCCTTTCCTTCATCATCCTTTTGGGTCAAAATAGTAACGATGCTATATTTTCTACTAAACACATACATTATGAAGTCCTTTGATAGGTCTGGGTTTACCAGCATGGGAGTTGAAGAAATAGCCTCCTTAACCTTCTCAAAGGCTTCTATGGCCTCTTTTTTCCATTTGAACAATTCATCTTTCTTGAGCATCAGGGTGATAGGTCTAATTAGTCCTACAAAATCAAAAATGAACCTGCTTACATAGTTTACCCTTCCTAGGAAGGATTGAACTCCCTTTTTGTTGACTAGTAGGGGAAGTTCACTTATCACCTTCACCCTCTTTGAATCGATTGCAATTCCATATTTAGACACCACATGCCCCAATCATTTTCCTTGCGGCACTCCAAAAACACCTTTTTTTGGGTTCAAGGATATCCCAAACTCCTGGAATTTATTAAAAATCATTTCTAAATGATCAAAATGATCATCCTTATACTTAGAGAATGTCGTAAGATAATCTAAGTAGATCAAGATGATCTTATTTATCAATTCCCTAAAGGAAATGTCCATCATGCACTAGAAGGTAGCTCCTGCATTTGAGAGGCCAAAGAGCATTATCGCATAAGTGAATGTTCCCTACTTGGTAGTGAACGTGGTTTTGTGTTGGTCCTCCTCTTTTACCAAAAATTGGTTATAACCGAAGAATTCATCGAGCAGAGAAAACATTTATGAGCTAACCACTATTTACAAGATTAACTCCATGGAAGGAAAGGGGTAGTGGTCCTTTAGCGATGCTCTATTTAGATCTCAAAAATCAACACATAGGTGGATGTCTCCATTCTTTTTTTAGATAGGATCTAGGTTGGACACCCATGTAATATGCTTAATTGAGAACACAATCTAGGAGTGGATTAGCTTTGTCAACTCTTGCACCCTTAATGCCTCAATCTTTAGATTTACTGGCCTTTGCTTCTAGCATACTGGTTTTGCACCTTCCATTAGCTTTATGGTATGTTGGATAACTTTGGGGTCATATCCCTTGAGGTCGTCATATTACCAGGCCACTACTCCTTTATATTTCTCACAAAAATGGATGAGCCTTTCTTTATCATGTTGCAGAACATTTTTTTTGACCTTGAGCTTCCTTCCATCTCGGACTTGAAGATCTACATAGTAACCTTTGTCTACTACAAAATTCCACTTGTCATTCCTTTCATTGTCACAATCGAATAGGTTTTTGAGAGTGACCAATCCTTTTGGAAGCTTATTAGAATTCAACTGAATGATTTTCTCTTCAAAAGCCTCTACAATTTTTGGTTGGAGATGATCAGCAAACTCTCTTGAATGTTGGATGAATGAGGTGATGTGTTCACCACTTTCAAAAACTTGCTAGGTTTGATCATTATCTAGAATAGTAGGTTGAACAATCACCCGCACAGAGTGTATGTTATCAATTAGGTTAGAAACAGGGTCAAACTGAGATCCTATTGTTTCCATGTGATCCACAATTGTATTTTTCTCTATGGGAACTATCTAGATATTAAAGGCTTCAAAGCCTTCAATTAGGTTCCATAATCTATGTCTATAATATCTCATTTGTACATTATTTGCTATGGAGATCCCTCAGACTTGATTGACTACTAACTCTGAGTCTCTGAATGTCATTATTTTTTAAATTCTCATCCACTCTATGAGGCTTAGACCTTGCATGAGGCCTTCATATTCGGCTTCATTGTTCAAACATGCAAACTAGAAGCAAAAATATCTAAGAATATTTTCATTGGATGGGGATGTCAAACATATCCTAGCTCCCACACCAACTTTGCATCTCACTCCATCAAAATGTAGCATCCATAACCTTGAGGCATGATCACCCTCGGATTCCTTCATTACCTTTGGAATCACTTGGTCTTCATCATAGATGACATAGGTTCCCAATCCAGTGGCATGATAATTAATGAAAGGATCAGTGTCTATGAATTCACTCAAGAGAACTTCCTCCTTATTGATCTAGTCTCTGGTCACCTTCTCATCCTCAAGTAACTTAGCACAATACATCTCATCCTTGGTTATAGAGGTATAAGTAGCCTCAAAGTTGATCATGGCTTCATTTGCTACATGTTTTGAGTGCAGAGGTTCAGACACTATCTTCATCTTGGCTCCATGCTTGGTCCTAAGAATTAGATGTGACCAATCTAAAGAAAGATACCCACCTATCTTGGTTGTGAACTCCCAGGATAAGTAGAGACCAAACATGGGGGGAATGTCAATGATCACGGTATCTTGTGGAGTAGTGATATTAGGGTAAGAGAATAGATTCAAGGGGAGGTTCTTAATGACACCTATAGTTTCAACCTTGTTCCCATCAAGCTGCATAACCCCTCTATTTAAAGGTTCATAGCTAAGTCCTAAGGCTTTAGTTATCTACTTGGGTGTGACTGTGGTACTAGCACCAAATTCAATCATAGAATTATGCAACAATTTTTTACCCATAATAAGAGTTAGAAAAAAGGGTTTCAGTTTCGGCTTACCTCTAACTTTGGTACAGGCTTCCTCTCCACTATTTTTGAGAACTTTTTCCTAAAGTGATGAATCAATGACCTTCCCCTTGGATGATTGCTCTATTGGCTCAGTGCTTGCATTTTCTAGTAGGGCCTTCTGCTACAATGATTTCAGCTCTAGAATAGCTAAGATATCCCAAAGGGATACATTAGCAGAGGCTTTCTTCAACTACTCCACCACATTGAATGGTGGTGGCTTCAAGGAATTTTACTCCTTGGACTTTGTTATAGTAATCTCCTTGCATGGTTGAGACTGTTGTGCAATTGTGAAGGAACTAGGAGCTTGATCAAAAACACCATTGGGTTGTTGAACACCTGTTCACTCATTAATCTCTGCTTAGATCAAGTGTTATAATCTAATTACACTTGCAAATCCTTGGATGTAGAAGCCTCATTTTAAAATACCACATCTTCTTCTTCCATCCATGAGAAGAGTGTGTGATCAAGAGCTATATTTGTTTCTTGCTCGAGGAAAATTCCTTGCATTTGTGTAGTGAATACCATGTTTTCCATTTGTGGAGAGGCATATACATAACCTCTAGAATTTGGTGCAACACCTTGACTATGTTATTCTACCACTCTTTGTTATAGATTTCCACATGGGAAATTTTGAGGTATATGTGCTCTGTTGCAGGGGAAGGACCAAGGATTGATGTCATCAATGAGATTATTTTCCCCCGCTATCAGCTCTCTATTCAAACTTGGGTGAACATTTTACAGCGGAGTAGGCACTGACACTATCCGATTATTTGTTTGAGCCTACAAATTTATTTGTGACCCTCCTTGGAATTAGTTCTACTAGTAGAAATATCTTCCACCTTTGTAATTATGGAAAGCTAGCTTCGCTTGTGCAGACTATTGTCATTTAATACTAGTTATTTCATTTGAGAAGGTTTGCAATAAGTCTTTGATTTCACTCATCTCATCCTTTGAAGAGCCAAATGTGGAAGCAACGTTCTACAACAAGCCCAAATATACATACATCGGATGGGGAGGAACATACGCACCGGTAGAAGCCATCTCCTGGGCAGGAGCTAATATCTCTGCAAATATAGGCATAGCAGGTTGAGGTGGCAACTTTTTGGCATCAATTAAATTCTTCTCTACCTTAACTACAATGGTGTATGCATCCGGCAGAGTGCTCCCACCAAGAGACTAGATCATCACTGAGATATCGACATTGAGGTATTTTAGATAGAACATGAATTCCAAATCGATCAGTGGGTGGACAGCAGTCTGGATTCTCTGCCAAGTTGTGTGAAACTGGGCATTGAAGTCAGTCATGGCCTCATGTGGGGCTCACTTTATGGTCACTAGCTACTAATATAGTGAAGATCAATCTCCATTGTTTCAAAATCTCTCATAGAAAGGATCTCTGAGCTGATCCCAGGTGCTAATGGTATTAGCTTCTAGAGTGCAGTACCAATATATTGCCCTACCTTTGAAAGAGGCTGCAAGCAACCTTAGCACTACATTTTGATTGGTGACACCATGCACCAAACACACATCTGCCACATCTTGTAGATGGTCAGATGGTGTTTTTGAGCCTTCTCTGGTGAATTTCAATATAACTTTTAGAGAAAAAGAAGGAATAGGATCCCATACAACTGGTGCTACTGGTGCTATAAGAGGACTTTTGGTATCCCATTCTACAAAATTTTTGTTAGCCATCGGTAGAGGGACTTGTGGAGGGGTTGGGATGTTTACTGGATGGGATCTTGCTTGTACTATTACCAACAGTGGCACTAACAGGCCAGGATCATTCATTGTATGGGATCTAGTAATAGGCCTATGGCTCATACACCCATTTCAATTTAGATATATTCAAACAAGTCCCACCGGGCATGCAACCTTATAGGAAACTTAGTTAATGGGGGACCAATTGCACTAAACTGAGTAACCTCCAGGTTTTTTAAGTCGGCTCCTTCTATATTTGGGGGGTTGGAAAGGGAAAAGGAAGAAGATATATAAAAATAAAATCTAATCTAAGGTGATGCGTCGAGATGTAAGTAAGTAGACACATGAAATCTTCCCTTTTGGTGAGATTTAAGGGCCTGTTCAATAATCTGCATGTCTAAAAATAAAAGAAAGCATAGATGAAAAACCTAATAAGTTCATCAAATAACATAAGATAGTTTCCATATACATTCACTTAAAAGAAGATTTCAAGACATGATCTAAATTAGAAATTTTATATTGAAAAAATAGGAGTCTTGGAGATAAATAACTCAGTATAATAAAAAACATAGTATAATGTCTTGTCAATTAACTAAGAAATAGAGAGGCCAAAAAAATTGGCACAATTTGTGAGTCTTAATATAATAATTAAAAAATAATACAAAGGCCTACAGTCTTTCAAAAAAAAATTGTGTATTCTCTGAACCCATTTTCAGAGATTTGAAGCAATATATATAGATTATCACCCCACCGCTTGATAGCCACCACCAAAAAATATTCCTCAAGCACAGGAATTGTCACCCATCACAATGATTCACAAAGGCCATTGCAATAGAAAGATTCTGAATCATGGTATCTGGTCACCTTCAACAAGGTGTGCCCTCCTGCAATGATGAATATGGTCCTAGAGTGGAAGAAACAAAAATCCCTTGAAGATACGTGTCACCCACCCATAGAGTTGGTTAGGACACATGGCGAAAGGGTGGGGCTCAAAATTCATTCTTCCCTTCCTTGCAATCAAATTTCCCATAGAGAAGACATGTGGAGAAGTCTTTGTTTTAGGTGTTGAGTATGGGGTCCACCAAAAGGTTGCTTGTGGAATGATGCAACGTGGCACGTGGGTGGAGCTCGAAGGAGAACAAAGGAGAGAGGACCTTCAAAGGCTCACACTACAAACACATGATGAAAGGGTAGAGCTTGAGAGTAGAGCAAGGGAAGAAAACCTTCCAAGGAGCATGCGGGTGACACGTGGCACAAGGGATGAAGGCGCATCAAAAAGGGGCCCAAGAATGTTCAACCATATGAGGTGTGGGTTGGGGCTAATGCAAAATTATCAATGACCACACGGAGGGATCTTTAAGGATTTTTAATCGACAAATACTTTAACTACTCTATCCTTGAATTAATAAATAAGGATAAGAAAGTGATATTTAACTTCATGCAACTTGATTCTCTAAATAGCTCCAATTGAAAATTTCCTACACACGTAAGACCAAGGAAAATGTTGGTGCTATTTTAGAGGATATGCTCAGTCAATCTCCCACTTTGGTGTTTCCACCTCCATGGATAGCCAAATAGCAACGATTGTATAGAAAGATGATAAAGAGAGTATAGAAATGGAAATACCAAGCAATACCCAAACAATAATATGCTACAATACAAATACGATAATGCAAAAGTAATGAAAATTGTGGATGTCACCTTCTCAACCACATGATCTCAAGGAAAATGGAGGAAGGAGTGAGCTTGCAAGCTTCCCAAAGCCAACATTCTTGCAACAATAGAGAGAGGGAGCCAAGAAAGTAGCAACTCACAGCCTCAATGGTGGTGGTAATACTTGAAAGTGAATGTGTAGAAGCTAAGAAGTTTCTAAGAGAGTCAAGAAATGTGATAGAATGAATGAGATAGCAATTTGAAAGGCAAGAGGAGGAAAAAATCCCATTTGAATTTGGTCAAGGGAGAAGGAGGTGTTACAATTTGTGTCCAACGGAGGAGTGTAACACCTTTGTGGATTCCAGAGGAAGGAATCATGTTAGGATGGAAGCGCACCACATGGATGTCCATGTGTCATGCTAGCATCCCAAGCAGAAATTCCTCAATCAACACACAAATGAGTTGTCAAGTGGAAAGGGAAAGGCAGTGGGTGTAGGGATTGCATCATCGAATTTAATTATCTAAGGTAGGGGTAATGTAAAAGTGGAATTTTCCTAGGGTTGCAAATTCATGCCATTACATTTCCCCCCCACTTTAGCGAGCATATGCATTAGTAAATGTGAGGTAAATTAGAGAAAAAGTTAAAAATTATACATAAACTGTTGAGGAACTAGATCATGATCTAACATGCTCATATGCACACGAGAGATGGCTCCACAAGTACTCAATCCTATGAAAGGTGAACAAAAGCTCTATAGTTGCTATGTCCTACAAAATTGGCTCCATGGGTGCTCGATCCCATAGAAGGTGAAAAAAGGTTCTATAGGTTCTTTGTCCTACAGAATGAAAGTGTTTCATAGGTGCTCGGTCCTACAAAGGAGGTTCCATCGGTGCTCATTCCTCCAAGATATATTATAAAATTGACTTCCCAAGTGCTCATTCCTACAAAGCAACATGTTAATCTACAAAAAAAACATGTCAGGAAAGCAAAATTCAAATAGAAAGATAGTCATATCTTAGAACAAACAATTGAAGGAGAAGCTTTCAAAGTGGTCCCTTGAGAACCATTCAAAATTTGCAAGGGTCCCATGTAAAGGGATGCTCCATTTGAAAATCAATGACATTTTTTTAAATGATCCTATCATCAAGGAATCTTTTTGAAATATTCTCTTTTGTCAAGGAATCTGATAAAAATAGCAGCCTCTGCAAAGGTGAATTTTCAATTCTTTTTGCTACAAATTCGATTTCAAAAGAAACTCTTGCTAAGGGGATCCTTATTGAAGGATGATATTTTTGAAAAATGTAGAAAATTTCTAGCAAAGGGATTTGTTGGCCACTGAATATGCCTTATTGAAAATCAGAGTAGGAGACCCTCTGACTCTCCTACAACAAGAGCTAATTAGGAAGAGGGCCCCTCAAGGTCTTCTTCACTCAACTCCTATGAGGTAAAATTCATTGGTCTTGCAAAGATCACTGAAAGAACTGGGACATCATGAACCGAGTTAAACATGTACTTGACAAGAGTATCATGTGTTAACTAAATGGGAGATGAAAGAAGCACCTAAGATCCACCATCAATATTGTCAAAAGAGATGGTGAAAAACTTAGGAGATGTCAGGGCTACCTCCATCACAAGGATGACACAAGAAAAAGTAGAACCCTCTCTCTCAAAGGTGATCCCTTCTTCTGACATCCATTGGAAGCAAGGCCATCCTCAAAATCACACTTCATCAAAGGATGAAGAATCCCCATAAAGGAAGCAAAAGGTGAGGAGGAAGAGGACAAGGCTATAGTGGAAATATACATGGTGTTTGGAATGTCCATAGGCCAAGAGAATGGAGGGATCTCTAAAAGGGACATCAGAAGAGGAAGATCCATCAAGGGAGTGATGAACACCTACACCCTTTTGGGTTGAGGGTCATCAGTATTTGCGAGAGGATCCAAAATAAAAATTGAGGTGATGGGAACTGAAGCAAAAGGAATAGAAGAGAGAGGCACAGTAGGAGATTCCAAAATGGGATTCATTGGCTCCTCTTTTGTCTTCTGTGAGGAAGCTTTCTCAAAAGCTACAGTCTTCCTCCAGAACTTGCGCTCATGCATAAGTTGGTTTTTTCATCTCTAGGAACTAGAAATTCCACTTGAGAATGAATAAGAGGCTCTTGTTCTGCTATGGGTGTGTCATCCACAACCATTTCCAATGGAAGGGAAACCTCCTAGATGGGAGCAGGGGTAAGAAATGCAGGATTGAAAACTATAACAGGTAGAGAAGCAGACTCAAGCACCTTAGTGGTGGGCCTTTCCCATTCACCACATGAGGGGTAGGAGTGGTAGGAGGCCAAAAGGTTGAGATGTAGGGGAAAATCCATGAGGGCCCTTCCCCTTACCATAGAAAATGTGCCTCAGAACTATGGGTAAGATGGGAAGTTCAAATACTTGATGCTTGGACTTCGGCCAAGCAGGCACCATTGGGCTTCCCATGTGAGGTAGGGGAGAAGAGGACAAAGGCACCACAATGGGGTGAGAGGTAGAATTATATGAGATAGTAGAAGAAGAGGAAGGCTCATGGGTGTGAGTAGACTTCCCCTTCCCCTTTTGAGAGGAGGCATCCTACTTCTAAATGATCATAAAACCTTTGAATAAAATGGTGTAAGGGGAGATAGGGTAGGCTGCCTTGGGTGTTATCCCCCATTCTTATATTTGACATAGGTGTGGTATAGCAAGTCCATCCTCGAAGGAAGTAGATTGGTTGGGGTAGGCCAAAAGTAATCTAGTGAGTAGCCCCCATGCAAAACTAGAGGTTTATATCTAGTGTCATGCACAACATGCACAAATCCCTCATGAGAAAACTTTAAACACTAATGGATTATCAAAGCGAGTGCATTAATGGAAACTAACCAAGGGATGCCTAGTTTCACTTTGAACAAGTACGGATTTGGGATGATATCTAAAGGATCATATATAGTCATGGGTCATACCAAGACTGAGAGAGTGATGGAATCAATTGGAGGTACTAAGAGTCCATCATGTGTACGTATTGTGTTTTTGACTTTTCATATTCCTCCCTATGTCAAAAATTTAATAGAAGAGTCTCCTCTATTACCACATTCACTCGACTCATGGGATCAACTAGAACACTAGTAATGATTTTCCCATTGATGTGAACGAGAATGTATAGAGGAGAAGGATGTATGTTCATGTTCATAGGTGGGTCCTGCAATGTGAAAGTTATAGGTGGTAATTCAATTGAAAGCTGAGTTGGAGGAATAGGCGTAAATGAAACCACATTTACATACTTCAAGAACTCAAGGGAAGCAAAACCAAAAGGCTAAAAAATTAGGTTCATAGAGTGAGATAGAAAGTTATTCATATAGATCTGCAACTCACTATTAGCCTTTTCCATAGACTTGTTTGCATTCTCTTTTCCCATCAAGGTAGATAGTACTGTCATCAATGTGATCCTGTATCTCATGATGCAAGTGCATGCATCTTTTGGTATCGTGTTTAGGAATTTGATGGCACTAGTAGAATGTGTTATCTTCATACCAGTCAGGGTAAGGTTAAATAAGGTGTCAAGGATCTAGCAAGGTTATCACTTTGTCTTTCAATAACTTCTTCAAAATAGAAGAGTATGATTCTAATAACTTCATGAATTATTTGTTGCATTTGAGGCCTTTGTCGCTAGATGCAGCAACTACATTTGCAACAAATTTACCTTTACTAGAGATCAACATAATAGACCTACCCTCAGGATGGGAGGATGAGGAAGGTCCCTCAAACTTCAGAATCATTTGCATATTTCATTAGGGAAAACTTCTCCTACCAGGACCTCTGTAAGTTTTTGATGAAAACCTTTTTCACATCTAAGTCAAGCAAAGGATAAAATATCTATGAAAATAGCACTTGATATTGGGCAATGAAATTACTTATCTTCTCATGCTCTCATTGCTTACACCAGACAAGGTCTGAAAATGTCATCTTCAACCTGATGTTTTCCTAAAATTGCTAGAGAAACTAATTCACAAGTTGATCAAAAGAAAATATGGAGTTATCGGGTAAGGAACAATACCATTCTAGGGTTGTGTCCTTAAGAGATATTGGGAACAATTTAGCCATTAAGTCATCATGGTGGAAGAAATTTGTACACATGGAATTAAATGTAGACACGTGTGTTTATAAATCTCCCTTACCACCATACTTCTCAGAATTTGGAATCTCCATCGATTAGGGGATAGGAGAGTTTAGAATTTCTATTGATAAAGGATTGTAGTGAAAGAAATTTTTTAAAATTGGCTTGGAGGTGGCTTGAGATAGGTTCACTAGTTGATTATATATCTGACTTATATTCTATAGCAGAGTGTTTAGAATAGGGTTAGATGATGAAACAAGACCAATGGAACCACCACCAAAACCACCATCAGAGCCAATGGAGCCACTAGAGCCACCACCCCCTATTTTTCCAAGGTTTCTACTACCAGAGCCTAAATGGCCCCCAAAGTTACCACCACCAAAAATAGAAGGGATAGTGCTGAAACCCAAAGGGATTTTGTTTACTTTGATAGTCAAATGTGCCTTAGGCATGGGGGTGGTGTTGATGGAAGGGCTTGATTTGTCCATGTACACCAACATCATGGGCATCAAAAATCCTATCTATCTTTGAAAGGTTTCAAGCCCAAAACCTTGGGTAACACCTGATCCAAAGTTATATGAAGGGACATATGCTTCCACTATGTCAATGATGCCTCAAAGAAGCTCCAGGCCCACCCAACCTTTTTCTAGCGTATATCTCATTTCATTGATAAGCCTAGCAGCCCTAGCCATATTTTGTTCTTTTCCCAAATGATTCACAAGATCCAATAGCCTCGTATTTAGAGCAAGGAGATTCTCTACAAAAATAATGAGAGCATCTTCCTCATTCATAGGTGGGGCCATAGGAGAAACAAGAGGAGTACGAGCATGAGTGGCCTCCTTGAGGAAGCTCACCTTTGTCACTAAAACCATTTCCTAAAAAGTAAAACTAGTATTGACCTTCAAGAAATCCATCTCTAAATTTTGTACGCTTCTTCTAACAACAATCTCAGAGGTTGTAGATTAGGTCATAAATCTCATAAATCTTCATGATACACAAGTCTACAACCTTCATGAGGCATGGAAGGAAGAATATCGACACAAAGAAATAGACACTATGATGTTCACATCAAGTTCACCAAAATGTAGACGAGGGGAACCAACTACTCTGAGACCCCAAGTCACGAGAGGGTCCAAAGAAACATGTTTCCTTGATCTACCTCAAGCTTTCCTAAGTTATTGGAAAGGTTAAGTGGTTAAGGTCAAAAAGGAAGAGAAATCTATTTGCTATTGTCCTTCTGCTAACCTAAATGTTTCAAGAGGTCAAACAAGTTGATTCCTGGAGTTTAATCTATGTCTAAGATAGCTCATTTTCAAAGGATGGTAGCATAGGACATGGACTCTAGCTTAGCATGTTGGTGTCCCAATCGGGTGTTGGAGTTTGTACAGATAAAGAGTGTGAGGAACAAACAAAAACACCAAGAGACAAGATACCAAGTTGATTGAATTATTTTATACTATAATAGAATATAAAGAAAGTAAAAAAATGGAGTACAAAAAAAAGAATACTTCAACTATTCTATCTTCAAATTGACAAACTAGGATAAGAAAGTGATACCGAACTTCTTGCAACTTGATTCTTCAAATAGCTCCAACTGATAAGTGCCTACACACATAAGACCAAGGAAAATTTTGGGATTGTTTTTAGAGGATTGCCTCAATTAGTCCCCTGCTTTGGTGTTTCCACCTCCATGGATAGCCAGATAGCAATGATTATATAGAACTATGATATAAATAAAGTATAGAAATGGAAATACCAAGCAATACACAAACAATAATATGTTGCAATACAAATACAATAATACAAAAGTGAATGAAAATTTTAGATGTTACCTTCTCAACAATGTGCTCTCAAGGAAAATGGAAGAAGGATCGAGCTTGCAAGCTTCCCAAAGACAATAATATCGCAAAAACAAAGAGAGGGAGCCAAGAACATAGTAACTTGTAGCTTCAATGGTGGTGGTAATACTTGAAAGTGAATGTGTATAATCCAAGGAGTTGCTAAGAGAGTCAAGAAGTGTGATAGAATGAATGAGATAGAAATTTGAAAGGGAAGAGGAGGTGAAAATCCCATTTGAGGTCAGTCAAGGGAGCAGGAGGCATTACACTTCATGTCTGATGGAGGAGTGTAATGATTCTATAGATTTCAAAGGCAAGAATCATGTTAGGACAAAATCACACTTCACAAACATCCATGTATTGTGCTAGCATCCCAAGAAGAAATTCCTCCATTGACACACAAATGAGTTGCCAAGTGGACAAGGAAAGGTGGCAAGTGTAGGGATTGCATCATCAAACTTAATTCTCTAAGGTAGGGGGTAATCTAATTGTGGAATTTTTATAGGGGTGAAAATTCACACCATTATAGAAGGATATGCATTGTTAAACATGCATACATAAAGGCTTATGCAAGTAGGCCTATTAGAGATATATGGACTCTAGGATTGGGAAAATTGGTTATTCCTAATGTTTTTATAAATGTGGAGTTGATAAGGGTTATTATTAGGGCTTACAATCCTAATGAAAGGGAACTATATTCAAAAAATGGAAACAACCTCTTGTCATTGGATAGAAACCATATTTGTAAGGTCTTTGACTTAAACCCTAATGTACAAGTGCCAATTGACTTGGGTACCCTCAACAAAGAATATGAGACAAACTGGGATAGCTATAGAGTAAGGTGGTTTCCATGTTTCAGACTCTGAAGGCCAAAGAGAGAGTTATAAAGGTTTGGTAGGGGTGAGTTTGAGCCCTTTTCCTATGACATATTTGATAACTATTTTGTGAATGCATACTTCTCTTGTGTTAGGTTTTGGGGCTGGATAGTAAGATTGAGATGCCTATTATCTTGATAGATCTAGTGGTAGATATCCAAAGTAGGGATGTCAAAAATCCCTATGATTTTGCTAGATATGTTGTAGAGCAGTGGCATAAATCCTTGTGTTCATTAAACAAGGATTCTTGTATAGTGCACTTTATGCACTTTTCACTTTTGATGCATATAATTTTGTATAGTGGGGTACTAGTTTGGCCTCCACAACTACAGATCATTTTAGTGGATGAAAACAACATAGTGCTACCAGTCTGAGAATGGACCTATATATGGGATAAGGACTGTAACAAGTCCAATTATTCAATTTTTGAAGAGCTTTTTGTGAAGCCTCTAAGATGAGGTCTCGGTCTCCCAATAGATTGGGGACTATCAGAGGAAGTGAGAAGGTTCTTAAGGCCCAAGTACCTCACCCCATAGAAGGGAATTGATCATAATCTAGGTGACTAGTTCTTCTACTCAGATGCAATAGTCATCAAGATGTATTGGACCCCAATAGCACCACATGTGCTACCCAAGGATATACCAAACATGATTGCATTCTTAGAGATAATGTGGCAATTAAATGAGTTTGGAAAGACTCATTCTAGGAATAATGAGAAGCATGCCCTTCTCCCAGGTGTAGTGGAAATTTCTAGTTTCATAGCCACATGAAGAGGAGGGGATAGAATTGGTATAGGAGAGGTTTCTCCCCTACAGAATGAAGGTGGATAGGGTCAAAAAAATATCCTAAAGGCTTAATCCATAGGTAGAGAGTTAGCTAAAAATTATCTGCCTATCTCCATGAGTCAAACAACATTGAAGACCTAATCATGATTTTCTCATCTAAGGGTTAGGCATCATAGAGGAAGGCCCTATGGGTTAAGATATAAATTATTGAAAATAAAAGAAAGAAGGAATATCCTTCTTTCCAAGGGTCATTTTTGCATATCAAAGACCCCATAGTCAGAATTAGGACTATGTTGGATAATACCAATCATTTGTTGGAAAATGTTCCATAGACTACTACAAGCTCATCAGGGGATTCTTCTTCTTCTTCCAGAGTAGAGGTAGCACCAATTCCTCTACCAGTTACCCCTTTATAATAGATAGATCCAATGGATAGATGTTTGGTTGATTACCCAATTGATCTTGAGGTGTATGGAGACGCCCTTATTATAAAAAAAATGTTTCCCCCTCCTAGAATATTGATAGAAAGATCCACATATGACATATTGGCCATCAATTTTGAGACTAATGGGAAGGTAGTGGATGATGTCAGAGCCAAGGCCTGTGAAGAATTCTTGTAGGATGAACAATTCATCACTACACAAGAGTTTAAGGAATTTTTCCTTAAGAATAAATGAGAGGAGTTGCAAATAACTATCTCAGATAGAACCCTCCCTCAGAAGGAGAAAAAGGACATGATTGAGAATTTTCAGAGTAAGGTGAAGGAGGAGATGGATATTATGACCCCTAAAAGGGGTAGGGAATTAGTAAAGAAGGCAGGGTGTTTATTTCTTCTAGGTTGGGATATCTCCTTAGCAATTGCATTTGATGCAATAAGAAGGAATGAGGGTGAGAATCCAATTTTGGGTTCAAAGGAACAAGAAGAAGCTTTGTATTTTGGTTTTGGATTGCACCCTAGGCTTGATACTTTGGCTATATGGTCAATTTTTCCAAAGACCAATAAGCCACAAGTAATAAGTGACCCCAATGAACTAATAGGGAACCTCATTGTCAAAATATTTTGGCACACAAGTGCCACTCAGGCAACTTCTTTAGTGGTAAATGAAGCCCTCTTTACAAAGACTACTGTTAAGAAATTACAAAAGGATATTGATAAGGAAAATTCCTTAAACCAAAGTCTAGAGAAAAGAATCAATGTGGTGCAAGGAATTTTGCCACCTCCCCAACATATAAGTGAAGCACAAGCTTCACATGATAGAAATAAAGTAGAATTTGAAATCAAGGAGCTAAGAGAAAAGCTAAAATGGAGCACAACAGAGGCTAGGGAAATGGAAGAAGGAGTAGTAAAGAAAGTATTTGATTTGGTGGACAAAATTTTGAGGTATAGGTTGTCAAGGATCCTTTCTCAACTAAATAAAGTATGAGACAACTACACAACTTTGAAAGATACATTATCCAACCACAATCAAGTGTGGATGAAGTTGAGATGTGGTGGAGCATGTAAATTTCATGGTTATAATGTTGTTCTAACATTTTTGGAAATTTTAAAATTTCTTAATTGTATTGAACTAGGGTTTGAGTCTATAAGTTAGGGGTTTCTAAAAACCATCTTATATCAAAACCATAGTACTCTTATATTTTTTCGTTGACATGCTACATTTTTTTACCCAATCACTTAAGTAACAACCTGAGGGTATCAACATCATATGTTCTTGCATCCCCTTGTGTGCTAGGAAGTGGCCATTGTTGCCTATATTAAAAATATTTGTTTCCCTTCCAAAGACATTTATTACTTGGGCACCTTGGACACATGTCACCATATCACGTTATCTCTATGGTTTGTAGGGGCTTTTGTTTTATCATTTTCCAACTGCTCAAACTTCTAAAAATATAGTGTCTATCCAAATATTCCTTGGACTAATGTTCATTTGCTGATATTTTAATTTTTTTCATAAGGCTCTATTGCCTCATCTATGGTCGATCCCCTTTCTCCCTAGTCAGTTTAAGTTGTTAAATTTAACACATGCATTTCATGGAGGTTGTGTGCTTCACATAGCCTCACAATTTTGACACCCTCATTTCTATGAAGTATCAAAAATTTTACATGTATTCTACCATGTTCTAATTCCATTGCTAAGGATTAAACCTTCACAGAGCTGTGGTGGGTCTAACTTTCTACTTTTGTGAAGTTGTGAGATAGTGAAAAGTGTCAGCATCGCAACACTTCATGGAGAGTTCCTCATTTTAGGAGGCCTTAATTTTGTCTTATTATCCCATTGTGAGTCTACAAAATGGTGACACCTATCCACATAACAAAAAAATAATGTTGTCACTTTTGTGGAGGAAAATTCAAATTTTTACAATCACCATCGATCTTGAGATCTACAACCCATATTCTAATTCAACAAATGTCTACCATTATTCGTGCATCCAAGCATGCAAAGAGTAATGGTTTCTTCTTTGAAATTGGGGTTTTCGATGTCGAAAAAGCTAGTAAGTACTTTGAACTTCAAACTATGAATTCTAGGGAAATTTCAAGTAGAAGTTATATATTTTCAATCAAGCAAAGGAAAAAAAAAGGGGTTATAGTGGGTATACACTATCAAAATCTTCATAAGAATACCTATCAGTTGAGTTTTTATAAACCCTATATTTTTATTTTAAAGCCCTGCACTTACAATGTCTAGGACTTCAAGGGGTCATAAGTGAGGTTTGGATGAGGAGATAATTTCACAACTCTCGGGATATCACAAAATACCAAGAGTGGGTCTAGGATCTAGAGTTTTAACTGATAATCTTATGGATAAAAATGAAGGTTTTAGAGACCCTATTCTCACATGTGAAGGATACGCAATGTTTGAACATGCATACAAAAAGGCTTATGCATGTAGTCCTATTAGTAATATATGGACTCTAGGATTGGGTAAATTGGTTGTGCCTAATGTCTTTATAAATGTGGATTTGATAAGGGTTATTGCTAGGGCTTACAATCTTGATGAAAGGGAACTATATCCAACAAATGGAAATAGCTTCTTGTCACTGAATAGAAACCATATCTATAAGGTCTTTGACCTAAACCATAATGCACAAGTTCCAATTGACTTGGGTGCCCTCAAAAAAGAATATGAGAGGAATTCAAATAGCTATAGAGTAAGTTGTTTGCCATGTTTCAGACTCCGAGGGCCAAGGAGGGATTTATAGAGGTTTGGTAGGGGTGAGCTTGAGCCCTTTGCCTATGACATATTTGATGACTATTTTGCGAAGACATACTTCTCTTTGTTCCAAGTTTTGGGGCTGGATAGTAGGATCCAATTGCCTAGAAGCTTGATGGTTCTAGTGGTTGATATCTAAAGTAGGGATGTCAAAAATCCCTATGATTTTGTTGGATATGTTGTAGAGAAACTACATAAATCCTTGTGTTCATTAAAGAAGCATTCCAGTATAATGCACTGTAGGCACTATTCACTTTTGATGCATATAATTTTGTATATCATGGTATTGGTTTGGCCTCAACAACTATAGATCAAGTTATTGGATGAAGATAACAGGGTGTTATCAGTCCAATAATGGGCCTATATATGGGACAAGGATTGCAACGAGTCCAATTATTCAACTTATAAGGATTTTTTTTTGTGAAGCTTTTGTAATGGGGTCTTGGTCTCCCAATAGATTAGGGATTGTCAGAGGAAGTGAGAATGTTCTTAAGGCCCAAGGATCTCACCATAGAGAATTTAATTGTTCACAATTGTGGTGATTGGTTCTTCCACTCAAGTACAATAGTCATTGAGATGTATGGGACCCTAGTAGTACCACATGTGCTACCCAAGGATGTACTAGACAAGATTGCATTCTTGGAGATAATGTGGCAATTAAATGAAACTGATAAGACTCATTTTAGGAATAATAAGAATCTCTCAAGCATAGTGGCATTTTCTAATTTCATGGCCACATCAAGAGAGGAGATGGAATTGGTATATGATAGGTTGCTCCCCTACAGAATGAAGGTGGGTAGGGGTAAAAATTTTGATCCTAAAGGATTCATCCATAGGTAGAGATTTTGCTACAAATTGTCTACCTATCTCCATGAGTTGGACAACATTGAATACCTGATCATTAATTTCTCATCTAAGGGCCAGGAATCACAAAGGAGGGCACTATGGGTTAAGATACAAATTGCTGAAAATAAAAGAAAAAAGGAAGATCCTTCTTTCCAAGGGTCATTTTTGCATATCAAAGACCCCATAGAATTATGACAATGTTGGATAATGCCAATCAATTATTGGAAAATGTTCCATAGACTATTCCAATCACATCAGTGGCTTCTTCTTCTAGAGTAGAGGTACCACCAAGTCCTCAACCAATTACCCCTTTGCAATAGATAGATCCAATGGTTGGACCTTTGGTTGATTACTCAATTGATCCTGAGGAGGCGGATAGAGATGCCCTTATTGTATAAGAAATGTTCCCCCCTCCCAGAATGTTTATAGAAAGACCCATAGATGAAAAATTAGTCATCAATTTTGAGACTAGTGGGAAGATAGTGGATGATGTCAAAGCCAAGGCTTGTGAAGAATTCTCACAAGATGAAAAAATCCTCACTACATAGAATTTTGTGGAATTTTTCCTTAAGAATAAAGGAGAGTTACAAATAATTATGTTAGATAGAACCCTCTTTGAGAAGGAGAAAAAGTACATCATTGAGAATTTTTGGAGTAATGTGAAGGAGGAGATGGATTCCATGACCCCTAAAAGGGTTAGGGAATTGGTTAATAAGGTAGGGTGTTTGTTGCTGCTAGGTTGGGATATCTCCTTGGAAATTGCATTTGATCCAATAATAATGCACGAGGGTGAGAATCCAATTTTGGGTTCAGAGGAACAAGCAGAATATTTGTATTCAGTCTTGGATTCCACCCTAGGCTTGAGACTTGTGCTATATGGTCAATTTTTCCAAAGACCAATAAGCCACAAGTAATAAGTGACCCCAATGAGCTAATAGGGAACCTCATTATCAAAATATTTGGGGACACAAGTTTCACTTAGGAAACTTCTTTAATAGTAAATGCAACCCTCTTTACAAAGGCTATTATTAAGAAGTTACAAAAGGATATTGATAAGGAAAATTCCGTAAACCAAAGTTTGGAGAAGTGACTCAATTCTTTGTTGGGACTTTTTCCACCTCCCCAACAAATAATTGAAGCACAATCTTAACATGATAGAAATAAACTATAAGTTGAGATCAAGGAGCTGAGAGAAAAGCTAAAGCAGAGCACAACAAAGGCCAAGGAAATGAAAGAGGGAGTAGTAAAGAAAGTCTCTGATTTGGTGGACAACATTTTGGGGTATAAGTTGTCAAGGATCCTCTCTCAACTAAATAAATTTTGGGAAAGCTAAATAACTTTGAAAAATGCATTCATATTAGTTGGTCCCAAGAAGTTGAAGTGTTGAGGCTTCTCATCAGCAATTTAGATTTTGACAGAAGTCTAGCATCTGAGATCTTGACCAAGTAAAATATATTGGATGACATAAGTAGTCATCATATTAGATTTAGTGACCTCATGAAGAAGGATCTCAACTCTTTTGAGGGATTCAAAGAGTTCTACATGCCTCCAATTTTGACTAAGGGTGAGGTTATTGTGTATGTGGAGTATCAATTTACAAATATTCTAACTCCTATGTATAATAAGAGAAGTTGATGCTGACTAACTCAATGCAAGTATTGATGCACTTACAAAGCTAGAGTACAATTTATTAGGCATCCCAAATATAGTGTATATTTTGATTGGAGAAGAGTACAAGCTACACTTCAAGAGAGTTGGCAACTTCTTGAAAGCTAGGATTGACACTTTAGTAGGATAGGTGGAAGCCATGGAGGAATAGGATGAAGCAACTTAAGAAAGAAAAAAAACTTAGAAGAAAAAGGGGAAGGAAGGGAGCGATGGAGAAGGCATGCAAGGTAAGCAAGTAAGAGACATCTTGAAACCCCAAAAATCTAGGACTTAGCAAAAAATAGGAAACTTCAAGTAAAATTTATGCAAGATGTCCCATGGGGGATCTCTCAGATCGGTTACCAATGATGGGACATCAAAGGGGGGCATGAAATGTCAACAGTTCTCATATCACATTTTATGTTATGGATGCTTGAATTGTTAGTTTTTATTCAAGGAATGAAATAACTTTGCTTTTAATTCATTTGTCAAAGATTATTTTTCTACAATTTGGATTTGTAAGTAGTTTGATAATATTGTTCATTTATTAGTTTCTTTTTGTAAGGAATTAAGGGTATTAGAAGCCAAATTTTTCCCTATTGTAGGATTTTTCTTCATTTCAAGACTTTGTTATGGATAAGGCACTAGTCAAGCTAAATCACAATTTAAACATGAGATAGAATTAGATATAAAATTTAATCACATCTTACTTTACTATATTTTTATTATTCTATGTTTAATTCCACACTACAATATATTACATTTCATATAGAATGTGTTGAAGATGATTTATCCCATTAGTCAAACCTCTTGCAAATTTAGTGTGAAGATTTTTTATCAAATGCATCACTGCATATAAGTGTATATTTGTTAGGTGATGTTGTATGAGAGCCCACCTTGGTTTTATAGAGCCTAAATAACAAAGGATAAAATTATAAAACTTTTCTCACATTCATTGCCGCTGACCTAGAGTTTATAAGCCTACAAACTAGCTAATCTTTAGGAAAACCTAGGAAATCAGTTGGAAACACCAACAAGATACATGCATATTAGTTGGTCCCAGGGAGTTGAAGTGTTGAGGCTTATCATTAGTAATTTAGATTTCGAAAGTAGTTTGGCATCTAAAATTTTGAGCTAGTTAGATCTATTTGATTACATAATTAGTCATCATATTAGATTTAGGGGCCTCAATATTGATTGAACATTTAGGTAGCCCACAACCAAACCATTCGTTATGACCTTTTTCCATCAAGTTTATCTATCATTTTCTCATCTATTTCAAGTAACCATTTTGGGGTTCTTGAATGTTTAGCATTTTCATTGGATTCATTATAGATATATGGATTTAGAATTCCATTTTATTCTTCACAAATATCCTTTCTTGTGTAATTTGTAGATACATTGGCATTCGTTGTTTCTTGTATCTTATTGATTTCATCAATGCTATGAATAGGTGGATTATTGAGTATGTTTTCAACTTCGTGGGTTGTATATCCACATTGATCAAGAAAATTTTCACGTATTTCATGTTCAACATTAATATTTTCAGTTCCATGCTCAACATTTACAATTTCATGCTCAACATTTTTTTTCTCAATTCCATGTTCAAAACTTTCAATTTCAATTTCGAGTTCAACATTTTGATTTTCAATTTCATGCTCAACATTTACATTTTCATGTTCAACATTTTGTTTCTTAGTTTCATGTTCTAAAGTTTCAATTTCAATTTCTTGTTTAATCTTTTCAAATTCAATATCAAGGTCATTATCAATTTCATTTAAAGATAAAGAAGAGCCTTCTCCTTGAAGAGAATTTGTCATACCTTTTCTTTCCTCCCTCTTCCTTACTCTATCTTTCTCCCTACTTGCCTCAATTTCCTCCACTTGACATTTCCTATTCCTTTTCACTTTACGAAAACTATTGCTTCCCATTATCCCAACTCAAACAAGTACCTTGATGATTGCAAGGATAAAATTTTTTGTAAAAGAGTTCTCAAAAATTGAAATTTTATCTGTAATGCATAGTAATCACGACATTCCCAATAGAATAGAGAATGTGGGGACCATTGGAACAGCCAAAATGGAATTTTTCCCATTTTTTCCACTCAAACAAAATGGATATCCATTTTGTAAAGTAAAATGGATATCTATTTTCTTTATATTTGTTTACAAAATCTTGTATCATATGTGAAAACAAGCTTTACAAAATGGATATTCATTTTGTGAAGCTTGCTTTCACGTAAGTGAAAACAAACTTTACACAAAATGAAACAAGTACTCATGTTGCACATAGTTTTGATATTCGTTATGTAGACAAAATGAATATTATCTATCTTGAACTTAAAACATACTCAACATGTCTCTATATATAATATATTTGGAGAAAAAGGTAGGTACCCATATTAAACAAAACGGATATCCATTATATCTAACTTAAAACATAATCTATTATATATTATGTATTATATTATATAATATATTATATATTATATTATATATAATAATATATTATAATATATAATATATTATATTATATATTATAACTTATATATTATATTATATTTTGTATTATATTATATATTATATATTATATATTGTATTATTATTAAAAAAATCTAGACAAAGAAAAGGAGATAGGGAGAGAGAGAGAGGTAGAGAGATGGGAGGTAAGGTGGGAGGGAGAGAGAAGGAAGGAGGAGATAGGGATTGGTATGGTGGGAGGGATAGGTATAGAGAGAGTTAGGGATCAATGGTATGAGAGCCAAGATGGTTTTCCACTCAAGACAACACAGTCAATTTCCATGAAAAGAGGATAAAGGTGTATCTATTGTTGGAGAGATTGGCGGTGGAAACCCTTGGAGTATTTTGTTACTCAAAAAATTTAATGCACTCTGGAAAGCATTCAATATTTGTCTAAGTATTTCTTGAAAACTTTAGTGCTAAATCTGGAGCTAAAAATTCAGGCAAAGGATTATCTGAAACAAGTAGTGAATCAACTTGACTATGGGATTTTCATTTTGTGGTTATTGTCTGAGCAGGTAGTCGAGGATCACTAGGGTAGCTAATTGCGAGCAATATGCAGAACAGAGTAGTGTTGGGGAAGTTGTTTGAATTCCAAAGGCTATGTTGTAGGATCTTCTTTTCGCTAAACTTTCAATAGCTACCTAAGTTTTTCAAGAATCATATGAAGGAATGGATGATGGAGTTTCATAGTTACTTGACCACTGTGTACCCCACAATGGAGGACAACCTTTTGGATCATCTCAAAGCCACTATTTGTGAGAACATCAATCTCTACATGGAAAATAATGAAGATAATTTCCAAGATTATTTGAAGGAATTTGCTTCCTTGGTCTGGGATTTACTCATAAACATTTATACTATGCCTAGTAAAGAGAGAGTTAGGGAGGGAGGAAGGGGTAGGTGGAGAAATTTTTTGTCTGTGAGATAGGGATAGAGGAAGGGAGAGAGAGATAGGGAAGGAGGGAGATATCAAGTGGTAGGGTTGGAGGGATAGAGGGAGGGAGGGAAATATGAAAGGAGGGAGATAAGGAGTGGGAGGGATAGGTATAGAAAGAGATAGGGAGGGAGGAAAGGATATGTGGAGAGGTTGTGTGTGTGAGGGAGAGAGATGGAAGGAGGGAGATAGGGAGTGGTATGGTGGCATGGATAAAGAAAGGGAGAGAAAGATAGGAGGGAGATATGGAGTGGTAGGTATAGAGAGAGTTTCAGAGAGAGAGGGGTAGGTGGAGAGAAGTTGTGTGTTTGTGTGAGGGAGATAGGGAGTGGTAAGGTGGGAGGGATAGAGTGAGGGAGAGAGGGAGGGAGGGATAGGCATAGAGAGAGTTAGTGAGGGAGGGAGGAAGGGGTAGGTGGAGAGAGGTTGCGTGTGTGAGAGGGATAGAGGGAGGGAGGAAGAGAGGGAAGGAGGGAGATAGGTAGTGGTATGGTGGGAGGGATAGAGGGAGGGACATAAAGAGGGAAGGAGAGAGATTGGGAGTGGTAGGGTGGGAGGATAGGTGGAGGGAGAGAAAGAGTGAAGGAGGGAGATAGTGAGTGGTAGGGTGGGAGGTATAGGTATAGAGAGAGTTAGGGAGGGAGAAAGGGGTAGGTGGAGAGATTTTTTATGTGTGTGAGGGATAGAGAGAGAGTGGTAGGGTGAGAGGGATAGAGGGAGGGAGAGAAAGATGGAAGGAGGGAGATAGGGAGTGGTAGGGTGGGAGGGATAGGTATATAGAGAGTTAGGGAGAGAGGGAGGGATAGGTGGAGAGAGGTTGTGTGTGTGAGATGGAGATAGGTGGTGGTAGGGTGGGAGGGATAGGTATAGAGAGAGTTATAGAGGGAGGGAGGGGTAGGTGGAGAGAGGTTGTGTGTGTATGAGGGAGAGGGAAGGAGGGATATAGAAAGTGCTAGAGTGGGAGGGATAAAGGGAGGGAGAGAAAGAGGGATGTATGGAAATTGACGGAGGTAGGGTAGGAGAAGGTAGGAGAGGTAGGTATAGATAAAGTTAGGGAGAGAGGGAGGGGTAGGTGGAGAGAGAAGTAGAAATAGGGGGAAATTTTGGAAGGAAGGAGAGGTGGGTAGAAAGAAAGGTGGGATGGATTGAGGGAAGTTAGATATAGAGAGGTAAGGTGAAAAGAATAAAGAGAGAGGTAGGTAAAGTTAGATATAGAGGTAGGGTGGGATAGATGTACAAAGAGAGAGATCTAGTGTGAGAGAGAGAGAGGGGTGAGGGAGGGAGAGGTAGAGAGGGAGAGGGAGGGATAAGTTGAGAGTTAACTATAGTTGGAGGGATGGAGGGAGAGGGGGGGACGTGGGAGGGAGGGAGAGGTAGGGTGAGATGAATTAAGAGAAATGTAGGTAGAGAGGGGGAGGGTGAGTGGAGATAGACAAAATTACAAAGGGAAGGTGAGAGAGAGAGATGTATACATTACTCTCAGCTCCTTGTATTTTTATTATAATAAATATAATATTTAAAACTCCCTTGCAACAATCCATCAAATCATTTTTTTATAATATATTATATTTATATTATAACGAATAATAATACGGTTTTTAGGGAAGGCAGCCATGCAGATGGGAAACGGTCTCTACATTTTGATCAAGAACAATAGAATGTCAGGCATGAGGGATTTAAAAAAAGATTCAAGTTTGTTGATAGAAGATCTTCTAAGGGCTATTAAAGTCAAAATAGGTATCGAGGTCCACAAGCATATGGACAGTCCCGTTATCGTAGACCTCAACAACCTACATTTCATGATAAGCAAAGATTTTGAGGCCCCAAAAGACCTCGTGGGCATCTCTTACATGATAAGTAGGAGCCTTTTGATAAATGGGAGGATGATAGAGGAGAACAGAAAGAGAATAGGGGAAACTCTATTTCAAATTGACAAAACTTTAGGGTTTTGACAAAGGATCACCATGATGGTGTATGAAACCCTACACAAAATATACTCAAAAAGTCTCGTGCTCCCTTCAATCCAACTAATTAGAATCAATTTTCAGTTCTACAAGATCTAGATCAAAATAAGAATGTCGAGACATATACCAAAATCAATTCCAAGGGCACGGGTGAGTTATCTCATCTACAGAGTGATCAACATGTGGCATATTTTAAACAAGGAAAGGCATAAAAGAGCTCTAAAAGGAAAGAGAATTTACATAAATTGAATGATACTCAACATGTAGGAGCAGAATGTTTGCAATCGACCTCCAGTGATCTTCTTTCTTTGCATGCAAAGCTAGATAATGTTCCTACATTGGAAAACTCAAGAAACCCCTCTCTTTCCCAGAATAAACAACATGCTCAACCTGTTTGACATATAGAGGCACAAGAAACTAAGAAAGATCATAACAAAGAGGGTAAGTCAAAGTAAAAGCAACATGCAAAGAAGAATAGGAAAAAGAAGCGTTTTGCATTTAAGGAAAAGACATTTAATGCAAATAATGGATGCAAAATGCAATGGAAGCATGTTACGGAGATTAAATAGACATGCAACTCAAATAACATGGAAAATCTAGCAAAGGAAGATCAACCTTCAGGGGATAAAGCAAATCAAATTGTTACAAAGGTGACTTTATCGATTACCCTATCTGAAAACTAGCTAGATCTACAAATTTCTAATCTTCATCAACGAGATTTAATTTGTAAGTTATGGTGCCTAAATCTTGATATTATTCTTCTTAAATATTTGATTTTTGAAGAGTGGGAAGGGGCCATTAAAGGGTTTTATTTAGATCAGGATAAAGGAATTTTTCTAGTGCTTTTTGAGTCCAAAAGGCAAAGAGATGTAGTTTTTAAGATAAAATCATGGGTCTTTCAAGGTTTGAGTTTGTTCATGCAGCCCTAGTATCCTAATTTTAGGGCTCAATATTTTGTAGTTAAATTTAATCCTTTCTAGATTCAATTGCCTTTCCTGCCCTTGGAATATAGGGAGCTTAATCTGATTGAAATTTTTGCAAATCAAGTAGGCATTTTTCTCAAGCATGACATAACTTCTTTTAGAAATCCTTCCAAACCGGTTAGATTTTCTGCTCTGCTAGATGCCTTGAAGAAATTTCCAAAGAAAATTCTAATAAAATCTAAATATGGGATGTGGAGCCAAGATATTCTCCTTGAAAATCCAGAAGTTCTGTGTTATAAGTGCCATATGCTTGGTCATTCAAGGAATATTTGTTTAGAAAAGGATGGTGTTTCGAGTAATTTTTAGAATAAGCAAGATCAACCTAATCAAAGGTGCCCTTTATCAGCTGTGACTTCATGTAAGGAAAATCTCTCTATAGTGCCACATCAAATAATTTCCAAGGCCCCAATTCAAAAGGTTGTTAAAGAGGATGTTTCCATATAGCTAGCAAAATTGTGGTCAGTCAGTAATAAAAACATGACACTAATCCTACTGGAATTTTTACGGCACCATCAATCAATTTTTTGGTATACCCCTACATTTTCTTGTGCTTCTGCTCAACAACTTGACAATATAGGTAACACTCTTATTTTTTATAAAGGTTTGCTATCTTGTAACTATAAGGATCATCTTTGTAAACTTTATCACCAGTCTCTGGATTCAAGTAAGAAAGGGCCTAAGATCTCAAATATTGATGAGGAAGAGGTTTCAAATTTTGATTCCTTTGACAATTTATTTTATGAAGGATGTTTGGAGGAGTTGGTAGATAAAATTATAGTTTCAAATGGTTCTAAAATGATTAAATGGATTGCAAATGAAGTCCTTAAAGAAGATCAAGATGCTAGAAATAACTCTCTTACTCTTTGCTAATGTTCTTTTCTCAATGGTGTAGACAATATTCTTGATCTAGAGGAAGTTGATGAAGTGGATATAATGCCCTCTTCAGATTCTCCTAATAAGGTTTCATCACAAGACTTCTCTAATAGGTGATCACCTCAGATTCCCTTTGTCATCTCATCTGAAGAACCTCAATCTGTACAAGTGATTGTGAAGGAGGATAAGTCGGAGGCATGAGAGAAGAAAGATGGAAAGTTTGACTACTCTCAAACATTGGGAATTTCTCAAAACCCAAGAAATCAACCAGTTAGTACTAAGACTTTAGGGAAAAGGGGGAGAAAATCACACATGAAAAAACTCAAAGAAGAAATAGCAGCAAGAGTTCAGTCAAATCTGGATAACATGGTGTATTTTTCTACAAACAAACATCTGAGGAGAGCATGTTTCTCTCCTCGCTATCAATGAATATTTTTTCATGGAATGTCAAGGGCATTAATGCCCCTAACAAGAGAGCTCTAATCAAGCAATAGCTAGAAGCTTGTGGAGCAAATATTATGATTTTACAAGAGACCAAAACTTTAGATAAAACTTTTCAATTGTCAATTCAGAAATGGAGGAAATGGAAATCTTTTCATACTCCTGCCCAGGGAGCTTCAGGGGGCATGATTTTTCTATGGGATACCAAATCACTTTAGATTGAATTTTCAAATAGTGACAAGCATTGACAACTTCTAAAAGTCTCAATTTGATCTTCATTTTTGGTTGTTGAATGTTTATGCTCCAATGGCTATAGTAGATAAAAATCATCTTTGGGATTCTCTAACAAAAGTCTTGGATGGGCTAAGAATGGAAAAAATAATGGTTGTAGGAAATTTTAATGCTATATCTAGCATGCAAGAGAAGAAAGGTAGGATTATTCCACCTCAAAAAGCTATAGAAAACTTTGTAGCTTTCATTTCAGACAATTCCTTGACTAATATTATACCTACAAAGGGTCAATTCACTTGGACAAATAGAAGAAAAGGTTTCTTGCAGATAGTAGAGAGATTAGATAGATTTCTTGCTTCAACAAACTGGTACAGAGTTGGAAAAATCTTGGTGTCTAAAATCATTCCTTTATCTCATTCTGATCACTTTTCCATCTCCTTGTCCATTGAAACAAACAATCAAGTAAAGAAGTATGGTGCTTCTTTTAAGTTTGAAAAGATGTGGTTTCATTGTCCTCTTTTCATGCCTCTACTAAATCAATGGTGGATTTCTGCTACTTTTGTTAAGGGTTCAAGAATGTTTCAGTCAAACATAGATCAAGCTTTGGAATTTGAATGTTTTCAAAATATTTTTGAACAAAAAGAAAGGGTTTTTAAAGAATTATTAGACATAAATGATAGAATAATCAGTCAAGGGTTAGATGCCAATCTATATGAGATTCAAAAAAAATTGCAAGAATAATGGGAAGAGCTAGTGGCAAGGGAGGACATATATTGGAAACAAAAGTCTCGGGAGTTGTGGTTGAAGGAGGGTGATAGAAATACAAAAAAAAATCATGCATCTGTGCAGAATAAAAAGTCACATAACTCTATTTTCAAAATTCAAGATGCCATGTATCAGGAAAGGAATTAGTAAAGGAGGAAGAAATTTAGTAGGAAGCTATAAGGTTCTTTTCATCTCTTCTGTCAGCACCAAACAATAAATTTCCATTGTCTTCTATTGATACAGATGACTTATTGGATTCCATACTAGCTTTGATCACTAGAGAGGACAATGAGAATCTTTTGAAACCTTTTACTTTGGAGGAAGTAAGAAGTGTAGTGTTCTCTATGCAACCAAACAAAGCTCCTAGCCGAATGGGTTTACAACACTATTCTTCCAAAAATGTTGGGATTTTGTTGGTGTTGATGTTGTCTTGGCAATAGAGGAATCAAGGAGGATAGGGATAGTTTTAAAGTAGTTTAATACAACTCACATTGCCTTAATTCCAAAAGTAAAGGATCCAAAGACATTTTTTGAGTTTAGACCAATCTCTTTATGCAATACAATGTATAGAATTTTCAGTAAAGTAGGATTCAACCACTCATTTCCAAATTAGTGTCACCAGAACAAGGTGGCTTTGTGCCTGGGAGGGAAATAATAGAAGGTGCTATAGTAGCCCATGAAGTACTACGTTCTATTAAAACTTCCAGCATCTCATATTTCATCATTAAATTGGACATGATGAAAGTGTATGATAGAGAGTGTTGGGAATTTTTATTCAGGTGCTCAAAAATTTTGGCTTTAGTAATAAATGGTGCAAGTGGATTTTCTCTTGTCTTTCAGGAGCAAATCTCTTGGTGATTATCAATGGCTTCCCTATTGGTTTTTTTCGATCCTCTCAAGGAGTGAGGCAAGGGGACCCATTATCCCCCGTGTTATTTATTTTGATGGCAGAAGCCCTAAGTAGATCAATTCAAAAGGTTCATTCACAAGTTTTATGGCAGGGGGTTTCAATCCCTAACACAAGCATCTCAATTACTCACTCTCTATTTGCAGATGATACATTGTTGTTTGGAAAGGCATCATTGAAAGAAGCGAATAAAGTTAAATCTTTGTCGGAAAAGTACTCTTCTGCATTAGGATAGAAAATTAATGTAGCTAAGTCAAAGGTATATATTTTTAGTACTACAATAACTATAGCAAGAAAGTTGGTTGTAATTTTAGGCTTTCAAAAATTAGAACTTCCTTGCTTTTATTTGGGCATACCATTTTTTATGGGCTCCAACAAGTCTTTGTTTTGGAACAAGGTTTTAGGAAGAATAAGAGAAATAATACTTGCTTGGAAAGCAAGATGGCTTACATTGTGAGGTAGAATTTTGTTGGTCAAGTTTTTTATAGCATCTATTCCAAACTATTTCCTGGCTGTGTTGCAAGCCCCAAAGGGTTTCATTCATCAAATTTAAAATCTCATAAAGGAATATATGTGGAAAGGAAACTTACATGATAAAAGGAAGATTCCACTAGTTTCTTTGGAGAATATGTGCTCTAACAAGTCAAGTGGTGGAGTGGTATTTCATAATTTATCTGCAAGGAATATGACTTTAGGGGCTAAAGTGGTCTAGAAAATGTATGCTAGACCATATCTTAAATGGTGTAAGTTGATGCAGAACAAATATTTGGATAATGATAACCAATCCAGGATATTTACTATTTCTAATCTCACAGGAGGCTCAGTTATGTGGAACTTCATATTGGCTTGTAGAGATGTTATTAGTCTCTTTCTTTCATGGGAAGTTATTTGTGGAGATCAATTAATTTTTTGGAAAGGATCTTGGAATGGTTTGACACATCTTAATTCCAATCAAGAATTGCAGTTGGTTGAAGCTACTCTTTCATAAATTTGGGGAGAATCCTTGAAGGATTATGTCTCTTCTTTTGATCCTATGACGGGCTTGGTTAAGTGGAAGGATTTAGTAGCTACCCCTATCCTAGATAATTAGAAGAGCATACTAACAAATATTTTGAAGAATATGACTATTTATTTTTCTCACTCTCCTCACAAGCTGATTTGGGCGCCCTCCAAAATGGTTTCTACATAGTTAAACAAGGGTATAAGTCAATCATCACTCAAGCATCTCAGTTCCAATCTCAAAGAGATTTTTCTTTTTGTTGGAATTTAATGCAATTGCCAAAGGTAGGTAGGTTTGCTTGGCTGGCCTTAAAGAAAAGGATTCTCTCAAGTGACCATTTGGAGAAATTTAGAATAACAAGAGCTTTCAAGTGTGTTTTGTGTAAGGAGGAAGATGAAACGGTTGACCATCTTTTCATTTCCTTCCCAGTGGCCTATGAAGTATGGAATTTCATTGTGGGGAATTTGAATGTGTTTTTCCCATTGCCTAATTATTTATGGGATATGTTTACTAGCTGGCCAATCCTTCATAAATCTGCTCTCTTTGCATGTATCCGGTTAGTGACCCCTGCTTTGGTAATTTGGTCAATATGGTTGGAAAGAAATAGATGTATTTTCAAAGATCAAGTTGTTTCAATTCAAAGACTTAAAGAGAAGCTTGAGAAAGCAATCTCAGAAGTTTGTACTTCCTATGTTAGTAACTTTAAGTTATTTTCCTCCCTATACTCCAATTTGGATAATTTTATTCTAAACCATTGGAAGCATATTTCTTTGCCAATTCAGGGGGATTATTTGCATCCAAATTCTATAAAAGTGGATAGAAGTAAGGTGAAGTGGATGCCTCCAAGTCCAACTTTCTTTAAACTCAACTTCGATGGAGCTTCACGTGGTAATCCTGGTGTATCATGTGTTGGATGTTGTATTCAGAACTCAAGGGGTTCTTTGATTGTAGCCGAAGAAGTTCAGTTATCTTCTTGCACCAATAATATGGCAGAAGCTCAAGCACTATTAGCTGGTGTATCTTTGGCAAAGGATCTCAACATCAACAGACTTCATGTGGAGGGTGATTTCTCTACTAATAATCCATGAATGCAAATTGAAGAGTATCTGCAATTGGAAATTAAGATATATTCTTCAAAAAAAATGGGATTTGTTATCATCTTTTGAAGACATTTGGCTTTCCCACACATATCATGAGGGAAAAAAATTAGAACATGGATTTTCCAATTTGGCTTGTAATCAACAAGATTTGATAATGACAAATAATGAAGATTTCTCAAAGTTTCCCTGCCTTCAAGAGAGCTTTGGCAGGACAATCTCTAATGACTTAGTAATCCTCTTATTGGCTCTAATGTGGTGCTTAGAAAATTTTCAAAACATATGATCTTCTTCCAAAGTTCCAATTAAAGTATTATTTGACATTGTGGCAGTAATCTGAGCATATTTAACTCATGGGAAATAGGATCTGATTTGATTGGTTGGTGGTGATTGCTAAGTTATGATTACACTTACAATGGGAAATGTATATTGCCTTTTGAATCATCATGTTGCCTTCCAAGTATTGTGTGATCATTTAGTTTACTAGCATGATTAATGTATAAGGGGAATATGGTACCGAAGGAGGTTACATCATGTCCTACTCACAGATTAAGCCAAATTTGTCAGACGAAAGATGGGATATGCATTTTCCATGAGCCGATATAGTTGGACACCTGTTGGCCACTCTTTGATTTTCCTCTACTTTTTCTTTAATTTTGCAGGTACTCTTAATATTTAACATGCAACAAACATTTATTAAACTTATAGAGGAGGTGGTTTTCACATGAGCTAGCATGCTTCAGTGTTGTTTGGCAAATTTTTGGAAATATTTCATTTACAAGGATAATCATGACTTTCATATCTAGCAAGTTTTAGTTGGCTTTTAAAAGGGATCTCCAATGTAGCATTGTCTTCAAAAGCATTTTTAGTGGTTTCAAAATTTGTTGGAGAAATAAGAGCTGTGAGAGTTGTGTGTTACAGAGTGTCACCATGATGTCCCAAGCGTGGAACTTCAGAGTAAAATTCTTGGTGCAGCCATGGGAGCACACCTTTGAAGAGCATCTTACCCATGACAATTTATCTTTGGTTTTCCATGTGGAATGCCCAAGAGTGGAAGAATCAATGCACTCGGTGTTGGGTGTGGAGGTTACAAGCCCTAGAGCTAGGTGGCTAATTTTTCCATCCTAGGTATTATTTGTGTTCTTGTCAAACATTCTCAATCTTCTGCAGTATTTACAAGAGTTGGAAACAATTGTGGGTAAGTTTGTTAAGCCCCGACTGCTTGATAATAATTCCCTCTTAGAATTTATTCAAGGATATAATATTTTTTCTAGGGATGGGTATTTAGGAGGGTTGTTTCCTAGGGAATATATGAAACTTCGTTTAGGTTTTGAAGAAATATATGATTCAATTAGACTTTCCTTGCAATACTGAAATGATAATATTCTTTTAAAGGCTTTAAGGAAGAATTGCAGGAGGGTTTGTGTGACTATGGACTTTGATATTAAAGAGAAGTATTATGCAATCTCTTTTCTCCATGTTGATATTAAAGAGAAGTATTATGCAATCTCTTTTCTCCATGATCATACTCCTCATTTTCCTTGAAGACTTTCCTCTACTGGTTTGGATGAAGGAGAAGCTTTGTCGATTGCCCCAGTTGTGGAGAATTTAGAGCTATTGCAAAACCAAAATGTTGTTGTGTCTTCTATGGGTGGGCTTCAGGAGTTCATTATGAGGGAACGGATAACCCAGACTGATCAGAAATAAAAAGAGCAATTAGTTGGTTTTGATTTCTTTGCATAGGATTTGCATCTACAGGAGGTCCTTGAAGCTCAAGATGAAAACATTGTATAGAAATTCTAGCTTTGTCTTTTTCAGTATTTTTGACTCTTAAAGGTGGTTTTTAGAAATTCTACTTAGCAGTTGTAGTGCTCATCGTTGCTCATTCTGGGTCGTTTAGAAGGTTTTTTGTATAGTTTTATTAGCTTATAGTTATCAGCTCTGAACTTGTCAAATTTTGATATTTTGTATTATCTGCATGTAGTCACAGGGCCATTTTAAGTTATCAGACTACAAATAATTTGTAATTATCTATGGAAATTTTTCCTAAGTGACATAGAATCTGATGTACCTTCCTTATTATATTATATATATTATAGGATTCTATGCCTTTTAGTTAAAAAAATAATAATAATTTATCATATATTATATTATATATATTAATAGATAATATATATAAATATTAATATTAATATTAATATTATAACATCTTAAATTTAAATCTATATTGATTTATATATATTAATATTTTTTTATTTAAAGAAGTAGATATCATTTCATTGTTAATCTCCAAATCAAATCAAATGTCTCAATAAGCAAGTGTCTTCTTGCTAATAAGTAATGTTTGATCACCTGTAAACAATCTGCACCACCTACGATCATTTAAATATAATATAGGACTTGAGATAAAATCTTATTTTATTTAAAATATTTGATTACATTCTACTAATAAATTCTCATAGATATTTCTTGATTCAATCAAATGACAGTTGTTGGACAAGAATATGGGAAAACATGTTTATTTTATTTTACATTTTTTTTACTGAAATACAACATTTATTGTTCACTTATCTCAAGAAACTTGTAGAAATTACTAGAGTGTTCTAACAATAGCACTAGATAAAATTAGAGATAAACATTACATATTACTTGATTCAATCAAATGACAACATCAGATAGAATTAGAGATAAACATTACATTAATGTGTTGAATCTGATCTTTGTTGTTCTACAATAAAAGATAAAAAATTGCAATTAATGTGATGAATCAATCCTAGCTATTCTACAAAATTAAAAAAGTATAAATATGACTTGATTATTTGTTCAAGTTACTTTGAGATTTACCATTGTTTTCCTTATGTAGTGGTATCTTTTACATCCAATCTACCATCTTTCCCTTTTGTGTTTAATTTTTGTGGAATCGTACTGCCAGGTACAAACTAAATTTTGTCAGTAGTCTCTATATTTTGAAACAAAAATAAGGAAATTATATGTGGTTTGTGGACTATATTTTTAGATCTAAAAGTATTTTTTATGGAGAAGGTATGATTGTGAGACTCTTTTGATACTATTCAATTGATTTCTCTACACATGATGAAAACCATAGAGGATATCTAAAATTTTCTTTAAATATCTATAATTTATTTGTATCACATGTCGTTTGAGCTTTATTTGTAAAAAAACACATTGAAATTCATAGAAGCAATTTGATATTAAATGCATACTATGAAGAAATCTAACTTCTTGCATTCAATCATTGTAATGAGATCAAAATATAACTAATAGATGTTGGAAGAACATACATCGAAAGGAGGTGCAAATTCTTGCATCTAATGTGTTTTATGTCAAATTTGATCGGTGTTGAACTTGTCATGTCCTAGGGTAAGCCAAGATTTTCTAAGGTGATGATTACTCTTTTTGTTTTTCCATTGATGCCAAAATGACTACATAATCATTCTACATTGGAATTTCCTCCAAATTGATATTTTCATGACACTGAGGCATATGTTGGAATATCTAATCTTGAGTAGCAATGGGCAAGTGCATTTAATGCACAGTCAGATGAGATCCATTTTGGATTGTTCCCCCCACTTGTTGTGTCTGACTCATGTTGTCCAGTTAATGTTTTGGCAGCAGATTAATTGTGGTGGTTGAATTTGAATTTTGCACGGAAGTTTTAGGAAAAGGAAACAAAGACAAAAGGAATAGAATAGAATTTTTTTTAGTTGGTTTTTGCAGCAGCAGAACAAGGAGGAATGTTCAGCAGAACACAAAACAATGGGAAGGGAATTTTCAGGAGAACCTATAGCAGCAGAATACATTGCACACAGTGTAGAGCTCCAATGCTCTGGAAGTTTGTAGCAACAACATAGAGTAGCATACAAAAAGCTCTAGTGTGCCAGAATCTGGGCAGTTTGGTGTATGAAGGAAATACTGAGCCATAGCTCTAATTTTTGTATGTAATCATGTTGAATGTAATCTTTAGTATTTGAATGAAATAGAAAATATTATTCTGTCTCCTTGTCTTGTTGTCTCCTTTGGTCTGTGTTGTGTGTTTTCATCTTTTCCCACTTTAGTTGGGATCTTTTCCCAATAGATTGGTATCAGAGCCCTAATTTTTTGGGCATTTAGTTTTTAAATCCCTAGCTTTGTTCCTAGGCATGCAGTGGCAGAACCCTAGTTTTCTAGGTAGTGAAGAAGATCCCTAGATTTTTTTTTGGGTATTTTTAGTTTCCCCCCATTTAGCAAAATGGTTGGAAGAGATAATAGGAGTTGGCAGCAGCCACCTATGTTTGATGGTAAAAATTATGATGTTTGGGAAAAGAAAATGAAAACTATTTTAGTTGTAAATGATTTGTGGGAGTTAGTAGCAAATGGGTTCACAGATGTGACTGACCCAAATGCATTTACAGCATTGAACAATGCTCAAAAGAATCAGTTGAAGGAGACAAGAAAAAATTATGCTAAATCTCTCAGTTTGATTGAGGCAGCCTTGACAGAGGCTATTTTTCCCTAAATAGAATCAACTATTTATGCAAAATAAGCATGGGAAATCCTCCAAACCACCTACAAAGGGACTGATAAAGTTAGAGTAGTGAAACTCCAGCTGCAAAGGAGAGAATTTGAGACCATGTTGATGAAGGACAATGAGTCCATTTTAGATTTTCATACAAGGGTTTCCACCTTGATTAACCAGTTGAGGATAAATGGAGAAACCTTGGAAGAGCAGAAGATTGTGGAGAAGATTCTCAAAATTTTACCTAGTGATTATTGCCATAGAAGAGGAAAAGGACCTCTCAACATTGTTCGTTGATGAGTTAATGGGTTCACTTCAAACCCATGAGCAATGCCTAAATAGGTCTACAAATTCTTCCCAGGAGCAATATTTCAAAGCTCAAGCCAATGCAAGAGGTAGGGGAAGAGGAAGAAATGGCAGAGGAAGAGTTCAAAGGGGCAGAGGTAGAAGCAACTCTAGAAGAGGAGGCTCAAACAGTCAAGAGGAGGCCAAAACTTCCCAAGCAGACTTCTAAAACAAAAAGAAGAATAGCAACTCAAATCATAGGAATGATAAGAGCAATGTGCATTGTTACTACTATCACAAGTATTCAATCACTATGCAAATGAATGTAGGAAGAAACAGTGTGACCAAGGGAGTAAAAATGCAAATGTGGCAAATGAGAACAAGGTTGAAAATGAAAAATTGTCACAAGTGTTTATTGCATGCAATCTTGCAGAACAGGGCAACACTAAAATTTGGTATTTGGACAACGGCTATAGCAACCACATGAGTGGTAATAGAATTTTTTTTCCTCCATAGAAAATAGCATTAAGTCTAAAATCAAAATGGGAAACAACTAGAAAGTTCCAATCATGGGAAAGGGCATAGTGTGCATACAAACCAAGAATGCTGAAGAACGACAAATCCATGACGTCTTTTATGCCCCATGCATGAAACACAATCTCTTGAGCATTGGAAAAATGGTCCAAAATGGTTATAGAGTGCTAATGGAGAAAGGGGAATGCATAATCTATGACAAGGATGGAAGCAAGAAAGTTATGGCAGCAGTTCAAATGACAAAGAACATGATGTTTCCCCTCAAAATGCAAATCCCAGCACAGTCAACAAGCCTGCAATAGTCAGCCTTCAAAAAATTCATCCAAGACCCATCCAAGCTTTGGAATTTGAGGTATGGGCATCTAAGCTATTCTATTTTAAGTCTTTTAGCTAGAAAAGATATGGTTAGGGGTCTACCAGAAATTATAGAGCTCGATTGAAAGTGTGAAGCATGCATCCTAGGTAAATAGCATAGGCAGACCTCTCAATCAAGGAATTCTAGGAGAGAAAGAGCACCATTAGAGCTAGTGCATTCAGATTTGTGTGGTCCCATGAAGACCCCAACCCTAGGTGGAAATATTTATTTCATGACACTTATAGATGATTATAGTAGAAAAATCTAGGTGTATTTTTTGAAGAACAAATCAGAATCATTTGAGAAGTTCAAGTTTAAGGCCTTGGATGAAAAGAAAAGTGGCCACTATATCAAATTCCTCATAACAAACAAAGGGGGAGAGTACATCTCAAAATATTTTATGGAATTTTGTAAGTCTCAAGGCATTCAGAAACAACTCACAATCTAGTATACTTCACAGTAAAATGGAGTGGTTGAAAGAAAGAATAGAACCATCACAGAGATGGACACAAGCATGTTGAAGGCAAAAGGTTTGTCTAATGAATATTGGGGTGATGTTGTAGCAAAAAAATTCTACATTTTGAATAGGTGCCCCACAAGCCATTCGTGATAGGATTCCACAAGAAGCATGGACAAAATGCAAATGGAGTGTTGAGCATTTGATAATATTTGGATGTGTGGCATATGCACTCATACCAAAAGAGAAAAGGAAGAAATTTGATGACAAAGTTGAAAAATGCATTCTCATAGGCTATAGTGAAGAATCCAAAGCCTATTGATTGTACAATCCCATCACCACAAAAGTGGTGATCAACAGGGATGTTGAATTCGTTGAAAATGAGTCATGGGATGGAACGATGGATAGCAACATGGGTATTTATGTCTCAATACCCTTTGAGGATGAAGAAGTTGCAGAAGGTAGGTGTGTCAAAACTTTACAACAAGGTAACAATTCAGAAAACAGCAACAGTAGCTCCAAAAATTCTCAGCAGAGAAGTTGCTCTTAAATTTTTTAGTAGGGCAGTTGCTCCAGAAATTTACAACAGTCTTCTTCATCAGTACAATAGTCAAGTAGATTCAAAAATTTTGGCCCTATGATTGCATCATTGATGCCACAAAAGACTAGAAGTCTGAGGGAAATTTATGACAATACAAGGTATGATGATTTTGATGAGAATTTGAATTTTGCTTTGCTTTCTTATAGTGATCCAATGTGTCTTGAAGAATCTATGAAAGAATAAAAATGGTGTAAGGCCATGGATGAAGAGTTGGATGCTATAGTGAGAAAAAAGACATGGGAGCTCACTGATTTACCCAAAGGGAAATCAGTCATTAGAGTTAAATGATTCTATAAGAACAAATGTATTGTTGATGGTAAGGTTGAGAGGCATAAATCAAGGATGGTTGTTAAGGGATACAAACAACAACCTAGAAGAGACTATGATGAAACATACACACCAATTGCAAGGCTGGAAATAGTGCAGGAATTCCTAGCAATTGCATCCCAACACAAATGGAAGGTATTTCAAATGGACATGAAATCAGCCTTCTTGAATGGAGTGTTGAAAGAAGAGGTGTATGTGGAGTAGCCACCTAACTACGAAGTCTCAGGGCAAGAAGACAAGGTCTACAAGCTCCGGAAAGCTCTTTATGGGATGAAGTAAGCACCATGGGATGGTACAATAGAATTGATTTATACCTTATGAGCAATAGCTTTACCAAAAGTGGTAGTGAGCCCACACTCTACATCAAGGTAGCCAATGGTGAGATTCTTATCATTGTTTTGTATGTAGATGATTTCATTTTCATAGGTAATAGTAATTTTTTCATTGTCGATTTCAAAGAGGAAATGAAAAATGAATTTGAAATGACAGACCTAGGTTTGCTAAAACATTTCCTAGGCATAGAGGTCCAACAAACAGAGCATGGCATCTTTATTTCACAAACAAATTATGCCAAACAAATCTTGAAGAGATGTAGAATGTTGGACAACAAAATAGTCCCAACCCCAATAGATATAGGTCTAAAATTAAGCAAAGAGGATAGTAGCAGTGATGTTAACCCAACCCTCTACAAGAGCATGGTTGGAAGCCTCATGTATTTGACAACAACAAGACCTGACTTGATATACATAGTAAGCTTAATTTCTAGCCTCATGGAGCAACCTAAAGAAACACACTAGCAAGCAGGAAAAAGAATTCTAAGGTATGTCAATTGAACGAAAGGCTATGGCATTGTGTATACTACCTCCAATGAGTTTTAGCTAGTTAGGTACACAGATAGTGATTGGGAAGGAAATATAGATGACAAGAAGAGCACATCGGGGTATGTGTTCCACATGGGTTTAGGAGCAATATCATGCGCATCAAAGAAGCAACCCATAGTTTATGTCTCCATAGCTGAAATGAAGTACATAGTAGCAAATGTGGCAGCATGTCAGGATATTTGGCTTAGAATAATCCTTGCAGATTTGAATAAGCAGCAAGAAGATGGTACAACCATATTTTGTGACAATGTGTCTTCTATTGCCTTGACTAAGAATCTCCCCCTTCATGGACGAAGTAAGCATATTGAAATCTGCTACCATTTCATAAGGGAGTTAGTGGAGCTTGGAGATATTGAACTTCAGTACTGCAAATCTGAGTAGCAGCTCGCTGATATTTTCACAAAGGTATTATCAAAAGGCTCCATTGAACACCTAAGAGATAGATTGGGCATGATGAAATGCATCAAAAATTTAGTTCTGGAAAACTTAGAAAAGCACTAATGCATCTGAACTTCAGTTCAAGACAACTCCAGAATGCAGAATAGGTGCAAACAGGTTTTCTCCAAAAAAATTTGCTTTGGTGCTCCAAAAACTCTTGCTCTAGAATTGTTGCGCTGAAAGTTTCGAAGAGTGATGAAAAATAAGAACTTTTTGCTAGAAACTTTGCTATGGAAATTTTGAATGGTGATGAAAAAGAGAATGGCTCAAGATTAAGGGGGATTGTTGGAATATCTAATCTTGAGTAGCAGCGGGCAAGTGCATTCAATGCACAGTTAGATGAGATCCATTTTGGATCATTCCCCCCAATTATCATGTCTGATTCATGTTGTCCAGTTAATGTTTTGGCAGCAAATTAATTGTGGTGGTTGAATTTGAATTTTGAGCAACAATTTTGGGAAAAGGCAAGAAAGAAAAAAGGAATAGAATAGAATGTTTTTTCAGTTGGTTTTTGCAACAACAGAACAAGGAGGAATGTTCAACAAAACACAGAACAATAGGAAGGGAATGTTCAAGAAAACCTACAGTAGCAGAAGACATTGCACACAGTGCAGAGCTCCAATGCTCCATAAGTTTTCAGCAGCAACATAGAGCAGCATACAAAAAGCTCCAGTGTGCTAGAATCTAGGTAGTTTGTTGTATGAAGGAAATACAAAGACATAGCTCTAAGTTTTTATGTAATCATTTTGAATGTAAACTTTAGTATTTGAATGAAATAGAAAATATTATTCTTCCTCCTTGTCTTGTTGTATCCTTTGGTCTTTGTTGTGTGTTTTCATCTTTTCCCACTTTAGTTGGGATCTTTTCCCAACAACATAAACCTAGTAGTAACCTAATCATTTAGTAAGTGAAGTTTGGTGATGGAAGGATATCAAATTGAAACCCAATGTTTATTATCATACAAAACTCTACATTGTTGATCTAGGAAAACATGCATTAGATGACATTAAGGTATGGGAACTAATAGTAGATTTAGTCATGTTCCAAATTTAGATTATTTTGAATATTTAATACTCTAAAGTGAAACAAAACCAAAAGAAAAACACTTAGGGAAACTCATATGTAGAAGTGGATGTTTAATTAGACAAGCTTGATTGGTGGGATATCTTCACAACCCACTTTTCCATCTCTGAGTTAACATAGTTACACACAAAAGTGTTGTTGGCTTCCTTGAACTAAATTGGGCAACTGATCCAGTGTACATCAAAGCAAAGGGATCACTTTTCTATTATAAAATATAACTTTGAATGAATTATAGGTGGATGGCTATACAAGTATTCATATACAGCCTGAAATCAATCTATGAGACCTAGATAATATTCACTTATCTATATTTGGTATTAATTACAAGCTTTAGATCAATTCAAAGAAAAGTGCAAAGCCTGAAACAATTTAAAACCTAGAAAGTGGACCATAAATTCTAGCCACAAAGTAATGTTTATCATTGGTAGGCTCATCTTTTAAGTTATCTCAAAACTACACAAGAAGTTAGATTCCTACATCTCTCCAAAGGGTTAGAAATCATTTAGATAATGGCCTCATCGATACATCAAAAATGAGTATAATCTTTTATCTTTACTAGCACTCTTGTTTTCCAAACCATTACAAATTGTGTCCTTCTTGCATGAAAATTTGTTGAATAGTATGATGCTAATGCCCTACTATCTTCACCAACGTGAGACAAAGTTGTTGCTTCAATCTATTAATGATGAAGAAAACCTCAAAGACACCTCAAATACATGTAGCTCTAAATGTGGAAGACATGCATGTGTCTAAATATTATAAATTGTAAATTGAATTTTACTAAAATGATGTGGAGTTTTGTTAGCCAATTTTCCTCCTAGGTACACTATATCAGCTATGTAGGGATGCGGTATTCTCTAACAAGCTTGGATTCCTTAGCAAGGCCCATTTCATATACAACTCATATTTCTCTTCCTTTGAATTTTCCATTGAAATATGTCAATGGTGTGGTCCCACATAAATGGTTAGTTATAGTAGTTGTAAATAAATTTGTTATGTACAACACTTGATATCTTATTTTTAAACTATTGTAAAATCTTAATTTTAAAATATTCTTCAACTAAACTCATATCACATGTGGAGAATATTTCCATTTAACACATGTCCACATCATATAGGAGGAGGATACACAATAATAGTGCTTGAGTAGCATTACAAGTCTTCAAAACTTTTGATAAAATAAAATAAATGGAGAACAACTTCATTACTTGATTCCATATAAATAAATATAAAATATTCTAGATGGATTCCACATGAGTAGAAAATAGTATAATTCTATTGTAATTTATTGTAGAATTCTATTTATAAGCTGCTTTTGTCTACAATTAGATAGCTAGGCAAATATATTGAATTCATGTAGAAATGGTGAAATCTCTAGAAGCTTCTCAAATGCTTCATGCAAAGGATGATGTAGTACATTACATAACTTCTTGTTGTTCATTCTATATCTTTATAATAAATTAGGCAAAAAAATCATATTTTCTATAAAAAATTGTACTCTTACTCCAATAGAAGTTGTAATTGTTGTAGATAAGGTGATAGATGTGAGGTGCAAGGTTCATTCTTGGTGAACATCGAATACATGTAATAACTACTCATTGTAAAAATCAATTGCAAATTTAATTATTCTATTCTTACAATATATCTACTCTCACTCTAACATCAATTGTAAATATACAAGTTATGCTTCCTTCTCTACTCTAACTCTATATTACTTGTTATTGCAGAACCAATTCTATTTCCAACAAAAAAATCATATTTTCTAAAAGAATGTAGAATCTTAGTCCAATAGAATTTGCAATGGCTATAGATAGGGCAATAGATGCGAGGTGCATGTTTGGAACTTTTATTGGTCAACATCAATTTTAAATTTGATTATTTTGTTTTTATAATATGTTTATATAAAAGATGCACATATATATGGATTATACTTTCTTCTCTACTCTAACTCTATATTACTTGTAATTGCACATCTAATTCTATTCCCAACAAAAGTATAGAGTTTTTAATTACTACTTATAAATTCAATTATTGACCTCCTCTAAAACATATTTGATATAAAATACAATCAGCTTAACCATTGCACCTCCTTTAAGTGCAAGTGCTAGTATATATAAATATTTATATTATAACATCTTAAATTTAAATTTATACTAATTTATATATATATATATATATATATATATATATATATATATAATTTAAAGAAACATATATTTGTTTCTTAAATTAAAATAACAAGTATCTGTTGTTAAACGTTAAATAACGAATTTTTTTTATATCAAATATTTGTTTCACCTTTAAAAAATGGATATCCATTTTACTTTGTTATTTCTTTGATATTTGGCTTTGGGGTTGCAATGGTTTTTCAAACTTCACCCTTTGTGTTGACAGCCTTTTTTCATCAAATTTTGATGAAATGAAAAGGGTTTATTCAATAAATTGTCACCATTCTACCAATAAAGATATGCTTTATTTTGAATTTAATAGGTAATTATTATTGATTTTCTACATGCACTATGTGTAAAGTTCTGAGTAATAGGATGATTGAAAAACATCCATAACTTTTAAATGGTTATACATTTTTGAAATTTGAAAGATGTGTCACACACTGTGCTTCACAAGCTATAGTTTAAAAAAATGAATTTCATAAACTTTTGACCAAGTTAGGGTGGTCAAACAAATGATTTTTAATATTTTAAAAATTCCTACTAGAAAATTCATAACTAATTATTTACTTGCAAAAAAATTACAAAAAAATATGTGTCACATCTGGGCATGTGTCCACTTATATTGAAAGATTTGGGAAAAATAATTTTTTTCCTCCCCATTATGGTGGTCGAACAAACACCTGCTTTTTTATTTTTTTCTAAATTTTAATGTACTACTGCATTGAAATCTTAAGTTTTCACCAAATCAAATTACCTTATTCCAAAAAAGGCATAGTAGTTTACAAACTATATTCAATTTGCTACAAATTATATTCCTACATATTTTTGAAATTATGTTAATAACATATTCAAATTCTTATGTGAAGTTGCTTAAGTCCATTTTTCTGAATTTTTATCACCACTAAAGGGCCTAGTTTGGACCCCCATAATCCTACACTGAACCTCATTGTGAAACTAAATCTGACCTATTGGACAAACTTAAAAAAATTGCTTAAAAATACCCCTGATTCAAGCAATTAAGGAAGTACCAAGATACATAAAAATTGTGAGAGTTATGCCTTAAAAATCCAAGCAAAAAATGGAAGGACCCCTTAACTGTACATGTCTTAAGATAACTTGCTGATAGATCATGCTAGGATATATAGTTGTTCCTAAATATGCAGACCCTAAGAGCCCTTTGGTAGATGTCCAAATTAAGGGAACTCTCATTAAAAACACCTTAATTGACCTAGGAATAGTCATAAATGTTATGACAAAAGAAAGTATGAAACAACTTTAATTAATGGAACTCTGACCTATTCCCACTATTTTACAACTAGCAAATAAGTTTACTATTAATCCAGAGGGTATTTTAGAAGATTTGGTCATCACAATGGACTCATGGGAATACCCTACATATTTTATGGTGTTACAACCTAAAGAAAACATTGCAAGACACCCATTAATCTTAGTGAGGCCTTGGTTGGCTATTGTAGATACATTCATTGGTTGTAGGTATGGAAATATGATCATTTCCAATAAAAATGTGATTAAAAACTAATCCTTTTCCATCTACACAACCACATACATATTTGTATCAAACTATATGGCACACCTTTGATGAGGATGACCAATATTCTTTACAAACACTCATGACCATTTAACGTAGCCCAATGTTGGAAACCCAGGATGAAGATGAAGTCCTTGCAAATATTATGTAGAACTATAATAGTAGGGACCCATAACAACACCATTATCTTACATGCGTGCATTTTCCTTTGCATAACATAATACTTGCAAATGAATCTAAGTCTACTCAACATTTTCAAACACTACTACCCCAAAATTGCAATCTCAATTTAGCAAATCTTGACATTTCTTTTGTCAAGTCATCAACCTTAACAATGGAGATCACATTGGGAAGAAAACTAAATTTCAACAACCAATTGACAATTACATAACAGTATTCATTATTAACCATGTTGCAAGCACACATAGTAGCATTTTCATGAGATTATCATGACATGAAAGGTATATATTGTTAGAGTAAAGAATTAACTTTTGTACCTCTTAAGATTTCCCTTTATGCACTTGCATTAGTCATTTAATAATTAAATCTAATTATTAAATGCCTATTTACCTATTAGGGTTTCCTATTAGGTTTTACAATCTCCTTCTATAAGGATTGATCCTTTGTATATTTTTGACTTAATTCCTTTTGCTGATAATAAACTTTTACATTGTCAGAGCAAAACCCTTGTTTGTTTCCTATAGATTTCTTCCTTGTGACAGGTTTTTGCATGTAGGTTTCTTGGGCTTAATAGATTTGTTTTTCATCAAATCTTACATGGTATCAAAGTTGGATCTGTTGTAGCTTGTTCATGTTTGAAGAAAAAAGGGAGCAAGGGTTTGACAAAAGAAATTTGGGATTCTTCGGCTAATTTGAGAGGTTCTAGTTGTAGTTTTCAGATCTAGTATTCCTTGCCCAACGTTATTTTTTGTTTCTTTTTTTCCTGCAAAAAAGAAAAAAAATTAGCATTTTTTACAAGTGTATGCATGTGAAAAGGAATTTTTTGGGTGTCCTCTGTGTTGTTCACAGTGGTGTCCTTCTCGGTATCATTTACCAGACTTGCACATTATTCCTCTGAACATCGTGCATGAGCTAACGTCTGCGTTGGTAGATCTGAAAAGGCAGAACTTCAAACCCCCGTGGGCACCGTACTTTGACTTGAAAGTTTTTTTTAGTTGCGATTACTATCCTGATCTATGGTTATTTTCACCAAAAAAATTCAAAGGTACACATGATACTCATTTGAAGTTTTTCTTTCCCTCTCATTGTAAGCAATCTTTTCCAGCTTCTATGGTTCAGTTTATTGAATTGTGGGGGGGTGTTTTATTTCTTGTTTTCTGTAATTTACTTCAGTAAACTTGAAATTATGTCAAAATGAAACCCCTTCTAAAATATGGCCGAGACCTCTTCTAGTCTAGAACTTCTGACCCCTCATAATTATCACACATGGAAACCCCTGATGACATGGCTTCTCTTGTCAAAAGGGTTGTGGTCTTGTTTAGACATAGTGCAGCCAGTTTTCTAGAGGCCTTTTGAGGTCATGCAACACAGGAACAAGATGGATGAGGCAATGGGGTTGATTGCTTTACATGTATCAGATAGTCTACAGTTTCATCTTGATGGGTGCAATACCCCTGAAGCTATGTGGACCCATCTTGATGACTTGTTTGGTATAGTGAATGAGTTCAGGGCACTTTAGATTGAGGCAAAGCTTACCTCTCTTGTACCAGATCATTTTCCATCCATTAAGGACTTCTTGATGTAGTTCAAATAGCAGAGGTCTTTATTACAGGGATGTGGAAAGACCAAGATTGACATAGAGTGCATCTACCTAATTCTGTCAAAGCTTCGAGGAAAATTTTAGATTTTCTCCTCTACCTTCCACTCTACCATGGATGCATTGGGTCAGAGATTCTAGATGCCCACTTTTGAGGTGTTATGTGATCGGTTGACTAGAGAATAGGCCAAACTCACACAGTTGGATTCTTTATCTGGAACTAAGAACCAAGCTTTGGTTGCTAAGACTTCTAAGGGGACACATAAGCAGAAGCAGAAGAAAAATTCCAAAACAGATTCAATTGGCAGTGAGCATTCCTCCAAGCCACCTCAAAAAATAGAGTCTAATAAATCCACTCCTAAGGGTAAATCTTCTAAGTCTGGTCAGTCTTCCTCCAAGACTAAGAAGTTCACAGGTGAACCTTGCAGTTTTTGTGGAAAGGAAGGGCATCTAGTTTCTAGGTGTTGGAAACATCTTGAGGCTCTAGAGGAAGCCTTGCAATAGCATAGTATTGCTTCTCCACAACCTTCACCTACTCCCACAGGGAAAGGCCATGCTCTCTTTACATGAGCATTATCTTCCACTGCTGTATGGATCATTGATTCAGGTGCTTCGCACCATATGACTCACACACCTAGTTTGGTTACCTCACTTGCTCAGAGTGCTACTACACAGATTGTAGTTGGTGACTCAACACAACTCTCAGTTACAGGTTCTGGTACTATTTCATTGGATGGTGGCTCTCTACATGATGTTCTTTTGGTCCCTGCCATTTCTACGAACCTCCTGTCTGTCTATCAGATTTTCCATTCTGGTTCTAGTAAGACAGTTGAATTCTCACCACATGATGTAGTTATTCGAGACATCCATGATCCTGATTTAGTTGTTGCTACTGGGAATTTTGATTTAGAGTCTCACTTATATAGGTTTGATGGCTTTGAGAGCTCCAATTATATAGGCGTTTCTCTTGTTGCTCATGCAGACACAGTGAGCAAGCTTTGGCATGAGCATTTTGGCCATGTCAACAACAGATATCTCCAACAGATGAGTACACAAGAATTAGTGATTGGGCTTCCTAAGATCTCTTGCACTGATGGTGTTTGTCGAGGTTGTGCACTTGGAAAGCATCATAGAGATCCTTTTCTGACAGGTAGATCCTCACATGCTAAGGCACCATTGGAGTTGATACATAGTGATCTCATGTCATTTCCCACTCCTTTTTCTAGTGCTCATTATGTGCTCACCTTTATTGATGACTTCTCGAGACGCACATGGGTGTACTTCTTGAAGTACAAGTCTGATGTCTTTGATTCATTTTGAGTCTTTAAGACATTTGTGAAGAAGTAGTTTGGTCTTTCTATTAGGCAGATACGCAGTGACAATGGGGGGGAATATGTGAATCATTCTTTTCATGATTTTTGTACTAAGTAGGATATATTGTATCAGTTGATAGTTCCCCATACTCCTCAGCAGAATGGAGTTGTTGAGAGAAAGAATAGAACATTACGGGAGATGGCCAATTGTATGATACAGTCTCGAGATATGCAGCCTTTTTTTGTGTAGAGGTAGTGAATTGTGCCAACTATATTCAGAATCGGATGCCTCATAAGGCATTACAAAATTTGACTCCTGAGGAGGCTTGGTCCCATGTCAAGCCTAATTTTTCTACATTTCGAGTGTTTGGTAGTAAGGCTTGGGCATTTATTCTAGATGCTTAGAGGAAAGCCATGGAGAGGAAGAGCCGACCACTCATATTTGTTGGCTACTGTGAGGATATGAAGGCATACAAGTTGTTTGATCCTGATTCCAGAGAGGTTTTGTTTTGGAAAGATGTCCAGTTTGATGAGTGTTATCCTCAAATGCAGCCTCCATCACCAGCTTCTCCCTCATTTCCTAGTACTTCCTCTTCTCCTCTTCAAGATTCTATATCCTCTGAGGATGATTTATATGATGATCCACCTTCCCCTCCTCCACCAAACATTTTGCGAGTGCCCAAGTGGGCTCGTGATACTGTCAGTGCTACTGGTTCTTTGGCAGGAGATCCTTTAGATACATGTCATACTTGTGCTCAGCAATCTGGTATTGGTTTTTTGAACCATACTGTTTCAAATGATCCTCAAAATTTTTTGAAGGTGACAGGACATCCTGAGTGGCATAGGGCTATGGATGAGGAGTACTCTTCTTTGATGAAGAATCACACTTGGCATCTTTGTACTCTTCTGAAAGGAAGAAAGATGGTTTGGTGCAAGTGGGTGTACCATACCAAGCATGCTGTAGATGGTTCTATTGATTGGTATAAGGCACGTCTTGTTGCGAAGGGATTTTCACAGGTGGAGGGTATTGATTACTCTAAAACCTTTGCTCCTGTTGCCAAGATAAATTCTATTCGCCTGGTACCTTCTCTTGTAGCTTCACAAGGTTGGATAGTGTATCAGATGGATGTGAAGAGTACGTTCTTACACAGGGATCTACATGAGGAAATCTATATGGAGCAGCCTCAGGGTTTTGTGCAGGACTCTTCTCTTGTGTGTAGACTTCGGAGGTCATTATATGGTCTCAAACAAGCCCCTCGGGCTTGGTATGAGAAAATGGACTCTTTCTTGCTAGCCTCACACTTCACTTGCTATCATTCTAATCCTATAGTGTAAATTCAGCATCATGGGGCTGATCTTGTGATAATTGTGTTGTATTTTGATGATCTCATCATCACAGGTAGCTCATCTTCTATGATTCAGAGTGTTCAGAGAGCATTGATGAAGTAGTTTGAGATGACAGATCTTGGACTTCTACACTATTTTTTGGGTCTATAGGCTATTCAATCTTCATATGGGATTTCCATACACTAGTAGAAGTATGCTCTTGACATGCTTCAGAGATTCAGCATGCTTGATTGCAATCCTGCTCCCACACCTTTTCAGTCAGGTGTTCTTTTGTCTACCACTTGCTCTACTCCTTCAGTGGAATCCACCTTGTACAGGTAGCTTGTGGGTAGTTTGTTGTACTTGACACACACTCATCCTAACATTTCCTTTGTTGTTGGCCTTGTCTCTCAATTCTCCCATGATCCTCATGAGAGTCATTGGAAAGCTACCAAATGTATTTTGAGGTACATTCGGGGCACTACTTCATATGGCATTCACTATACATTAGGATCTCCTCACATTGTTGGTTTCATAGACGTCGATTGGGGTGGTGATACAAATGGTCAGAAGTCTACTTCTAGCTTTGTTTTCTGTCTTGGTTCTGGTCCTATCACATGGTCTTGCAAGAAGCAAACTGTTGTTGCATTATCATCTAATGAGGTAGAGTATCAAGCAGTCGTGCTAGCTAGTCAGGAGGTTTTATGGCTTAGACAATTGATGACCGAGTTTGGATTTTCTCCTGATAGTCCCACTCTTCTTTGGTGTGACAATAAAAGTTTCATTCATATTTCCCACAACCTAGTTGAGCATCAGCAGACCAAGCACATCGAGATCCATATGCATTTCATCAGGCAACTGATTCAGGATGGATCTCTCAGCTTGGAGTATGTTCCCACTTCGAAGCAAGTTGCTGACATCTTCACTAAGCCTTTTGCATCCACGCGGTATCTTCAGTTGTTTTCTATGCTTGGGGTGAAGGAAGTTGTCCTTGGGAGCTCTTAGTGAGGCCTACCTTCCTTCTTTTTTTGCTCTCCGCATCTTTCTATCTTTTTTTGGAGGAGGGTTTTTCCCATGTGGTTTTCCCTGTTTTCTCTGTTTCATATAGATTTGGTTGTGATTGGGTACCTCATCAAGCTATGTTGCTGGGACCCAAATTTTCTTTCAGCATTGTAGTTCCTTTGCTTCTTTCGTGCATTGTTTGTAGCTACATTGTTGCTCATCTTAAGGGGGGGTGTTAGAGTAAAGAATTAACTTTACTACCTCTTAAGATTTCCCTTTATGCACTTGCATTATTCATTTAATAATTAAATATAATTATTAAATGCATATTTACCTATTAGGGTTTCCTATTAGGTTTTACGATCTCCTTTTATAAGGATTGATCCTTTGTATATTTTTGACTTAATTCTTTTTGCTGATAATAAACTTTTACATTGTCAGAGCAAAACCCTTGTTTGTTTCCTACAAATTTCTTCCTTTTGATAGGTTTTTGCATGTAGGTTTCTTGGGCTTAATAGATTTTTTTTTCATCAAATCTTACATATATCCTCAACTATGCATACATAGAATTTATATTAATGAAATCTACAAGTCAGTAAGGCAGCCTCAGAGAAGAATGAACCCAATTGTGCATGACATAGTCAAAATATAATTACAGAAGTTGCAAGATGTAGGGTTTATTTATCCCATTGGTGATTGTTCCAAAGAATGGAGGTAAATGGAGGGTATGTGTTGATTACAAATAATTGAGTGTAGCAATGAGGAGAGACCATTTTCCCCTTCCATTTACTAATCAAGTGTTGGATTCATTAGTAGGAAAACAATATTTCTTCTTCATTAGATGGATTCAATGGGTATAATTAGATAAAAATAGCTCTAGAGGATCGGGACAAGATAAATTTTACCTTCCCATGGGGTATATATGCCTATTTTCTCTTACCATTTGGGTTATGTAATGCGCTTGCAACAAAACAAAGAGTAGTCCTATGCATATTCTCACACTTTACACATGATTCCATAGAAATTTACATGGATTATTTTACTACTTATGGGAATAATTTTGAAGAAGCATTGACTAATTTGGAGAAAGTCCTATAAAGGTGTCAAGATCACAACCTTTCCTTGAGTCATGAAATTTTTTTCATAATGATGACTAAAGGAGTGGTATTGGGACACTTTTTTTTTAGTAAGGGAATATTGGTAGACCCTAAAAAGATAGAAGTGATTTCCACTCTACCTATTCCTCAAAAGTAAAAGGATGTAAGAAGTTTTATTTGTTGAACATTCAGAATACTAAGAGGGGGTGCATCAATATTATATTAAAATTTTGAATATGACTTATTCAATCATCAAAACATATTAAAAAATATAAATAATGAAAGCATGAATCATCCACAAAGTCACAAGACACATGAACACCAATATTTTTACATGGAAAACCAAAAAATGGGAAAAACCACAATGAGGATTAGCTCACAATATATTATATCTAGATATAGTATATTACAGGAGCTCACTGCCAAAACACACTATCCTTATAAGGCTCATAGCCAGAGTTAAGTAAAATATAAAAATAGCTCACTATCAAATTATGAAATGATACAAAGTGCACCTCCCTTGTGCTATATTCCAATTCCTTTGAAGCTCTAAATACAAAGTACTACTCTACTTAGCAGTTGCTCAACAACTCTACACTTACTCTAATCTCTCACCACTAAATTCATATATTCATATCATATGAGACTACTTGCACCTAATATGTCATCCATGCTCACTCTTATGTCTTCTCAACTCTAAAATATCTCATATATATATACCCAATTACATTTGCATACATCAATTATGTTGACCTAATTAGATGTAAATGAAAATAATCCAAAATAGCTTTTTGTTGGCACCACACATGATTCAAAATTGTCTTCATGCCCAAGAAAACATGTAATTATTAATTTAGTTTGGCATGGATCTAAAATAGATCCAACTAACATTCACAAATTATATTTAATCTTCTCAACGCACATCATACATATTAGGTCGGCCAAGAATTGGACCTAATCACAAAAACTTCCAATCATACATACGCTTCCCAATGTATGCAACTTCCAAATTCAATCTTCCTTTAAATTCACATTTCATCGACATTAGTGAGACTATCTTTAAAATTGTATCACAAAAACATTCTCCTAAAGGAAATGCAAAATCTCCCACATTGATACACTAAACAGAGAGATGACGGTGATATAAAGAGTTGAACTTTGTCATTGATATCTTCTAGTCCGCTTCACAAAACTTATTGAGAACTTGAATATAGTTGTATAAGCCAATCTTAATGATATGGTAAAAAGCATAGAGTTATACCTCTTCTTGCAGTGAAGTGCGGACCCAAAAAGTAATGCACTAAACCACAACATCGTTAAAAGAGAACACTTAGCCAAATTCTTAATAAATCGGCTTTTCAATATAGTTAGTATTGTACAAATGACACCAAAAATGCTTCCCTACAATGTTGACATCAATGACAACACTAAGTGAACCGAATCAACTGATGTATGTACACTTCATGCTCATGTTTCCAAACTACATCAACAATGATAGACTTCCAAACTTCCAACAATCTCCCCCTTTATCATTGATGGCAACATACATATCAAAAAAAAATTCCATGCCATGAATCAAAACTTTATTTCCTCCTAAACTTATCTTCCCTTTCATAGTTAAAATTAACTTTCCAAAAAGGTTTTCCAACCATCCAAAATGTAATTATCACTTTCTCTGTGTATTAACAAAAATGTTTTTCTTTCCACTCTCTCCCCCTTTGAAATCAATGGCAAAGGTCATGCAAGGGCCCAATATGCTTCCCTTGGAGATATATATATGTATGCATCTTCTTCAAAAGAAAAAAAAATGATCATAAAGGAAAGACATGTCAAACTGAAGATGTAGATCCTTTGATTTTCTTCAAAGTATCTTGCCAAGTGGATTTTCCTTCTTCCCAATAATTTTTTTCATATACAAGAGTCATATATAGTAGTTCAACCTTTGTTAGAGACTATTTTCCTTCTTCCACAGTGTTGGGGTTGAGGTTCATTTCTAAGAGTTTATCAACACTGTCAAGGGCACTAGATATAGGAGTGTGTTTCATGTTTACTAAGTCCCTTAGTGCCACATATTGTTTGATTATCTTTGTCCTCTAATTTTGTAAAGTAAAAAAATTGTCATGCAGTTGCATAATGTACAACCACTTTTGATTGTTCATGTCACTTGCTAAATCATAAACATATGTTTGAGTACCTATTTGAATTTCAATCTAATTCATTTCATCCTTTGTACTTTGTGTGTAGTTAGACCACTTCAGGCAATATGATATTAAGTTTTGTGCTTCTTCTTCTCAAGTTTGAACATCCTTAAATCCCTTCAAGGTTTTGTAATGTGTATCTCAACATTTATTTTTGATATCTTCTAGATTCTCCTTTGTAGTCATTTCTTTTGACTCATTTCCAATTTGTTCTTTTAGTCTGGAGATGTATGCTTTTAACAAATCAACCATATTTTTGATATTTTCTATAGTATACACTAATGTATTAATGCTTGCATTGGGGATTACCTCTTTTAAAACTTTTATGGCTCCATTCATTTCATGTGCACTTCCTTTTTCATGCTCATGTTGGACCACATTAGTTTGCAATCTTCCTTCTGGTTTTGTAACATCTTTCTTAATCTCAACCAGAGGAATAATATTGCTTTTCATTTTCTTACCTATCCTCCTAGAAATGCTAGAGGCTTCAGTTTTAGACCTATCCTCTAAGCTTGATCTGCTAGGGTCTTTAGTGCTTCCTAGAAGCATTTCTACATAATGAACAGCTTCCTCCTCAATTACTTCATAATTCAACTCAGAAATACAAACAAGTCTATGCTCAATTGCTTCCATGAAGTAAAAGTTAGTGGAGACAAGGAAATTGATATCTCCAAGACCTTCCCACCACACTCTTAGGGATTCTTATTCTTTCATGCATTCTCATGTTTGAAACTTTCCAAACAATTCTACAAGAGCATCCTCTTGAGCATCTGTTCCACCAAGATTTCCCATAATATTTCTTATCTGATGTGCAACCGGTTCTGTATTTGACCACTCTCCTTTTCCAATTACCGATATTTCCTTCATGAAGTTGAAAAGTAAATTGATTATCAAAGTATCATTCTTGAATGTATGTTTTTTGTTATTTTTTATTTCCTTTAGATTTTTCATCAAGTGATGTTGAAGTAACTCACAAATATCATAACCAACACTATTTTCAATCATGTTAAATGCAATGTGACAAGTAGTAGTAGAGACTGTATAGCCATCATTAGGTAGGAAAATTTCATGTCCAACAAGCCTTGTAACATACCAGATAGTTGGATTCCCAAATGTACTCAAGATGAGTTCCTTTCCTTTGAGATTTGCACTAGTCTTTTCAATTAACTCCTTAACATTGACAAACTTCCACTCTTGAACTAGTTCAAAGGACCATAAACCGGTTACATCCCTTATTGCTTCCCTAGTTATTGAATATGCACTATCAATCTAGATAGATTCATCATGAATCCTACTCAATACAATTCTAATGTATCTTTTATTGACTTTAAACAATGGAAAATTTCGTCACACATCCAATTTATTTTTAATTAGAGTTTTGTATTTTAGTTTTACGGCATCATCATTTTCTTCCAATTCGATTTTCCATAAAACACTTGATTCATTAGAGGAAATTTCTTCTATTTTCCCATGAATGTATGCATAGATATCCTCAATAGGTGAAACTCCAAAGGGAGTGCCAAAAAATGCACCCATCAAATCTTCCAACAAAACTTTCCAAGAATGTCTCCTCAATTTATCTTGTAGTATCTCGAGACATTTACTACCTTCAACCCTTCCATTACATCTAAAATAACATTTTGGAGAAAAATTGAGTATGCAAAATACCTCTTGAATTTTCTTTAGTGAAAATTGGGGTTTTGATGCTCTACGTTTGGGAGATGCCTCAAATCCACTTCTTCAATTTACTTCTCCTTCGCATCAATTGAGTTTGTCTTCTCAAATATGTTTTTAACTCCATAGTTGACCCGTATCAATAAATGCTTTAGAAAAAGTTGTTAAACTTTGAAACCTTATATCCACAGTTAATTTATAGAAGCTCTGCAAACTTTTGCATCACAATATTTCCTTTCGCAACTTTCTTCTATAGCTTCAAAAATTCCACTTCCATTATATATCTTTGTGCCAAGTCTTGACACCTTATATTTTAAGGGGGCTATTAGAATTTTTTGTTATTACTCCCCCTATGCCCATACCTTCATTTAATTTCCAAGTGAATTATTTGCACCAGAGGGAGGCGCAGATGCATTTGAAGTTCCTAATCCATCTTTGTTCTTAGACTCCTTTTTTCTCCATATCTTTTCTATTTCCTTCTTAACCCTATTAGGATCATTTTTTTCACAAGTTCATTCCTCTTTACCAGATTGGACTATCTTCTTTTTTTTCTTCTATAAAATTTTGAAACATGTATGGGCTTGTTGCAAAAGTAGCACACAACACTTCTCTAACTTCTATTCATCCTTGATCTGTACGGATTAGCCTTATGTCCAAATACATTGCATGTATAACAGTAGCCATTCAAATATTGAAACATTCTCCTAGTATCATATCTATTCGTCATCTAACTTCTGCACTCAATACTTCTATGTCCAAATTTCTTGCATGCAAAACATTGTCCTAAGAAGGATCCAACATTTTGATTCATTCTATTCCTACATTCTATTTCCTTGTGTCCAAATTTATTACATGAAAAGAAATTACCATTGAAAGATGGGTACCTTTGAGTATTTGGTTGTCTGATAGGAGGTTTTCCAACATTTCTTCTTTAATTTCTGAATTGTCTCCTATTGCCTTGAATCCTCTTTTCATTGTCAACCTTGTTAGGTGTCTGATTTTCTTATGAACTTTGTCCTTCTTCAAGTCCCAAACCACTTTTGTCCTTAGAGGGTTTTTGTATTGCAATTAATTCATCAAGCATTGTAGTACTATATTGAATTTCTCATGTATTCTTTCCTTTTCCAGATCAGATCTGAGATTTACCACTTCTTGTTCAAGTCTAGAGCATTCTTCAGTCTTGCTTTATACCAATGCATTCAAACATTCCTCAATCCTTCCGTTTTATTTCATTTTCACTTTCAGTTTGGTGATTTCTTCATTTTCTTGCTTCAACTGTACATTGACTTCCCTATGTCTTTCTTTGAACTTCTTGGTTTGTTCTCTCAACTTTTTTATGCATTCATTTGCTTCTCCTAGGATTTCCTTCAGAATTTTGTTCTTAATTTCAACTCTTTCAAGATCTTAAAGAGCAGCCTTAATTTCTTCTTTATCACATGTAATCATCTTCTAGATATTCAATTATAGAAATTTTTTTCGAAGGAATATGAAACTTCTTGTCAGCCATCTGTTCAAACTTCCAAGATCTTCCTCAAGCTATTAGGATTTTCTGAAGGAACCAAGCTCTTATACCAATTGTTGAACATTTATAATACTAAGAGGGGGGGGTGAATCAGTATTCTATTAAAATTTTGAACACAGCTTATCCAATTGTCAAAACATATTAACAAGAAATAAACAATGAAAGCATGAATCATCCACAAAGTTAGAAGACACATGAACACCAAGATTTTTATGTGGAAAGCCAAAAATGGGAAAAACTACAGTAAGGATTAACTCACAATATAATATATATGGATATAGTATATTATAGGGGCTCACTACTTGGACACATTTTCCTTATAAGTCTCATAGCCAGAGTTAAGTACAATACAAAAATGTTTCATTTCCAAAGTATGAACTAATACAAAGTGCACCTCCCTTGTGTTGTATTTTAGTTCCCTTGAAGCTTTGAATGCAAAGTACTACTCTATGTACTCTATGTAGCAGTCACTCAACTCTGCTCTTATTTTGATCTTTCATCACTGAATTCATATTTTTGCATCATATGAGAGCACTCACACCTAATATGTCATTCATGCTCGCTCTTTTTTCTTCTCAACTCTAAAATATCTCACATATATATACCTAATTACATTTACATACATCAATGAGGTCAGCCTAATTAGATGTAAATGAAAACAATCCAAAATAACTTTTTTTCAGTACCACAAATGATTCAAAATCATCTTCACGCCCAAGAAAAATGTGCAATACTTAATTTAGGTCAGCATGGATCTAAAATGGATCCAAATAACATCCGCAAATTATATTTAATCTTCTCAACACACATCATGTATTAGGTCGGCTAGGAATTGGACCTAATCACAAAAAACCTCCAATCATACATACGCTTTCCAATGCACACAACTTCTAGATTCTATCTTTCTTTAAATTCACATTTTTCCAAAATCAGTGAGACTATCTTTAGAACCATAACACAACAACATTATTCTCAAGGAAATGCAGAATCTCCCACACTAATACACTGAATAGAGAGATGACTATGATATACAAAGTTGAACTTTGTCATTGATATCTTCTAGTCCACTTCACAAAACTTCTTGAGAACTTGAATATAGCTATATAACCTAGTCATAATGATATGGTTAAAAGAGCAGAGTTATACCTCTTCTTGCGGTGAAGTGAGGACCCAAAAACTAATGCACTAAACTGCAACATCTTCAAAAGAGAACACTTAGCCAAATTTTTGATAGATTGGCTCTCCGATATAGTTAGTACTATAAAAATGACACCAAAAATGCTTCCCCACAATGTTGAAATCAATGACAACACTAATTCAACTGAATCAACCAATGTATGTACACTTCATGCTCGTGTTGCCTAACTACATCAACAATGACAAACTTCCAAACTTAAAACATTCTTGGTCATGTTGGTTACTATAGAAGGTTTATAATAAGATATTAGCCCCATTATTTGTTCTCCTCTCTAAAGATGTGGAACTTGATTGGACCCTTGCATGCCAAGATGCCTTTGAAGCCCTCAAATCAACACTTACTAAGACCCTTGTCTTAAGAGGACCAAACTAGACAATACCTTTTCACATGCATACAGATGCATCTAATTTTGTAATAGGTTTTGTTTTAGGATAGAAATAAGGGAATTTATAATATTCCATCTACTATATAAGTAATAATCTTCAAGGTGCAGAGCTTAATTATATAGTCACTAAAAAGGAAATATTGGTAGTAGTATATGTCATTAATAAGTTCAAACATAACATTATAGGATACTTTGTCTTTATTCACACAGGCCATACAACCATAAGATATCTGATGAATAAACCAGTGGTTGGAGGAAGACTTGTAAGATGGTAATTACTCATGAAATTATTTGATATCATAATTATGGATAAACCAGGGAAGGCCAATCTAATAGCTTATTTCCTCTCAAGATTACCAATAAAATCAACAAAGGATATTTTTTATGACTCCTTTCCTGATGAACAGTTTTTTCCCTCTGTATGTAAAAACCTTAGTATGAAGATATAACTAATTATCTAGTTGCAGGGAAGACACCACTACATCTCTCACCAAGAGAATAGAGACATTTCATTGAGAAAAGTTTTCCTTATTCATGGGTAGTTGGTTATTAATTTTATACAAGTCCTGATAGCATAATGAGAAGATTCATCAAGGATGATGGATTCTATGATATTCTAAAGGAATTTTATGGCGAACCTTATGGAGGGAACTTTGTACCTAAAAGGATAGCTCTCAAAATTTTGAATGCTTGTTATTATTTCCCTACACTTCAAAAGGATGTAGTCAAGTATGCAAGAAGGTGTGACATATTCCAAAGGTTGGGAAGACCTACAAAGAGTGATAAAATGCCACTCAAACCACAATTGATCATTGTACATTTTACAAGTGAGTACTAGATTTCATTGGTCCCGTAGACCCAAAATCTAATAACATAGAATATATTTTATTCTACACAAATTATCTCACAGAATGGGTGGAAGTAAAAGCATTACAATTTTCAAGAGATGGAAATGTTGCTAAATTTATTTATGAAGATATATTTGATGAGTCTAGTTTATGACTCAATTTTGATAGTGTTTATTATCTATTTGCTATAGTTGTCATAGAATTTGATACTTGGATGCTAATGATATTTTCTCAAAACTATAGACATTGGGCATGAGCTATTTTTGTAACCTTTAAATGACATTGACATGCTATATGAACTATCTATGTTAATTTTACATGTGAATTAATGAATGTTACTTTAAGACAGTTACATATATGCACTTGTTGTGCGTACTAATATTGTTATGCAGATAATTAAAGCCTACAAAATTGAGGAAGATTCTACTAGCTAGTCATTCGCCATGAAGGTCAACAAGGTGATTGTTCAAAGGTCAATGGAGGGAAGACTCTCAGCGAGAGGGAAATTCCTAGTTTAAATCAAAGAATTGTAACCGCCTTGTAAATGATCTTAATTTTTTGTTGAACGAATATAGGAGTTATTGTTATGCTAGATCTGTGTTAAAGAAAACATGCTTGACCAGATTCCATGCATGCATAACCTCCTCTCCACTTTTCATGTTTTCCCTAAAGTGGCATCCTCCTAATCTGTTGGAGTTGACCACCTTGCTAGGTAGTTAGTTAGTAGTTTTCTTCCTATAAATAAGACTCAAATTCTCCTTCTTAGAAGGTTGATTAATCTGATGATGTACTTACATTCTTAGTTTTTCAAGTAATACAGTTATGCTGCTCTATTGTACTTATGTTTTCCAATGAATAAAATGGAGTTATAAGTTCTTGCATCTAAGTTTAAATTTGTATTAATGGATACTCATCTAAGGGGGGCCACTTGGTGAGAATTACATTATTTAGTTTAGTTATTACTTTATGTTTAGCAATTAGTTAAGAATCTGGCACTGTCTGTTCTTGGAGCCACTAGAATTTCATTTTGTGACGGTTCCTGCAGCCAAAGCAGACAGAGTAGTTTCCTGTTTGTTTTCTCAAATTTTCATTTCTTCCATGCATTTTAGATTAGTATAGTTTTTGGTTGATGCTCAACACTTATGTTATTCCTTTCTAAGCAATTTCCTTTCAGCATTAAGTCTTCTTAGTTGTAAGATGAATATGGCTACTTTGGATTCCTAGTGCACATACTGTGTTGACCCATTTCAAGTTTGCTTCCCTAGGTTGACAAGTGAAATGCACCTTAATGATGATTGAGATAGCTATTCAAATTATATGTCCAATATATGAATCATATTTGTAAGGGATTAGTTGTTAAATCATTGTAGGAGGCCAACATTTTTGGCATCATTGTTCGGGATGGTGTCAAACTAGGGAGTTCTTTGGAGTCATTGATAGTTTTTCTTGTTGTAGTATTTCTAAATTTTTTCTCTTAGTAGACCCCTCATTTAGGAAAGTAATGATCCACTATTCTTTTTCCTATTCTTTGTGTTAGTTGGTTGATAGTGAGTTGATACCGTATGCATAGAGGAAGGAGGAGAGATGTTCATGGGAGATTCCTTCCTAATAACCATGATCCATTCTAGCTAGATGAGCATTTGAATCTACCAAGAGAATAAGAAGAAGAAGCACACCCCTTTGTTGATGCATTCCCCAATTTGAGCAGTTTTGAAACCTCTTCTGAAGACCAAAATCAGCTTGAGAATCCCTTTGCTTTGGAACCACATCAGGCAGCCATGGGTGATGCAAATAGAAACAGGCTCAACCAACCAACTTTTCCTTTCCCCATTGCTCATCAGAATGAAGTTGACAACTTCAAAAATATCCCTACTTCAGTCCTTCCTAAGTTCTATGGACTTGTCACAGAGGACCCTGATACCTTCTTGTTTGAGTTTGATATACTCTGCAAGAGCTATGACTATACTATTGATTCCCATAGGCTAAAGTTATTCCCTACCACCTTGAAAGAGGCTACATTAATATGGTTTATGATCCTAGGCATAAATACTGTAGAGACATGGGATGACATGAAGACAAAGTTCCTTGAGAATTATGAGTATTGTAGGGGCAGTGACATGAGAGGAGATGACATCTTTAGGATGCAGCAGAAGGAAGATGAAAGTTTGAAGGATTACATTGCAAGATTTTTGTTTTTCCTGCAGAAATCCCCACATCATACCCTCAATGAAGAGTCCCAAAAGCTACTCTTCTTGAGAAGGATTAATGATAGTTGCACTGATGTCTTGGAACTAATGGGAGGAGGAGATATCACCCAAGTCCCTTGGAAAGATATCAAGAAGATATGTTAGAACTACTCTAGGGCAGCTTCAAAGAAAGGGAGAACTTATCAATCCTCTATGGGTAAGTCATCTACTAATGGAGTCTCAAGAATAGAGATTACTCACTTGTTAGCAGAATTTAAGCAATACATTATAAATAATCTGGCTACTCAGTTGGATACACTTCAAGCTAAGAAGAAACAAGAGGAGGCAAAGGCAATGTTGGCAGAAAATTGCCCTCATTGCAAACAAAAGAAGAAGGATTGCAGATGCAAGATGGTAGCTAATATTGAAAGTAAGTAGATTCCACCTGAGTTAGCCAATCCAGGGTGAAGATGACCAAGTCTACTACATTGCACAAAGGAGGCCATGGGCTCCAAGACAAGGTATGTCACCAGATCCACTATTTTTTGTTGGGCCTTATTTTAATTCTTATGCATCAAGCAACCAATGGTAGCCCCCATATCCATCCAATTATGGAGGATACCCACCACAGTCTTGGAATAACCCTCCAAATGTCTAACCTAATCACCAAAACTCTCCACCCCAATGGCAACAACCTCAAGGGAATTGGTAGTAGTTTCAAGGAAATTGGTAGCCACCTCCAAGAAACTGGCAGCAAACATCTCAGTGGAGGGGAGGACAGCAATTTCCAAACCAAAAAACTAGTTACATGCAGCCACCTTCTCAACCCCAGCAACCTACTATAATTCCTCCTCCTATGATTTCAAGTTCAAATGCACCCAAACCTACTTAGCTACCAGCTCAGCCTACACCTAACCCAAATAACAAACCACAACAACAGCTAGTATACTCTATTGATCCAAATCAAATCCCTGCATATGTTGGGAGTGTAAGTGACATCCACTTGTGTTCAAGAACTACCTTGCCATCTCCTTCAACACCCATTATCACTGAGCTTCTTATGGAGGAAGAGGAGCATTTGAATGACCCCATTCAGTCAAATGCACCTAAAAATCTTGAACCAGTCCCAATTAATCAAACTGAACAAGAACCACCATTTCCTTAGAGGTTGGAAATAACTAAACAAAAATAAGAGAAGGAAGAAACAACTTTTCAAATTCTAGACCAGTTGAAGCATGTATGTGTCAAGATCCCTCTATTTCAATCCATAAAAGATGTCCCAATCTATGGCAAGGCAATTAAGTGTTGAAAAATGAGGTGTTTTCTTAGCTTAATACTTTGTAAAACTTTAATGTTGCTAATCTAAGTAATCTTTTTCTTTGTTACATATATTCTTTGTGGGTGATTATCTTGATTAATCCATTTTACTGATGTAGAATGTAGACAGAAGTTGATAGAAGAACTAGACAGGATATTAGAAAGATTACACAAGATGTAACGTGGAGAAACCCTTTCGGGAAAAAGCTCCACTAAGAATTATTCTATTATTCAATATTTGAATTACAATAGCTTCAATTCTTGCTTGAGCATGCTTCTTTTGTCTTTACCAATCTTCTTCACACCTGCAAATAACAATTATGAAAACTCTCTTCAACTTGAATGAGATATAGAGATAATATTCAACATTGTAATCTCCAAAAGGTGATAATTACAATGCACAAGCTCAAGCCTTAGAAAAGGTATGCCATATTGTTTCAAGTTGAGTTATTCTATGAAGACTAAACCTTACAACATGTGCTTCATGCATTTGGGTGTCCCAAACTGAAGCTACAACTCATCCTTCACTTTGGTGATAATTCCAAAGCTCTTCCTCAAAGTTGGCACCCATAAGTAATCCTACTTAACTGAGCCTTCAAAAATATATTATCATGCAAGAGAGGTAAATCCAAGAAAGCATCTTGGGCACCCAAGTTGGCTCCAAGTGATTTGTAGTTAACTAAAACATTTACTCAACACCATTCATGCAAGAGTGGTCATCCCCTATTAACTGGAGGTAGTCCATGTTATCTATCATACAACTCAAGTTATTAGCCATGCATTCCAAGTTAACTGAAGTTAACTAACATAGAGCTAAAACTAACTAAAGACAACTGAACTAAACTAAACTAAATTGATTCTAAACTGAACTAAACTAAACTAAACTAAACTTCAAGCATGCAAACATCAAACCCTAACTCCTAGGATCTTTACATGCATTCAGAAGTGTTAATTGTTACTTTGTGTAGTTAACTAAACATAAGGTGAGTGTCACCTTACCATGTGGGTGTCCCACATTCCCCTATTATTTAGGAACTCACTATGGATGCCCTCACATGCTCCTTACATTTAGAATTAATTACAAATGTCAATAATCATGATTATTTCTTCAAATATTAATCTCATCCTAATCTTAGTGTTGTTGAAAACATTCCAAGAATCTAGGAGATACATGAAATAATTAATGTTTAGGATTTGCAATTAAATGGCATCCTATTTCCAACATTAAGGAAGCATGTCTTAAGAAGTCAGGTAGGAAGAAGAAATACCCCACTATAGTTCATGTGGTGGGACAGCTGGTTGGCATCATGCTTGGGAGAGTGACTGTTCCCAAATATAATGATCTAGGGAGTCATATGGTAGGATTTGTTATAAATGGGATCCAAATAAAGAATACTCTGATTGATTTGGGAGCAGCAATAATTGTAATGACCAAGGATATCCTACAACAACTAAACTTTTCAAGCATGAGACCTACTCCTATCATCTTGCAGCTTGTTGATATTTCAACTGTTAAACTTGATGGTATAGTGGAGGACCTTGTGGTAACTCTAGACTCATGGGAGTACCCAGCAGATTTCATGATTCTTTCACCTAAAGCTACACCACGTGAGTACCCTATCATTCTAGGAAGGCCATGGTTAGCAACAACAGATGCCTATATTGGATGCAAGATAGGAGACGTGACCATTTCAGATGGAAAGAGCACCAAAAAGCTTGTTCTCTACCCTCCTACTTAGCCATCCCACTATATGGATAATCCCATATGGCCACGTGTTGGTGAAGAGGTTAAGGAAGTTAATTCTATGGCATAGCTTATGATGTTAGGAAAAATCTCTTTCCTACAACTTCAAGAGGAAGATGAAGTAATGTCTAACATAATTCAGAATCATTGTGAAGTAGAGGAAGCATAATCCTCTCATTCTATTGATCCAGTAAAGACACTTCTTCCCACTCTTCCTACAACAGAACTTCTTGTAGCAACAGGTATGTCTCATACATTGCTGCTACATGAACTCAAAGTACCAAGCATTAGTGAAGCAACTATGATAAAGATAACTACACAAGTGCAAGTGATAGAAGGAAAATATCTAAAAATTAACAGCAAATTGAGGGAAGAACAACAATTGTCATTGACAAACTTACTAAAGACCCACTAGCATGCATTTGTCTGGGACTATCATGATATGAATGGATTGGACCCTAAGCTTTTCACTTATAGGATATACATAAGAGATGATTGTACACCAATGAGGCAGCCACAAAGAAGAATTAACCCTACACTAAGAGAATTTGTGAAAGGGGAACTACAAAAATTGCTAGATGCGGGATTTATTTACCCATATCAGATAGCAAATGGGTGTATCCATTGGTGATTGTGCCCAAAAATGGAGGGAAGTGGTGAGTTTGTGTTGATTACAGAGAACTCATTGTTACCAGCAAAAAGGACCATTTTCCTCTACCTTTCATAGACCAAGTTCTAGATTCACTTGCAGGAAAGCAATACTTTTCTTTTCTAGATGGATTTAGTGGCTACAACCAGATCCAAATTACACCTGAGGACTAGGAGAAGACCACCTTTACCTAGCCATGGGGGAATTATGCTTACTCAATCCTTCCATTTGGCTTGTGCAATGCACTTGCAACTTTTCAAAGGGAATTCATTAGCATATTTTCAAACATATCTCATGATTGCATGGAAATTTATATAGATGATTTTACCACCTATGGTGCTGATTTCAATGAGGCATTGGAGAATCTCAGGAGATTCCTATAGAGATGTGAAGACCACAATCTATCTCTAAACAATGAAAAGTGCTTCATGATGATGCAAGAAGGTGTAGTCTTTGGCCACTACATCTCTCACAAAGGAATTCAAGTAGATCTTGCAAAGATTGAGGTGATAAAAATTCTACCTACACCTGCAAAACAAAAAAGATGTTAGGAGTTTCTTGGGATATGTAGGCTACTATAGGAATTTCATCAAGGATTTCAGCAAAATAGCAGCACCATTGTACACTCATCTCACTAAAGATGTTGAGTTTCAGTGGAAAAAAGACTGTAACAAGGCATTTTCTAATTTGAAGGTAGATTTGACTCATGCTCATGTACTCAAAGGCCCCAATTGGGAGCTTCCTTTCTGCATCCATATAGATGCATCAGACTATGCCATAGGAGCAGTCTTGGGGCAAAAAGGAGCTATTGAAAATGCTATTTATTTTGTCAGCAAAAACTTGCAAGGAGTTGAATTCAATTATGCAGTGATAGAAAAGGAAATGTTGGCAGTAATCTATGCCCTCAACAAATTCAGGAACTACATAACAAGCTACCAAATCTTTGTGCACACGGATCATGTAGCCATTAGGTATCTCATGAATAAACCCCTGATCTCAAGTAGGTTAGCAAGGTAGTTGTTGATGCAAGAGTTTGACATAACCATTGTGGATAAGTCAGGGAAGCCCAATGTTGTTGCAGACTTTCTTTCAAGGTAGACTACATCAAAGGACAATCAAGTCATTGATGACTCTTTCCCTAATGAACATCTATTATCCATCAATGTGCATACACCCTGGTATGCTGACATATCTAAATATCTTTCCACAAGGAGAGTTCCTCCTCACTTCTCTCCAAAACAGAGAAGGGTGCTCATTGGAAAATCTTTTTCCTTTTTCATGGATTGTTGGATGTTCATTTTGCACTGGCCCAGACCATGTCATGAGGAGATGTGTGAGGGAATATGAGACATGATATTTTGTATGAATTCCACAATGAACCATGTGGAGGACATTTTGTAGCCAAGAGGACAGCAATGAAGATCCTGAATGCAGGATATTACTAATCAACACTCCACAAGGATGCAAGGAGATATACAAGAAAGTGTGATAGATGTCAAAGGATGGGTAGGCCAACCAAATCTGATGAGATTCCCCTCTACCCCTAGGTAGTAATCACTCCATTTGATAAATGGGGATTAGATTTTGTAGGACCTATTGACCCTCCATCAAATGGTAAGTCCTATATCTTAGTATGCATTGATTATGTAACCAAGTGGGTAGAATTTAAGGCCATGAAGCATGCAAGAGATAATAAGGTTGTTGAATTTCTTTATGAGGAGATTTTCACATGCTATGGGGTTCCAAGACAGATAGTGACTGATCAAGGGGCTCAATTCACCTCAACCCATGTTGCAACAGTGGTCAATGAATACAACATAAGGCATAGGAAGTCTACTCCTTATCACCCTTAGGCCAATGGCCAAGTTGAGGTGACTAATAGGGAAATTGAAGCCATTGTGACCAAAATAGTGGTTGTTCATAGGAAGGATTGGGCAAACAGGCTGCCAGAAGTTGTCTAGGCCTATAGGACAACCTAGAAAACAACCACATGTTTCACTCCTTTTGAGTTGCTATATGGAAAGACAGCTATGATGCCCATTGAATTTGAGCATAAGACTCTTAGGACTACAATAGACTTGGGGATGGATATCTTTGAGGCACAAAAGGAAAGAATTATGCAGTTGAATAACTTGGATGAAATGAGAAAGGCAGCCTTGCATGACACAAAGGTAGTGCAGAATCAAAGAATAAAGTGGCATGACAAATTTATCAAGGACAAGAAATTCTAGCTAGGTGACTGGGCACTACTTTACGACTCAACATATCAAGATAATGCAGGAAAATTGCAGAAAAGGTAGCTCAGACCATATGAGGTTGTTGAAGTCTTCCCCAATGGGGTTGTTCAACTCACTACCATTGACCCTGTTAGATTTAAGCTACTTTTCAATGGTCATTGCCTCAGATTGTATCACAAGCCGACTTCCAAGGAGGACTTCCTACAACAATTCACTCAACATGCAACACCTAAACTTCCTACAGTCGAAGAAAGCGGACCTAGTGTCCCTCCTTCTGGATAACTAAGGTACATAACTTTTCATAATAAATATTTCCACTTTTGTGGGATTCCACTTCTTCATTCATTCACCCATCCATCTCCACCTTTCTCTCTTCCATCACACTGCCATAACTTCACTTCATTCCACCATCATTCCACTTCATTCCATCTCCATTTTCATTAATTTCTCAACTAATTTCTTAAAAGGTGATTGGTACTTTCTCCATAATATTTGTAACAAATCTTCCAAGAATTCAAGTACGAGTGCATCAATTTGTTATATCTTAATTATCTTTTAGTGCATTCATTTAATTACTGTACATTAATATAGACATTCTCCATAGCATGTAATTATTCCCTACCCCTATTAATTAGTCATTACCATCTCGCATGTGAGGACACATGCTCAAATTTAGGTTGGGGGGAAGTTTGAATACCATGTCCATGTGTCAGTCCATGTTGGTTCACATCAACAAGTTTAAATTGAGCCAATTTGAATTCTAAGTGAGATGACGGCTCGTATGTGTGAGATGACATCAATTGCCACAATTTTTCTCAATCATAGCCTTCATTTATTACTCCTTTATTTCCTTTATTTCTCTTGTAATAACCCCAAGTCGCCAAAAAGGTAAAAATTCAAATGACACTGGCATTGGGAATTTAGCAGTGTTGCAAGAAGGAGAAGTTTAGCTTTCAGAAGAAGATTGCAAGAAGGAAAACCTTGCAGATTAATTGTTTATTTGTAGACAATTGAACAATGGGAGGTGGGTTAATTCGAAATGAACCCACGGTTCATGACATATTACTGTAGGATGCACCTTGCCAGGCTAAATTTATAAACTACAAGTGGTTAGATTATTTCCTGAAGCTAAATGGTTTTAGTGAAGATGTTGCATTGGAATTTTCCAAGACATTGTCTGAAGGAAAGGCCATGGTCAAAGGGTTGGAGGTAATAACTACTGAAGAGAGGATTATAGAAGTTACAGGTTTTCCTACTGATGGTGAAAATTACCCTACTTCCAGAGATTCCAGGTCAACTAGGGTTGAATTTATAGAACTTGGTGACCCTCCATTGGATTTGGACAAGCAAGTGGCAAAGAGAATCTCTCTTCCTGAGCCATGGAAGCAAGTAGTTTTTTATGTTGTGAAGTACATTACTTGTGAAGGTCATTAGTTGAATCTACATTTTGTGCACCTAAAACTTCTGAATCATATGGGGCATGGGAGAAGAATGAATGTGCCAAACGTGTTATACCACTTTTTTCAATCATGGTGGTTGAGACCCAAAAAAAGGTAGGGATAATTCCATTTCCCACCATTGTATGATCAAATTATTGGTAGAAAAATCTTTGCATGATGTGTTTGAAATGAGATTATCTCTTCTGAGGTAGAGCATTCAAACAAACAAAGTCCCTCTTCTAATTTTGATGATGATGTCCCTCTTGGCATCCTAATTTGAAATAGGGAACAAAAGAAAGAGGCAGAAATAAGGAGAGGAAAAGCTAAAAAGAAAACTGTAGAAAAGGAAGTTCCAAGCTCTAAGAAATGGAAGGTTGACATTGTTCTTCCTGCAACCGAAGAAAAACATGAGAGCCCTCCTAGAAAAACAAGACCAGCTAGGCCAGCCTTTGGTGTGTCTCCACAGGAAAGCCTTGGGGATAGAAAAACATCACGGGAAGACACAGAAGCCCCAATGGGGCAGGTAAATGTTGAGGAAAAGTACATATTTGAGGAAGCAACAAATATAACATTGGCAAATCTTGCTAACATTGTAGAACAAGTTGAAATTCAAGGGTATGAGGAAAATCAGGAGCTCCTATAGCAAGAGCAAGAGCAAGAGCAAGAGTTCCTGCTGCAAAAATAAGAACAAGAGAACCTACAACCAAAATTGGGAGAATAGTTAGCACCCCTACAGCCAGAATTGGGTGAACTAACAAAACCCTTGCAGCAAGTGTTGCATGAAGAGCAAGCATCAGTACCAAGAAAGATTCTGGTAGGAATACACAAACCCTTTGATTTTTCAATGCACATGGTAGCCATGAATTTATGGAGAGAGATGCAAAGGAGGGAAGAGGAATGGAAAGAGGAGAAATGCAGGCTGAAGAAGGAAATTCAAAAGAGAGATGAAGAGATTGAACATAAGAATGCAGAAATTGTTGTTTTAAAGGAAAAGGTGGACAATATGGCAGCCTTAGTACTTCAGATATTAGAGTGCATGACTCCTCAAATGGTCTATGCTCTGTATTTGAAGGAGAAGCATCTTTCTTTTAAACTAGAAAGGGTTATCTTAGGTTTGAATCCTTCCATTGAGACTCCTCTTTAATTCTTCAATGCTTATCAGATTGCTCCTCTTGAAATGAAGAATTTATTGTGTGAATTCTATTTGCATAATTATGTTGTGACCCAAGACCATGATTGGAATCCATTGTTGTATGTTGGGGATGTCCAATTAAGGGCATTTATGTCTTGGATACAGAACGAGATTAGTTGGGGAAAACAGTTCAAGACTTATAGGCAAATAGAATCCAACACTCCACTGCCCATTAGGGCTAAATCTAGAAATCCATGAGACATTTTCAATGATTGGCACAAAATTCTTTGCAGACCAAGCTATGGTAGCAGGATTCTTCTTGAGAGAGAAGTAGTTTATAGAGTATGAGAAGATAGAAAAAACCATAGGGGAAGTCGTAGTGGGAAATTTATCACAAAGGTGGAACAGTCTGACTGATGAGTTAAAACAAGCTGAGCCTCGTTCCCTATAGAACTATGTTGCAGCATGTAAAAGAGCTGGTGAATACATATAGATTAGAAGGACAAAGGGATAGTTTTTGCTTCCACTAACTTTTCAGCCACCTATCCTACTATGGCCTATGTCAAATTTTAGGTTCTACTAGTATGATGAAGCTACAGAGAGACAAAGATGGAGTAGGTTGGACAAATAGCAAGGGTTCTATTAGGACCCCAATTCATGCACTGCAAGAACTAATGTAGGATAGTTGGTAGTTGCAAACTTCAGGGAATTAACTAAGCAAAAGAACAACTCTTCTACTTTTGTTGGAGGACCATCAAAGTCTTAGGTTGGGGGGAGTGATGAGTCCAATTTATGACTCAATTTTGATAGTGTTTACTATCTATTTTCTATAGTTGTTATAGACTTTGATACTTGGATGTTGACCTTTTTATGATATTTCCTCAAAACCATAGACATTGGGAATAAGCTATTTTTGTAACCTTTAAATGACATTGACATGCTATATGAACTATCTATGTTAATTTTACATGTGGCTTAATGAATGTTACTTTAAGATAGTTACAAATATGCAATTTTTGTCTGTACTAATATTGTTATGTAGATAATTAAAGCCTAAAAAATTGAGGAAGATTTTGTCAGCTGGTCATTCACCATGAAGGTCAACAATGTGATTGTTCAAAGGTCAATGGAGGGAAGACTCTTAGCGAGAGGGAAATTCCTAGTTTAAATCAAAGAATTGAAACTGCCTTGTAAATGATCTTAATTGTCTATTGAGCGAATATAGGAGTTATTGTTGTGCTAGATCTACGTTAAGGAAAACGTACTTGACCAGATTCCACGCATGCATAACCTCCTCTCCACTTTTCATGCTTTCCCTAAAGTGGCATCCTCCTAATCTGTTGGAGTTGACTGCCTTGCTAGGTAGTTAGTTAGTAGTTTTCTTCCTATAAATAAGACCCAAATGCTCTTTCTTAGAAGTTTGATTAATCTAATGATGTACTCGCATTCTTAGTTTTTCAAGTAATACAATTATGTTGCTCTATTGTACTTATGTTTTACAATGAATAAAATGAAGTTATAAGTTCATGCATCTGAGTTTACATTTGTCTTAATGGATACTCATCTAACGGGGCCCACTTGGTGAGAATTCCATCCTTTAGTTTAGTTATTACTTTCTATTCAGCAATTAGTTAAGAATCTGGCACTGTCTATTCCTGCAGCCACTAGAATTCCATTATGTGACTGTTCTTGCAGCCAAAGTAGACATAGTAGTTTCTTATTTGTTTACTCAAATTTTCATTTATTTCGTGCATTTCAGATTAGTATAGTTGTGGTTGATGCTTAACACTTATGTTATCCTTTCTAATCAATTTCCTTTCAACATTAAGTCTTTCTTAGTTGTAGAATGAATATGGCTACTTTGGATTCCTAGTGTACATACTGTGCTAACCCATTTCAAGTTTATGTCCCTAGGTTGACAAGTTAAATGCACCTTCATGATGATTGAGATATCTATTCAAATTATATGTCCAATCTCTAAATCATAGTTGTAAGGGCTTAGTTGTTAAATCATTGTAGGAGGCCAACAGAGGGACGTAGAGGGTTTAACAATTTAGGGTTTAGGGTATTGGGTTGAGGCTGGATTAGGGTTGAGGGTATAGGGTTGAGGGATTAGGGTAGAGAGGGAGGGATGGATTAAGGGTATATGGTTCAATATTGTATAGGGTAGAGGGTATAGGGGTTGAGGGATTAGGGTTAATTAAGGGTATTTAAGGATTGAAGGTAGAGGTTAGAGGGTTGAGGGTTTAAGGGTTGAGGGATTAAGGGTTGAGGGTTGAGGGATTAGGGTAGAGAGTAATTTACTTGGGTTTAGGGTATAGCTAGGACATTTGAGGGTATAATATGGTTGAAGGTCAATTAGGGTTGAGGTTCCAATGTAGAGGGTAGAGGGTATAGGGGTTGAGGGTTGAGGGTTTAAGGGTTGAGGGTTGAGGGATTAACTAGGGTTGAGGGTTGAGAATTGATGGTTGAGGGTATAATGTATAGGTTAGATCAGAGGGATGTAGAGGGTAGAGGGTTTAAAGTTTGAGACTTGAGGGTAGAGGGTTGATGGTATATGCAAGTTGAGGGATTAGGGTTGAGGGTCCAATGTATAGGGTAGAGGGTATAAGAGTTGAGGCTGGATTAGGGTTTAACTAGGGTTGAAGGTTGAGGCTGATAGAGGGTAGAGGGTTGAGGGTTAATTAAGGGTTGAGGGTTGATGGATTAGGGTAAAGAGTTTAGTGATTGGGTTTAAGGGTTTAACTAGGGTTGAGGGATTAGGGTCGATGGTAGAGGGTATAATATGGTTCAAGGATTAGGGTTAAATATATTAGGGTCCAATGTATATATAGGGTAGAGGGACATAGAGGGTAGAGGGTGTAAGGGTACTTTAGGGTTTAAGGGTTGAGGCCGGTTGAGGGTTTAAGGTTGAGTAGAGAGTTGAGGGTATATGCATGGTTCAAGGATTAGGTTTGAGGGTCCATTAATTTATAAGGTAGAGGGTACAGGGGTTGAGGGATTAGGGTTTAAGGGTACTTGCAAAGGGTTGAGGGAAGAGGGTTGAGGGTTTAAGGGTTGAGGGATTAAGGATTAAGAGTTGAGGGATTATGGTAGAGAGTAATTTACTTAGGTTTAATGGTTTAAGAGTTGAGGGATTACTAGGGTTGAGGGATTAGGTTCGAGGGTATAAGAGGGTATTGGGTTGAGGGTAGAGGGACGTAGAGGGTTTAACGTCGGTTTAGGGTTTAGGGTATAAGAGGGTAGAAGGTTTAAGGTTCGTTTAAGGTTAAGGGTTTAGGGTTGAGGGACGTTATTAAGGGTTGAGGGTAGAGGGTTTAGGATATAGCTAGGACATTTGAGGGTATAATATGGTTGAAGGTCGATTAGGGTACTTGAGGTTCCAATGTAGAGGGTTGAGCGTATAAGGGTTGAGGGTTTAGGGTTTAAGGGTTGAGGGTTGAGGGATTAAGGGTTGAGGGTTGAGAATTGAGGTTTGAGGGTTTAATGTATAGGGTAGATCAGAGGGTAGAGGGTAGAGTGTTTAAGGGTTGAGGCTTGAGGGTTTAAGGTTGAGGGTAGAGGTTTGAGGGTATATGGCTGGCAGGTTAGGGTTAAGGGTCCAATATTGTATAGGCCAATAGAGGGTATAGGAGTTGAGGAATTAGGGTTGAGGGTCCAATGTATAGGGTAGAGGGTATAGGGGTTATGAGGGATTAAGGTTTAACTAGGGTTGAGGGTAGAGGGTAGAGGGTAGAGGGTTGAGGGTTTATAATTAAGGGTTTAATGTATTTTTCTCCAATTTTTTGAAACAGTTGGCGCTATTTATTAGGATGGCGCTATATGTTTTAGGCCGAAGGCGTATCCTATTTGAAGAAGAAAAAAATGAAACTTTCAATTGATGGTTGATATCAAACTACCGACCCTTGAAACTGTTTGGTCCATTGATACCCTTTTCTTGATTTTATCACATTATAATAATACTTTACCTACAAAAGTCTGCCCCGCACTACATAATATCTTATACAAATTGCATATGATTTATTTCTATGTGTGCTACATAATATCTACCACTACGTGTGGTTAAAGTATTTTTTATTTTACTTTTTTATAGGCATGTAAATATTATTTATTTTACGAGCCCTAAATTACCAAGCGTTAGACAAAATTACTTTTTATTCTACTAAATTGACTATTCTATCATTTTAGTCCTTGCTTGGTAATTTACAAACCACTTGGTTAACAAAATACTCTATGCATATACATATCGCTTTTTTTAAGTATTTAATTATAAGGATTGTACTATTTTTTTTGGTATTTAATTATAAGGATTTTTCTTCTTTTTATTTTATTTTCCATTTTAAAATTTTGAATAGGTAAACTGAACATTTAGTAATTATAATTTTTTTAAGATAATATTAGTTGAGCTTTTTTTAAATTTTAAAACTATTTAAATAATGAAAATGGGAATTATAATGTACATTATTTTTGCATATACATATTGGTACGTAAGTAGGATATTGTATTAATCAAAATTCAAAAAATTACAAATTGTCTGCCATTGCAAGAATATTCATGAAACCCTAGCAATAGATTTCCCAACCAACCAAAAACCCGAGTAGACAAGCTAGAACTATGCTTCAGAATTTTTAGGCTATCCAAACCACCCATTTTGAGCCTCACCAGAGGCCAAGACAACCACCAAAACATCACAAAAAAACTAATCAAACCACTAGGAGCCACCGATGATCACAGAAGCCAAAAAACCAACACCATCCCATCACAAGCCTAAGGTCAAAGGAAGCCATTGAGATATGCGAAGTCATTGAATTCCTCCACCCACTCCAAATCCTCAGTCTCCACCACCTTAAGAACTTTTTTCAAATACTCCACCCCAACCACAACCACCATTTGATGCCTGAACAATGTCGATCCTTTCGTCTCCAATAGAAGCAAAAAAAATTGGACCACCGCACCAGGAGGTTTGAGCATTTCCAAGTCTTTCGGATGCAAAACCCCAAAGCCAAGAATAGAGGCCAAGATTACCTCATCCATGCTACATAGGAGATTAGGCTTGAATAGCTTTCTCATCATTGCCCGAACCAGGTTTTTGGCAGTGCTTTTATCAAGCAAAGACACTAGAAAACTAGAGACTATGTGGGAATTAACTCAAGCCATTTCATTGCAGGCCACATGCTCTCTACCTAAAACCATTTTCACCATGGTCACCGTCAAGGAATCAAAATCTAGAAGAATTTTTTTGAGCCTCTGGTCCATGATTTTTTTGAAATCCACTTGCCTCACACCGCAATCCAGGAAAATCAAAGTGTTGTGACCAAAGGCAGATGCGCCTTGGCCAATTTAAACACTACATACTTCGCCTCCTCCTTCATTATTCTTTCTCACCCAAGCGAAGCCTCTGGAATGAAAACTCTAGAAAATGCAGAATGTGAAGATCACCACCTTCACTGGATTAAAATGAATGCCACCCTTTCATGGCACATTGTACCATGCGTACATGCCACCCTTTGAGCTGCCAAAAAGTCATGTCGAAACCACCAGCCAAGAATGTTGTACCCCCTGGTATAAATGAGGGTGACATTCGATCATGTTTTTGTGTAGTTTTTATTTAATTATAAGGATTTGTATTATTTTTTATTTTCTTTTCCATTTTAAACTTTAGAATTAGTAAGTATAATTTTTATTTATATTATATTAGTTGAGTTTTTAATTTTATTTTTAAATTGTTTAATTATGAGAATTATTTTTCCTGTAATTGGGAATTATTATGTACATTATTTATTTTACATTATAATTTTATTTGAAAATAATATATATGAGATCATTTGAAATTATTTTTTACAAATTAAAAATGAAAAATTACAAATGAATTAAATAAATTAAAATAAGGGCTTTTTTATAAGTACGAGCATTAATGAAGGGCAGTTTGAGCTCGAATTTTAATGATGGCCTAGCATACAAAGTTGAGTATGCAAGACGGAATCGTTGGAGCCTTAGGAGATAAATTTTCCATAATGTGAGAGCCTTAGGAGATAAAATTTCCATAATGTGAGAGCCTTAGAAGATAAAACTTCCATAGCAATTCCCATATCCTAGAAGAGTATGTGTTGATGTTGTTGGAGCTAAAAAATCCACATTGGTTGTCCCACACACCTCCATTTTCACTTCTCCTCCCATATCCACCATATGCTCCATTTCCATTTCACAATAATTGACATTAGTATAAAGTACCAAAATAAATTCCTTGATCATTACAATAAAGTGAAGTCCCTGCCTAAATTGTTCTCCTAGCAACTCATGGCATGTCTCAAAAACAATGCCTTATTGGAGAGAGTCTCAACATAGTCTCTTCAACAAAAGCAGAAAGGGCTGATAAGAAATCTAGATGAGCCTCATGAATGTCTAAGAGACATATTCAAATGTCTTCCCGCCATCCTAAAGAGTGACATGTCTAAAAGAATTGGGCATGTCGGGGAGAGAATCTAACATGTCTCACCAACAAATCATACAAGTGTCAACATTCAAGAAATAGAAAAACATCTCTTAGACACTGGGACGCTATTATAAAATAAGTAGTAAATCACTGGCAGAACAAGCACTAATGAAACAACAATGTCAAAGATACATCGACATGTTGAGAGAAGCAAAAAAGTCTCTTTGACACTCAAGGAGAAAAGTATCAGAAAGACACAGAAATTTCGAACAGACATTGGATGAGGTCTAATCAACATCCTAAAAATGATGTGTCAAGGAGACACAAAGATATTGAGAAGACATTATCAAAAGTCTCCCAGAAATTTTGGCATAAAATATTGATGAGACTAAGGGATGTCGAAGAGAGGTGACCTCAGGTCTCCCTGACATAACAAAGTCACATAGACATCATTAGCAACTATTACCACTAAGGAAAAAAATAAAGACATGTCAAGGAGACATAAGCTTGTCAGTAAGAGAAATCCACTAGTCTCATCAACAAAAAAGAAAATCATCAAGGAGCAAACTAAGAAGTAAATATCAAAGAGACATTGCGATAACAATGAGAGAAGCTTGAATGTCTCTTAGACATTTCTCAAAAGATGGCCAAGGATATCGAAGAGAGATACAGATGTTGTGATCAGAGTCTCATCGAAAAAATATGAAATAATTGTCACCAGATTGATTTGATGGATTAAGTCATTGAAGAGACAACTGCCATTAATAGGAAAGTTTTATAGGAAGGTGGCACGAGCACCTTTTATGAACCAGAGCTGGTTTAAGCATGCTAAAATTTGATAAAAGTAGCCTCTAAGAAACAAAAATTCACTACACATTGTGGCTAAGCATCCAGAGGATGGAGTTGGATGAAAGCAAGCAGCTTAGAAATTTTGGCATTCACTCAAGTAAGTACACCTTGGCTCAGTTGAACATAAATTTTCAAATATAGCTTGAATTATAGCATTGTTAAGGGTGAATCCACAATAGTGGTTTACAATTCAAGCGAGGAAGGAAAACTCACAAAAAATGACCCCAAAGCAAAAAAAGTGATTTTGGGGGTTCGTACGAACCTATTGGTTCAACCGAATGTATTAGGGGTTCGCCTGAACCAGTGTTCGAGTGAACCCCTTTAAATTTTGGCCACCAAAAAATAAAACAAATGCATAGAAAAGGGGATTTGAGTGAACCCCCTTGAAGAGGTTCACTCGAACCATGTTTCGGTCGAACCCTGGTTCGAGTGAACCTATAGGGGTTCGCTCGAACCCCCCTTTCCTCTCATCCCCCTCCTGAGACACAAAAAAGTCTATTTTTTATGCTTCGGAGCTCGGGTTGAAAATGAAAATGGAGAATTCTTTAGAAACCCTTCTAGAATCAAATAGTCCTTGGAATGAGCTACCCAACATATATAATTTTTATATGTTTTGATTTCATTATGTATTTGTTTTTTAGTTTTATTAAACATAGGTTCTTCACCGAAAATGAAGATATTTTTTTTGCACATGTGGAAAAATAGTAGATTATCAAAAAAAAATTAAAAAATATGAGTGCACCAAATATTGAAGTCCTTGATCCAACCAAATAATAATAATTAAATTTTGATATATACAAAAAAAGTTACGTGTTATACGGTCACGCTATGTCTGAATTGTAATTGGTTTGACTTCAAAACTTGATTAAAGAAAAAATATTCAATAAAAAACTATCTAACCAAGTGGCAGCACTAGATATCAGAGTTAAAAATCTAAATTTGAAAGAATTAGAATTTTTTCCTTCATGGAAAAAAAGTTATGTGTTATACGGTATGCGTCACTTTTTAAAAATGTTGTTTTTTGAAAAAAAACCAGTTTTTGTGGGAGATGGAAAAAGAAGTTCAATCTAATTCCAAAAATTTTGAAAAAAATATTTTTAGAATCTACAGACAAAATTTGATGAGACTCTAGTTTGCATCATCTTCAAATTCCTCATGGTTTAGCCGCTATAGATGCCAGATTAGGAAGATTTAGTTAAAAATAATAATTTCAGTGTCCAGTTTGGCCAAGAATTGTAAACCACTATTGTGGGATCACCCTTAGGGTTAGAATGGATAAAACCCTAGAAAAGATGAGAAAAAACAAAAAAAACTAAAACTAGACCTCTTAGTCAAGACTTAATAGATCAATGTCTCGAGTCTGGGCCTAAGCACGAAGAATTGCTCAGTTAAACCCATCATGTGAGACCCTAGTAGACAAGCATAAGAATTTGGGAGATGTATGGACTCCCCATAGAGGCTATGATTTGTTCATATATCATTATAGGAAGAAATACAAATATATCCCAGTCTTGAACCCATGGAATTTGAATTTAGGGAAGCTAGTAATGCCAAATTTTTTTGTGAATGTAGAGTTAATTAGAGCACCGACAAAGAATTATAATCCCAAAACAATGGAAATTCATTTGCCTAATGGGTCATAGTTTATGGTCATAACGAGGGATTATATTTGCATGGTTTTCCAATTGGACACTTCTTTGGAAAAGAAATTGTGGCTGAGAGACTTGTTGGAGGAGTATCGCTTTATGGATATGAGTTACAAGAGGTGGAAGCTACCTTTGCACAAACCCAAGGGTCCAAGAAATCAGCCTATGAGGTTTGCTACAATGAAAATCCCCCATTTTCTGTAGAATTGTTTGAAGAATATTATCAGTAAACATACTATTCAGCTAGCCAAGTGTTGGGAATTGAGGCCCCTACCAACATGAGTATAGCTCCCATGGTTCTAGCTGTGGACATTTAGAGTCAAGATGCCAGGCCCTATGATTATGCAGAGTATCTATTGGAGGCCATTAATAGTGCTCTTAATGCTATTAAGAATAACAGTGAAGCTATCAATTTCAAGCACTATTCACTTATGCATATGATATTGTACGAGGGCAAGGTGATGGGACTCTAGGGAGAAGAATTGAGAGTAAAATATTTGGATAGCAATGGTAATTCAAGACCAGTGCAAATGTGGACATCAATCTAGAATAGTAGATGTGGGAGGTCCCACTAGTACTTTGAGGAGTATTTTGTCAAACCCTTGTATAAATTGTTTGGTCATAAATGTGATTATAATCTATCCCCCGAAGTACAAAGGTTTCTCTGACCAATGGAGAAAGGCCATGATGGAAAGATAAACCACAATTGGGGAGATTGGTATTCTTTTTCAGATTGTACTATCATTAGGGTGTATGGATTTGAGGAAAAACCATATTTGTTGCCTAAGACTGTGTCAGATAGAGTTGCTTATCTTGAGATTATAAGACAATTACCTTATTTAGCCTTTATGCACTTGAAAAACTTTGGAAGGTAAACATTCATTCCTTCTACTTTGTTCTTTGGTGATTTCACCATTTTTGTTGAATCGGGGTATGACTTGGTTGGAAGCAAGTTAAATTATTATGGCTTTCTAGTTGGAAATAAGAGGAAGAATTTTGACCCTAAGCACCTTATAAGTGATGCCAAAATTTCTCAGAAACTGAAAGGATATGAGCATAAGTTTGATGTTGATGATGTTGTCAGGAATTGTGAGGATAGTAAGGCGATCATGAGAGGAAATACATACAACAAGATTGTTATGGTTGAGGCTTGGAGATTGAAAACTAACCCATATTATGTAGAAGCCTTTTTTGAAATTTAGGACCCCATGGAGAGAGTTGAACAGTTGCTTTTGCATGAAGAAGAGATAATAAAGGATGTACCTCTAGTGGAATTTGAGAGAAGAAGAAATGTTGACTCTTCAAGTCAAGTAGAAAATGTAGCACCATTAGACCATTTGTCACCTAAACCTACTCTAGAGGTAAGATTTTCAGTTAATACACCAATCATGGTAGAAGATGATGTTGAAGAGGAGGATGAAGTCACACAGATCAATACCCCTGTCATTCCTCCATATGAAATGCCACTAGAAAGAAGTGTAGTAAAATTCTAAGCTTCTAATGACTATTTGATGATGTGAGGCATTGATCCAATCAGGAGTTCATTGCAGATGATGCCTTTGTCTAGACTCTTGAATTTAAAGCTTTCATATATGAATATAAAGGAAAGTTGGTAACGGAAAGGTTGAAGGACATTGAACCTAAGAAGGAAGAATATTCTTTAAAAGAACTTCAATGTGAAATTGATAGAGAAATGAAACATATGACTACTGAGAGAGGAAGGGAATTTTTGAAAGAGGTTGGGGTTATGCTCCTTCTAGGATGGGATATTAGCTCGGCCATTGTATTTGATAGTTTTCTGAAAAGAAAAAATAAAACCTTGCACTTAACAGACAAAGTTGGTGACAAGATCTACACTAGATCAAGATTTTATCCTGACAATACTACCTTGCAGATATGGGCATTCTATCCACCAAGGAAAAAGCCTTCCTTAGTTGATCATGATTATATTTTTAGACATATTTTGGTACAGAGAGTAGGAGAAACAGATCCCATGGAAATTGTCAATCTGAATGTGAATGTGACCAAATTCACAAAGGATTAGATTCAGAAATTGGTAAGGGATAACCAGGGGTTGATAGAAGAAAATGAAAGGTTGAAACAAGAGTCGGTTAGCTACAGGGATATACTACCTTCTTCTTCTTTAGGGCTCTATTCTCCATTGGTTGAACATGAAAGGAAAGTGCTTGAGGCAATGTCAGAAACAACATATTGGAAAAGAAGGCATGAGAAAGTGGAGAAGGACCAGGAAGATTTAAAGGGAAAACTCAAAACCACTACCTTTGAGATGGCATCCAAAATAGTTTGCATGAGATTCCAATACATGTACAAACATGCTAAACAAGTTTGGAAAATTCATGACAAAACATATGCAGCATTACTGGAAAACACCAGATTGAGTGATAGGATGAAGGAGGTAGAGTCTCAGATCATTGCAAAGAAAGAAGATAACTCTGCTATGCTACAAGAATACCAGGAACTCATGAAAGCTCATAGAGACTTCCACAATACCCTGACACAGGAGTTGAGTCATTTTAGTTAACCATTGAGTATGGCCTTACCCAATTTATTTGAAGAAACAAAATTGAAAGATCAAGATACATGGAAGGACAAAATTTCCAACTATCTACCACCTATTCTTGATGTCATTAATGATGAAGAGGAAGTGCTTAAGAGAACGCACCAATAACCTAGGAGAATCTTTGAATTGGATTATGCTATGAAAGAGATCATATATAATGCAAACACTCATGCTAAAAGTGGGTACGTGGAGCATTTTTCAAGGGTCAACTTGTTCATTTCATGAGCCAAGTAAGAGAGGAGTGACAGGGGCTAGAGTTTGATAGTTTTGGATACACAATCATGGTGCACAAGCCTTGAACAGGTCTTAGATGACCATGAGCGCTTGCTGGAGATTAATGGACTACAGTGCATCCACTAGCAAACTCTTAATATTTTTATGTTTATTCTATTTATGTTTTAGTTATGAAACAATGTGACTTTTTGTAACAGGCCTGAAGCTTGTTGCTTCCCATACAAATAGGGAAACCAGGGCCTGATTTTGAGATATCATATCATCATCATCACATTCCATTCCATTAGAGTAGGCATTAGTAAGAAAATAGATTGCATAATTCACCCTTCCATACCATATTTCAAAGACTTTTGTTATAATGCTTATATTTTGAAGTAATACAATGGAGCAAACTATTCATAAATCATAATTCATTTTTAGTGTTCAATTACTATGTTGATTTGAATGCTCATTTATTACTTTGTTGTCTCCAAATTGGTCTGTTCAGGTTATTGAAATCTATCTGATTTATTAGAGCACATTTGATGTTACTATGTGAAAGAGTTGATTGGCTTCTAAGTTGATGTTGTGATGTGCCAAACAATGATATTTTACATAGATTGTAATGTTTGTTAATTTCAAAAAAATCCCACAGTTCTGTGAGATTGTCTCCTTGGTGAATAACATCCTTTCGTCCTTAATTTATGAAACCATCTCATTTTCTATGAGTCATATTGGTTCAAATTATTTTACTACAACATTGATTTTATGTTTGTAGTCTATAGAAAAGTTTATCTTCAATCATATCAATCCCAGTTGTATTTTCATAGACAAGCACATATATGATAGAATTAATATCTACCCATTTGCATTTTTCATGAAAAGATCATAGATCTTGGAATTATCCTCTACCCATTTTCCTTTTGTGTAAATAGGTAAATAGATGATTAAATTATCCACTGTCCATTTTCTTTAGCTATTGAAAAATTAAAAAAATTAACCTTATTTCTCTATGTCCATATACTAACTTGATAATAAATTTATTGGAATTTATCTATGGACTAGATTAAATTGCATAAAAAAATTGTTAGTGTGTAAATTTTGAGTGATTGTAGTTCTGGCCATCCTTGGGAATACATATATTCATGCTTTCCTATGCATGTTGATGGAACCCCTAAAATTTTTTGTGTTCCATTTCCAAAATCTTGATGAGTTTAATGAACTATGAGTTTTGTCTCCTACTACTGTATAAGGGGTTTTAGGTTTACCTAAGTCTTATTTGAAAAACCCTTTGAGTCCTTATACTTACCTAGGTTTTAATTTTCGATTGACTCCTTGTGTCGGTCATAAATCCTTTAAGTCATGACTCTTGACATTGAAACTCATTGAGTGACCGGCCCTTTGGTCCTATTTTATTTATTGATCTTGTTGGATCATTATTTTTGAAATTTTCCTAAGTTGGGTTGAATATTTCCCACTGAAAAATCTTAATTCTTTTATGTCGTGGGTGTGGCTTTGTCGACCTAGTTGTGTCCCTTTTAGGATTAAATTTTTTTGACATGTGCAGACATAAGAACCCCTGAATGTCGTTTGATAAAATGCAGAAAATTTGGACCACAGTTGGCATGCCTGTTCCATTTTGTCTCTCATTCTTTTATTCATTCGGGCTCATGGGCAAAGGCCATGTGTCCTTGATGATTGGTGGGATAGGCATCATTGATAAAGCATGCAATATTCATTGAAGAAGATCAATAGTGGGAGATAAGTGAGGTGACTGCATCTAGATCATTCCCTGCATTCCCATTTTCTTTTCTTGATTATTAAAATAATCACACAGGCTAGCAGGTGATTTCCACTTGTCTTCGTTGATGATGGGCCTGAGGATTAATATTGTTGAGGTTCAACTAAATCAATAGTAGATAACAAGTGACGTGGAGTAATCTTGACCACCCCTCGCTATCCCATGTGGGCCCCATCCTACTTGCCAGATTCCCAACGGGGAAGCAAGCATTTTCCACATGGAGTAATCCTATGAACATGGAAGCATAGATATGTAGGAAAAAAATTAATTGAAATTTCAACACAGGGCATAGGAAGTAAAATGTATGTTACTAATATGCATATATTGCACATGCTTAAAAGATCTTTTAATCTGATCGTAGATGTTGTATGAAGGATAAAGTTATTGCTAGCTAAGGAGTGTGTATGACAAGGCTGAGAGATCTAATCTCAGACTCTCCCCATCTCCCCATTGATGAAAGTTGCACATGAGTTATGGCTCATGGGGGCAAGGGGAAAAGGACACGTGGATCATGGCTATAAAGACAAAGAGATGGTAGAGCCCGCATACTACAAGCAAGTTTTTCCATGTGGCCTCTGGTCATTTGATAAGTTTTGTGGTTGTGCATAGTTGGATCTTTCATAATAAGCTGGTCAAATCTAGATCGTGAATCAATTAACTCTCTAGATCAATGGCTAGTATTCAAAACTTAGTTTAAGGCAAGCAAGTTGTTCTGGTTCACGTGAGTGAGCCTTAATAACTGAAAGGACATTGAGCTACCAAAGTAAGGAATTACATAATTATTAATGTGTATCTCAAAGGCATAATTCAATATTAAAAGTATACTCAATACACTCAAGGAGATCATGTTGTGGTTTCTAAACATTTTCCAATGTCGAAACCAGGGTTGTCCACTTGCGAGAAAACCAGTAAGTCAATTGTTGTTTTCCTTCTAACATTATTGTTAAGTTCTGATTTCTCAAACTTAAGTTTGTTAGGATTTTCTTGGTTTGGATTTTTAAGGTTTGACATTAATAAAAAAAGACTTTGTTAATTTTGCATCTGCATAATTCATGCCAAACCCTCACAAAATTCATAGGCCTTGTTTAGTTAAACTGAAAACCCCTGCCTTGTAGTACTTCCAGCATTATGGCTCCTAAAGTAAAAGTATCTTCGTCTAAAGGGGAAGCTTCCGCTCCCAAAATACCTCTGAATAAAGACCTTATGGATCAATTACCACCATCAACCAGTGACAAACCTAAAGGCCAATTGACTCCTAGAGGTCCTCAAATAGCAGAGGGTTTGTTTGACAAAAGATGTTCTATTAGGGATGTTAAATTTCCTTTTACTGGGTGGGAACTATTTTATAGTTGGTTCAAGAACAAAAATATGGGTATCCCAATAGGAAACCCTTTGAACTATGACCTAGGAAAGTTAATTGTGTCAAATATCTATATGGATGTCGACTTGCTTAGGTAAATAGCTGCTAATGATGACCCAGTCATGAGGACTATCAAAACATATGATGGGAAAGAAATGGTTAAGATCACTAAAGAAGAATTGGGTCTTGTTTTCAAGCTTACTGAATGGAGTGATGAAATGCATAAGATAAATGAAGATGCTCTTAGGAAAGAATATGATAAAACCAAGATTTCATTCAGAGTCCACATCTTGCCAAGATTTCTAGTAGAAATTGCAGGTTGGAAGATTGTAATAGGATCACATGATAAGGAACCTTTCCCTATTAACTATTTTGTTCCCTATTTCAAAAGAACCTTTTGTTCCATTTTCCAGATAATTGGTTATGATCCTGTCTCTAGAATGCCAATGGCATGGATGTATATGGATTTCCATATCCAACATCCCCAATATTGTGCAGTGTATGATTATGCAAGATTTCTTTCTAAAAGAATGCATGAGGGACTAGTGAGATTAAAGAAAGGTGAATTTGGGGTAAGGTTCAGTTGGTACTCATTCTAATGCATATTTTTTTGTACAAGGGTGCAATTTACTTTGGACATAATATTGACTTGGAAAGAAAAATGGGTGACATGGATCTACCCATGCAATGTTGGAACACAGTCTTGGACAAAGATGATAGGACATATTATTATGTCACATTCTAGAATTTGTTTGCTTTTGAACTAAAGAGAGCTTTGATTGTGAAGTTACCTAGAATTCCCATTGCTCTACATGATTTCTTAAGACCCAAGGAGAGAAGGCCTAAGATAGGAGTTGATCATAATTGGGGAGATGTTATCTCACTCCCTAATTACACTATCTTAAGAGTATATGGTTCCAAAGTAGCACCTCACCTGTTGTTGAGGTTTGTGCCAGAAAGAATTGGTTTCCTTGAGTTTATGTGGCAACTAGGAAATGTTGAAAATGAGCATTTGTTGAATCAGGGAAAAGGAACTTTCTTTCCTTCATACACTTGTTTCTCTGATTTTGTAATGACCAAAGGAGGTTGGAATAACATCCTTGAAATACTCAAAACATATTCATGCAAAGGACAGTTGAGAGGGTCAGATATGATCCAAAAGGTTTTATGGCTTGGTTGAATGAGAGAAACAAGAGCTACAAATATGTCTGCATTTTCCAATATCTAGAAGATGTAATAAGAAATATATTATACACTAAGGAATAGGAAAAGAGGTTAGCAAGGTGGATTGTATTCAATAAGATACAAAGGAAAATAAAGTAGGAAGAACTTGATTTCAAGGTCCTCCCAGAGGCTGAGGATATATTACAAAAGGTGGAGCATATAACAAGGAATTTTGATTCAATAATAGGCCACCTTGAAAATAAAGGGGTAATTATTAAAGATAAAGGGAAGGCTCCAATTGTAGAAGAATAGAGTGGAGGAGAAATACCTACTATAGGAGAAGAGTCTACATCACAAGCCCCTGAGGAACCAAAAATAAAGTTCTTTATAAGGAGAAAGAGTAAGGAAAAAGAAATTTGATGAAGCATGTGTTCCCACTCAACAAGAGGAGCACAAGCCTCCTCCTATGCCACAAATACCACCCCCATCTCCACCAAGGCCAGTAAAGCCTAAAATTATGAATATTGATTCCCCATCACCTAGTGTAATACCACCCAGACAGCCACCATTGAAAAGAAAAAAGATTGAGGCCACTAATTTAGTGGACTATGATGATGAAGGTTCTGATGATGACATTTGGGTGTCAAAACAAGAAATGCAGGAAGGAGTGCCCACTACATCTATAATAAGGGAAACAAATCAATTGGGAAAAGATTGAGTAATGTTGATCTTAGAGGGTTCAATGGAAGTGATGATATGTGGGTTGAGGCATGTGCCAAATTCTTAGTTGATGACACATTTGTAAAGACTCAAGCTTTTATGGAATTTACATACAGGGCTAAAAGAGATGAGTATGTAAAAAGTCTGGCTATAGAAAGGAGACTTCATCCAAAACTACCTAATGCTATCATTTAGAAAAATGTGTTAAATGAAATGAGAGCCAAATTCCAAAACATGACTCCAAAGGAGGGTTGGGAATTGGTGAGAAATAGTGGCATCTTGTTGCTACCAGAATGGGATCTAGCTTCAGCCATAGCTTTCAACACAATCAAGAAATGTGATAGACCTCTCTATGATATAGAAGAAGAAGTTGCACTTGCACTATAGGGGTCTGCTTTCAGTGAGGAATGGGAAGCCTTGGCCTTATGGTCTTTAGCCCCAAGCATAAGAAAGTTGGACATTGTTGAGCCTGCACCTAACTAGAATGGAGGACTAATAATAAATAGAGTGTCAGAAACATCGGCCTTATAGGATACAAATATGTCAATTCATGTTGCACAGTTCACAAGGGACACTATGGAGTCTATGATTGTTGAAGAAGATAAACTTGAAATAGAATTGAATAACTTCTTGGTTAAGTATGGAGATCTTGAGAGACATAATACGCAATTACAAACAAAGGTAGCATTATTGGAGGATGTGTTGCAAAGGTTACAACCCAAAAATCCCAAGCAGAATGATGTTGACTCTCCCACCACTATGCAAGAGGATGTATCCCCAAAGATTATTGTTGATGTAAATTCTTCATGGGCAATTGTGCCATATAATATGGGAAGTGTGCCCATTTCAATAGTAAAACCCAGTACATCAGAAGGGACACAAGCGAAAGGGAATATCAACAGGGAAGAATTGCTTAGGCAATTGAATGAATACAAAGAAAAATGTAATGATGAAGATGCTTTTAAGAGAAATATGAGGATTGTCACAACAGTGCTAGAACATCTAAACTAAAGATTGAATAGAAAATTAAATAGTATTCACTATAGTTATTCATCCATGGTTGACGCTATTAGAATGTTTAACATTGACAAAGAAAGAGCTATTCCACTCATAGAATTCTGGATCCCTAGGAAGTAGGAATTGATATTGATAGGAATTGGAGTTAAGCAGGACCCCAAGCCACCTGAAAAATTTAAGCCTACTGTGATTCTTGTAAATAAGATTGAGGGATACAGAGGAAATATTGAGCCATTGGAGAACAAGATAAAGGAGTTGGTAAAATCCTTCCACGAATCTCATCATGGCCTTCTTCCATCCATTTTAAGGGATGATGGTAGCATTAAGACTCTATAGGAGTGGGAAAATGAAGCAACTAAGGTTATTTCAGATCAAGCTATGAAAATTTGTCAAAAGTTTGATATGGAGACATTAAAGGTAAATATGGATATGTTAGTTCATACAGAGACTATTCTACTAGAATTTGATAAAGAAGCTAATCAAATTGTCACCAAGTATGCACCTTATAGACAGAGGGCTAATGAAGTAATGAACTTTGATTGGCCTACTAAAGAAGAATTCCTAGCATGGAAAGGAAGATACTTGGAAGGAGTGGGAGGTCTAGCATTAAGAGTGGTGGGCCAGTGATTTGAAATTTTGAAGTCTGCAACCATGATGGATAACGGATAGATGGGAATGCACTACATAGCTTGGATTTAGTACAGATTAGGCTTTTGATAAAGTATGGAGAAATATAGTGCATCTTATTCAAAGTTGAATTGATGAAAAGGTTGCAGACATGGTTTTTCCTCTTGTCTTTTCCTTCTTTTTTTTCTTCATGGTTTTTCTTCCTTTCATTTTGTGTGTGTGGGCACAAGTTTTGAGGTAACTGTTCAGTTGTACCCATTTTAAAAATTGGACCAGGTCTCTAACAGCGAATGAAGACTACTTTCATTTTCTCACATGTCTCCCACCTCTAGGGAATGCATTGTAATTAAATGAGAGAATCTTTGATGTAGTGGTCCAAAAGGGTTTTGACATGTGTACTTTCTGGCCTGAGGCTTATTTTTCTCCTTCATTTCTATAAGAAGAAATTCAAGGCCAGAAAGTAGGGGTTTGTTGTTTTGCAATTAACACTAAGAATTGTGAGGAGAATACTAAGCATGTTTTAGAGTTTTTGGTCTTAAGTTTTAGAGCTCATTGTTATGTATGTAATTTGGATAACAGTATAGCAATATATATACAGAGAAATACCAATTTCATGGCTATTGTATCTCCTTGTGCTCATTTTATGAGTTATGAATGAAAGTAATCCAGGATTTCTTTTACTTGTCTCTATTGTTCATCAATGGATGTTTGATTTCATTCCTACTTATTGATTCAATGAATTAATGTAAATGCTTGGATGAGATTATTAACGCATGAAAATCAGGTGCTAGGATATTGATAAGTAGTATTTACAATGTTATTGCCATCTTGGGATTTGGGTGTTTATTTTCTAACTAGGTTTTTGGGTGCCACTTTTTTTTGTGGTTTTAGATCATGGTTTTGTAATCACTACTTATATTTATATGATGCTTGAGATTTAATTTTATAGTAGCTAGATTAAAACCTATTGGAATGTCATAATAAGACAAAAAAAATGGAAAAAAATATAAGAGTCTCATTAGAATCTATTTGGCTAATTCAATATTGTTGAATGTACATGAAGAGACCATTATAGCACTTATTTTAAAGAAATTGGGAGATACATATCAAGCTAAATCTATAGTTAATAAAATATTTCTAATAAACAAGTTATACACCATCAAAATGGAGAGTGGTGGTTCTATAGTTTAACACTTGAATTAATATTACTAAAGCATTTCAAAGTTTAGGCCATAAGAATCATCCTTTTTTTAACATGGATTGCAAATAATTCTAAAAATTTAGAAGTCTTGGTCATTAACATTATTGTCTGCTACATGTAAAATAGGAAAAATTCATTATGAAGTTTGATCATGAAATTTAAAATGGGCACCTCAAAAAAAACGTAAGCCCTGCCAAAACAATATTCATTTTGATTTATTTTTTAGAAATTTTATGAAGTTTAAAGTTAAATTAAATTAAATTTCTACCACATAAATACAATAGGATCTCAGGAAGGATATTTCTTGGATTATTTTACATAATTTTTTCTAAATATAGGTATGCTAGTTCAATATTGTTGAATGTACATGAAGAGACCATTATAGCACTTATTTTAAAGAAATTGGGAGATACATATCAAGCTAAATCTATAGTTAATAAAATATTTCTAATAAACAAGTTATACACCATCAAAATGGAGAGTGGCGGTTCTATAGTTTAACACTTGAATTAATATTACTAAAGCATTTCAAAGTTTAGGCCATAAGAATCATCATTTTTTAAACATGGATTGCAAATAGTTCTGAAAATTAGAAGTCTTGGTCATTAACATTATTGTCTGCTACATATAAAATAGGCAAAATTCATTATGAAGTTTGATCATGAAATTTAAAATAGGCACCTCGAAAAAAATGTAAGCCTTGCCAATACAATATTCATTTTGATTTATTTTTCAAAAAATTTATGAAGTTTAAAGTTAAATTAAATTAAATTTCCACCATATAAATATAATAGGGTCTCAGGAAGGATATCTCTCGGCTTACTTTACATAGATTTTTCTAAATATAGGTATGCTAGTTCAATATTGTTGAATGTACATGAAGAGACCATTATAGCACTTATTTTAAAGAAATTGGGAGATACATATCAAGCTAAATCTATAGTTAATAAAATATTTCTAATAAACAAGTTATACACCATCAAATTGGAGAGTGGAAGTTCTATAGTTTAACACTTGAATTGATATTACTGGAGCATTTCAAAGTTTAGGCTATAAGAATCATCCTTTTTAAAACATGGATTGCAAATAATTCTAAAAATTTAGAATTCTTGGTCATTAACATTATTGTCTGCTACAATGTCATCGAGTGTATCATTGTCAATGTTCATATGTTCTTTCAAGTATTTCATATTATCATCATCCTTGTCTTGACTTGCATCATCTTCATCATCATTGAAATTTGACTGTAGACCATCTATATTGTTCCCAGATGTATTTGGTTCAGCATTTTCTATACCATCCATATTGTTATCTTCCATAACATCATCTAACTCTGGATTGTTGTCTTCTTGTTCCTGAACATAACCATCTTCAACATCATCATGGATGTCAATTTCTTGATGTTCTCTAATCCCTCTCTCTCATTTTGTTTGCCATCATTGTTTTTCTTAGTATCCACTAATGTTTCATCAAATGCATGCCTTAATCTTGGATCATAATGTATGAAAAACATCCATTTCGGGTCCAAAATATCTTCATAGAAAAATACTTGCACATGAATGACATACATATATTAGATGTATGTTATAACAATTTTATTGATTAATAAACACATGTATATATTCATGCAATAAACTATGAATTATTAGATTAATGATCACTACCGCTTCTTGTTTGATTTATAAAAATACCTACTCACAATGAATTGGTAGAACATAAGGCTCCTTATCCTCTGGTAGGAAGCATAAGGAATCTATAGAAAAAAATCCATGTCTTTGTGTCCTCTCAAATGCTTCATATCATCTACACTTAAAAATACAACATTTAAAAGAGCGGTAATCCAACTCAATAATTTCTTGTATTTTCCCAACATATTGTAGATTCCCTTCAATTATATTCTTATCTTTTGAGCTTGATTGACTGGATTGCTTGAAGTCAACCATGATGCCACAATGGAAGGATCCTCTCTTTACATCTACACTTTCTACACAATAATGTCAACCATATGCCCACATTGCTAGATATTTCCTCGCCTGTGAAAGACCATTTATTTCAGTGAAAACAAATATAATGATGAATATTAAAATAATTAATAGTGTCAAAACTGTAAGGAAATGACATTTTGTAAAATTCCAACTGTACCTTTCTTTACATCCTCTAGACATGTTGATTTCATCTTCTGTTATGTTTGAATCTATACCTGCATCTTCTATTTGATTTTGAATTTGTTCAGTAACCCATTCTAGTGTGCAATATTTGCCCCATTCCCCAAACAGATCAATGGGAAGGGGAGTATTCCTTGGGTTCGATCTCCTAAACTGTCTCCTTGCTTCTAACAATTCTCTCTTTTTATCATACAGATCAATCCATTTGTTCATAAAGTCCATGTGGTACAAAATAAACTTTTCAAGTATTGCAATTTTGTCTACACCTATTACATGTCAACATGTTTATTTCAAACTCCAAATGTCATGTTGTTAATTTGACAAATAAATTATAGAGTAAATTAATGATTGCAAGAAAAACAACCACACTAATCATGAATTTACTTACTAATTTTACTTGAACACCATTAGATTATGGAATTTATCCATCAACAATATTTGATGCATGTTCTTCATCCTAAATGCATGAACCACCTTCAAAATCCTTACCAAGGAATTCACACATGAAGAAAAATGCTTCATTCAATACATACCCTTCAACCATGCAACCCTCTAGATGTGTATTTTGTCGGACATATCTTTTTAGAGTTTTCATATACCTCTCAAATAAAAACATCCACCTCATTGATATGACACCCGCCAATTCAATGTCATCGACTAGGTGTATAAGTAAATGGACTTGTAATTCCATGAAACTTGTAGGGAGCTCCTTCTCAAATACACATACAATTCCTGCAATTTCCTTCTTCCACTTTGCCACTTCACATTCGTGGATCTCCTTGGAGGTCACCCACCTAATATAAGAATAGTAAATTAGTATGAACCTTTAGTCAAAAATTAAAATGCACTATAATATCTCTATGTCTCTCACACATGAACATTTCATATAACCACATACCTTGTAAATGCTAAAAATCAACCTATGGCATTCCTTAAGTAAACTATAAGATATGAATCACCTCTAATTTTCAATGGCATGATATGCTATCAAACACATTTATGAAAAGGTCATTAGTAATTTTTTTTCACACAACAAAATATCAAAATACATTTAGTACTTAATCAATGTTACTAGTAAATGTTAAATGATGATATATAATACCTTCATAAAATTATGAAAATCATGTGTTTTAAATCATGTGATATGTCCATCAACTATAAAAGCTTTAGCCAATGATGACCCATAGCCAGTAGGTGTCCTTATTGAATGGATGACATTTTTTAGTTGCTCTAGTTCTTTTTTTTTCAAAATCCATGGAGCTTCTGCATATGTTTCATTTTCCCTATTTGGCCACAAATGTTTTCTATCAAATTTGGTACGCGAAAGAGAAATATCTCTCCCCGAAGGAAAGGTGTCCTCTTTCCCTGATATATGTCAAAATATAGAATCTAGGACATTTTTGAAGATGTGCATAGGATCTAATAGGTGAGATATTAATAGATCCTTCCAGTAAGGGAGCTCATAAAATATGGATGTTATTTTTCATTCCTTTTGGCATATTAACTACAACTTGTTTAGGTTCTTCAATTGAATCACCCCAATCAAAAAAATCCTCCCAAGATTTCAATTTGGAATCTTCATACTTCTTAAGCCAATCACCTAGACCCATAATCATGGGAGGGCCTCTATTTTCAACTTTTCCATCAAATTGATTCTTCTGGCGATTTCTAAACTTATGATCTAGTGGTAGAAAACCCTGTTGTTTGCATAAATAATTTTATGTAGATCTTTAAAATACTGCCCTTGAAATTGTTCTGCACATCTTGGAAATGCAAATATCCCCTTTGTTTGAATCCCTGCAATTCAATAATTAATGTTAATAACATCAAAAAAATAGTATAAAACTAAGTATGAAAGTTAGCATGAAAATAAATTATGAGTGTAAATACATAAATATTTTATCTTACCAAAACAAAAACCAAGTCTTGGGAAATCATGAATAGTCCAAAATAGCACACCATAGAACATGAAGGACCTATTTGATGGAGGACGTGATATGTCATACATTCTTATGCCTTTCCATAGCAATTGCATCTCATCAATAAAAGGCGCAAGATAAACATCCATATTTTTAACTTGATGTTTTCCTAGAAAAATGAGAGTTAGCATAAGGTGCTCCTTTCTAACACTCATCCATGGGGGAATATTGTATACTATCAATCCAACTGGCCAAACACTATAATTTGAGCTCAGGAAAGAGAATGGGCACACTCCATCAATTACAATACCAAACCTAATACTACGGGGTTCATCTTTGAATTTTCTTGGCCATTTTTCCTCTATGTTTCATTGCTTTGGAGTTGGCCGGAATTTGCATGAATCCATCTTTACTCGTGTTCTTTTCATGCCAGTCCATCAATTGTACAAGTGACTTGCAATGAAACATTCGTTGAAGTCTAGGTATAATTGGCATGTGACGTAAAACCTTCTTTGGAACTGTAGGACCTTGTACAATTGTACAATATCTCTTCTCTTTGCATACAAGGCATTCTACCTTGTTTTGATATTCATCTCTGTATAAAATGCAATCATTTTTACATGAATGAATTTTCTTATATTCAATCCCCAACTCAACCAACAACAGACATGCCTCTCTACAAGTTGATGGCAACACATTCTCTTTAGGGAATATTTTAGTTTTTAGTGCCCTATAAGATTTCCAGAGATTAAATCAATTGAATATTTGACTTATGATGAACATGTTTGATATGTCAATCTATACTAGGACTATTTATATACAATATATGGTTTTAAAATCCCCTTAAAGAACTATAAACGAAGTCGATGAATGTTTACAAATTGTGTACACCAATTGACAATGCAAAGTAAGAAATAGATTTCAACTCACTTCAGTATGGCAGTGAATCCTTTGTCTAACCAACCAAATAGTGACTTGATTTCTAATAATATTAATGTGCATGCCAGTTTTGAGGTTCTATTTGCGCCTAATTTGAACACGGGTGTCTTCGTTGCTTGCTTGATGGAGTCTTTCAGGTTGTTATCATCAACGTTATGTTGGTGGTAATTACCCCTGCTATCATCGTTATTGTCAACCATATGATCATTATTGTCATCATTGTTTCCATCCCCAAAGAAACCTATAAGAATTTCATTCAATCCTTCTTCATGCACTGCATTTTCACTATCATGATCATCATTATTAAGCATAGGTGGCATGTCATCAGTGTATGCGGATCTCATCAGCTCTTCAAATTTCTCAGGTGGTAGTAATCTCTTCAAACTTGCTCTTTTCACCCTATTATTGTTTAAAGGATGGTTTGGATCATCCCGTCCAAATATTAATAACCCAGTTGGATCATGGGTATTAGTATGTGTTTCATCAACATCTTCTACCTATCAACAAATGCAAGCATTATTTAATGTTTCCAACAATTGGATAAATCATAAATGTGTCAATTTCAAAGAAATATAATCAAATATGGCTTAAAAATAAAAATATAAATTGTATGAACATATATACATCAATTGAATAATGGAACATTATTTTATAAACTACCTTTTTTATACAATAATTTAAATAAAACACAATTTTAACAACATAGTTTATAAAACATTAGTCCACACTCATCTGTTATTCTTTGGTTTTTTTCCCTTAAGAATATCCTTAGGGACACCTTGTTCTTCCCCTTTCTTTCGCACAGGAGTGAATTTTAAGAAGGGGTACAATCAATCAATAACTCATCCCCAATGGTAATGTCCTTAATATCCTCAACCATTATCAATCTATCAACCTCTCTTTCCATATCTCCATCTTTATCATTTATAACCTCAACAAATTGACAATTCGGCCTTACATTAGGGTCCCTTCCCTTACTACTATTTATAAATCCTGCAATATTTTTGTGTGTATGCACGTCCATCTATATACATAAGATGATCTCTATTAATTTATTTTCCACTTTCCAATTGGAGATGATGTGTATACATATTCGAATTTAGACCATATGCTGACATGCTAGGCTTATATTTTGCTAGCCTTCTCCATTCACCACTATAATATGATGGACCATAATATGGCATTAATCTCCTAGTAGTTTTTTCTGAATTGTTTCTATTTTTATATCCCACATGTACATTTTGGACAATAAAGAGGCCTAGATTCACTCCATGAATATTGGAGGGTCGTATCATGTAGTTGTATCCCCAAAATTGAAACACCTCGTACACTCTAGGTAGTTGTTGATCACTAGGCCAAGCACAATATAGTTGACGATCAAATGTCTCTTTGTAAATTGATCTCAAACTCAGGTGAAAGTCATCATCTCCATCACATTCATTCTCATAGGGTATGTAGTCCACATTCCCCCTGTCTTTAAGCAAATTATGCATCTTTAAACTGGTTCTTGTTTTGTGACTTGTTTTCATCAATTCCTCATCTTCTGAGCTGGTATATTGGCATATATTTTTGTTAGATGTATCATCTGATAAATTATCATTGCCCTCTAGGCTAAAAGTAAATGATCCAGGAAAATTTAAACCAAGAACTTTATCCTACAAGCATCCATTGAGAAAAAAATTAGTTATTTAAATAATATAAAACAATGTTTAAATAGAGTATAAATGTTATTTATATCAAATTGGAAAATTCCTTACCACAATTCCTTTTGGATTTGAATCGATTATAGGAGGCATACTACTGACTGGAAGCTCATCATATATGTAATGTATTTGTACAATTGCTCGCTTGAATTGTTTCTTTCCACGACATACAGAACATCCACAAACAACAATTTTCTCAAATTATTCATCCCATGTACTATAGTCCTGACCAACCTCTTGTTCAGTGCAATCATCTGTTGTGTCTGGAAGATCCATTGTCATATCCTCTTCCACCCACTATCTTCTATGTTATTTAATAGTTTTAGGTCCACGTCCACATACATATCTTCTTCTTTTGCTAGTTGAACGCTTAGGCTTTGCATTTGCTTCAATCTCCATCCAAAATAATCAACAACATGCATTAATTTATGTCAAGATTAGACAATACATTATAAGTTTCAATAATACTATGAAAAAAGATGGACATATCACAAAATTCCATTAGATCATTTTTTCCTAAGTTAAGTCAAAATTTGAGTGCCTGATGTCCTGCTTCATCTATTTTGTCCTCATTTGATATGACACAATCTATTGCCATGGCCTCATCTCGCCCCTATAATACACAACATAGTAAATAATGTTTAGTACACCAATTATATCATTTCAACGAATATGCTATCCAACACAAAAGCTCACTTTAGTCATATATTTTCTCAAAGTATTCATCCCATTTACTATAGTCCTGACCAATCTCTTGTTCAGTGCAATCATTTGTTGTGTCTACAAGATCCATTGTCATATCCTCGAACACCCACTATCGTCTATGCGATTTAACAATTTTAGGTCCATGTCCATGTACATATCTCCCTCTTTTGCTAATCGAATGCCTAGGCTCTGCATTTGCTCCAATCTCCATCTAAAATAATCAACAACATGCATTAATTTATGTCAAGATTGGATAATACATTATAAACTTCAATAATACTATGAAAAAAGATGGACATATCACAAAATGCCATCAGATCATTTTTTCCTAAGTCAATTCAAAATTTGAGTACCTGATGTCCCACTTCAGCCATTGTGTCCTCATTTGACATGACATGATCTATTACCATGGCCTTGTCTTGCCCCTATAATACACAACATCATAAATAATGTTTAGTACACCAATTATAGCATTTCAACAAATATGCTATCCAACACAAAACCTCACTTTAGACATATATTTGACATATATTTCACACTTTAGATGACTCATCTAGTTGTATAGGGGTCATTTCTGAGTTCACAAATATAACCTCTATAACTTTTGCACCCACAAAATTGACATGGGATAAGGAGTAGATAAAATAGGGAACCATGATTTCTCCCTTGGAACATATGAAGATGAATTCAATTTAGGATCAATTTATTTATCAACTTCCAAGCAAAATACATCATTTTGCACTGCTAGGTGCTAAATTAGACGCACTGTGTGTTGCCTTTTGCATCCCAAACGGATTACATTTAGGGTTGAAAGGCAGCGCTAAAGTCGATGTTAACTACACTAACTATAGCGCCAACTACAGAATCAAGAACAAAAATTTAAAACTTCTTGCATCAAGGAAGAGATGATAGGAGAAAAAAGCCGCACAAAGGAAGAGAGGAGAAAAAAGTGAAAAATGCATGAAGGAGGGCTACAAGCAAGTAGATCAGAAATTCGATTTAGTTTGCGACACCATAGGTAAGGTTACAATTTTTTTCGTTCCCACAAATATTTTTGTTTGGATTAAATGGAGAGGATTGTGAAGAAAGGGTTATGAATATTGTTTTGTTTACATGTAAATCGTTCAAGTCTCATGTGGTTGCAAAGAAGGAGGCTAAAATTGTAGACATTGCATTATTTCCTTCGCATTCAGGAGTAGTGAATGCATTTTTGAAACCCAATGCTCCAATTCACTCATCATTCCCATCCCAAGCTTTCGGTTTCTAGTTTGATTTCTCAGACCTTCCTTCCATACCTTTCTTTGAAGAACTTTTTTGCTTCCTTCCTAAAAAAGTAGTCAAGTGCTTTGAAGACAAGTCTCATGGGAATAGAGGTTGGTTGAGACAATACGAGGAGATAGGGCTTTTGATATGATAGTTGAATAATAGATCATTTCCTCAAATTTGTGAGACATTCGGGCTTAAATTAGCTATTACTAATTTTCACTTATTCTTTTACAGAACAATGAGCTTGTGGTTTCGAATTGATTGTGTGCACACATTCATTTTATTTCTAATCAACGGATGTGACTTGAGTATGGGACCTATCTATGTTAACTCTCAATAAAACCACACTCCACACCCTTTTTATCCCCCAAAGATTACCATTCTATACAGGTGTGCAAGCGTTGATTTTTTTACAATACATTTGTTTCATTTTGCATATGTTTATATCCTTTCAAATATATTTATATTCTATACAGGTGCACAAGCAATTAATTCATAGGCGTTTAAATCTAGAAAGAGAGTCATTCAAGGTAAAACTTTCATACCACAAATTGGACAAAAACTTTCATACATGACAATGTGTACTTCGTTTGGCTCCACAGACTAGACGAAAATAATTTTCCCTAGGTTGCCTCAAAATGTCAAGCAATAGAGGGAAGAGAACAAAGGGAGCATACTCTAGCCACAATGAGGTAATTCATTGTCAATTTATAGATTTGTAAATATTTACATTGTTTCTTTCATTTTTAGTTTTTAGTTTTTTATTTTTAAATTTAAAAGAAGAAATTTATTTTATATATATAGGAAAATGTGAATCACAAAGATAAAGAGGCATTGGCTTCCATATTGGGGGCAGAGGCAGTGAACAATTTGGATGATGTGCATTGGACAATGCTTGCTAGATACATAGAAAACTAATCTAGTGAAGCCCCTCAAACATTGCAACCAAATCAATTGTGTCAAAGGGAATTAATTGATTCCCCAAGTAGTCCTAGATCAAGCAAAATATCCAGGAGGTAATCAGTAACAGTAAACTCTAGGAGTGTGGAACATGGAGCAAATGCTTCCACTATCCCACCCACTCTTGAGACACATACTTATTCCACCATGCCATCTTTTCAATCTTGCATTGGTATCTACAATACCAAGATAGAATACGATGCAGTTTCAGGGGAAGTCTGAATGACAGATGTTGGAAAAGGGTTTGTGAATAGGTTGAAGGAATCATGCCTTCAATGGTTCAAATACCATCTACATTTTCCATTCTCAAAGATACCCATACACCTGCAAAAAGCAGTTATCAATGACATGGAGACTAAATTTGGCACAGGTTGGTCTGTGAAGAAGGTAAAGCTACGAATGTCTCAAAATTACAAGAGATTTTGGTGCAACCAAACAAAGAAGATAAAAAAAATCCCTCCCGAGCTAAGGCTCAAAAAAGGCCAATTGATGTAAGTGTCAAAGTATGCAAAGAGCTTGTAAAAGCATATGAGAAGTCTAATGCACGAAGGAAGTCTAGTGAGGAGAGTACGCAGGTATTTGAATTTGCTCATAAGATTATATCAAATTTATTAAACGATTTTTAAATTTTATTTGTGCATAATTAAATTGAATTAGTATATGTTTTAGGACAAGGCCTCCAAGGCTAGGCTTCAAAAACTTTGTGCCACACATCACAGTGGCCAGAAAGGTTTGCAGGCTTTGATCTGCAAATTTGTAAGTATATTTAATATGTTAAATGATATTTTTTTTAATTTCCTAGGAAAAAGTAAATGATTTCATATTAATTAGTTTAACTAGTCTGGATGTGTCATGTTTTGACAGGAGGAGAAATATGGCCAACATCCAAAGCAATTTGAAAAGAAAAAGTTACAAAGCAAAAAGTGGGCCAATTTTTTAATTTGGATGGAGAACAAGGTATCAATAGTTGACTTTCAATAACTTAGTTGGATATTGTTGTGTTAATATGTCAATTTGTATTTCTTGTGTTGAGTTGTTTATTGATGTGTAGGATGAGTTCTAAAGTGCTTCTCTGTTGGCCCTAGATCCCACTCAATTGTCCCATTATTTCATGTTAAGGAAAAAAATATTGTTTTCCTTAAAGGGTAGTGGGTGACATTCATGCCTTATTTTCATCACATATTTTAATTAATGGCCATTGTATTTTAATATCTCTTAAGTGTCCTCAATTGTATCATTTGAGTAACTTAGTCCCATGTTGATTTGATTTATCTTCTTTTCTCTCAAACATGGTATCTCAAGGAGTGCTTCCTTGAATTCATGTTTCCATTCTACTAAGTGATCCACATGCATCTTTTCCATCCTTCCTCACGATGCTACCATTATTTTAACATGTAAGAATGTTTTGATGCATCTTGGTAGGAATCCTATAGATCTAACACATCCTTGTAGTTTACATCACTTGGTGTAGCTAACAAGCCACTTAATTTGTCCATCTAATTTAAAAAAGGTAGTAAATTCCTATCTTCCAAGTTAAAAAAACTCCATAAATAAAGAAATCAACAGTAAAAAACCTACAACTTGATTTTCTCAACATAGAGAAGTGTGTATTACTAGACTTCTTAACATTCAAAGGATAAAAGTAGTGTCCTTAACACCAAGTAGAGCTATCCAAAAAAGCTAACTAAAAACACAAACATGCTCTTGTACAGAATGGCCTAATGGCTGGTTACCATAGAAGTCAAACTACCAAAGTAACAACACTAATCAAGTTAACATATATGCATGATTTGCATAAATAGCTAAACCATTTATGTGCATGAATAAATAGTAGAAGGATGTAGATTAACTCAATTCATATGACTTTATGCCTCTTGGCAAACATTCCTCTTGAATCTCTAATATCAGGTGCCCGAGACTTCCCTATAGCTTTTACCTTTCGTTGTCGCCTTTCCTCTTCATTGTCAGACTTGTCTCCTTTTTCCTTATTTGTATTTCTAGCTTTGGCTTCTAATTCATCCCATGTTTTACCTTCCTCCCCTTTAGAATCTTCTTCTTTTTCCTCATCTAACTCCATAAGAGATTCATCTTCTGAACCTTCCTCATCTGATTTTGATTCCTCTTCTACATCAGAGGGTTCATATCCTTGATCTGACTCTTCTGAATTATCAGTATTAGAATCACTAGATTCCATATTCAAAAATTCCCAACCACCATCTTCAATAAATTTATCTGGATTATCAGTAATAGTTTTCAAAATTGGCCACCAGTTCAAGTTCATTCTTCTTTCATAATACTTTATATCCATGGAGTTCAACCATTCCTTGATGCCATCAAGCAAAGATCAAGGAATGGCATCAATGTGGAGTACATCTCAAATGAAGTCTTCAAAACAATAGCCATATCAAATGACTTTTTCCCAAGTCTTACTCTCTCAAGGTTAACAATCTCAATATCACTAATAGTGATTACTAAGAAAGGTAATTCCATCAACTCTACCAAATAGTTTACCATAGGAACAATAAAAGCAAAGGCTTTGAAAGGAACTCCATGAAAACCAAGCTCTCTAAATGGTACAGCAAACTCTAGTTCAAAATCTTTTAGATGAGGTTGCTCCCATAGCTCTCTTACTAGCTTGACAAATCCTTGAAACTCTGCATTGATATTATTTCTCTTGTCCCTCTCTTGTTGTTCTTCCTCAATTTCATCAAGATCATACATTGACCTTCTTTCCCCTCGTAAAGTTTGGACCACATCCATTTCCTCCACATAAAATTGGACATCCTTGGTCTTCTTGGTTCCCATGCCATGATATGGTTATGCAAATGAAAATGAAGCAATGTAATCATCTCCTTCTCTGTTGGCTAGAAGAATGCATGCTCAATTTTTTGATACATGATATCATCTCTCTCTGCTGCTCTCATAGTTGAATATTGAAATCCTTTATGGTGGACCTCGAGAGTTCCAGTCATCTTTCTTCCTCTTCCACCAAATGTTGGCCTGATCCACAAGTTTTCCAACCTAATTGCCTTTGTTTTTGAAAGCTGAAGTTTCTCCCAAGTCACCAATGTAGCTCTCTCTGCCTTTTTAGACTCTTTCATTGCTTTATGCAATTAGCACCTAATTGATTAACAATCTCAATCCAATAATAGTGATTACTAAGAAAGGTAATTCCACCAACTCTACCAAACAGTTTACCATAGGAACAATAAAAGCAAAGGCTTTGAAAGGAACTCCATGAAAACCAAGCTCTCTAAATGGTTCATCAAACTCTAGTTCAAAATCTTTTAGATGAGGTTGCTCCCATAGCTCTCTTACTTGCTTGACAAATCCTTGAAACTTTGCATTGATATTATTTTTCTTGTCCCTCTCTTGCTATTCTTCCTTAATTTCATCAAGATCATGCATTGACATTCTTTCCCCTCCTAAAGTTTGGACCACATCCATTACCTCCACATAAAACTAGACATCCTTGGTCTTCTTGGTTCTCACACCATGATATGGTTATGCAAATGAAAATGAAGCAAAGTAATCATCTCCTTCTCTATTGGCTGGAAGAATGCATGCTTAATGCTTTGATACATGATATCAGCTCTCTCTTTTGTTCTCATGGTTGAATACCAAAATCCATTATGGTGGGCCTCGAGAGTTCCAGTCATCTTTCTTCCTCTTCCACCAAATGCTAGCCTTATCCACAAGTTTTCCAGCCTAATTGCCTTTGATTTTGAAAGATGAAGTTTCTCCTTAGTCACCAGTATAGCTCTCTCTTCCTTTCCAAACTCTTTCATTGCTACAAAAAATTAGTGCCTAATTGATTAACAATCTCAATCTCACTAATAGTGATTACTAAGAAAGGTAATTCCACCAACCCTACAAAATGGTTTACCATAGGAACAATAAAAGTAGAGGCTTTGAAAGAACTCCATGAAAACCAAGCTCTCTAAATGGTACATCAAACTCTAGTTAAAAATCTTTTAGATGAGGCTACTCCCATAGCTTTCTTACTCGCTTGAAAAATCCTTGAAACTCTACATTGATATTATTTTTGTTGTCCCTCTCTTGTTGTTCTTCCTCAATTCCATCAGGATCATACATTGACTTTCTTGCCCCTCCTAAAGTTTGGATCACATCCATTAAACCTCCACATAAAACTTGACATCCTTGGTCTTCTCGGTTCCCACACCATGATATGGTTATGCAAATGAAAATGAAGCAAAGTAATCATCTCCTTCTCTGCTGGCTAGAAGAATGCATGCTTAATGTTTGATACATGATATCAGCTCTCTCTTTTTCTCTCATGGTTGAATATCAAAATCCATTATGGTTGACCTCCAGAGTTCTAGTCATCTTTCTTCCTCTTCTACCAAATGTTGGCTTGATCCACAAGTCCACTAGCCTAATTGCCTTTGTTTTTGAAAGATGAAGTTTCTCCTGAGTCACTAGTGTAGCTCTCTCTACCTTTTCAAACTCTTTCATTGCTACAGGAAATTAGCACCTAATTGATTAACAATATCAATCTCACTAATAGTGATTACTAAGAAAAAGGTAATTCTACCAACTCTACCAAACAGTTTACCGTAGGAACAATAAAAGGAGAGGCTTTGAAAGGAACTCCATGAAAACCAAGCTCTCTAAATGGTATATCAAACTCTAGTTCAAAATATTTTACATGAGGTTTCTCTCATAACTCTCTTACTCACTTGACAAATCCTTGAAACTCTACATTGATTTTATTTTTCTTGTCCCTCTCTTGTTGTTCTTCCTCAATTTCATCAAGATCATACATTGACCTTCTTGCCCCTCCTAAATTTTGGACCACATGCATTACCTCCACATAAAACTTGACATCCTTGGTCTTCTTGGTTCCCATGCCATGATATGGTTATGCAAATAAAAATGAAGAAAAGTAATCATCTCCTTCTCTGTTGGCTGGAAGAATGCATGCTTCATTTTTTGATACATGATATCAGCTCTCTCTTTTGCTCTCATGGTTGAATATTGAAATCCATTATAGTGGGCCTCTAGAGTTCTAGTCATCTTTCTTCCTCTTCCACCAAATGTTGGCCTGATCCACAAGCCTGCCAGTCTAATTACCTTTGTTTTTGAAAGCTGAAGTTTCTCCTGAGTCACCAGTGTAGCTCTCTCTGCCTTTTTATACTCTTTCATTGCTATAGATCGTCTGTGGGATTTAATCATTTGTACCACATTGTTGATGTGCTTTGAATCCTTAGATCTAAAGGAAATTTCCTTAACATAAATACTACTAGGGAATTTCAATCTTGGCATGTAGTTGGCATTAAAGCTAGTGCCTAAAACATTGAAAATTATCCTTATATAAGAATTCCCTCCATCTTGTTGGATTTTAACACTCTTGATGGTGGCTACATGAAATGGAACCATGATGCCATATATGGGTACTAGAACAACATCATTTTTTGTATCACCTTGAATCATGAGCTCTCTAGAAACGGGGATATCATCCACATTTTTTTATGAAACCATCTCAGTGGATGGCTTGGAAGAGCCATGTCCATCTCCTATACCAATGCCCCCTGTAGCCAATCTTCTTGGAGTCTCCTCATTCTTTTGTAGAGGGTTGGCACTTAAGGTTATGTAATAGAATTTACAGTTGATAGTTAAATTGTATAACAAATTTTTTTATGATCTTTACTAACGTTTATTAGAATTTTTGCATGTTTTACATCATTGGAATGACATATTAGTTGTGACATTTTTGAAATTTTATTATGGTATGTGCACTTTAATATGATGTAATATGATTATGGTTTCGTCTCATATGTTGTAGTTTAGATATATAATAGAAAAATAAATTTTTGCATGAAATAAATAATAACTTTTTATTTTAATTTTTTTTTTTGCAGAACACGGGTCTTTCAAAAGATCAAGATGATCCTCATCATGATATAGATCTAGAAAATATTGGTTTTGTCAGTACATGTCACATGGCAGAGGATGATGATGATGTAGATATGGAAGACACCGAGGTCGATGACAATGATGATGACGATGACAACGACGACGACGATGATGATGATCACAATGGTGGTGATGATGATGAGGTAGTTGTTGGTAGTACCCAGTGACATTCATGATCATATAGATTACATCATGGATCATTGTTGATATATTGTTATGATGCCTCTTTTCATGGTTGCTATCATATGTATCATTTTCACGGCCTATAGTATCATATTATTGAGTTGTATAATATTGAAATTTATCATTTTCACTTATATCATTTGGACATGTATCAACTTGATGTGTATCGATTTGAGTTAAATAAATTATCATTTTTACTTATATCATTTGTACATGTATCGTTTTGACTTATGTCGACTGTTGGACATGTATCATTTTGACATGTTATTGATCTACTGGCATATTTGACTTTCACTTGTTTTAGTTATATATGATGATGATCTTATTAGTATTGACTTGTCAATTTATATATATTAAAAGTGGTCGATGATTTTTGGATGGATATTTATTACGTATGATGATTTTAATTTACTGTTCAAGATGGATGTTGTCAAATTCAATTAAATTATAGATATTTGACTCACTTGTTTTAATTATAGATGATGATCATATTATAACAATTATCTTATTATTTAATCATATGAGTTAAATAATTAAATTACTTACTCTATAATCATATGAGTTATTGAAGATGCATCATATATTTAACTAATTAAATTGAAATAAAACATATTAAATTTAAAAATGGAAGCAAAACAAGAAGCAACAATGGAAGCCAAACTAGAAGAAAACTAGAAGCAAACCAAAAGCAATCTTGGAAGCAAGATTGGTAGCAAAACCAAAAGCAATCTTGGAAGCAAAACAAGAAGCATTTTGAGAAGCAAAAAAGGAAGCAAAACAAGAAGCATTTTTAGAAGCAACAATGGAAGCTAGACTAGAAGCAATCCAGAAGCAATCCTAGAAGCAAAATTGGAAGAAAAATCGGAAGTAAAGATGGAATCAAAAATCGGAAGTAAAGATGGAAGCAAAATGGGAAGCAAAACGGGAAGCAAATTTGGAAGAAAAATCAAAAGCAAACCTAGAAGCAAAACTGGAAGCAAAATTGGAAGCAATCCTGGAAGCAATCCCGGAAGAAAACTTGGAAGAAAAATTGGAAGCAAAATTGGAAGCAAAATTGGAAGTAACACTAGAAGCAAAACCATAAGCAATCCTGGAAGCAAAATCGGAAGCAAAAGTGGAAGCAAACTTGGAAGCAAAACTAGAAGCAAAACTAGAAGCAAATTTGGAAGCAAAACTGGAAGAAAAATTAGAAGCAAAATTGGAAGCACAACCGAAGCAAAATCGGAAGCAAAACTAGAAGCAAACCTAGAAGAAAACCTGGAAGCAAAACTGGAAGCAAAATTGGAAGCAAAACTAGAAGCAAAACCGGAAGCAAAACTAGGAGCAAAACTGGGAGCAACACTAGAAGCAAAAATGGGAGCAGATATGGAAGAAAAACTAGAAGTCAAATTGGGCACTAATTTAGACGTTATTTTTGACGTTATTTCTTGGTGCTAAAGGATATGATATTGTTGGCACCACATTTTCGATGCAACATCTGGCACTAAATCTAGCATAAAATCCGGTGCAAAAACTGATGATGAAAAAAAGAAATCTTATTTTGCCGACTTTTGCACCATGAGACGAATCTGATTGATGGACTCAAATACACTAAAATTCAGCACAAAATTCAGCTCTAATTTCCTATTGTATTTTTTTGTTAGTTGACATTGAAATGCAAGTTTTTTATGATAAAAGAATATTTTGTATATTCTATTCGCATGTGTTCTTATTTGCCTCCAAGAAATATTACCAAGAAGATTATCCAACACATCACTTTCAATTTTTAAAAAAGTATTTTCATTAAATTCAACATCACATTCTAGTTTTTCATTTTCATTTTCATTTTTTATTTCAAAACGATTTGCATTTTCATCTTCATTTTCATCAACAAAACAGTTTTCATTTCATTTTCATCAACAAAACGGTTTTCATTTTCATTTTCAACAAAAAGGATCATTCTCATTTTCATTTTCAACAAAAGATTTTTCATTCTCATTTTCATTTTCATCAAAATATTTTTCTTTTTCATTTTCAACAAATTCTATAAAAATTTCATCTCTATGAATATTATCAATGCCAACATCGTTAAGTCCAACATCTTGTAAAACTTCTACATACAAATGTTCCATTTCACTAAAATGTGGATTTGAAGATGTACCTAGATTTTTGTCTATTGAAACATTCTCCATAGCATTGAAAGAGGGATTTGAAGACATACTAGGATTTGTTTGTATAATCATATTATTTTCCAAATTGACTTATTGCAAATTAGCTTCATCTACAACCATGGTCTCCTCAATGTTTTCATCTTCGATAGTTGTGGAATTGGATGCTCCACCATCATTCATTGATTTAATTCTCATTCTTCTTTCTCTTTGTCTTTGTTTCTCTGTCTCTCTCTTTGCTTCAATTTCCTCAGGAGTCAATGTCTTCCTATCTATCCTCTTATTACGAGCTTGTGAACCCGTGATTATAAAATTCTCAAGCACAAATGAATGTCAATAGTGAAATTGTTCAAAAAATTCAATCCAAATTGCAAGTTGAAGACCTGTAAGGACAAAATTCTTCCTCTTGTGTTCCTCAAAACAAGTAGAAAACTAGCATAATCCCACTTTAAAAACTTTTTTCTTGATGCCTCCTTTCAAAAATTCAATCCATATTGCAAGTTGAAGACCTATAAAAACAAAAGTCTTCCTCTTTTGTTCCTCCAAATGAGTAGAAAACTAACACAATTCCACTTCAAAAACTTCTTACATGATCCCTCCTTTGAAAAATTCAATCCAAAATGCAAGTTCACCACCTGTAAAGACAAAAGTTGATGAAAAATAGCCCAATATGTCACAGTTGGCCATACATGTGAAGTTACAAACTTCACAGTAAACTTTGCCAGTAATTTTTTTTAAAATGGTTAAAAAGAAATGGGATCTCGATTATAAAATGGGATCTTGTTTATTACAAACAGGATCTTGATTTACAAAATGGGATCCCATTTCTAAAAAATTGAAATTTGCCTTGCTTTGTGGTCAGGTTTTTGGCTTGTATTTTGGTTTGGGAAAAGCATTGGGAATCTGAACCTAGGCCTTCAACTTGTTTGACCTGCAACTTGAAGGTCCTAATAATGTCGGAGAAAAATAGTGAGTTTGGACATATGGCTGAAAAAAAATTGTAGAATTTTTCGATGAAATTAAAACCCATTATAGATGAGATAGTGCAGATTCCAAATATGTAAATTTTTTTACAATTAGATTATTTTTTCTATTTTTCAATTAATTTCTAATTAAACTAGTCCATAAACTTTAAATATTAGGGTTTTTTACTATTTTAATAACTTTTTATCAACATAACATTTTCACGAACGGATTGCACGAGAACATACTTCAAACAATTCTTTTCAACTTAAAAAAAAATCAAAAAATGATAAGTTTAGGTCATCTTATGCCTGACGTACACGACAATTTTTCAAAACGACAAATATGGCTAATAAAAATTTAACAAAAAAAAATTCAATAAAAATTACAAAAAATATCGAAAACGTGCTTCAGTGAGTTACAAATCTTTTCCCAAAAGTATTTAGAAAAATACGATAATTTATATCAAAATATGGATGACGTACATGTGCATGGTATGGTAAAAAAAGTGACTTTTAAACAATGGTTTTTAGAAACGCCTATTGAAACTCAATTTGTACCATCTAGGTATTGAAATAAAATACATATTTGGAAACTAGACTCTGAGTACTACATTTTATGATTAGTGACTTTTTTGAAGATTCCATCTCTAAGTGCTTCAAATTTCAAGGTAAAATGTGTCAAATTCTGAAAATCAGGGAAAACACTTCCACTTTTTAGCCAAAAAGTGGACTCAACTTCTTGCTAGCACCCTTACCCTCAATCGGATAAAGGCAAATTGATAAAACAAGTGATAAATGATAAATGTTGCAACTTAACACTCATATCTGCTTTCCTTGATGGGATGAAGTCATTGTACTCATCTCATGCAAGGAGAATTAGTTGTTAGATTGAAGGTCCTACTAGTGTTAGTACTCACAAAACAAATGAAGATAAAAAATGAACAAACTCACATATAAACTTGATGCATTGCAAACATAAATCTTAACTAATAATAAATGTTGTAAATTCTACTTATTTTTCTCTTGACTACTTTTAGGATGCTCAATTGCTCTCAAGATTTTTCTAGGGTTTCAAATGGTGAAAAAGCTTGTATTTATATGCATTTATTCATTTTCCCACAAAATTAATTATCAAAATCCGAAAAATGAATTTAAATTTGTAAATGTTAAAATATCGATGTAATAACATTTTAAATTGATCCAAAATAGACTGGACAAGGGCGATGATGCCCTAGTTGGGGCTTTTAGTATCATTAAATAAATATTAAATATTAATTCCCAAGTTTATTTTAATTTCTTAAAAACGACCACAAACTGGGCAATTTAAGAGAATAATTAGATCCAAGCACATAGGGGGGGCTAAATCTAGTGTGAAATTTTCAGGGGTAACAATTTACGATGCTACAATAGGATTAAGAGACACTTGTCATTATCCTAGTTAGTTATATCTCTCAACCTTGCCTATATAAGCAAGGCATCTCTATGTAAATGGTTTAAATCTTTGATCAATATATGGGCGATCCCAATAATGGGTCCCAAACTTGGAACATCAAATTTTTGAAAGTGGGAGGAAGGGAAAATTTTCAACTACCTTTGTTTGAAGATCCTAGTGCAAAGACCTTCAATCAAAAGTTGAACTTCGAGCAAAGATCCTCTTCATTTAAAGGCCTTGAAAATTTGAAAAAATAAAATAAAATAATACCTTTGAGTGAAGTTGACCTTTGCTTGAAGGTTTTTTTTTTTTTTTTAAAAGATATGAACCGCATTTTGCATTACCTATTTTCTTTGAGCTCACAAACTTTTGAAAATACCTTCCTATTCTCTCTAAGCACACAAGTACCTATGATTATTTGAGCTTATGGGAGGAGTTGACATTGTAGAGGTTTGAGTGAAGGTCTAGGTTCAAGCGAAGGTCTATTAATCCTGTCATTGTTAATAGTGAGGCACTTACAACGTATAATCTTGCCATTGCTAATAGGTACATATGATTTCCTCATTTACCTCAAGTTTGATAAGATTATTCTATTTCCTAATTTTAATTATCTTGTGAATTCTTCATTTGCAAATTGAAACCCTAAAATTTACAAACCCTAATTTAACCATAATTTATAAACACTAAATTTGTAAACCTAATTAAAGCCATAAAATATAAACCATAAATTTACAAACCCTAAATTTTAAACTTCATGCCCTCCAAGATATCACTATAGTGATCACTTGAGGTGTCCTTTGAGAAAAATATGTTTACCTTGGGCCTAAGATACTACCCTAGAAATATTTATCCCTTTCCTTTTTTCTACTAAACATGTCAATTCACTGAAAGTAGCCAAAAGGCCAACTAACTATAATTAGCAATAACATTCTAAAACTCTACTCCAAGTTTTTTATGAAACATGTACATGATAAACATAATACCCACATTGGGGCTTACTGTTGGAAGTAGTGTGCATGTCTCCTATCATGTCTTATTTGGTGTTGGGGATTGCTACTTTTTCCTGCGTGCCTTTGTGGGTCTATGAGGTTTTTAACCCTTCCTATTGCTTGGGTTGCTATGTGGTTGTGGTTGTGCAGTTTGGCTCTTCCTCTCCTGTTGCTCTGCTTTGACTTTGCCAAGTTTATGGATATAGTCCTTCTCCTTGATGTTGGGTTCCACGTTTTTGTGCTCAGAAGGAGCTCAATCTTGGTAAATGTTTCAGTTGCTTCACATGCCTTTTGTGAAATGATGAACATGGTGTTTGAGGAAGTCTTCAATGTCCTCCTTGCTGGAAGGGTGTCCCCCTTTGTTGGTTTGTTGATGAGTATCAAAGGTGTTGGGTTTACTCTAGTTTTGAAACTTTCTTTGTTAATGATGATCTTCAAAGGTGTTGGGATCACCTAGATTTTGATCATTTTAGAAGAGGTGGTTTCTAAGTTTATGGATTTTAAGTTTTTCTGGGCTTTGTTGGCTGATTCTTTGGTTGGTCTAGCTCCTATTGGGGCTGATTTGATAACTCTTTTGAGGAAGTTGTACATGATGTTTGAGGTTGCCTTTGTGGGTTTCTTTCTTGGAATATCTACTTTGCTTGTGCAAGGCTTGTTGATTTCTTTGTTGGTGGGGTTTCTTCCTACATTATTGTTGAAGGCCCAGGTGCTCTTGTTTCCCATGGTTACTATGTGTACTCTATCTACGAGGGTGTGTGCTACTTTCCTGGATCTTTAGTGGGTATCTCCTATTGAGGTGAAGTCCTCTCCTTTTGAGGTGGACTCCTCTCCTATGGAGGTGGAGAAGGGTTCTGAGAGTGGGGCGGGTTGCTTATGCTTCTTCAACAAGTCTTCTCCCTTGCAGCTCTAATTGAGGCGGAGACCACTCCTATTGAGGTGTATTTCAGGTATGTTGGAGACTCTTTGTTGTTGTGGACAGGGTTCTCATGGTAACTTCTTCTATGGAGGCGAAGAGGCAAATTGGATGATGAAGTTTATTTGCTTCTTCAACTTTTTTGCTATGTTCAGTTTTGAATTGGGATCTCTTAGATTTAAGAGTGTTGTGAGATGGTTGCCTCATGATCTGTTGGTTTCAAAAAAATATTCAACCTACAATATTTGGATGGAATTTTGGGTTGTCTTGTCCACCCTTGGAGAGGTTTTGGTGATTGGGTGTTGTGTTGTTGCATTGTGGATGGTTGTTTGGCCTATTTTGTTAGCTATGAGGTGGAATCATGAGGTAGAAGAATGTGAAGGTTACCAATGGAATCATGTGTCAAGCCAAGTTGGGTGTAGCTCCTTAGGACTTATCTTTCTAATTTGATTACATGGCTGCTCTGAATCTGCTTGTGTGTAGTTTTATTATCTCAGACTACTATTTCATGATAGTAATGCTATGGTTTTGTACTTGCTAGATTTTGGTTAACCTCGTAAATGGTCTGCACACTATTTTGGGGATTAATTTGGGGATTTTTTTTTTATTATGTTGATGATGGTTATGTGGTTGCAATTTTGGTTACTTGGCTTGTGTTCCATTTTGATATTATTTTCTGGTAGGGGTTGGTGCTATTCTTTCCAGCTTGTTTCTCTGTTTGTTGTTCTAGCTTTGTAACCATAGGATCTGGGCACTTTCCCTTCTTATCTAATCAAAAACATTATACCCACAAGAAAAAAACACACATGTAAACTTTACAAGTAATAAAAAGCATGGCCAATACTCATCTTGGAAACAAATAATGTTAGAATAGCCAAGATCTGATTGCAAACCTGAAAATTACCTTCTACAAAGGAGAAAAACAAAAAAGCAGAGATTTGCATAAAAAATATGCAAATTGATATATTCGAAAAGACCAATTAATTACAAGAGATTATTTGCTTTATAAAAGCAAAGATTCCTAAACCTAATCTTATTTTGAGCAACAAGATAGCTCAAAAGATAAAGATAAGATCCAATAACCTAGGAAATAAATAATGCCTAAGTAAACTTATGCAAAGTGTAATTAATAATTAATTACACCAACACCCCCCCATAAGTGCAACTTAGGGAGAAGTAGATTATTATGCAAATATGAGTCCCGGCAACAAGGCCTGATGAGGTACTCATGTACAAATGCAAAGAGAGAAACCCCCCTCAGTGAGATGAACTGCTGCGAAGAATCACTGGAAGAACTCTGTAGAGTAACACTGGAACTTGATATAGGCAAGCAAGAAAATATTCTTTTGTATACTACAGAAACCGGATGAGAGTCACTGATTGACTCAAGGAATCATGATAAAGCAACAAAAGACTCGATGCCACGGAACACTTGAAACTCACATACTAGATCAACTCTGGAATCTGTAAGCAACAGTAGATGAAAAAGATGAACCCATAATGATGAAAAAATCTGGAAACCATGTATCTCGATGCCGATGCCAAACTGTGACTGAAACTCTTCCATGGGAAGGAGTACCAAAAATAGACTCTGGAACAATAACCACAAAAACATGGCCCTCAAATTGAGATGGATCCAATGTGGATCATTAACCATAGGCTCTCAATCTGAAGTGTGAACCAATGAATCCGACATGTGTCAAGCAAGACAAGAAATGTGGCCAAAAGAAACTAAGAGACCAGATAACCCATACGAGTTTCCATCAAAACAAAATGAAAAATGGGATCAAAGTGAAAAACAACACTCTAATCAGATTATTATGCATGAAACCCCCTTGAATGGAACTTTATATCAGTTCATTTATTACAATACCCAATGATTGCATAAGGAGATAATGCAAAACTACATAAACATATGTGAAAATGCAAACCTAGAGCATGAAACAAAAATGAATGCATGCCTAAAATAAGTTACACATTTTTTGGAAATGACCTCAGATCTGCATAGAGGCCGAAACCAGCTTTCCAACGCCGCAAAAATCGCGAAAATTGGACAAGCGAGTGAAAAGATATGTGTCCCGGAGTGAAAACAGCAACATCTGACTTCTGAGGCAGAAAAAAACATCAAAATGGAAAAACCAGAAAACCAAACTAGTACCATTATGTAGAGCTCGGAAACAGATTTCCGATGATATCTTGTTTGCAAAAAAATGACGCTGTATGAGAAAGTTATGATCGTTTCCATGAAACTGCTCCAAAAAGGTCTGATTCAGCCATGTAGAGCCCTCAGGGGCTAAAAATATTTGGCCCCTGGTCATATGCAGGACCAGGGGCTGGCGCGCTGGGACTAAGGCCGAAGCCCTTGGTCGCTCATATGACCGTCTGCAGGGGGCTGGACTGGCGCAGGGGCTAAGATCGGGCGGCCAGAACTCCCATAAGACCCTGTGCTTAGTAAATAAGCCCACGGGGGCTGAGAAATGGCTGGCGGCGCTGTGCTTTATGGGGGAGCCACCGGCGGCGGTGGTGCACCGGCGGCCGCCTGGTGGCCGCCGGGTGGCTCATCCCTTTATAATTGGCGGCGCCAGAAAATACCAAAATTTTTGATTTTTTTAATAATTTTTTGAATTTTTTTCGATATTTGTGCCTCGACAACTGTGCCTGGGGGCCGTACAGCCCTTGGGCAAAAAAATTTTGCTTCTCCAGATGACTGTGTCCAAATCGGACAAGTTTTATATGAAAATGGGGGTTTTTGGGTGCTGCGAATCCAACGGCGAGGTCCGTTTGGGCCCAAAGTACTCCAAAAATTAGGCGACCCCCAGATCTAACAGATAAATCACCGATCTTACAACCCTCGCAGATCTGGAAATCGGTGATGAAAATGAATAAAACGAAAGTCATTTCTGACTTTTTTCAGCGCTCTGAATCCAACGGAAAACCCCGATCTGATCCAAGATGCTGCATAATGATGCTCAAGGATTGAAACCCTTGAGGGACTCCGAACGAGCTCTGCAACAAAATCCTCCAAAAATGCTGAGAAGGGGCTGCAAATCGAGGCTCTGATACCATGTTAGAATAGCCAAGATCTGATTGCAAACCTAAAAATTACCTTCTACAAAGGAGAAAAACAAAAAAGCAGAGATTTGCATAAAAAAATATGCAAATTGATATATTCGAAAAGACCAATTAATTACAAGAGATTATTTGCTTTATAAAAGCAAAGATTCCTAAACCTAATCTTATTTTGAGCAACAAGATAGCTCAAAAGATAAAGATAAGATCCAATAACCTAGGAAATAAATAATGCCTAAGTAAACTTATGCAAAGTGTAATTAATAATTAATTACACCAACAAATAAAATAGTCAAATCTTAAAATAATGCAACTTGGAACCATTAGAATAGTGTAGAAACAAACACAAATAGATTGTATCATGTAGATTCTTCTATGGAATCAGTATTAGATCTAAAAACCCTTGAATCCAATAATCCAAGAGCTCCTTAGTTCCATTTATGCCCTTTTTCCAAAATCAGCCTCATGTACATTTTATTTAGTTTTTGATGATTTCAAATTCTACTTAATTACTTGGACGTCTTGACACTTGGAAATGATATATTTTTTGTATGAGATGACTTCATTTGATCTTCTTTACATGTATTGAGGTCATCCTAGAAAAAGGATAATTATGAGTTTTAACGAAATGACATCCTGGCACATCTTAGGTGGCTTGATCTTTTACCTTATATATATGGACTCATACCTACACTAGACACACTAGGAATTTATTCAACATGGGGCATTATCAATGATCATGTTGAAGGAGTGATTTGTTCCAATGTTAATCATGACACTATGTGTGCTATATTTGATTGTCCCCATACACTTTGGAGTTGACTTTGGGAGATCCATGGAGACCCTCACATCTCTCCATTCTTAGAGAATCCTACAATAGATTGTCTCATTCCTCTTGCAAATGTAAATTGCATACCCTTTAATAACAATACTTAAGAGGAGCTTGCTTGTATATCACATGTCTTGCATGTTTTGATGGTTTAGAGACTTGTCTTCATGTTTCCACTCTTTAGATCAAGACTCAATCTCCATATTTTGTTTTTCTTGATTAGCTTGGCATCACCACATCCTTGGCCTCTATTAGTTCAGTGTAACAAGACATTCATTTTCTTCTAGATGCATCTACTTGGGACTTGTATCTTGCAGACATATCATTCTTGTTTATGGAGTCTCAGATTGCAAATTTGAAGGATTACTTTGAGGACATTCATCTTCTCTTTGTTGACAACCACATCATCATTGTTTTCCCATCATCTTCATCGCCCATATATTACAACTTGTTCTAAATCCATCTTCATAGAATCTTCGATCGTCATCATCTCATTCTGGCATGTAGACACTTGAACATTTTTTAGAGACACACATCATTTCGATTTGGATTCTTCATTCTTCTATATTTTAGGAGTGGCTTCTCTTGTCACTAATGGATTTGTTTCTTCCTAAGGGGATACATGTTGTTTGTAGGCAATGGATTGTGTTCTATCTTCAATCTTTCATCATTTGTACAAAAGCTCGTTTTATGGGGGAATTCATATACTCATTTTCTCTCTCCTATTGACGGGACATCTATTGTACTTTTGTGACAAAAGAAGTCTTTGGGGGGTCACATTGATTCCTATCCTTCTTTCACTAGTGCAATTATTTTATTTTCTCTCTTTTGGAGATGAGGGTTTTCCCATGTGGTTTTCTCCTTTTCTCTGGTTATGAGACATTCATTTGTTTGTATATGGGTACCTCATCAAGCCTTGTAGCTAGGACCCATCCATTCATCCTTCATTACATTTCTTCATCATTTTTTTAGCTTCTCCCAAAGTTGATCTTAAGGGGGATGCTAGAGTAATTAAGAAAATCACATAATGATTAATTAGTTGTTAATTAATTATTAGGTTCGTTATTATTTTATTACACTTAAGCTAAAATTAAGAGTGTTTTTTATTATTAGATTGATTTATTTATAGGTCAAGTTGTCTCATTACATATAATTAAGACACTTCATGCCACAATCTAATCAAACCCTCATCTAGGGTTTGCACTTCTCTTATAATAATTCATTTGTGCTTTGTAATCATTCAAATAAAATTCAGATTAATTCAATGCATATACAATTGTTTTTCTAGATCGATCATTATATCTTGGTTGCATAGCAAATCAATTGCTTTGATCTCTTCTTTGCAATAAACATTTTGGTTGCAAGTAATTTGTGGGAGTTGTGAGGTTCACTATCAACTCTAACTTACTCAACGGCTTGAACACCTAGATCAACGACTAGAATTAGAATTGATAGCTCTATGGCTAGATCTACCACATCCCAATCACAAAGGTCAGAGTTAGTTGACTAATCAACCAATTGTGTTAACTAGTCAATCAAACTAGTTAACTCTAAATCAAATATCTAGCCCTCAAGATTGACCATTCATTTTTTACCTAGAAATCTATAGATCCACCATTCCTTTTAGGAATTGGGGAAGCTTTGTGAATAATATTTAATCTATTCTTGAATATCTAAATCATGTCATCATTATGTTTCCAAAAATCTTGCACAATAGTCGAGCATCCATAATCCTTTGTTAAAGTATGCGCAAATCCAAATTAATGCTCCATTTGAGGTTTGCATGTGTTTAGAATAGGAATTTTAATTATTATTTTTAATTTTAAGTTTTATTCTAAATTCAATGCAATTACTAAGTGTTAATTCAAAAGAAATGTAGTTGATAATGGCATAGTGTATTGGTTAAAAACTTGGTTTATTATCGATACCACTAAGGTTTAAACCCTTTCTAGGCTATTGGGCTCACAAGCCTTGTGCCTCCACTAGGCTATTGAGCTCATTGGTTTGGGTTGCTTGTGGTAGGAGGGTCATAATGCCTTCAAGAAGAGGACCATTTCTTGTAGTCTTTTTGGCCTAGGCTAGTCTAAAAATTCCTAAGTTAACCAAACCCAAAAATAAAATTCATGCACAAGCTAATGCGTGATGGTCCAATTTTGGAAAGGAGTGACTGAAAAATAAATTTGAATAAGGTAGACAAATCTACACCAATGATTTTGTTTAAGTCCAAATTCCCAATTGTGATTCTCACCAAGGTGAGGAAACACGTGAGATTTGAGTTGCGCTTAGAACACAAGGGCTAAATCAAATAAAGAGATAGGGAAGAAGGTTGGGTTTAGTTATCTTGTTTGCTAAAATCTATCAAAACTACACACATAAAGAGAAAGCTAAAGAAAGTATAAAAACAAGTGGTAAATAATGCAACTCCCATGCCACCTTGCCTTGTCCCTCCTCTCTCTATACATATGTATATGGGTGTTGTCACAATAGTGGTTTACACTTTCTAGGAGATCCTATTTTTTGCTGAAATCACATATTTTTAGAAAATATAATGATTTAAGACTTGAAAAGTTTCATTTAAAGGATTTCAATTGAAGAGGGTTTGATCAAACCACCTTAGACCAAGCCCCCTTGGATAGAACCCTGCTAGTTTTAAACCATACCTATAATAGAGTCTCCTTTACACCTATCAAAATGCTGATAAAAAACCCATTTTGATTTACCTTTTGGGGGATCAAATGAATTCATTTAAAATTTATTTTTTTGTATGTAGTACTTATTATAAGCTTCCAAAAAAGTATAATTTTAATTAAATTTAATTTGATTATTATATTTATTTTTTATTTCTTGTGAATGTAGGTTTTTCACCGAAAATCAAGCTTTTTGTTCTGCACATGGAAAAATAGTAGATTATCAAAAAAAAAAATTGAAAAATATGAGTGCACTAGATATTAAATTCTTTGATCCAATAAAGAAAGAAAAATTAAATTTTGATACATACAAAAAAAGTTACGCGTTATACGGTCTTCCCATGTCTAAATTATAATTGGTTTGACTTCAAAATTGGATTAAGGAAAAAATATTCAATAAAAAACTATGAAACCTATTAGAAGCACTATATATCATAGTTACAAATCTAAATTTGAAAAAATATAATTTTATCCTTCGTAGAAAAAAAGTTATGCATTATACAATGAGCGTCACTCCTTTAAAATGTTGTTTACTAAAAAAATCTAGTTTTCAAAGGAGATAGAAAAAAAAGTGCATTATGATTCCAAAAATTTTGAAAAAAATATATTTAGAATCTACAAGAAAAATGTCACAAATCACTAGTTTGCATCATCTTCAAATTCCTCACAGATTAGCCACTATAGGTGCGCAAAAGTGAAGATTTAGTTGGAAAAAATTATTTCAGTGTCCAGTTTGACCAAAAATTGTAAATCAGTATTGTGGGATCACCCATATGCATATGAAGAATTAAGGAGTGATAGGTTTGATGAGATAAGAAAAACTTGTCATTGAATTTGAACATTTTCTTGAGAAAAAAAAGCCCCTATTTTTCAACTCTCAAATTTTTGAACGGTGCTAGAAATTTGCCTTATAATTTAAGGGTTTTTTGTTCACATGATACCATTAGAAAGTATCTCAAATTTTTTGGATTCTCAATTAAATTATTTAAAATTATAAAATCTATAAAACCATCAACTTCCTAAAAAATTTCATCTAAATTTTTTAATGCTAAAAATTTACCCTATAATTTAAGGGTCTTTTTGTTCACATGATGCCATTAGAAAGTATCTCAATTTTTTTAAATCTTCAATTAAATTATTTAAAATTATAAAATCTATAAAGTCATCAACTTCCTAAAAATTTTCATATATTAAATTTGTTAATAAAATCTTCATCTACGTTCTGTAAAAAATTCCTAAATTCCTCAGCGATAGATAACCCCCTCTCCATGGGACCATAGCCCAAGGAATCCATTTAAACTTCAAGAGGATTACAAATTTGACATATACACCGAACAGTACTTCAGGCATGGAGAAAGGAGTAAGACATGTTGAATGGGCAACATTGAGACTAGCAGGGAAGCCACTTATAACAGGCTCTGCGTTTGGGGAGACCCCTCTTCTATGGGTTGCATGCAGAGCTTCCTTCGGATTAGTCCACATGTATTGTGATTCTGAACTCTAAGGTTTGTAAATTGATCTTCTCAAGTTAATACGTGGGTATAAACTTAAGGCGGATGAATTGTTTGTTTATTGTCCAATTATATTGCACTAATCAGAAGTTGGATAAGATGAAACATCGAGTATAAGCGTGTGGGTGTGCAGAGTTTCCAATTTATAGTTTTCTTCTCACTTATTTTGCTCTGTCCAGTCTGGGGATAAGGTCAATTCGTGGGTATCTCTATGCACATGTGGAAAAATCTCAGATAGGTAAGCTTCTTGTTTATATATAACAATGGGCAGTAGTTGAGAAGAGTTGAAATAATGCGTATTACTATGTTCAAGGGCTAATTTTGTTCATTCGTGCAGAGTGTAAAATAGGTCCGATTTCAAATTATTTTTTTTGGGCTTCTTCGTAAGCGAGTTACGACCTTAAAAAGAAAAATTTGGCTTCTGGGTATTTAAAACGCACCTTGTGGAACCCATAAAGCGAAAGGTGCTCAAAAAGGTTGTTTTTAAACCTCCGTCCCCTACATCTTTACCACTTTGCTAGTACCCGTTCATTAGACAACCAATAAAAACCCACAAAAATTTAAGGTGTTTTCAATAGTTAAAAATGTGTTTACAATAGTTTTCAATGTGTTTTATTTTTTTTGGTCAACTACACATTCAATAGTGAACATATATTGGTGCAATTTTTAAATTTTTATTGGCTTAATTAAAACAATGTAATGACTAAAATGTAAACGGTTATTGGGGGGTTAGGTGAACAAGGAGTAAACAACAATTGGATCATGGACGGCAATTGGAGGTTTTCCCCTAGTTAGGAAGGCTGAAAGTGTGGTTATCAACATTTGGTAGGAAATTTTCAAATCGATGGTACTTTTTGATTTATTTTTATTTGTTCTACAATGGTCAAGAATCGGCAAGAGCTGAAATTATAGGTGACGGTTTTTTAATTTAAGTTAAACAAATGTTTCTGTAATAAATGAATCTTATAAATGTTACCTGGTAGATCATAAAATGCAACATAAGAAAAGTAATAAGACGTGTTCATTTCTTTTGTAATTTTTGGGTGTAAGTTATGGGCGGCTTTTAACACAATGTGGCATAAGCATGGATCAGTTTATTAATATTTGTAAATCAGGGCATAAGATTGCTACATGTCTGGAGTTTTAGGCCAACTTATTGCTTCGAGAATAATTTGAATCTTTGTCACTTTCTTGCAACTACCTTCCATTACCATTGCATCGAAACACCTTGGAATATATCAATTTGAATGTTTGGTTTCGATTATAAAGGATAACTTTATTCTTCCTATTAGAAAATAGGTTGCAACGTTGGAAATATATTAAACTAATCATACTCTATTAGCTTTTGTTAAGAGATGATAATTAATTTATCAAGTGTGATGAATCGTGAAGTTGAATGATTTTAGTAGAATACCTAAATGCAGTATTAGTTTTTGAGGATAGGGCATTTGGCTATCTCGATAAATTGTATCTTCTCTTTTTCTTGATAAATATTCGTTAGGGCATTGAGGTTGTCATCTGTAATTATGGTGGTTTAGGATTTGCTTTGATCGCATTCTTAAGATCTCTGAACTGATGAGCACATGCTTATACTGAGAGGGGTGTGAATCAGTATAAGACTACTTTTTCAATTTACAACTACAATAACTTTAAATACACAACATCAACAAATATGAACAACAAGAAGAACTCAAGATTCACATGGAAACCCTTTTGGGAGGAAACCACATAATAAGAATTGCTTAGATCTACTGTCCAATTCGAGCCACCAAAATAAATAATCTTTTACAACAAATTGTAGTCACCAACCCATTGGAGACACCTATCCCCAATACTTGAGCACCAACTCAATGAGAGACCAATCTCTTTCAATATGAGACACCAACCTCTCCAATATGAAGCACCAACCTCAATATGAGGCACCGAGCTCTAACTTAACAAGGTATTTTTCTTCTTGATAATTTTCCTTCAAAAATCTGCCTTTTGAGCAATCTTTGATTATATTCTCTTCACACAAATCTGCTGATGTATATAAGATATATCTCTTTATTTTCAACACTCACATCTTATATCTTCATGCCTTCCTGAAAAGAGGCATCTCTTGGAATAGAGACAACCTTCTAAAAGGACATGACTTTACATTAACCTTGATCGCCACCCTTAACTTCTCCTTAATCTCTGCCTTTTTAAAAATAATTGCTGCCTTCTTTAAAAGTAATCACTGCCTTAATAATTGGAAACACTACTCATTAATCATCGCTGCTCCTCAAACTATATTCGCTGCTCCTCAAATTATATTCGCTGCTCCATATTATAATCATATTCACTACTCCATATGAATTGCTTATAATTCCTTGCTCGCTGCTCTTCTAAATCCTCTATTGCTTCAAATATACTCACCATCGCTGCCCATAAGTGATGTATTATATATATGACTTTGGTGTTCTAAAAACTCCAATAATATGACATTGAAGTCAGCCAACATGAACATTAAATGACTTTGTCTTGGGCACCAAGCATGGGGCCAGCCCAATTAGGATATAGATTAAATTTATTTTCCATAAAACTTAGGTGCCAAGAGTAAAAGGAGTTGGCCAGCATAAATAAAAATTTGTCTTGCAAATATGTCAATATGAAGTTAATAAGCTTGCCGTGAACGAGATCTAAAACTAATGTCAGATTGGCTTTTGGACAGCGATTAGTGCCCATTGGCCATTAATGATTTCACTCACGTACCTTTGACATCAATGACAATATTGTCAACATGAACATGGGTCACACTTGAATGCAAAACATTGTTGTAACACCACAACCTCATATCATAATTGTAATATCACAATCTTGCCACATGGCCATTGCTGTTATGGGTTGCTTTATTGCAATTGAGGAATTTGAACTTGGGCCATGCTCTTACAAGAGTACCTTTTTACCATTATAACACAACCACTTGAACAACATAAAATTAATCTCATTTTGGCTTTGTGTTAAGAAGTGGAAAATAGTTTGCCCAGTGTGATGAAATTGAATGGTTTTAACAAAACACCCAACAACAACATTCAATCTATTAGGATAGGGCATCTTGGTATCATCCAAAATAGTGGGTGCTATAGAGATTCAATTATCAATTTATCCTCACATTAATTAGAAGGGATTGCAAGAACTGTAGTAGGAGAATCCTCTTACTAGGTTTGCAGAGGTCAAATTTGGATTTTATTGTTTATGGGGCCAGGGTGATTCCTCTTGCAATTGGGTATTATCTTTGGGTTGTGAAGATCATCTAAGCTCCATTTACTGGTGCATATCTGTTAATAGATTATTTCATTGCACCAAGTTTTGAGCTTAGGTGTCTATAACTTTTATCTCTTTGACAGGAACTTTGTATGAAATATATTTGAGCTTGTCGATATCCAATTGGATACTACAAATAACATTTGCAGTACAATAGGTGTAGAAGAACATCTACTATCTTGCATGCTCTTTGGGATATACATTAACAATTTAGAGGATCTTTTCTCCTGACATTTGGGATCTATATTGACATCTTATTGTTTGGGTATGACATTGTTTTACTTTCACATTCTAGTATGGGTATCCAAAATCAACTAGAGTGTATACCTCATTTTATGATCAGCACAGTCTTCAAGTAAATCTTGCAAAGACAGTGCTCTTTACATTCAACATGACCAAGAAGTAGCATCCATGATTAATCTTTATTTACAAAGGGAAATTATTTGAGGTGGTATACCTGCTTTGTTATGGTTTCTGGGCCTTACTTTAGCCTTGCCTGTGAAGCAGAAACAAGACTAGGCAAGGGATATGCAACATTGATACCCTTAGAAAATCATTTTTTTTAACTTCAATTTCAACACATATGAGTGAAGGTGCATCTCTTTCATGAATTAAATACCCCATCATTCTTTGTGGATATGAAGTTTAGGGCCTATAATGGGGACACAGAGGGTAGGACCGTATCAAGAGATTCTTACTTTTGTGTTGTCAAAAGTATTTTGAAGCAAACAGAGCAGCTCCACATGTTATTTTGGAAATTTTTTGGAGCTTGCCCACTCCTCATTTCTTTAGTATTCCATGCTGTTATAGTGCTGCATAGGATTATTTTTATAACAGATTCCCATTCAGTCCAAAACAGGTGTCTGTATTTAGCTCTGCAATCTTCTATGTAGCTAAACATAAATGCAAATATTTTTGGTATGCTAGAGTTGCTTCTCTTCTCCGACAGCTAAACTTTCACACAGAGAGGCTTCCTTCTTTAAAGTTATTTATTGATGCTCCCGAGCTTAAGAAATATGAAATTAACATTGATCTGTGAAGAAATGTACAAAGGTAATTGAAGGTAGCATGGACAGATCTGAGAGAGCCTTTGGAGCCAAAGTTATCCACTATGTTGAGTTTTGTGTCTCTAAGATGGTTGCATCCAGGTTCTGAAGTAATCCTAGTAGAGGCTTTGCAGTTGCCTAAGAGTACTTCTTGCAGTTTCAGCTTTGCCCTCATCAACTTCGAATAGAATCAAATTAACACATTCTACAAGGAGAGCATACTTGCAGAGTTTGCCTCCTAGAGCCTGAGTTTGTGGGTCTGAACATTTTTAGATGCCTTACCTTGTAATATCCTTCCTACTTGCAGGTAGAAAAAAGAAAAGAACAAATCTAAATGGTACAATTAAAATAAATTTGCACAGTGCACAGTTTGCAGCAGTAAATAGTCTCAGTTTAACTTGATTAACAATAATACCAAATTTGTTTACATCAGAGATGTTTCTGTACACTTAAAGTTTCAATAATTTCCAACTTGCTTACTGATTCAATGCTATTGAGTAACCAGTATGTCCACAGGAATGTCCTATTACCCAGCATTAGATCTGAGTAAGTCTGAAACCCAGCGAATCATATCTGGGTGAATTTTTTTGTGTCTACTTTGGTCCCTGTGTGCTGGTGTGGACGGTGACTGGTTGCTGGATGTCTTGTGGGATGGCGAACTGTAGTAGGGCTGCTGATTGTTGTTTTCCACTGAGTATAAATCCTCCTGATTAGTGCGATGGCAAAAGCCCTTGGGTATGTGAGGCCACTGGGTGCTTAAGGCAGTACTGATACTTGGATGACGATGTGAGATTTGCCTTGCAAATGTCGCCTTAACTACTGAATAAGGACTGGTTCTGAAATCTGCCCTTATCCACCACATAAACCCTCAGCTGTTAACTGCATATAAGACTTGGAATGAGGCGCAACTCAATGACTTGGCATTATGGAAATATCTGCCCTAGCAAACTGCTGTGACTGGGTGTATTCCACTTACATGCAGATCAGTGACTGATATTGCAGGTTCTACCCAGGATTGGTGCTCCAAATATGGTGTCGGGTGGCCACATCTTGCCCGAACTCCAGTATTCCAATTTGCTTGCAAATTTCTTCAGCGCCTAACTTGAAAATTCCAATCAGACCTCTAGGTTCGCTCATGTGCAACCCCTCGTAGGATTACCTAGCAAAAGTAGGGTTTTCATCCTACCTCTGTTATTGCCTCGAAGGGATTTTGTCCTTGTAGGTTAGATAACTTGAGAATTCAAGAAAATCAGTTTCAATAATCCAAAATGCCTTCTTCCAACTGACCCAAGGTTCAGTCTTATACCTGATTGGAAAATACGACCTGTTGATGCGGGTTTGGGACCTTAACCAACATTAGAATAAAATACCCAATAGAATATCCTATTCTCTCTTGAACAAAGACTCCAATGTGCTAAGCAAAGTGATCACAATTCACAAAGTAGACTCCAAGGTTCCTATTGCATATAGGATAGTCTCAATTGGTTTGCTATGTTTTGCTGGAATTGCAAGGGGGACTTATGCTCAACTTTTCATCACTTTGGACTTTGAATACTATGGATGACGAGTGGTGAAATTCTATTACTGCTAATCTTTGAAAATAAAATAAAAAAGGATAAGGGTTTTAGAAATTAGACTAATGCTAAACCAATCCTACGAACTCGAGACAAGTGCTCCTTTGCTCGATTCTCATAATAGACCTGTAGTTTAATTCACTTCTTCAAGTTTTCTGGGTATAAATTTTCTCTATTATTTCCTTTGTAAAAGAGGCAGTCGTAGCCATACACTTTGTTGCAAGTCTTCGAGGGCTAGCTTTTCCATTTTAAGCTCCACATTTACTTTTTTGTTGTTTCCATGCTTCATTTCATGATTCTGGGTTTGGCTATGCTTTATCTTTTCCTCATTATAGTGTGTTTACCATGCATTTTCTTAAGAACTTAAGAAAAAATAACATTTCTGTAGAAATGAAATATGTGCAATATTCAGACCACCATGTAAAACTCTTTACTGCAGACACAAGAAGCATTATTCTCTTGAATGGCCGACCCTTGAGGAATATGAAATATAGTTGTATTTGCTTGATATTCTTCACAAATACCCACGATTGGGCCTCCATTTTTTACTAGAAATCCTTCATTAACTCTCTTTCTTTGTCTTTTCTATAAAAGATGTGATATTCGAGCTTCATTTCTACAAAAATGATGAGGTTTTAACTTTTCTCTATTCTTTTTTATTTGGCTCCCATAAATACACATGCAAAACAAAGCTTAAATTCTAATCTTCATGATTACACAGTTCATATCATTGCTTGTGATAGCATGATGAATACCATCAATACTGTCATCTATGATGCTACAGGTTGAAGATACTTGTTATTGAAAACAACAACCTTATTTTCTTTTTTATATGCACTATTATGCATGCCTTTTAAGCCAAGACATACATTCCATTGTTTCACCTAATGAAGATTAATAAGGCATATTATTTGATAGCATTGCATTTTCCTTTGTAAGCACTTCAGTCAACACTTGTGCATTAATCCCACATCATGTGTTATTCCTTTTATGATGATATCATAGATCAATAATCTATGATAATATAATGAATGATAAGCATAATTCAAAAACAAAGGTCATCAGCATGATAGCTTACTTAGAATCCAAACCTTCAAGACTTGGTATCCACATTCTTGAGCATTTTGTTTCAATACAATAATTTTGTGTATATCCTTCCTTTACAGAGCCAGTATACATCACTTATGACTGTGACTAAAAGATCATTATCATGAGTAATGTATGCTTGCTTGAGTAAATTATAAGGAAAAGAACTACTTCCATGTTCAAATTAAAGTATAATAATGCAGCGTACTGGGCTAAACCCTCGTGGGAGCCACATTTTAACCCACATGTTGGAATTTAATAGAATAAATCAAAAACATAAATGTACCTATATCTGCACATGAAGCAAACATATTAGAAAACAAATGCATGTTTTGGGTGTGTTTGAAGACTTCAAAGGTTTTCTTGGACACCTAAAGTATGCATTGCTTATTTAATGCACATTGAGATCAATTTATACATGCATATGTATTTGTTCATGTAAGGTTAGAGACCTTTCATTGCTTAGAGCATTGCTTTAACATCATTGCTATTGCCAGATGCAGGAACTAGGAGTAAAAAGGAGCTAGGAGGGACACAAAATGCTTGAGGCAACAGCAGCACAAGACAACACACCGTGAACCAGTCATTCTACAGCAATGACTGGTCTCCCTCCTTATATGCACATTTTCTTTCATTTACTTATTCATGTATATGTTTTTCTCAATTTGTATTGAATAAGCAAAAATTCAATCTCACGACTTGTGTGAGATAATGTACATTTTTACATTCAATAAAGACTACTTCTTTGTTTAGAAAAGATTTGAATCCTTCTTCTATTACATGCACTTGTGTGAATGCGGTAATTTGTAAATGTAATCTTTTGAATTATTTTATTTGTGCATCTGAATGTAATATAGGAAAGATTAAAATGTACCCCTTCCTTTTTCAAATCAAAACAATAAGCTCTACCTAATTAAGCCATAAGTAAAAATTTGGTAACATTTTTGGCGACATTTGTTTCATGTTTTCCTACTAAACATGAAAACCAGTTGCCTAGGCTTGTCCATTGGGCATGGAGTCATTTGGAAAACTCGGAAATAGACCTTGAATAGCTTTGTATGTGGTTGTAACTCATTTGAAATAGATCATATCACCTTGGAAACTTATTGAGAACAGGAAAACTACAAAAGGGAAACTATCTAACTGTGCTTAATAACACTTAGGGAAAAGAAAACTTGCAACTAAACCTATTCTAACCTACCCTAAAGTAAGACAAAACTACTTAAACGAACCCGTTTACTGGAAGACTAAAGTAACTGCCCATTCTTCTCAATATGCAATGATTTGCATGCATGATGGCAACTAACATAAGACAATATACTGAGAAATGTTCAACAAGTTGATGCACCAATTCATAAAAAAGATAAACAGATTCACTTACCTCTCTAAACAGATCATATGTAATGTTATTCAAGGGAGGATATGTAAGTTGATCATACTCTTGTTCATTTGCAAGTGCATCCTTGATGTCTTTTTCAGTCATATTTTCATGCTTGGTTATCTGTGCTTGTTTGGACTCCATGTTGGCTAAGTATCTGATAGGGCAGCCTCTTGTAAAGAAAAAGCTTGGACTGCCCCTACTATTCTCATGGACAGCTATTACTTACAAAGAATATTCAAAGTAAAGAACCCAGTTCAAGTCAAATGCATGTATAAATTTGAGTTTGCAGCAAATTCTATGTAACATTTTGCTTCTCAATTCAAAATTCAAGCTACATAATTTGCCACTAAATATTATAGACAAAATAGGGAAATTGTAAAACAACTATTAGAAAAACACTTAAGAATCATATGTAAATCACAAATGATCGAGAACCCACACTAAACATATTCATACAAGACAAGCAGTCTGTGTAAGAGTTGGATTGTCAATTCAAAAATTGAGCTACATTCTTTGGCACCAAACCCACATTAAATGCAACTCCTAAAGTCAATGAGTGGCAATAGTTCCTGTACAAAATGTCTGATGCCATAGACTTAATCAAAAATTCGAGCTACATTGTCTGGCACTAAATATTCTAGACAAATAGAGAAATTATAATGAGCTATTACAGGACAAATTCTATTCACGGCTGGGCTGACAAAAAATCCCGTTGGAAACTTCAAACAAATAAATTGAACAGATAAAAAAGCTATTAGAAAGAATAACACTTAACACCCACCAAACTAATTTTATCTCCAACATGTTTTTGCTTTCATACTAACCCTCTGCATATATATTCATATGCAATCTCTTCTATGTTAATCTGTAATTGGTCCTATGTTAATGGGTGTAACAACAAATATGCACAGAAATAACTAAAACAATAAATAGAGGGCGATAAAATTACTAACCCTAACCATATATTTGACCAAAGAAACAAAATTTAACTACAATTGCTCCTATGGTAATGGGTATAAGGTCATATATATATGCAATCACTCCTATGTTAATCTACAATTGGTCCTATGTTAATGGTTGTAACGGAAAAGATGCACAGAGATAACTAAAACAACAAACAAAGGGTGATAAAATTGCTAACCCTAACCATATTTTTTGACCAAAGAAACAAGATTTAACTACAATTGCTCCTATGGTAATAGGTATAAGGCCAAATATGCATAGAGATAACAACAAACAATAAACGAGGGACAAAAAAATTACTAACCCTAACCATATATTTTGACGAAAGAAAGAAGATTTAAGTGCAATTTCTCCATCCATACAAAACCATAACAGCAAACACCCATGTAAAATGACTTACAAATTCCGGACAACAACAATTTTAACATAAACAATAAATAAATCATTTATGCAAAACACCCATGTAAAATGACTTACAGATTGCGTAGACCAATAGTTTTAAAACCCTCCAATCTCCTATAAAAAGTAGTCGAAGCCATCAATTTTTATAATAGTCTCCCATCAAATGAAGCACAGAATCGAAGCTGACAATTTTTAGAAGTTTGCTATCAAACCAACACCACAATGGCTCTTTCGACAATGCAACTTAATCAATATATTTTCTCGCACATTTCAGACTTTACTTTCCCACACTGTAACACCCATCTAAAACAACTTACAGATTCTAGAGAACAATAGTTTTAACATAAACAATAAATAAATCATTTATGCAAAACACCCATGTAAAACGACTTACAAATTGCAGAGAACAATAGTTTTAAAACGCTCCAATTTGCTATGAAACCAACCATGGAGTCGAAGGCGGCAATTTTTACAATAGTCTACTATGAAACCAACACCAAAATGGTTGTTTCAACAATACAACTTAAACAAAGTATACTTTCCCACATTACAACACTCAATATTGTATTTACTTCGTCCGCCCACATTTACTTCATCCGCCTCCATCATACAACGACAAAATGAATTAACACTCCCGCAAGCAAACACTTACAATTCAGCTTCCTCGTATCGAGGACACCACCACCACCACCACCAACCCACGTAATTACCAAGCTCCACATCGCCACAAATAGATCTAGTCAAGTTGTCACTAGCCAGAACATCTCCAACGTTGGCAAATCCAATTCACGTCTGGGCTGACAAAAATCCCAGCAGAAACTTCAAACAAAATAGCCTATCGACTAAAAATAGATATCTTAAATATATTTATTTAAAAATATTAAATTTGAATTATCTTATTTTTTACAAAATTATTTTATTATATTGAGATTTTTTTAATGAGAAAAAATGAGTTAAGTAAAATATGTTTAACAATGATATAAAAGAATGGAGAAAAAATATGGTTGTTTGTTTTATGTTTCACAACAATTTTATTTCATTTTTCTACTTGAAGTATTGCCTTGATATTTACCATCCAAAGAGCTTGTTCAATATGAAATTCTCAATAAAAGCAACGTGGACAAATTTATATTATTTTGAAGTGCTTTTCCATAGATATAATCAAGCATAGAAGACTTGTAAATAAATATTTATTTTATTATATTTTATTATTTAATAATATTTAAAATGGAAATTTTGAAAATGTAGAATTATGTATGGTATATTTTAATAAATTACTAAACATAGTTGTAAAATTATATATAGAATTTAGAATATTATATATTTAACATATATATAGTTTAATTACATTTTTAATTTCTATATCATATTCATATTATAAAAATTATAATTATATATTAGATTCAATTTAAATTATATAATTTAGCCGATAGGCTTCTTATTGTGGACTCGCCAATCCACAAGAGCCCGACATACCTGTCTCACACACCGAAAAACTACATAGTTGTTCCTGGTTTTCAGTCACTTCACCACTATACTTGTCTCACAGCCGAAAAACTACATAGTTGTTCTTGGTTTTCAGTCACGGGATTTTCCAACGGAAGATGGACAGTTGTTTACGTTTTCAGTCATCCATTGAGTAAAAGAATTGGCATTTAATATGAAATCCTCTATCAAATCATATCAAATCTGCCCATGAGTGTGTCGTAAATGCCTTAGTCGGTGATTTTTAGCAATAATGATCAAATCTATCGTAATATTTTAGATTTCAGCTTCAAATCATAGTGTGCATTTCTTCTTCTACTTCAAACAAAGGCAGATGATCGAGAGTTTTCTTGCGTCTATACTGGCATTGAATTCAATTTCATCAGGCAACAATAATAATAATTGCAACTCCTTGTCATCTTCACCTATTGTTGTTTTTGTTTCCACATATGGCACAGTTGAAATAGGTATGAGGTGCAGCGATGGGGATTTGGCCTCCAGAAAGGCCGAGGAAATTGTAAGTAAAATTTTTTTATTGGTTGGCTATTCAATCTTGTGCAAGAGTTTCGTCTAGGTTTTTTTTGTGTTTTGTATTTTTATTTTTAAGTTTTTTTTCTAGTATCAGAGAAGCAATGCTTGGGAAGGAGGACTATTGTGTGTTTGTTGGGGGTATTTCATGGGACACCTCCGACAGAGAGTTGGAGAGCTCCTTCAGTCACTTTGGCAAAGTTTTGGAAGCCCAGGTGTGTTATAATATTTTACCCAAACCCCAAATCTTACACATTGCGCTGCCATATATTCAGAATTTATATCCTTTTACTTCTACAATTATCAGGGTTGAAACCCTAAGTGGAAATGGTGGTTGGGTTTTTACCTTTTTTTTGAATCATAAAACACCTAGTTGACACATAGAACTCATCTGTTTCGTCTAAAATCATTACCTGCAAATCCCTATTTCTGATTACTTACAGATATTGAATACATAGTTTTTTGGGTTCTCATTTCAGGTATCTAATTTATAAATGCAATTTCAAAAGGCTCTTCATTGATGGGGTGTTTTATCAAGTTTATTACAAAAAATTTCTATGTAGCTTAAAATTCACTATTTGTATGGATAGAAATCTATGTTTAATATTGAAATGCATTGCTTTCATAGGTTCAGAGTTAGGTTTTGTATGTCAGCTGATTGAAAGTATTACGTTTTGGTATTTGCAGGATCACCATAATGTTTGGACACCACCACCACCACCATGATCAGCAACAGTCAGCTCCAGCCCCTTATGGAATTGCTCCCTATCCTCCAGTAGTTACTCCCTATCCTCGAGTCTTTGTACAAGGGGATACTATGAAGATCTACTGTGAAGCCAATCCTAATTACTATCTAGCCAACTTTAATGGCCATGTTGTCATGATAGTTGCTAATGAGGCTGACCCAAATCAGGTTGATTGTAGTGATGATTTGTTTTGGAAATTTTGTCAAGCAGGATTCTTCATCACAGGCAACACTTAATAAGCTTGTTCAAGCAATTATCTCTGACAAAAGCCAGAAGAAATTCCTACTGTAAGCTTCTATGCTTATCATCAAACTAATTCCTTCATCATAACAAGCTGCTAGTGGGCCTAGCCATTCATTTCTGCATATATGTGACATTGACATATATTTTTCAATTGTAATGTCCCCTTTCAGCTTGTAGAATTAATGATAGAAAAGGTAACTAAAGAGTTTGAGTGACGTCTAGCCACACAAGGTGAGCAGGTATATTGTTGAATCTGCTTTAAGGAAAATAGCATATGATTTTTTGCTTTCATGTAGCCCTAATTGGTAAATGCTACACGATTGGTCATAAATGGCTATGTATGCTTGCATCCACTCTTGCTTTCTCTAACCACTTAAATTTCAAGATGCTTGGTAAATGCTACATGATTGGTCATAAATGGCTATGTATGCTTGCATCCACTCTTGCTTTCTCTAACCACTTAAGTTTCAAGATGCTTTAATAGAGATTTAATTGCATTAAACAAATGATTTATTTGAGCTTGTCTCAGGGATGTTTGAATTTTTGTATTGAGTCAGGTAACCTAAAATTTTCAAGTCACATCTAGAAATTCAACACAGATATGTATGCTTTCCTCAGATCCAAAATAAAAATATCAATTGGAAACACAAACTCTTCAGAATACCTCAAATGGTTGGTAAATTCTAAACTTTCATGCACATACAAAAACTCAAAACCTCTGCAGAAAAAATATTCTATTGATGGAAGCAATGGACATAAAAAAAAGCAAATAGCTTTATCAAGTTAAACCTATTCATAGGCTTCAATATTAAATCTTCTTTTTACGTGCAAGAACTAACAAAGCTTCTCATAGAACACAATAATTTCACAATATTTTGTCATTAATGGATGTGTTGCTATCCACAAGATAAACACATGGTAGAATACCTATGAAATTTGGACATTTACATTGTAATTACAAACCATAATTATTTTATTATAACAGGTAAATCTAATTTTTAAACTTCAATTCGAAAGTGGATCTTTAATGACATTTTATCATTAATTTCCTATCAGCTTATCCCTTGAACCTCTTATAGGTGCAAGTGCTAGTATATCTATTGTTTAATAGAAGACAAAGAGAGATGGGGAAAATAGATAATGAGAGAAAGATACATATAGAGAAAGAAGGAAGGAAAAGAAGGAAGAGTTAGAGAGAAAGGGGGAGGATAAAGTGTTAAAGAAAATTAAAATTAATTTTTTATTAGTCATTTTATGCCAACAATCTAGAAAGAGATGAATATATAGAGAGAGAGAAACCAAGACAAAGAAAAAAAGCGAGAGGGGGAGAGAGAGGATGTGTGTGTGAGAGAGAAGAAATATAAAGGGGGATAGAACAAGGCATGTTATCTAACTAGTTAGTTATGACCTATTCATACATTTTTACATGTTTACGTAGGGAGTTAGGAATCTTTCTATAAGTCTCTAGTACACGTGATCTTATCCCCTAGTTTTCACATGGCATAGGTGTGATGTGGGAAAAAAAGATCTAGGGTCTAAATTACATTAGAGAACCAAAATTGATCACATACACCCATTTAGCTACTAACCTCAATGGAAGAGCCAGGATCAAGGTTTTGGTTCCTTTTTTGTGAGAGGGGTTTTGATATTGATTTGGTTATGAAAATGTATACATGTAAGAGAGGGGGACCACCGCATGCAAGACCTCAGGTCACGGAGGGTCAAGACATGAGAGGTCGCCTTAACTTACCTCAGCTAAATGTATTGTTTAGGGTATAAGGATGAAAATGATGAGAATTTTTTGGGTCCTATGATCACTGTGTGATTCAAGTTTTGATACAGGGCTAGGCGAGTCAATTTTTAGGTCCAACTCTACGCCTCATAGAGCTCTCTGTCTGAGGACGTCAATGTCGACTATGGACAATAGTGTGGCGTGTTGGCGTCTCGAAAGCATGTTGTAGTCTGTACGACTAGACAACAACCGAGACAAGGTTAAACACACCAAAACAACTTACTAGCCTAGCTATTTAACTCAAAGGCCAGAATGATGCAACTAAATAGATTAAGTAATCTCTAATGTTATAAAGCAAATAAGCAAAAGTGATAAAGATGAGGAGAATCTCACCAATAAACTTGTTCGCTAGTTGATCCTCCAAGAGCTCACACACCTACACACAACAAGAGAAAGAATGTTGGGGGATGGCTGTATAGGGATCTACCTCAATCAGACCCCCGTTTAGGTGTTCCCACCTCCACGGACAGCCAATGGAAAAGAGATAAAGAAGTGATAAAAAAAAGCACTACAAATAGTACTATGCTACTCAACCAAATGATAGAGGGGAGGAGAGGGAAGCTTACCACCTCCACCAAGAGCACTCAAGGCTGCTTGGGAGAGAAATGAGAGGAACTCAAGCCTTTGCTGCAATGGTGTGGTCCCAAACTTGCTCTACCGACGTGATGGAGTGTAATATTGTTGTTATGGAATGCTTGGAAGTGAGCTTGTGAGAGTGAGAGTATGAGAGCCTAAAGTGGTAGAGTTCTTCCAATCTTTCATCCAACCTCCAAATTCAAGTTCAAAGACTGATTATGAAGGAATGAGAGAGGAAACGACCATATTCAGGTTGGGTGGTCAAAGGAGGCGTTACAACTTCGCTGCCAATGGGAAGAGTAACGCCTCTGTTGGCACAGCCATAGGAATCTGCCAAGGATGTAAGCACACCACACAGACATCTACACATCGTGCGAGCGTCTCTGACAAAAATGCCTCCATCGACACACAAAACAGGTGCCAAGTGGACTGCCATCAACGGGCTTAAATGAATTTAAGCCTCTGACTTAGGTTTTCTAAAGTGTAAAGAGGCAAAAAGGGGAATTGCACCTAGGGTGAAAATTCACTCTTATACATTTTTCCCCACTTTAGTGAGCACAAGTACTGATGAGTGCTCGATAAAGTAGATCAAGAAGAGAGCAGGGTTACAAAATTATACTTGAACCATTGAGGATGCAGACCGCGATCTAGCAAACCTGAAGATGCAACAAAACAAAGAACTACGTAGCTGCTCAGAACTATGAAGTTGGAACAACAAAGTGCCTTACAAGCCCGCAGACCTATAAGGAGGAAACCCCCAAGATCTCTCGCATGGATGAAGCCCCAAGGAAGAAAACTCCATAGAGTCAGGAAGAGGCGCATGTCTACCCACAGATAGAACATGTCAGAAGTGGCGACATGTCCACCTGCAGCTAGAGCATGTCTAAAGCGTCGATACGTCTACCCACAGATAGAATGCATCTAAAGGCGGTGACATGTCTACCCGCAGATAGAACATGTCTAAAGCGTTGATACGTCTACCTATAGATAGAATGCATCTAAAGGTGGTGACATGTCTACCTACAAATAGAATATGTCTAAAGGATTGATACGTCTACACATAGATAAAACACATCTAAAATCGGTGACATGTCTACCTGCAGACAAAACATGTCTAAAGCATCGATATGTCTACCCATGAATAGAACGCATATAAAAGCGGTGACATGTCTACCTGTAGATAGAACATGTCTAAAGCAGTCGGTCACGCAGATCAAAAAAAATTCAAAGGGGTCCCTCAGGAACCCTTCAAAAGGAGAGGGGTCCACTCAAGGGACACACAGTTTGAAAAAGTAAGGTCTAGTCAGGCTACCCCCAAGCTAGACACGAAAGGAAAAATGGGACAAGTTCAGTCCAGCTGCCCCCAGACTACACATGAAAGAGTCCATTCGTTACAAAGTCTTTTGAAGAAAGGGTCCTTGAGGAACCCACCATGAAGTATAAGGCGGTCCACTCAAGGGACACGCAATTCAAAAGTCGCGACCTAAGAGCAATTTGTCATCAAGGGATCCTTTCGAAAGATGTTCACTTCATCAAGGAATTCGAAAGGAAGGTCATGCCCCCATGCAAGGGGAAGTCAAAGTAGTTCCCACTTCGAAGGAAGGTCTTCAAATCCTTTCTTTACAAATCTGTGATGAAGGAAACACATTCTGTTAGGGTTCCAAGTTAAGAATGCGCTTCCAAGGAAAAGGTGTTGTGAGGACTTTTAAGAAAATATTCATCGGCAACGAATTCATTTTCTGAAAGTCAAAGTGTTAAAGGACATTGTCACACATAGGAGGGACAACTCAAGTAAAGAAGAGAGAAAGATAAAGAGAAAGTGAAAAGTACAAAGGGAACAGGGGGATCTGGTTTAGGGGGGTCAAATCTGTCTGAGCTTATATAATAGTAGGTAACCACAATGCAAGGTGAAAGATCATCAATCCCCAACCAAATCAAGAAGAATGCATAGAAAACAAAGTAAAAAATAAAAAATTGGGTCAACATGGAAGGTAAGCCTAAATGTCCCCAACGCTTTGCATCGTCCCCAATTTATCGAAAATCAAACACAAAAATGGAAGAATGATGGTACAAATAGAAGAAGGTTTACGACACACAAACCATGCCTGTATCCAAGCACCAACAAGGGTGACGAGGATTATTCAGGAAAACAAAGCACTGGTATAGGGGAACACATTACAAAACATGCACACACGCAAACATGATCAAGAAAGGGGGACCTCCTCCTAACACTGATCATCTAAGAGGTCGTCTACTTCCTAGTCTAAATCCTCATAAGGGAAGGAGGACGAGCTTGCAAAGGTGGAATGTTAAGAGGAGGGGCGTACGACCCTCTCGCAATAAGGGCCAAAGAAGAGGGCCCCTTGAGGTCCTCTTTGCCAAGCTCTTGTGGAGTCAAAGTCAGTGATTTTGTGAAGATCGCCGACAGGGTCGAGACTTCATCCATAGAGTTAAACATGCACCTCGTGGGAGCGTTATGCCTTACTTCAGCAGATGGGATGGGATGTGCCTGAGATCCACCGTTAGGCTCGCCGAATGATTCAGGAGCAGTGGCATACTCAAGAGAGGTCAGGACTGATTATGTCAAAAGGATAAAACAACTCATCACAAGGCCACCTTGCGAAGGTGGGCTCCTCCTATGTCCTTTATCTCTAGAAGGACTAACCTCTGCATCTTTCTTCGTGAGAGGGGACGAACTCCCTGCAGAAAAAGCTAGAGGTGTCGAGGAGGAGGAAAAAACCACAGCAGATATGACCGAAGTGTTAACCATATCCACGAGTTTTGGGAAGGGCTAAATATCCAGAACGGTCATCAAAAAAGGTGGCTCCACCGAAGCAGCGATAAACACTTATACCCGTTTAGGGTTAGGCACATTCATTCTCACAACGGAAGCCGAGAGTGGATCAGGCAGAAGAGACAATAGAAGGGGAAGAAGAAGATGTAGTAGAGGGCCCTAAAGTAGGGGCAGTCATTTCTGCCTCCTTCTATTGTGAAGTGGCCTGCTCAGCCATGAGAGCCTTTCGCCGGTGCTTGTGCTCATGTGTAAGGTAGTTTCTATAGCTCTTGGAGTTAGAAGTCAGAGTTTTCAAAGGGACATGAGGTTCCTACTCGACCATAGGAATGCCCACTACAGTTGTTTCGGGCAGAGGAACAGATTCATGTACAGGAGTATGTGAAGCAAGCTAAGGAATGATGGGAGGAGTCGACTTGAGAGCCTCAACAACGGGTCTCTTTCCACTCACTGCCTTAGGAGCAGGAGCAGTAGGAGGCCGTGGATCGAATTCTCTGTGTGAACCCTTCTTTTTGTCATATAAGTAGTACCATGGCCCTAGAAATTCATTAGGAAGGTCCACGATTTTGATCTTGGGCCTACACTAAGGAGGAATCATTGAATTTAATGGGTAGCCACTGGGCTTGCTCATCCAATACTCTTCCAAAGAAAGGGGAGAGGATGGGGCAGTACATGAAAAGGTTGTTTTCCCTTTACTCTTACGGGAAGAAGAGGGAGCTGCTATGTGCTTCTCCTCCTTCTTCAGGGAAGAGGGAGTGGACAGTGTAATCTTCTCTTTACCTTCTCAAGATGGAGAAGGGACCGGCGTGGACTTCTCTTTCTCTCTCGGAGAGGGAGTATTCATAAGCGCAAGCTTCTTCTTCTCTTCCCGGGAAGAGGAGGTAACTGGTTGCTCTGTTACAAGGTCAGCTTTGGCCCCCCTTTTCCTCTAGTTTTATACTTCACATAGTTCTTGTAAAGTAGGTCCATTCTTGGAGGAAGCAAACCAACTAGAGAGGGCCAAAAGTGATCCAACAAATATCCACCACAAGATACCAAAGGTTGATATCCGGTGTCATGTACTACATGCACGACACCCTCGTGGGAGAACTTTAAACATTTTTGGATGACGAAGGGGACCCCATTCATGGAATCCAACCAAGGAATGCCTAGCTTCACTCTAAACAGGTCTAACTTCGGAATGACATCGAAGACCGTGTCAATAGTCCTAGGTCCAACTAGGACAGACAAAGTGATCGAGCCATAAGGTTTGAGGTTCATACCATTGTGGGTACAGATAGTTGACCTTGTTTTTTCATATTTTTCTTTTTGTAGTGAGTTTAATACCAATGTTTCTTCAGTAACAACATTCAAATGGCTCTCGAGGTCTATCAAGACTCCTATCACAATGTTACCATTGATATGAGCGGGAATGTAAAGAGGTGAGGGCTTGTTGTTCAAAGGTAGGCCCTGTGTTGTAAATGTAATATCTAGCAAACCAAGTGCAGGTGAAATAGTGGAAGTCACCGTGACCATATTTACATAGGCTTTGGGTTAAGAAGCAGAATCAGTGGGATCGATAATCATGTTAGCAAAATGCGACAGAAATGGATCTGTGTATATCTGTAATTCACTATTTTCCTTTTCCACTGATTTTTTAGTGTTTTGTTTATCCCCATCAAGATGAATGCTACCATCCTCGATGCGGTCTTGTATTTCATGACGCAACCGCATACAATATTCGATATCATGTCCATTGACACGATGGTACTAACAGTAAGTGCTCCCATCATACTAGTTAGGGTAAGGTTCCTTAATAGGATTAGGAGCTGGAAAAGTTATGATCTTATCCCTCAACAACTTTTGTAAGATAAAGGTATAAGATTCCGATAACTTTGTGAACTTCCAGTTGCATTTGAGGCAATTGTCATTAGTAGTGGCTACTACATTCACAATGGCTTTACCTTTTCTAGAGATTGATACAATGGATTTCCCTTCATAACCAGAGTGCGAGGAAAACCCCCTGAACTAAGAAATCGTCTATTGGTACTCTCGTAAAGTTGCACACAGATGCACGAAAGAGGGATATTTCATTAAGGAAAACTTCTCTTGCCAAGGCCTTTGTAAGTTGCCTATGAATACCTTTTGCATGTCATAATCAGGTAGCTGATACAATATTTGTGAAAGAAGCGCTTGATAACGCGCTATGAAATCTATGATCTTCTCATTGTCTCCTTGCTTATATCGGATGAGATCTGAAGTCATCTTCAGCCTGATGTTTGCTTGGAACTGCCTAAGGAATTGGTTAACAATCTAATCCAATGAGAAAATAGAATTATCAACCAAGGAACAACACCACTCGAGTGTTGTGTCCTTGAGAGATTGGGGAAATAGTTTAGCCATCAAAGCGTCATGATGGAATAAATTGGTGCAGAAAGCATTAAAGGAAGATATGTGTGTCTATGGATCCCCCTTGCCACCAAACTTCTCAAAATTTGGAATCTCCATTCCTTGAGGGAAGGGAATGTTTAAGATAGTGACCGAAAATGGTCTATGTCGAAAGAAGGGTTGGAAAATGGGCTGGGCTGAAGCCTGGGAGAGGTTTGCTAACTGACTCTGCATCTTACCCATATTTTGAAGTAGAGTATTCAAAATAGGGTCGTTAGAAGATAGGGGGCTAGAGGAATCTCCTCCTCCAGAACGTCCACCGATGTGACTTCTACCAGAGCCACCACCACTAGTAGGGCCTCTTCCAGAACCACCACCATGACCTCCACCAGAGCCACCTCCGCCAACACCACCCCCACTACCAAATCCACCACCACTACCAAAGCCTCCACCACCTGCTTCGCCAAAACCTCCACCACCGGAGGTGACAAAAGGGGTAAAGCTAAATCCCAATGAGACCTTATTCACTTTGACAGTTTTTGATTGATTAGGGATGGAAGGGATATTGATGGAAGGGACTGCATCAGCCATGTAGACAGAAGTAGGCAGCATTGATACTCCTAATTGTCTCTCATGCTCTTCAAAGGTGACTCCTCATACAGAGCTAGGATTTCCTGAAGGAGCGCACGCCTCGGCAATACCAAAGAGACTACTTAGAAGCTCGATGCTAGTTCGATCCTTAATCATCCTATGTCTTAACTCACTAACAACCCGAATGGCTCTAGCCATCTTCAGATTTCTTTCCAAATGGTTTTCAAGGTCCCCCAACCCCTTAGTGAGGGTAGAAACATATTCAACATGGATTTGAACGGCCTCATGCTCATCCACCGATGATGGTGTGGGAGACGTAGGAGGAGTGGGAACATGATTAGTTTCATCAGCAAATCCCATCTCATTCCTCGATAACTGCTCCTGTACAGCCAAACTAACAACGGGACCAGAGAAAAGGCTAGTAGAGAGACCAAGTGAGACCTTCATTTTATCCATTGAGAGGTGTCGTACACTTCTCCTTACAGTATGCCTAGAATTTGTGGACTGGGCTGTGATGCTCATAAACCTTCACAACGCTCAGGGTCACAACAACCACGAAATATCTGAAGGGATTTTTAACACCAACAAATGAACAAACATTGGTTCACGTCGGGTTCACCAAAAATGTAAGAGAGGGGGACCATTGCATGCAAGACCCTAGATCATGGAGGGTCAAGATGCGAGAGGCTGTCCTAACTTACCTCAGCTAAATGTATTGTTTAGGGTATGAGGATGAGAATGATGAGGATTTTTTGGGTCCTATGATCACTCTATGATCCGATTTTTGACACAGGGATAGGCGAGTCAATTTTTAGGTCCAACTCTACACCTTAGAGAGCTCTCTATTCGAGGACGTCAGCACGGACTATGGATGACAACACGGTGCGCTAGCATCTTGAAAGTGCATTGTAGTCTGTACGGCCAGACAACAACCAAGACAAGGTTAAACACACCAAAATGACTTACTAACCTAGCTATTTAACTAAAAGGCCAAGATGATGCAACTAAATAGATTAAGTAATCTCTAGTGTTATAAAGAAAATAAGAAAAAGTGATAAAGATGAGGAGAATCTCACCAATGAACTCGTTCACCAACTGATCCTCCAAGAGCTCACACACCTTCACAAAACAAGAGATAGAATGTTGGGGGGTGGCTGTATAGGGGTCTACCTCAGCCAGACCCTCATTTAGGTGTTCCCACCTCCATGGATAGCCAATGGAAAAGAGATAAAGAAGTGATAAAAACACAAGCACTACAAATAGTACTATGCTACTCAACCAAATGATAGATGAGAGGAGAGGGAAGCTTAACACCTCCACCAAGAGCACTCAAGGCTACTTGGGGGAGAAATGAGAGGAACTCAAGCCTCTGTTGCAATGGCATGGTCCCAAACTTGTTCTATAGACATGATGGAGTGTAATATTGTTGTTATGGAATGCTTGGAAGTGAGCTTGTGAGAGTGAGAGTATGAGAGCCTGAAGTGGTAGAGTTCTTCCAATCTTTCAGCCAACCTCCAAATTCAAGTTCAAAGACTGATTATGAAGGAATGAGAGAGGAAATGACCATATTCGGGTCAGGTGGTCGAAGGAGGCGTTACAACTTCGTTGCCAATGGGAAGAGTAACGCCTCTATTGGCTCAACCATAGGAATCTGCCAAGGACGTAAGCGCACCACGCAGACGTCTACACATCGCGCAGGTGTCCCTGACAAAAATGTCTCCACCGACACACAAAATAGGTGCCAAGTGGACTGCCATTAGTGGGCTTAAATGAATTTAAGCCTCCGACTTAGGTTTTCTAAAGTGTAAAGAGGAAAAAAGGGGAATTGCACCTAGGGTGCAAATTCCCTCTTATACAATACCTAGGTCAACTATGAAGCTACAATAAACTTATGTAAACGCATAAAAATTTACAAAATTGAAACATAGAAAAGAATATCATAACAACAAAGTGCATGCATAAAACAACCTGGCATATAAATTTGGGCTCAAAATGTCTAGACAAGGGCATTAGCACCCTAAACCAAAGAATGCAATTCTTAGGAATCTATGAACAGGTCTTTGAAGGTCATAGTTTGTAGGCTTTTCCTTTTTGGAATCAACTTTAGAACTTCGTTTGTTGAGGATTAATTGCACTTGCCCTAATTTGGCAACATAGGAGACATGAATGCTTGATCTTGCAATTAGATCTTCAATATTCTCCAAAATCCACTTCAGATCTACCACCTACACATAAGAGAGAGGAGAAAGGGTTGTGTCAAATAGGGGATTGCCTAAGTCGAACCCTGTTTTGGTGTTTCCACCCCCATAATGGGTATGATGATGTAAAGAATGCTTACCATCGATCAGACAAATGAAAGTTGATAAAGAAAGTAATAAATGAAAAATATTACAATTTACCACTCATATCTACTTTCCTTGATGGACTGAAGTCATTGTTCTCATCTTATGCAAAATTAGTTGTCCAATTGTAATGTCCCTTGTGATATTTTCTCTAACTTTGCAATTTAATGAGACAATTGTGCTATGACTCTTATGGTTTTGAAGGGAAATGTATGATAAACTTTAGAAAAAGGCTCAATTACTAAGTCTTATCTGAATATGAGATGCTCTACTAGGAAATGATGCAACCTTCTTTAATTGATGCAAATTCTAGTATAATGTTCCAAGAGAAATCAGTTATGAAATCAAATATAGATTCCAACATATAAGAGGTTTGATGATAGATATGTATGTGTGTATGTAGAAGTTTCTATGATTTTTGTGTTTCACCACTTAGATAATTGATACACAAATATGTCTTTTGATCTTCTATTTATAATATCATTGTACCTGAACATGGTTCCTTCATAACATGTGATTGACTAACTATATTTCTAATAAAAGAATCAAAATTTAAATCTTTGATTTCTCAAGTCCTATTATTTCTTGTTTTGATCATGCAATCTCAATGACATCTCTACTAAGTCTTCTCTTGTTTCATGCATATTTCACCTTGTAATGGGGCGGTAGATACCCCTTGATGGGCCTAAGAAATAGCTATTTTTCTTCCTTTTAGTTTATTTCTTTTAACATTCCAAGTTGCTTATCTCACAAAAAATCATGAAGCTTTTATATATATTATGTCTTTTATGCATCCTAAACTAGACTTTACCACATGTGGAAATATAATTATGATATGATGATGTTTGTATGGATAAATGTGTGATTTTTTATGAAATTCAATATGATTTTGTGTTAATTCATGTTTGATTTATGATGTGTATACTTTAGATGAAACTAACCTCTTGCAACCAAAAGAATTGTATCCCACAGCAACTAGATTGACTAGCCTGCAACCAAAGGATTCTAGGTAAATTGCAAGGGAGATTCCAGAATGTTGAGGAGCTGATAGTTCCAAAAACTAATGAAAGCAACCATTGAAATGCTCAATTGCGAGTCACCAGATCATCCAATAAGACGACAAGAGGAAGAAGTTTGTATTCATAAGAAAGCCAATGCGATAGTTTTTATAGAGCACATCTATGCCAAACTATTAGGGAAGAGTTCTAATTCTATTTCTCTTCTTTATTTTTCAATTATGGTTTTATTTAAAAAATAATAGCCCTCTCCTTATTCTAAGGAGAGTGGACATATGCATTTAATTTCTATTTTTAGTTATAACATGAATAAAACTCCTCTCGGGCCTATATATTTGGATTTGTGGTTGAGGAGAATATCCAGTAAGAGGATATATGTTTGATAGTTCCAATTTTGTTTTACACACAATAATTCATTATTAGTTTTTTGTTATCCAATTGAAATATATATGCACTCATGAATGAGAGATTTGTGTCTTGTCATGTTGTGAGAGTTTAGTTATATGCAATAAAGATGCTTCATTTTACTGTAGTGTCAAAAAATGTCATTAGTGACACTTTCACACTTTTTAAGGTCCTTGTTAAATTGAGCTTAATGATGCCTTGACTTAAAGTTGTAATGTGTTTAACACACTCACATTAGGTCTTAGGCCTTTGTAAATTAAATAAACTTAATCACACCTTATTTGGAGTGTTGCAAAGTGTTGTAACACACTTTCACACTTTTCTAGGGTTTTATTAAATAATTGGGCCTCTTTATGCTTTAATTGGCCCTATTTTGCATCCACAAGCCTCAATTAATGCATCTTTTCGAGGATAATCTTGACATAAATCAATATACAATCATAATTCAGGTGTTTTTATATTGTGTGGCCTAGATTTAGTGATTTGGAACTCATACGCCACCTTGGGCGTATGAGTCCCACCTAGGGTTTTGTGTCTCGATCTAGATTTTACACCTTTCTAATCATTTTTGAAATTGGTCCCATAATTTATGCCTAATGGTACTCATACACCACCTTGGGTGTATGAGTCTCATGTGGCCCAAACTCAAAATTAATTCAAATTCTTGGCGGGATTATCAAGTGTTTTAGAGCATATTCAATCATCAAGCATCATGTTTGTTTTTGAGCTAACAATTTGTGATGTAGGGTTTAATGATTCAAGAAAGCATTTAATTCAAGATCTATTACATTCAAGCAAGATTCAAGATCTACATCCATTGGAGCCATCTCATACATATTTACAACACTTTATTGCTAGGGTTTGGTGAGTTACAATATCATATTTTGTTCATTCATCATTTCTCCATTCTCAATTTCATTTCATTTCAAAGGTTTGATTATTGTTACCAAATTTTTTGCCTCGACTCAATTGTTTGACCTGAATGTTATTTATCATAAGGTGGAATTGTAGATTTAAGTTCATGTTTGTTTTAGCATTATCAATTTATGTGCATTGAGTATGATTATGAAGGAGGAACAAAGTTTCAGAAATAGTTTCGAGTCCATTAGGATGTTCAATGATGAAATAAAATTGAACAAATGAGTAAAATAGCATTTGAAATGCTTTCATTCATTTCATAAAAACTCATATTTTACAAAGCTTCATTTGATTTCAACAATCAGAATGATATTACAACATTGCATGAAAATGCATTTTTTCTTTTCAAACGAAAAGCAAAGAATTCAAATCAAAGATCCACACAAGCCGTGGATGTAACTGTTACAACACATTGCTAATAGCACATTGCACTACAAGAGATGCAGAAGGGAAAACACATAAGTGACAACATAATCATCATTGCCTGATTATCGATGTTTGGCGCTAAATGGTGCACCTTGTCTTCTTCTTTCGTCACGACCTAAAAAGGAAAAGAGGGGTGCGGTGGCTCGATTATGAAGAAACCTAGATGAGGCACCCATGAATAGTACAACATACTATTAACAATGCATTGAAACAATCAATCAAGTGTAGTATGAAAGAAATGAGCTGAAGGAGGATAACAACATCATGATCATCATGTTTTTTTTATGCTAACATTGTTTGTTTCCTTGTGCAGGTATAGGTAAAATCACGAAGCTGAACATTATTAGAAGACCAAGCATGTGGAGGAAAATGAGCTCCCACAAGGGTAGAGCTCGACATGCTGCCCTATTCATTAATGGGCTGATTTTAAAGATACATTATCATATTCATCAAATGAAATAAAGAACAACTGAAAGAGTAAAACAACGTTATCCATCAAGCAACTAAACCAACTGTGCATTCATAACAATCAGGTTTGTTTTCTGAAGGCTACAGGTGAACAGTGAGTCTAGTTCACTAGATGAATTCAACTAGGTGCATTTACATCAGATATTGCTGAATAGGTTCATGTTCTATGCTTATCATAATCATATATGTCATGCAAGTTCAGTTCATCAATTTATTCTATTCACAGTCAAGGATAGTGAACAGGCATACATTATGCCTTAATGGTTTGATTTAATTTTCATCATGAAAGAGAACAGATTTTTGGAAGCAGTTTGATAAATGGAACATAAAAATGCATGAAGAGTACCATGTTGCTCAAGAATACAAAGGATAGACAGTGCATTTGAGTGTTGAATGAATTACTAGTTCCAGTTGATTAATAAGTAAATACTGCATTATGAATTGTAGTAACAAAGTGATCATTCGAGAATGGTAAGGGAAGGGAAGCCTTTTCTTTCTAGAAGAAGTTCTAAGTTGCCAGCTATGTATATGAGTTGGTGAGTACAGGTGATTCATGTTGCTGCTATGTTTCAAGTTGAAACTCCAATAAAGTGCAAATACAAAAAGCGAAAGTTGTCGTGTTAAGGTTGAGAGAAAATTAGAAAAGACACTGCTGTGCATACAAATTATAGGCATGGAAATAATATACATTAAGAGGTCATCCTTTCCTTAATGAACAAACATAGAATCATGCTGGAAGTAGGAAGTTCAAAATTCCTTAAGTAGCCTAGTTTATCATGATAAAATGAAGATGCAGGGATTGGAGAGGAGTCAAGATCAGCTTTAATAACAAATACCAAGTATGAGTTTTGCAACTGAAAGTGCAAAAGAAACAATGGTGATCGAGCTGATTCTGTATGAAAAGGAAACAAAAGAAGTTTTTTGGAGTCTTCTTTTCAAAATAGAATATTAAGTAAAGTGTCACTTAATGGTCGAGCCCTGGACTCAATATGGATAAACACACAAATTCTTATTATTCTCATCATGAATTTTTTTTAAAATTTCTGAAGGCATATTAAAGCAAACAACAGTGATGCAATGGGTTGCTTTCTTTTGAGAGGTGAGAATGCTAAGGAGGTTAAAAGTGAAGACAAATATTCAAGGCATCCTTTTGCTACAAAAATAAAAGCAAAGCATCACTGGTTATTTGAGTCAAAATACTAAGAGTAAATGCAAGCAAGTATATAGTTTTTATCACCATTTCAAACCATCCATGTTCTGAATACATAAAGCCATGAGGTTTTACATTTCTAGTGATACCCAGGTGAGGGTCTGTTAAATAAATGGCAAGAATAAAATGAAAAGAATGGGTGGTCGAGCTTTGTCAGAAAATAAGAATACATGCTTTTGCTTTGAAAATTTCCAATACCCATGTTATTATTTTGTTTCAAAAGTTTAGAATAAGCCACTATTTATTTTGGGTCGGGCCCATATGGATAGAAACAAACAATGAGTACCCAATTCAATGTTTGCTTTCGAAAATACAAAAAATGCAATAATGGAGAAAACCCATATGGGTTTTATATTAAAGAGCAGTAGAATGCAAAGATCCAAATTTTTGTGATAAGTCGAGCTCAGGAAAAAGGAAAATACAGTTTTCTTTTGAAATTCCAAATACCCACATGTGGTTTGTATTCAAAGAACAGAAAGTGCAATAACCATGACAACCCATGTGAAGATTTCGCATGAGACAACAAGAGAATATAGAAATGCAAGTTTCCTAAGGTGGGTCGGGCATCACAAGCAAGAAGTTATAGTTTTGTTCAAATTTCTGTGATACCCACGAGCGAATATATCTCCAGAAAGACATAAGGAGGAATTTCCCGTGAAGGGTCGAGCCCAAAACTTAAACAATGCTCCCATGATACACGTTTGGTGCAGCCTGAAAATGGCCAGAGGTTATAAAGAAATGTAAAGATTCTTTAAGATTTTACAGAGGAAAGAGGAGATATGAATTCGAGTGGAGGATTACCAGTTTAAGTCAGAAGTTGAGTACTCTTGCCGCGGGCAAGGTTGCAGATAGCTTTTAAATGCAAAGGGGTTTGAGTTCTTAAGTGATGGCTGAGCCCTCATAGTGGGAATAGAGCACAACAATGATAGATATGAGCACGGAAAAGCAAGGAAATAATGATATTAGAGTGTGTTAGCCGCGTCTATCAAGCCATAAAGAAAAAGAGTGAGAAGCCATGGAACTGCGACAGGATGCTTACCTTGTGTATAAAAGCTGAAGATAGAACTTAAGCAAGCTTTCCCACAAGGTTTCCAGATTAGCACGAGCTCACAGGTCAGCCAAGCAAACAAAAGTCATACGGAGTGCAAAGAAAATCGAAGAATAAACTCATACAGGCCGCGGCCTTAGGGCCTTTTGGTATTCATTAATAAAGCAAAAGAACTTCGATACAGACAGAACGAAGCTTACCCACTAGAGTTCCAGTTGACTGATGAGCATGGTGAATATTCCTAGGCATACAAGATGCAGATTCAACCATCATGGCGGCGTTATTCTTCCAGAAAAAGTTTCCTTCCTTCCAAAGTCACGAGTGTGAAATGAAGTGATAATTAGTGTTTGACCCTATTTTCTCATGCCCTAATTCGACATTATCATCATCTAGAATGTTTAATCAAAGCACGTGGTGAATTTCAAATGGGGTTCGAAGTATAATCTATGCATTATGATTTCATTAGAGTCTGTGTTTAATACTATATGTTTGGAGGCCGAACTTCAAATGCCTAAGTTGATCGAAGGTTAAGTCTTTTAGACTTATTTCTTTCCTTAGTGATTTATGAAGCTTGAATATGGGTTATGATTATTGTTTGATGAGAAATGATGTGAAGATGATAGTAGAGCCTTATGACCTAGGGTTAGGGTTTGGTGATTATACACTTAGAGTTATGATTTTAGTTGATTTTAGAGAAATCAATGAAGATTGAAGATATGAAAGAGGATAATTATGTAATGTTTTTTTATGATTTTTGAGAAAATGAAAATATTGTAATGGAGTAATAAGGAGATTTTCTTTTTGCAAAATATTTTAATCTTTTATTGCAAAAATAGACAAAATTGTGCAAAGCTACATCTTGTAAAGCATAATCATAAAGCAATCTTTTCTATAAATTGCTTTGTGTTTTCTTGCTATTTTTAGCAGATTTTTGTTGACTTTTACTCTTGGTCGGATTTTAGACCTATCTTGGAGAGATAAGGTGTTTTTGAGCTCTTAAAGCAAGATTAGCCTATTTTTAGAGGCTTGACAGTGTAATCATAAAAGCAGTATGCTTTTTTCTGCTTTTAGGCAGTTTTTTGAGATTGTTTGAGGACCTTTTCCTTGAGCTTTTTTCTGAGCTCAGATTAGGGTTTCTTCAGAGCTATGTTTTGATAGACTGTCTTTTAGCTCTCCTCTCTTAGTAGTTCAGATCAGAGTTTTTTGCTCATACACATTTTTGAGCTTGTGAACCCATTTTTGTACTCAGTTCTCAGATTGTGGATTCTCCTTTAGTTGAATAAAGAACATTTCTACTTCTCATTTCTGTGTCCATTTACAGTTTCATTTTGAGTTTATCTTGTGATTTCTATTTACAGAGTCCTTGTTTTGTCCTTAAACTGTAATCCCTAATGCAGAAGGTTCAGAATACAGGTTGCATGATTGTGCTTCAGGTAAGGTCTTCGTGCAAATTATTTATGTATTAACTGTCCATGAGAAGTTGTGAAAATACTGCATCTTTCTGAAAGTTGTTTGTGAGAAAGAGATCATTACCATCATTAAATCATTATCAGGTTTTGAAGTCATTGTTTAGGCTCAAATTTATTTTCAAGTTATCTTTTATCCCTTTCCTCAGAAGTTATTTTAGAATAGAATTCATCATTTGGAGAACCAACTCACTCTGGAGATTCCTTCTTCGTTCAGATCTCCCACATCTGAAGAAGGTTTCCATTTTTCAGTAGATTGCCGAATATCGCATTTAGCAGGGTGAAAATTTATTGACAACAATTTTTTGGCATGCCCTTGGGACCTTGAATGCTACTTTCAGAGAATATTTAATTTTTTTGTTTGCTGTTTGGTGTATGCAACAGATTTTTCAGCCTTCTTAAGGCTATCACAATATACTTGGTGACTCCGGTTTTGTTTTCTGCATGCTAGTGCAACTCGCGCATGAGAAATATTCAAACAAGATCAAGCTCTGTACCCTTCAAATATCGAGAGCTATCCCCATCGCAAAGAAGAGGTAGGACAACAAGGAGGCTTTTTGAAACCTCCGCAAGATCAAAGTCAGCACCTCCTGTTCTTGGTGCCCTAGTTTTGTCACCTGGTGCACTAGTTTCAATCTCACAAATACCATCGATGGTAGCACCACCAAGGCAGCACCCGTTCACCCCTTTCAATGGAGGAACCCCATTAAACATACTTTAGTACGATGATATTCTAGCAGCAGCCCTTAGAGGTCTGCCGTATTTCACCGGAGAGGACTACACTACACCAGTCAAGCACATCCGTGACGTGGCCATGCTATGCTCCGTGCATAATATCACACTAGAGAACATCGCTCTAAGGCTGTTAGCTGCATCACTTAAGGGCAAAGTGTTACAGTGGTTCAAAGGCCTCGCAACAAATTCTATCACGACATGGGATGCATTAGGTAATGGCCTATACCAACATTTTGCTGATAAATCTGACAATTTATCTTTATTAGAGCAGTTGAGCACCATTCAAAGGGCACCACACAAACACTTGGAGGATTTCAATTACAGATTTCAAAGGACTTGGGATAGGATTCTTGCAGTGGTAAAACCATTACCAACACATGCATTTATATTTTATTTAAAAGCTTTAAACAGTAAGATTGTTGTTATGACTCAATCTATGGGTGGTCTAACGCTTCTTAATGCTTATAATATTGCCATTAACACTAAAAATTACCTCATTCAAGCCGGAGACATAGCTCCTAGACCTCCTATGCCTTTATTTCTAGAAATACAACCACTTATTCCTACTGCTATACCTCCCTTGGCTGCTGTTCTGCCCGTTCCAGTGATAGGATATCATGGTACAGCCCAAGAGGTTACTACTACAGCCCCAAATCCGGAGATGTAGGAACTTAAAAGCATATTAAAGACTTTTGGGAATGATCTTGTGACTATTAAAAAATAGTTTGGTCAAGAACACAAGCCTTATCAAGCCCCTTATCAGCAGAACCAGCAAAATAGACCCACTTTCCAAAATGACTATCAAGCCCAACGGAGAAATTTCAACCCTAGGCCATTCCAGCCATACAACCCGAATGCAGCCAGTTCATCAAAGGAACTTGTGCCGCAAAATAATGTTTCCCAAGATTACGATTGGTGTTATCCGTGCAATCAGCCCCACAACCAATCAACGTGTGCCAACGGAGTGAGAAATCAAGCTTTAATGGTGTAGAATATATATGCTGCTTCAGAACATGTTGTAGATCAGAATCAAGAACAACAAGATAACTTAGAAGTTGCCTTGCCGAACTGGCAGAGTTCTGAATTCTGTGGTGTGAATGGCCAAGACCAGCAAAGTTCTCCTATTTCAGCTAATACTAGATCTAAAAAATAGGCTATGGACTCAGGACAACAAGCTGGAAATTCACAGTAGTAGCTTGCAGTTAGTAAGCAACTTGTTTCATCAGATGTTAATGCTGCCATGCAGCCTAGAATGTAGATTCTTCAGAGAGGGCAGGAGATACCTAATAAGGAGCAACTAAAAATGCATTCTCAGCCTTTGCAGAGGCAAAATGAAGTTGCTGTCATAAAAAACCAGTAGAAGGTAAATGCTTCGTCATTCAATATTATTGAGCACCTCAAGAAGACTACTGTCAACATGTCAATATTAGACGCTTTACAGCTTCTAGGGCAGAAAAGTTTACTGCAGAATGCTTTGGCTGAGTTGTCTATTTCTGACAACGCTAATTAAGGTTTTGCAAAGGTTGTGATGGCTAATGACTTGGAGGAGAAAAGTGGGCAGAAAGCAAAAGAGGTAAAGCCCCCTCCATTTTACTTAAGTCTAATCATAGGTGATAAAATTGTGCATAACTGTATGGTCGATTCTGGTGCCAATAGTTCAGTCATGCCTAAGAGTTTAGCTGATAAATTAGGTTTTATTTATGAGCCTAATCCTCAGAAAGGCATAGTGCAATTAGATGGGTCTGCTATTAAGACTGCTGGTATTATAAAAAATTTAGCCCTTACCTTGCATGCATCCCTGAGTTTCACTATTCATCAGGATATTCATGTCATAGAATTACCCTCGCACTTTGCCATTTGTCTATCAAGAGATTTTACAGCCAAGTTGGGTGAGTTTTTGTCTTCTAATTGGTCTCATCTATTTTTTAGAACAAGGTATGGTATGGAGGTGACCATTAAGTCTGAGCCTCTCGCCAAAAACCACATCGAGCCATACTCCCCAAACCCTATAAATGCTAATCTCTACGCCACCTCTGTAATGGAGGAGCAAACCATGACCTCAGACTGTGGCACCCAGGAAGACTACACCAGTCTCAATGAATGGGAAGCTGAAGATCACGAGCTTGATCCATTTCAGAACACAGATGAGGTAGGATTAGGAGTCTATATGATTCGAGAGTCTGATTGCGACATGCCTAATCTTTGTAAAGAGGATGAACCGTCTAGAGAAAGAGATAATGAGCTTTGGAAGCTTTATTTCGATGGTTCGAGAAGTAGTGTTGGTGCCGGGGGTGGAGCTATGTTGATATCGCCCGAAGGAGATGAGTATTTTTTAGCTTGCAGATTTGCTTTCAGCTGTTCAAATAATACAACTGAGTATGAAGCGTTGGTGCATGGCCTTGAGTGGGCCCGCAAATGAGGTATTAAATGCTTACAAGTTTATGGTGATTCTGAATTGATTGTTAATCAGGTCAAAAATCTAAATGCTGCTAAGAATGATTTGCTTAAGAAGTACAAACATTGTGTATGGGATGTAATGGAGGATTTTAATGCTTTTAACATCATGGCAATTCTTCAGAATAAAAAAAAGCATGCTGACAGGCTTGTTGCCATAGGAGCCCAGTTTGATATTCCCAAGGAAATTCATAAGGTAGAGGCATGTCAATACGTGAAAATAGTGGTCAGACCTTCTGTACCTAACAATAATGTGAGCTGACAGGTTTTTGACAGTGATGAGCAAATTGTGAATTTTCTCATTGCTGAAGCTGAATTTGCAGATGAAAATTGGCAAAAATGGCAGCAGCAGTATGAGGACCAAATTCTGCAATTGAAGACCAATAAGTTGCTGAAAGGACTGGTGACGTTA
>VDFB02271358.1:698818924-698834060 GCA_007258455.2 Sequoia sempervirens | reverse complement strand
CATCAATTTATTCTATTCACAGTCAAGGATAGTGAACAGGCATACATTATGCCTTAATGGTTTGATTTAATTTTCATCATGAAATAGAATAGATTTTTGGAAGCAGTTTAATAAATGGAACATAAAAATGCATGAAGAGTACCATGTTGCTCAAGAATACAAAGGACAGACAGTGCATTCGAGTGTTGAATGAATTACTAGTTCCAGTTGATTAATAATTAAATACTGCATTATGAATTGTAGTAACAAAGTGATCATTCCAGAATGGTAAGGGAAGGAAAGCCTTTTGTTTCTAGAAGAAGTTCTGAGTTGCCAGCTATGTATATGAGTTGGTGAGTACAGGTGATTTGTGTTGCTGCTATGTTTCAAGTTGAAACTCCAATAAAGTGCAAATACAGAAAGCAAAAGTTGCTGTGTTAAGGTTGAGAGAAAATCAGAAAAGACACTGCTGTGCATACAAATTATAGGCATGGAAATAATATACATTAAGAGGTCATCCTTTCCTTAATGAACAAACACAGAATCATGCTGGAAGTAGGAAGTTCAAAATGCCTTAAGTAGCCTAGTTTATCATGATAAAATGAAGATGCAGGGATTGGAGAGGAGTCAAGATCAGCTTTAATAACAAATACCAAGTATGAGTTTTGCAACTAAAAGTGCAAAAGAAACAATGGTGATCGAGCTGATTCTTTATGACAAGGAAACAAAAGCAGTTTTTTGGAGTCTTCTTAATGGTCGAGCCCTGGACTCAATATGGATAAACACACAAATTCTTATTATTCTCATCATGAATTTTTTTTTAATTTCTGAAGGCATATTAAAGCAAACAACAGTGATGCAATGGGTTGCTTTCTTTTGAGAGGTGAGAATGCTAAGGAGGTTAAAAGTGAAGACAAATATTCAAGGCATCCTTTTGTTACAGAAATAAAAGCAAAGCATCACTAGTTATTTGAGTCAAAATCCTAAGAGTAAATGCAAGCAAGTATACATAAAGCCATTTCAAACCATCCATGTTCTGAATACATAAAGCCATGAGGTTTTACATTTCCAGCGATACCCAGGTGAGGGTCTGTTAAATAAATGGCAAGAATAAAATGAAAAGAATGGGTGGTCGAGCTTTGTCAGAAAATGAGAATACATGCTTTTTATTTGAAAATTTCCAATACCCATGTTATTATTTTGTTTCAGAAGTTTAGAATAAGCCACTGTTTATTTTGGGTCGGGCCCATATGGATAGAAACAAACAATGAGTACCCAATTCAATGTTTGCTTTCGAAAATACAGAAAATGCAATAATGGAGAAAACCCATATGGGTTTTATATTAAAGAGCAGTAGAATGCAAAGATCCAAATTTATGTGATAAGTCGAGCTCAGGAAAAAGGAAAATACAATTTTCTTTTGAAATTCCAAATACCCACATGTGGTTTGTATTCAAAGAAAAGAAAGTGCAATAACCATGACAACCCATGTGAAGATTTCACATGAGACAACAAGAGAATATAGAAATGCAAGTTTCCTAAGGTGGGTCGGGCATCACAAGCAAGAATTTACAGTTTTGTTCAAATTTATGTGATACCCATGAGCGAATATATCTCCAGAAAGACATAAGGAGGATTTTCCTGTGAAGGGTCGAGCCCAAAACTTAAACAATGCTCCCATGATACACATTTGGTGCGGCCTGAAAATGGCCAGAGGTTATAAAGAAATGTAAAGATTCTTTAAGATTTTACAAAGGAAAAAGGAGATATGAATTCGAGTGGAGGATTACCAGTTTAAGGCAAAAGTTGAGTACTCTCGCCGTGGGCAAGGTTGTAGATAGCTTTCAAATGCAAAGGGGTTCGAGTTCTTAAGTGATAGCTGAGCCCTCATAGTGGGAATAGAGCACAACAATGATAGATATGAGCACGAAAAAGCAAGGAAATAATGATATTAGAGTGTGTTAGCCGCGTCTATCAAGCCATAAAGAACAAGAGTGAGAAGCTGTGGAACTGTGACAGGATGCTTACCTTGTGTATAAAAGCTTAAGACAAAACTTAAGAAAGCTTTCCCACAAGGTTTCCAGATTAGCACGAGCTCATAGGTCAGCCAAGCAAACAAAAGTCACACGGAGTGCAAAGAAAATCAAAGAATAAACTCATACAAGCCGTGGCCTTAGGGCCTTTTGGTATTCATTAATAAAGCAAAAGAACTTCGATACAGACAGAACGAAGCTTACCCACTAGAGTTCCAGTTGACTAATGAGCATGGTGAATATTCCTAGGCATACAAGATGCAGATTCAACCATCATGGCGGCGTTATTCTTCCAGACAAAGTTTCCTTCCTTCCAAAGTCACGAGTGTGAAATGAAGTGATAATTAGTGTTTGACCCTATTTTCTTATGCCCTAATTCGAGCATTATCATCATCCAGAATGTTCAATCAAAGAACGTGGTGAATTTCAAATGGGGGTTGAAGTATAATCTATGCATTATGATTTCATTAGAGTCTGAGTTTAATACTATATGTTTGGAGGCCGAAATTCAAATGCCTAAGTTGATCGAAGGTTAATTCTTTTAGACTTATTTCTTTCCTTAGTGATTTATGAAGCTTGAATATGGGTTATGATTATTGTTTGATGTGAAATGATGTGAAGATGATAGTAGAGCCTTATGACCTAGGGTTAGGGTTTGGTGATTATACACTTAGAGTTATGATTTTAGTTGATTTTAGAGAAATCAATGAAGATTGAAGATATGAAAGAGGATAATTATGTAATGTTTTTTTATGATTTTTGAGAAAATCAAAATATTGTAATGGAGTATAAGGAGATTTTATTTTTGCAAAATATTTTAATCTTTTATTGCAAAAATAGACAAAATTGTGCAAATCTGCATCTTGTAAAGCATAATCATAAAGCGATCTTTTCTATAAATTGCTTTGTGTTTTCTTGCTATTTTTAGCAGATTCTTGTTGACTTTACTCTTGGTCGGATTTAGACCTATCTTGGAGAGATAAGGTATTTTTTGAGCTTTTAAAGCAAGATTAGGCTATTTTTAGAGGCTTGATAGTGTAATCATAAAAGTAGTATGCTTTTCCGCTTTTAGGTTTTGAGATTGTTTGAGAGCCTTTTCCTTCACTTTTTTGATTTCGGATTAGGGTTTCTTGAGCTGATGATGGACTTAGTCTTAGTTTTTCCGATTCAGATCAGTTTCTTGCTCATACACATTTTTTTGAGCTTGTAAACCTTTTTGGTACTTAGTTTTAGATTCAGGCAAAGACTCTTCAGTTTTAATAAAGCAACAAATTTCTCCTTCTTATTTTTTGTCTCAAATTTTGTAATGGTAATCTGATGTATTTGTGTTTTCAAATTGGAATCCTTTTATGTCTTGTTGTTATAGGTTGTGTTTCAGAATTACATGTTTTAGGTTGCATGTTGTATTTGTTTTCCAGATCTTCATGCAAATCACTGATGGGATATGTGCCAATGAGATTGTGAGAATTACTATATAGAGAAGCTGTTATGAGTGGTTAAGTCTGAATTTTCATAAGGTTTGGTGAATCATCTGTTAGTCATAGGCTTTATTTTCAGTTATCTTTTATCCCTTTCCTTAGAGTTATTTTAGAATAGAATTCATCATTCAGAGAACCAACTCACTCTAGAGATTCCTCTTCATTCAGATCACCCACATCTAAAAGGTTTCCATGTTTCAATAGTTTGCTAAATATTGCATTCAATAGGGTGCAAATCTATTGACAACAATTACCAAAATAGGGTTTGAACAAGGTAAACCCCTTTTTATTAACAAAACAACATTTTTCCTTCTCTTTATTGTATAATTTGTAGGTCTAGGTTGAAGACACATTGAAGAGCAAGTTTGAAGAAAGTTTTCAAAGTGTTAAAAGTTGTCAAAGTGGTCACCTTGCATTGAAGATCATTGGAAGACTTCTACAAACTATAAATTAGGGTTTCAAATCCATCAATCAATTGAAAAGGATAGAGAAAACATTGAGGAGTAGATTTAGGGTTTGAAGTTTCAAAAAATCCTAACTAGACTGATACACTAGTTCTGGCGTATAAGTCCCAATATAGGTCATTTTCCAAATTTCTACAATTTCAAACACCCTTTTGCCAAATTTTAGTTTCTACCCAAAAACCCTAATATGGGACTAAATTGCCCAGAATAGCGTATGAGTCCTAGCAGGATTTAAAATCAGTTTTCTTAGCATTTCAGGCCTTCATCCAATTGTCTCCAAATTTCTAGGTGCACACCTGTCATCTTGCAACTTTTTGTTCTGATTTACATGCATTTTTAGGTCATTTAGTGAAAGATTGCATCATACTAGGTTTAAGCATTTTGATTTTCATTGAATTTGTCTTTCCAAGCCCTAGCTTTGTGGTTAACCCCTCATTATTTTACAATTATACCCTAGGACAGCCCTATTGCAAGATCTCTTTCTCCTTTGCATGCTTAGGATTGAGATTGCTAGGGTTATCCTTAAATGAGAGAGTGAAGATTGTTATTCTATCTCCTAAGCATAGAACCAACAAAATTCCACCTTTCATTTTGGTGAACCTATATTTAGAACATCATAATTCTAATTTGGAGTGCATCATCATCCTAGATCTTGCTTGCATTAACATTTTATTAGGATTTGCATTAGTTAATTGGCATTCTAGGGTTTCTAAATTTTGCATTACTAAAAGTGCATATAGCTTGCATTTTTGCATCTCATATCATTGAAAAATCATATAAAATCTACATTTTTATTTAGTTTACAAATCATACAACATAAAAAGCAAAAAAATAACTTGAAATTTTTTGAAATTTTTGGAAAAAATTCTCACTGGGACTCATATGCCCCTCTGGGCAATTTAGCCCTGATGCTGATTTTGCACTACATTTTCTAGAATTTAAAACTCTCTTTTTGCGCTCTTGTTTCCCTTTTATAGCTTTCTATTTCAATTTTTGTAGAATTTTTGTTACAGTCATTTCATTATATTTAGCTTAAATTGCATTTGCATTCATCTTTCATTTAATATACCTTGCATGAGCATTTCTTCTTCGTTTCCTATTGCTAATACTATAGTGAGATGAAGTTTGAGACTCATGTCATCCCCCGATAGTAAAATCATGGTGGATCTTGGGTCATCTAGCTCTTCCACTCCTAGTATTGACACTAGTTTGAACTAGGTATGGACCATACCCTTAACAACTCTTTACCATCAAGTAGTGCAATGCATGTTGAAACAAAGATTGATAGTGTTCCACAAGAAAACATAATTCATATTCATGAAGATTTATCAACCTACAACATCAAGTGAAAATGACAACATTTCAACCACTGATATCCCTACTATAGATAACATTTATCGCATGCTTGAAAGTGAAGATGGACTTGACCTTGTGTGTAACATAGTTCAGATTTTTGGAAAACACATTACCTCAACCACTAGTTGTTCTTTACCATCGAATAATGTCACAGGCCAAGGAGGGATTAAAAATCCTCCCACAACAATTGCCTTTATTCTTACCTATACAGTTCAATGCAACCAATTAGTAATGTGATTCCTTCCTTAGGTACTTCCGCTAGCATCCCTAGTACCTTTGTTGCATCGCATGTCATATCTCCTACAACCTTACCACCTATAAGCATTCCATTCACTTTTACCTTGAATACATACACACATCCACCTTTTTCACCTTCATCTCATAATACAAGCAATGACCCTCTCATAAACCAACTTTTGCAAAATGTTTCATCCCTCCAAAAGTAAGTTTCCACTATCAACCAAAATCAAAATGGCCCACCTACATATTATTTCAAATTCATTCCCTTTTCCTTGGAGATATTTTGAACATTGATGCCACAAGGTGTAGAGGTTCCTAGATTCAAGAAATATGGGGGGAAGGGTAATCCTTCTAACCATGTTTCTGCCTATACTTCCTTATGTGGTGACTTTTTCCTTGATGATAAACTCTTGGCTAATCTTTTTCCTAGGTCCTTGAAGGATACTATCTTAGGATGGTTTTCTTCATTACCAAACAACTCAATTCATTCATTCAATGAACTTTTTGAGGCTTTTATAAATAATTTCCAAGTGCATATGACTCCTAAGATGACCTTGGCCGATTTGATGAGATGTAAACAAAAAGAAGAAGAAAAGCTAATTGATTTTATTTCATGCTATCAATCGCTTTATTCCCAAATCAATGTCAAGGTTCCCAATCCTCACCTTCAAAATATGTACATAGAAAATTTGCAAAGGAAGATACAAGATAAGCTTACCATGATGAAATTTCCTACCTTCATGCACTTATGTACTACCCTCCGTGATTATAAAAAATCAGTTAGTATTTGTGATGCAAAGTCCACTTCTAGCCGAACTAAGAAGTTTGAGTCTGCAAATCAAAATAATTACAAACTTTTTAGAAAATAGAATAGAGGTTCCTTCAACTTAATCCCCCTCAAAAAACAAGTCAAAATACCAATACCCAAGTATCTTTCATAAAATCAACGATACTCTTTAACTATGGGGACCTTAAAAGACAATTCACTCCCCTACCTAATACCCTTCATAACAATGCCACAACTTTTAGAACATCAAATGATCACCTTGCCTCCCATTAAAACACCCAATCCTAATAAGCCTTTACCTCTGAACTTTAGATCAAATGCTTATTTCCACTATCACTAAAAAAATAGACACAATAGGGAATATTGTAAGCATCTTAAACATCTTGTGCAAGACCTCATTGATTCTGGTCGGCTTTCCGTTGAAGGTGTTAGTGATCAAGGAAATAAGTTTGTTTCCCCCCTAACCAAAACTTGCAAATTTTTACCAACCCCATGCCAAAACATAATATTTCATTTGTCAAAGCTAGTGAAACTATAAAGACTGATGTGATGAATGTAGACATGGATGATGAGAACATAGATACAATTCAACAAATTCCTATGGATACTGATCAATAAGAAAAAAATCCAATCGATGGTTTGGTTGCATTGGTTGAAACTCAACATCGTAAGGGCTGAAATAGAAAGCCTCTTGACATTGCTTTCTCCTCTAAAGATATACTTAAACATGCACATGATGGTCCTCTTTACATAGCCGGTTGAATCTATGATAAGCCCACTAATGGGATATTAATAGATATCATCTATGGAGAGAATGTGATCACTGATGAATTCTTACTTCTACATGAACTCTATCAAGATATATATGATAAACCGAAAGCATGGATCAAGACACATAATGGTTTTGCTTGCCCTACAATGGGATCAATCACCCTTCCTCTACAAATAGGACTAAAAATATTAGATATCTCATTCTCCATCATCTTGCGTGCAGTCAAACCAATTTCATGTGAAGCTAGGATATCTATGGCTTTGCTCCATGAATGTAATCCCTTCGGTTGTGCATAAATTCTTAAATTTTCCCTTTGATAATAAAATTCATTGTGCATCATTTGGCTTTAACCCTTTGTCTTCTTGTGGAAAATTTTCATTAGATTTCTTTTGGCCTGAGCCTATGGAAACCATAAAACCATGAGAAGACTTCTATTTCAAATCTTGCCAAAAGTTCAAGGCAAAGAAAATAGCAAAATTATCCCTCTGAAACATGCCTCCGCCCACAACCGAGCCTACCATCCTTGATGAAGCCATGATTGAACCAAAAGAAATTACAAACAACCAAGATCAATCTAAGACAAAACCTTTTCATATTTCCTACAAACTTGACCAAGAGACAATGAAAACAACCTAGTCACGCCTCCTAGAGTAAAACAAGCTTACAAAGTTAAAGAGAAAGTGGTCGAACAACCTCCTGTGGTCCCTTCCATTCCTCCCCTTGGGGAAGAAAATAAAATTATGGTTGATCAACCCACTCCTACACAAATGCAACTTCAAAATAGAACTAAAAGAAATAGAGGTGCTAGAGAGCATAGGTGTAGACATTGTGCCCTTGCTCACAGGTTAAATGAAGAAATAAACAAAGAAAATCAAGATTCAAACTTGAATGAAGCAATGCATGATGAATCTACCCCTTCCCTCAAACAAAAAGATACTATAATGCAATCGCAACAAGATTTGAACCCTTCTTTGGACATTATCATGTTTGACCTCCTATTGTGATTAATTTAGATGATGATGATGAGATTGCAAAGATTGATGAACAAGTGCATAATGAATTGAACTCGTTATTTTCCTCTTTTGTGAGCTTAAATGATAATTCTCCTAAGAAGAGTGTTGAACCTAGTTTAAAACTTGTTATTATCCCCTTGGCTAGTTTTCCACCTTCTATATACAATGAACACGATTGGGATGTGGATGACCTGCTCATAGGTTGACTCACATGTGCCTTACTAGTCCTTTACATTATTTTTTTTTCTCTTATGTGATTGCATGTGTGTAATGTGATCCCTCATGCTATTCAGTTTGATGTTCTCTCTCTTTGTGACATTCCTCTATTTGTACCTACATTCTTCTCTATGTCGTAAATCTTTTATCTCTTATATTTATCTTTTTTATTTGTCTTTTGTTTTCCTTTTGGGGATGATGCAAGGCATCGATGCATTAATGTCTCTTCCATGTTGACCCAAAATCTTTTCCTTTAGCTTTTCATTTATCTTGTGTTTTCCTTTTAGGGATGACGCAAGGCGTCAAGGCATTCATGTCTCTTCCATGTTGACCCAAACGGATTTTTCTTTATTTTCTCTCTTTGTGTCATTCTTCCAGTTCTATAAGTATTTGGGGAATGATGATAGTTCTGAGCTCTCTAAAAACATTGAAGCAAGAACATACTGACCCCAAATCCATAGATCCCTTATATGTGTTTGGAGTTTCATTTTTGGGGGCAACCCCTCTCTTTTCTTTGGCATGACGTAGCTTTATTTGGAAACGTATGACTTGGCATAGGCCTTTCCAAGTTAGCTCTCATGTCTTCTTCATTGTTAGCATTTATTATTTTCTACTTTAAAGTAATTACTCATAACATGGTGTTTAGCAATTTCTTTAAAGTGGGGGCATACATTAGCATTATTCGAATTCTCAAATTTCATAGTTCAATCTTCTTACTTTATGTGATGTGTCTTTCACTTTGTGGTGACATTGGGTGTGATTTCCCTCAAGAGTGTGATCTATCTTAGCATATTGCATTCACCTTAGTGGACTGATGTGACACATTGCATCCCCTAAGTAGTGAATCTTTTATTCTTTTATTGGTCCTCTCTTGGAGACATTAGGCATAATTTCCACTAAGTTAAAGACCTTACATGAACTAAGCAAGACTCCTTTGAACATTCCTTATTGTTGCATTTTCATTTTTAGTTATATGGCCACCTTCCATAATACACTTTGCATGCCTATGGAGCCATCTTTTTTATTTATGAGTTCCAAGCATAAGAAGCTTTGCTTGCATCATGAAGCTCAAAGTTCATTGTTTGTTCATGAGCTCCAAGCATACAAAGCTTTGCTTGTCTCATGAAGCTCAAAGTTCATTATTGTGTGGTGCCTTATCAAAGTTATCAGGAGGTATAACTTTGGTATGGTTTGACAGGAAGCCCATCTAAGGCATGAATTTCCCATACCCACTTGTGTGTGTGTGAGAGAGAGCATACTAGCCATGTGTGTATGTGTCTCACCTTCTTGGATTACTCACATAGTAGACAGCCTAGAGTTTCATTGCCTCAAAGTGAGTGTGCATTATTTGGACAAACATCATAGATATTATCCACATCATGATGGAAAAACGGTTAAAGCTTGATCCACCCCCATTTTTTTGTCTTATTTTTCTTTTGTCTTTGTCTTTGGCAATGTATGCTTGTGCCTTAATCATGCTCTTTATATCATTTTCATGTGTGTTCTTTTGTGCCTATGTCGGTTAACCATGGGACCTTGATCCTGGGGGCTTGATCACCCCTCTTGATCATTGTCATCCCATCTTACTGGTATTACTACACTTGGACGCCTCTTGAAGCGAGTTTGTCAACTTTAGTGTGAGTTTGAAGCAGGTTCATCCTCTCACTAAAGTGGGGGCTAAATGTAGTATCAAAAAATGCCATTAGTGACATTTTCACACTTGTTTAAGTCCTTGTTAAAATTGAGCTTAAGAATGTCTTGATTTAGTGTTGTAATGTGTTTAACACTCTCACATTAGGTCTTGGGCCCTTGAAAATTAAATAAACTTAATCACACCTTATTTGGAGTGTTGTAAAGTGTTGTAACACACTTTTCTAGGATTTTATTAAATAATTGGGCCTCTTTATGCTTTAATTGGCCCTATTTTGCATCCACAAGCCTTAATTAATGCATCTTTTCAAGGATAAACCTGATATAAATCAATACCCAATCATAATTTAGGTGTTTTTAGGTTGTTTGGCCCAGATTTAGTGATCTGGAACTCATACGCCACCTTGGGCATATGATTCCCACCTAGGGTTTTAGGTCTCAATCTAGATTTTACACCTTTCTAAGCATTTTTGAAATTGGTCCCATAATTTATGCCTAATGGGACTCATACACCACCTTGGGTGTATGAGTCCTATGTGGCCCAAAATCAAAATCAATTCAAATTCATGACGGGATTTTATCCTCCTAGATCTAATTTCAGCTTGTAGTGTTGTAGTTTGGAGAAATTTGGCATAATTAAGTATAAATGCAAGGTTATTTCACTCATTTTAACTTAATACTTTTGTGAGAGCATTTATAATAGCAAATTGGAGTTCACAAGATCATTCAAGTGTTTACAAGAGAATTCAAGAGTCTTCAAGGGCTGATTATCATGTGTTTTAGAGCATTTTCAAGCATCAAGCATCATGTCAAAGTCATCATGCATCATGTTTATTTTTGAGCTAAGAATTGTGATGTAGGGTTTCATGATTCAAGCTAGCATTCAAATCAAGGTCTATCACATTCAAGCAAGATTCAAGATCCACATCCATTGGAGTCATCTCATACATGTTTGTAGCACTTCATTGCTAGGGTTTGGTGATTTGCAACATCATATTTTGTTCATTCATCATTTTCCATTCCTATTTCATTTCATTTCAAGGTTTGATTACCAAAACAAGGTTTGACCAAGGAAAACCCCTTTCTACTAAAAAAAACAACATTTTTCCCTCTTTATTGTGTGATTTGTAGGTCTAGGTTGAAGACACATTGAAGAGCAAGTTTGGAGAAAGTTGTCAAAGTGGTTACCTTGCATTGAAGATCATTGAAAGACTTCTACAAGCTACAAATTAGGGTTTTGAATCCAAAAATCAATTGAAAGGACAAAGTAGACATTGAGGAGTAGATTCAGGATTTGAAGTTTTAGAAAACTCTAACTGGACTAATACGCCAGTTTTGGTGTATGAGTCCTATTATAGGTCATTTTCTAAATTTCTGCAGTTTCAAACACCCTTTTGCCAGATTTCAAGTTTTGTCCAAAAACCCTAATCTGGGAGTAAATCACCTATACTGGCATATGAGTCCAAGAAGCATTAAAATTAGTGTTTTCAACATTTCAGGCCTTCATCTAGTCATCTCTAGATTTCAATGTGCACATCTTTCATCTTGCAGCTTTTTATTCTGATTTACATGCATTTTTAGGTCATTTAGTGAAAGATTGTATCATACTAGGTTTAAGCATTTTGATTTGCATTGCATTTATCTTTCCAAGCTCTAGCTTGGTGGTGAACCCCTCATTAGTTTACAATCATACCCTAGGACATCCCTATTGGAAGATCTCTTTCTCCTTTGCATGCTTAGGATTGAGATCTCTAGGGTTATCCTTCAATGAGAGAGTGTGAAGATTGTTATTCTATCTCCTAAGCATAGAACCAACAAATTTCCACCTTTCATTTACTATTATTATTATTTGATTCAAGTAGCACATATTTGATTTTCCCCTATGGGTACAACAACTCGAGCAAGGTCCACTCAAGGTACTATTCACCCACCTTAATTTTTATTATTACATTAGAAGATTACATTGTTGCATTCATTTCAAGTAAATTCTTAAATACTTATACATGAACCATATCCTGTATTATAAATTATTCTATGTGATGTTTCCTTGAGTTATTCTTCGAATAGGTCAAGAAGTTAGAAGTAAGAGTCAATAGTGTTAGTGGATTACAGAGTTTAGATTTAGTAGTTAACTGCTACAACATTAAGCTGAAGGTACCCATAGCATTAGTAGTAGATTAAGTTATTTCCCTTATTTTCCAAGTTAGTTCCCTTTATTTCCTTTTTCAACCTTTATTATTTTATGAACATGTGTAAACCACCTATACTCACTAATATAGGTTGTCTAGATCCCCTAAGTACACATATCTAGTGCTAGTATCAAATCAAAAGCTATGTAGCCATGGTTGATAATTAAATGAATCCTTTGTGAGGGTTTGGTGAACTATTCAACTAGAAACCTCTCCTCTGAATTGTGTGTCTATCCATAAACACCAAGTTTATTGATCTTTAAAAAAGCATTCCATTTTTGGCATCATTTTTAGGGATGGTACTACATTCAGGATTCTCCTATGTAATTTCAATCTTTCATAGTTAGTGTTCTATTTACAACATTAGGACAATTAGGTTTTAATCCATCAACACAAAAATTCCTTATGAACAATTTGTGGTAACTATTGATCTAGAGATCCATAATCATTGTATGTGGAGGAGATAAGCCACTCAAGGAAGATTTGTACCTTCAACATGTGAAGCATTATAGAATACTAGTGAACACAGTGATCAAAGCAAGGGTATTCCTAGAGAAGAATAATCTCTAACACCAGTTCCTACACCAAAAACAAAGGAGGCTTCCCACATACATATCAACATCATGGGTGATGTTGCAGTTGAAGACCCACCAAAGCATGTAACCTTTGAGTTCCCTATAACCATGCAAGACAAGGTTGTTGCTTTGAAGAATATACCCCCTTCAGCACTACCTGTCTTCTATGGGTTTTTCATGGAGGATCCAAATACCTTCCTTTTTCATTTTGATCTGCTATGTAGAAGTTATGATTATACCACAGATGCACGCAGGCTTAAATTATTTCTAGCAACACTAAAGGATGTTGCTCTGAGATGGTTTATGGGTTTGGGAAGAGATGTTCCCAATTGGAATAACATGAAGGAAAATTCCTTGGAAAAGTACCAAGATTATTGCTAAGGCATAGACAGGAAGAGAGATGGCATCTTCAGGATGTCACAAAAACAAGATGAATCATCTTCTACCTTAAGAAATCCAACCAAAATAGATTCTCTAATGAATCTCTAAAGTTGATATTCCTAAAAAGATTTAACGAGGATTACATGGATGCACTTAATCTATTTGAAGTAGAGGATGTCTCCCAGACACCATTTGAGGAAATCTACAAAGCATGTAGGAACTATTTAAAGTCCTTCACCAAGAGGGGTAGAGGAGAAAGGACATCTTCCGTCAACATATCATCCAATGCATTCTCAAGAGTGGAATTAAGCAATATACTGACAAATATGAAGGAGGATATCATCATCCATCTGGGTACACAATTAGAAACCCTTCACATCAAGAAGCAAGAGGGGGTAGAAGCGGCTCTTACAAAATACTACCGACATTGTAGACAAAGAAATACTAATTGAAAGTATAAGGTGGCTAGTATATTTGAAGACAAACAAGGGACATTAGAAGTTCATGCATTGGAAGGTGAAGATGGACAATTATTCTACATAGCTCAAAGGAAACCATGGCAACCAAGACAAGGTATGCCCCAAGACCATTTGAATTATAACATGTCATTTCTTGGTAATAATGCAAGTTTTCCTAGTTGGAACCCTCAATTATGGGCCAATATGCAAAACCAACAATGGTCCATGCCACAATCCAATTGGAATCAACAAAACATGTGAACCCCACAAAATCACCAAGGATCTAACTATAATTCCCAATGGAAACCCCAAAAAAACCAATGGAAACCTAAGTGGAAAAATCAAAACATAAATTATCAACAACCACAATAGCCCTTGCAGCCACAATAGTAAGCCATTATACCAAACCCAACGAATCTAGCACCGCAACCACCTAGAGCACCTCAGTTACCAACACAACCTACACCTAACCCTAATAAAAAAACTTTTCAATAGGCTTATATTAATGAATTTGTTCAATACCCTACTTATGGGGTAGAGGTGAGTGATGTCCACCTTAGGTAAAGGAAGATGTTGGCTAGGAATTCATCCCCTCATATCATTGAATTTATTGATGAGGAACCCCCAACAGAGACCTTAGAAAACCAACCTAAGGAGGTTGAGTCAAATCTAGTTAACCCAACTGATATAAGTCTAGAGAGCTCCTCCATTCCTTGAAAGATTAGCAGTTCAAAGACATGAAACACAAGCTCAAACTAATCTATTGGTATTGTAACTTAAATATGTTTGCATCAAAATTCTCCCCATTCAAGCTATTAAGAAGGTGCCTATTTACACTAAAATAGTGAGAGAACTATGCCTAAAAAGCCAAGTAGAAAGCAAAAAACCCCTCAAATTGTACATGTCTTAGGATAGCTTTTAGATATTATGTTGGGAAACATAAAGTTCTGTCCCCAAGTATGCAGACCTTGGGAGCCCAGTAGTGGATGTTAAGATAAATGAGACTCTCATTAAAAACACCTTGATTGACTTAAGAGCAGTTATTAATGTGATGACCAAAGAAATAATGCAATTATTACAATTAATAGAGCTCATACCTACACCCACTATCTTACAGTTGCCAGATAGGTCAATAGTTAAACCTGAGGGTATCATTGATGACTTGGTAATAGCCTTGGATTCATGAGAATACCCTATAGATTTTATGTTACTACAACCTAAAGCTAATCTTGCAGGCTATCCCCTCATCTTAGGAAGACCATGGTTGGCAACAATAGATGCCTTTATAGGTTGCAAGTCTAGGAATATGATTATTTCCAATGGAAATGTGACTAATAAATTAGTCCTTTATCAACCAGTGTAGCCACATGCAAACCTAGAAAAACAATTTGGCCTACCCTAGATGAGGAAGATCAGTACTCCTTGCAATCCTTGATGACTATTGAACATAACCCCTTGTTACAAAACCAAGATGAAGATGACTTGATAGTAAACATAATGCAAAACAACTATGGTAGGGACTTGCAGCATCATGACTATCTAACA